>JAWZSL010000031.1:5181567-5856567 GCA_034769285.1 Lutjanus argentimaculatus | reverse complement strand
TGGAGATACGTGGTTTTCATTGGACAGGAGAGGTATGAAAAATAGTATTCTTGAAAAGTAACTAAAGCTGTCTGACAAATGGAGTAAAAAGTGCAGTATTTGCCTCTGAAAAGTGGTGTGGTAATACTGTAAAGTTACAGAAAATAGAATTACTCAAGTAAAGTACATTCAATTTGTACTTAAGTATTGTACTTGATTAAATGAACTTAATTACAGACCACCATGGGATAGAATCAATATTTTTATGACAATATATCAAATAAGAATATGAAAGGTGAGTTTCAGCTCATTATTTAGCTGTGCAATAGAATCATCCTATTTTATTCTATTTATTTTATCCTTTTTTAAAAAAATCTTTTTCACAGGTCTTCTCATTGAGACTGGGATCTCTTTTTCAAGAAACACGTCTACAAAAATAAACAGTTTAAGCACAGACAGATGGTCAGATATTTGGGGCTGAGAATAAAATGGGCTCTTGTCTCAAACACAGTTGACCCACAGGACTATCCTCCCAGCAGCCTCTGGGGCTAAAACAAACATTAAATACGACGGAGACGGAGCCTCCGTGTGGACACTTACTTTACTGCAAGCTAGATGCAGGGCGGTGTTGCCGTCTATGTCTGTGAGACTGAGGCTGGCGCTGGTGCTGGTCAGCAGCACCTCTGGAACACAAGACAGAATCAGAGCCACAGAAACATGTGTACTTTCAAAATGAACCACATGAGATGAGCCAAATGTTATGAACCACACTGCAGTATAGAAGGAATAAGCCCATAGAACATTTCTGTACCGAGGACTCCGGCTCTGCCCTTCTCTGCCGCCATCATCAGTGAAGTGCGACCTGATTGATCTGCAGCATCCACAGGTGCATCATGGGACAGAAGCAGCTGGACACAGTCGACGTGACCCGCGAAAGCCGCGGCATGAAGGGGAGTCCTGCAGGAGACAGGGAGGGAGGGAAGGATGAAAACAAAAGATACAGCCTGCACTCTGACACACTCAAACACACACACAAACACCTCTTACCTGCCCTTGGCGTCTTTGCAGCCAGCGATATCTGAGCCCATGGCCTCCAGCAGCAGTGATGCACACGGCTCGTGATCGTTCACTCTGGAAGTTCAAACACAAACAGGATTTCACTCACTGATATCAGGTGACAGAAATAAAGCAAATCTGGAACATCCCAAAACTATTGGAAAAGGTATTACAGACTAAAAAAGGCAGAAAACTTATAAAATAATTAAAAGCACTTTAGAATCTCCTTCAATTTTCTTTTCACCTTTTATACATAGCAGCAGAAAGCATTTTTTGCAAGATTTGTTTTAAGTTTTGAAGAAAAGTTTTACCATCATATTGGCAAATGGCAAAATTAAGCATTACTTAACATCCTGGTGTGAAAATAATGATATACTCTTTCAAAAACTTGGACATTTTTTGTGAATATCAGTAAAAACTAAAAACAAACATCATTAAAGGAGCAGACCGAGTGCAGCAGACCAAATAACGAGTTGGAGCCATGATGCAGGAATGCAGGATGCGTGCAACATTGTAAATTGACAAGAACAAGTGACAATCAGTCCTCCACTGTAAGTTGATCAGCTGTTTATAACTCAGTCAGTTGTCTGTCAATGTAAAGTTAAGCCTGTTATCCTGAAAGCAAAAGCTAAGTGTCTGTCTCACTGCCTGCCAAACTCCATTAACATTTTGCTCAATTTAAGAGTTATAAACATCTACACCTTCTACAAGATCATTAATGACTTCTTACGACTCATAAACTGACTCTTACTCATTAAGGAGAACATTCGGCACTCTGATTGATGTGAAACAGGCAAACAAAAACAGTTATTCGACTTACACAGCACAGTGCAGAGGGGTGAACGGGTTCCCATCAATACAGCGACAACCCTTCTGCTCCAGCAGAACCTCCACACACCCCTCATGACCTACAGACACACACACAGTATTAGAAAAGAACATCAAATGTTTTTTCATTGGAGTCTAGTGTGATTTAAAGTGTGCTATCAGACTTTAATAATAACAGTCCAAGAGAGCAAAGATTAAAAACACTGAGGTGCAGGCTGAGGGGATTTATGAGTGTGTGTGTCAGCGTATGAGGACAGTCTGATTCTGACCGTAGTAGCAGGCCCAGTGCAGCGGTGTGTATCCACTGTGGTCTCTCAGCGGGGGCAGGGATGGCGGCTCAGAGCAGGCGATGCTCAGCAGCTCGCTCAGCCAGGAGGCGTGGCCTCGTGCCGCGGCCAGGTGGATGGAGGTACGGCCCCGCGAGTCACCGAGCAGAACCGAGGCTTCCTGCTCCAACAGACACTGGATACACTCCTCCTGACCACACAGCAGCTGACAGAAGACAGATGGCTTTCTAACAGACATCAACATGAAACTTACCCAGCTGATTACTTTAAGAATTATTTTTTGCAGTTTTATGAAATTTTATGTTTAAAGATACATGTGAGGCATTATCTAATTAAATATGTGCTAATTTGCATACCTTTCCAGAACAGAAATCTGAACAAATTCTTGTTTCATTTTGTTGACATATTCAAATCCATTTTTTTTTTTTTTTTTCACTTTAGTCAAAATAATCTCAATATGAGAGAGGTATGAGAAATTTGGAGAAAACAGTCTATGATTGTTCTGGAGGCAAACTGTTACCCCGAGGTGCAGTGCAGTGAGGCCGTGGTTATTGGCCATGTTGACGTTGGCTTCCCTCTCCAACAGCAGCGACACGGCATCTACGTGACCCCCCGCCACCGCCAGCATCAGAGGAGTCCTGCAGACGAGGACAAGGCAGAGGACGTGTGACAGAACGACGGAACATGCTGGAAAAACTGGGACTCATGAGGAAAAACTGAATAAACCAAAACATGACAAAAGACGACGACTCACTGTCCCTGAGAGTCAGCAGCATCGACGAGGTCTGCACTGTCTGATTCATCCAGCAGGAGGCGCACACACGTCGTGTGACCGTTCATCACTGGAGGAGGTGGGAGAGAATGTGACAGAGAAGAAGAAACAGAGAGCAACAGAAATGTAGAAACACTTTAATGAATCTCAGTCTCCAGTCACTACACTACAGTGTTGTGCATGAACGCACTAAAAGAGCTGCGTTCAATGAACACGCTCATGTTTTTGTTGAATGGTGAACTGATCGGATCAGTTTGTAATTAATGAAGGTGAACATCGTTCACTCCTGAGAGAGATAACAGTGCTCACATCGTCAGCTGATTACAAAAAGTGTGATCGCAGGAGGGAGGGAGTGTGCGTGAATATGGAATATGGACACGACGTGATATGAAAACTTTCTTTGATAATGAAGTCTCATGTTTCTCAATAACCCTGTGGTATATCAGTGAAGTGTCTGGACTACACTGCAGGCTGGAGTCTGTTCACAGTGAGAAACACACATATGGATCCACGTTACACACTCATATCAAACATCTGTAGCTATGGAAACACATTTGTGACAATATGATGGAAAAAAAGATCCTATAAATCATTATAATGAGAAACTTTTGTTGAAATAATGACTTAGAATCTAAAATAATAATTTACTATTTCAAAATATTGACCATGTGGCTCAAAATAATGAGAAACTTGGCAAAATCACTTTTATATTAAGTCACTAATTTAAGATATTAAGTCATTATTTTGAGATACCAAGTCATTATTTTCATAAGCCTTCTATTTATTTTCAGAAACTAACTAACTGTATTTTAGACAGGGGAGACCAGGGTCAATTGTAACTTTTTTTCCTTCATAATACACAGACTACTTGAAATACAATAGTCAACTTATGACATGAGAAGTATATATATGTAATTAAACTAATTAATGATATAATTGATATACTTTCACCAATAAGGACAATGCAGTAGGAGTGTTACTATTGCCCCCTCAGTGGGGGTAATGTTATAGCGGTTGTATCCCGTTGTAATCTTGAAATTATATCTAAAAACATTACTTGAGCTCTTTTTTTTATGTGGTTCGAATTTTTTTTAGATGTCAGGCATCGTCTGCATTCAAAGCAAACGTTTTTTCTTTATTTTTGCAGAACTCTGGGCTACCATTCTAAAGTTTAAATGATTTGAATCGAGTTTAAAGTAATTTTACATTTGCCAATAAAATAAATCTAAAAACATGAATACTGTGCACCATGTAGTAGTAACGTCATTATGTAGACTCTGTCTCTCTGACTCTGTCCCTGACAGGAGGTTCTACTTCAAATTGAATTGGAGAAAAAAAGGAAGAATGAATGTGAACTAGTTCATTCTAATCTCTGAGAACTGAGCTCTTTTTCAGCGTGAACTTGCACAACACTGCAACACTGTGAGTCGGAAAATGTCACATAAATATCAACCATGATGTTCAAACACAGGAGCCCACAGTGGAGGTGAGGTACACTGATTTTTCACATCAACAAAAACATTTATTTGTAGGCTTTTTGGACGATGCATTTACCAGTTATTCTACTATACTTGCACTTTAATTGTACATATGAGACTGAGACCAAACCCCCCTAATGTCCCTCCTGAAGCCTTAAACCCTGAACCCTCACCTGGTAGTGTTTGAGAGGGAGAGGCTGTGAGGCCTCACAGCACTATGTGACATGTCACTTCTCAAAACATATTGCCTTTAGTTAATTCTACTACATTTTATTTTCATCATGTCTTATCTGTTTTATTAGAAGCATGTATCTTCATTCTTTTAGGTTTTACCTCATTTTAAGTTTGTATAATTTTAATTGGCTGATTTATTGATTTATTTCAGTCCTGAAATCTTTTGGTCCTCACCAACCATCTAAAACACTCAACTAATCTATTCACTTGTTTTTGTCTAAACAGCATCATACCCTATACACAGGGAAACTGTTTAATGCTTCAGTCTGTGAGTGTGTGAGTGTGTGTGTGTGTGGGAGTGGGGGGGGGGGGGCTGAGACTGGGCCTGAAACTCTAAAATCAGAGAACTGTTGTTGTGCTTTGGTTCCAGGCTTGAAGGGCTGCTTTAACTTTTGAACTCAGCAGACGTGACTGAACTTTGAGTTTTAAAACCCTCAAAACGTCTAATCTTCTTTTCACACTAACAGAAAGATGGCTGCAGCTCCCATCACCCACAGGTGAATAGATTTGGATTGAAGAGGTGCATGAAAAATGAAAACTATTTCTTTATGGACCTTCAAATTCTATCCCCCTTCCAGTGTCCACCATGAGAACTTATTATGGAAAACTTATGAACAGTGGTATATATATCGAGACAAATCATTTTTTGGATCCCATTTGAATTGTTTCATGAATCACACGTATGATGTTTGTCAATTTAAAATATAACTTTACAAGACAAGAAGGCCATCTGTCATAGTAAAATTCAGTTTTGTGTGAAACCACTCAGTGAACTGCATCTTTTGTCTTGCACAATATAAATATTATACAATAATAATAAATATAAATTTTCTCCTAACAGATACCCTTGCCTCAGACCCAAAGCCCTCAAAGTGTCCACAAACTTTTGGCCATATGGAGCTGGACGTGTGGAGTAAACTGTTAGTAAATGTTGTGAGACTGAAGATGGACCCACCTGCCAGGTGGACAGGGGTACGTCCATGATGGGTGTCGGTGGTGCGCGGCGACGCCCCCTGGCTGAGGAGGGTGTGAACGCAGTCGGTGTGGCCCCTGAGGGCGGCCAGGGCCAGTGGGGTCCTCCCCGCCTCGTCCCCCTGGTCCACTTCTGTCTCCCCCTGCAGCAGCACCTCCAGGGCCTGAGCGTGGCCGTGATACGCCTGCACAGACACACAGACGCTTTTAAAACCCCCACACGTACTGAATATGACATCACACTTTGAAAGATATGCTGATCTTATTCTTCCAGCTTCAGCCATCACTGTTATCAGTTAAAGTAACACTGTACTCATCAAAACAAGTATCACTATATTAATGTAATGTAACCTGATTACTTTCTGTTACTTTTAGATTGCTTCAATTTAAATATGGTGAAATTCTTTAGTGTTTTTAGGGCTGCTACAAACAATTATTTTTTTAATTAATCGATTAGTTGTTTCGTCCATAAAATGTCAGAAAATGGTGAAAAATGTTGATCAAAGTCCAAGATGACGTCCTCAAATGTCTTGTTTTGTCCTCAACTCAAAGATATTCAGAAACCAGAAAATATTCACATTTAAGAAGCTGAAAGCTGAAGACTTTAGATATTTCTTTATTAAAAAATACTAAAAATGATTAATCGATTATCAAAATAGATGAAGATAAATGTAATAGTCAATTAACAATAGAATAATCGTTGCAGCTCTAAAGGGCTTTTCACAATGCATGTTAACTTTGGCATAACTTAATTCCAGTCACACAAACATCCAAGGGTTAAGCTAAACCCAGGGCTGTATGATTCACACTGCTCTTCTTCTAGCTCTGTACACCCACACAGGCGTGAAGCTGGCTGATTATCTTCTTCTTCTAATCTTTTAGTCCTGTTTCACACTGGCAGTTTTTAGCCCTGGGTTTAGTCGATTTTCAGGGGATAACCCTGCAACCTCGGGGCTAACCCTGCTCCAGAGCAGGGCCAGCAAGCCCTGGACTAAAGTCAGGGTTAGCTCACTTTGGAACATGCCGGGATTGTGTCAGTGTAAGAGCTATTTTAAACTGGGGCTAACTGCTCTCTTAATCTGGGGCTAAATGCAGTGTGAAAAGCCCTTAAGTGTTTCTGTTCTGTCCAGCTGTTCCTTCCTTTGTTGTGTGCAATTTACTGATTGATTGATTGATTTTTAGACAAAAAATGGTGAAATTTCCACCCAGTGAAGCATTTTCTCACTAGAGGTCATGATAATGAGTTGCAGCTGTGTGTGCACTGTGCATGGTAAGATATTGTTCTTTATTAGGGCCGGGCAGCCTAAGCTGCCAGGACCCTATTGTAATCCTGCATGTTCTTCTTTCTTTCTTCTTCTTCTGAGGAAATCCTACTTCCCATGCACGAAAAATGACCAAACTTTGCACAAAGGTCCAGTCCCATGTCAGATTGCCTCAGCTGCAAAAACAGGCCAATAGTCCTGATGGTGGCGCTACAGCAAGCCTCTAAAGTTCAAAATTTTGAAAATTCACGACAAATCAACCATATGTGCTACAGATTTACAACTTTCACCAAAATGTATCCCCAATACTGAAGAAACTTTTGTACATTTAAACCTATTGCAAATTATGAAGTCCATCACTCTGTTTTTTTTCAAAAACTGTAAAACTTATTAAACCTATCTCCTCCCACAATTTTTGCTCAATTGACACCAAACTTGCTACAGAGCATCTTCAGACTGTCCTACACAAACGATCCACACAGATTTTTGATTTATCAAAAATTGAGCCTACAGTGCATCAAAATGTTTGACTGTTAACGGTATTACAAACATATACTTGCAAATTCTTGCTAAATACATTTTCAATGTTCATGAAAAAAAATGACAAAATTTTGGAGTCATGGTAGATGATGTTTGGAAAATATCAGAATTTTATCTCAAAAACTGAATTTTTTACAGCAGTTTGAATTTCACTCTCATGTGAACAATTGGAGTCAATGCAAAAATGTCATTTTTAAACATCAGTTTTTCACTTTTGGAGCCAATAAATCATTGTCAAAAACAAATGACCAACATCTCCATGCTGTCTAGATGCAATTTGTGTATTTTGGGATTTTTGTCTCAATAACTGAATTTTTGACAGCCGTTTGAAATCTGCCTTTACATGCTAACAGCTGCTGTCTTGCACACAGGTGACTGACTTAGTCAATTTGTGAAGCTACAAGTGGTGTTTCCATTTGCCAATTAGCTCAGTGAGATAGAGGATGTTTCTTGGTGTTGAAGGTTGTGAGTTCAAGCCTCAGCTTGTACAACATTTCCATATGAGAAATCTACCCAAACTTTTCACAAAGGTCCAGTCCCATGCCAGATGTCCTCAACTGGAAACACAAGACAATAGTCCTGATGGTGGCGCTACAGCAAGCCTCTAAATTTAAAAACTTTGAAAATTCATAACAAATCAACCATATGTGCTACAGCTTTGGAACTTTCACTTTGAAATGTTCTTTTCCATGGCATGGATGGCTGCTGCCTGGCACTCTGATCCTTGGCTTAGTCAATCTGTGAAGCCACACATGAACTGTGACTTGCCAATTAGCTCAGTGAGATAAAAGACGGACCTCAATCTCAGAAATCGTGAGTTCGAGCCTCAGCTAAGGCAGAACAGACATTCTAATGTGAAAGTCTTACGTTCAGGCATCATGCTATGTGGATTAGAGACTACTAAGGTTAAAATACACTTTACACAAACAACACTTTTCCCTGTTATCCCTTGCCTAAAATTGCCCGGCCCCGACCATTGCTGCGCAGCAGCTATAATTTTATAATTGTAATCCTGCTAATAGTCCCAGTTTTCATTAAATATATCTGTAATCGGATTATGTCTTATTTTACCCGTAACTGTAATGGAATACAGTTATCTTTTTTGTATCCAGATTACATAATCCATCATCCAATCCACATGTAATCCATTACACCCCAAGCCTGGCTGTTGCATTGAGAGAAGATGAAACTTGTTTACCAGCCACAGGTTCCACCTTCTCTCATCAGTTCACCACCAGCACATGTTGTCACGAGGATTTTTTCCTCCAGCTATTAGGAAACTTGAATTCCTCATTGAGAAATGTTGAAATGTTCTCCCTGTCTATTTTTGTGAGCTTCTATCTGTTTTATCCTGTAAATGTAATATACACAGATTGACAAAGGAAAAAAAAAACACAAATGACAAACCATTGCTACCCAGTTCACATTAGGCTTTATCAATACATTGTGGGAAGAGTTAATTTGTGCATTTGTCCTGACCATTTTTACTGACATTTCCGCATCACCTTATATGATCTTGATGTATGTTATTGAAAACATATGTATAAATGAGATATAAATGCACTGAGGCTGTGTTAAATGGCCACCTTACTGTTTCTATTGCTTTAATGCTTTCTCTCCCCAGGAAAACATTATAAGACATTTTAGGCTACTGCAAAAAGAGACAACTGAGAGTCTTTAGGTGAAATGAACAGACTCTCGTTTTTTCATCTCATCAGTAAATAAACATACACATTCTAAATGTTTTAAGTTCTACTGCAGACATAAATCTTAAATTTGCAGAATTTCTTTCATAGTTTTTTATATTTTTGGGGACCAAATAAAATCTCACTCTCTGGGAATACCTGGACTGAAGCGTCTCCGATGGATGATTCAAATCTTTGACTTTCAGGGGGCAACCCTATGTAATACACACATACACTCTCATCTATGTAATCTTTGTGTGTGTGTGTGTGTGTGAGAGAGAGAGAGAGAGAGACTCACAGCGAGGTGCAGAGGGCTCCTGGCGTTGGGAGACTCAGGGTCGTCCTGGTGACTGTCGTCTCTGTCCAGCAGCTGCAGATCACAATGACACACATCAACACATTTTCCTCAAAAACTAACATGAAACCTGCTGACAACCTGCCCACACACACTGTATCAAACTCTGATCAGAAACGTTTGTCATGGATTTATCTTGAGGCATTGTGTACATTTTTGAACAAATCAGGTGAAAGCAGAAACCTGGAATGTTGTTCTGTGGTGTGCACTGAAAATATGATCAGCTAACAGATGGAGAAAACGCCTGGAGTCACTATCCAACAAAACAGCTATTTCCTCCATGTGGTGTGTGTGTGTGTGTGTGTGTGTGTGTGTGTATGTGTACTGACCAGTTCCAGACAGTGCCTGTGTCCGTAGGCTGCAGCGTAGTGGACGGGACTGTAACCCTGTTTGTCTTTCAGAGAGGCTGTCGCACCGCTTTGCAGCAGGAACTCTAAACACCTGCAACACAAACACAACATTTCAGCTGTTAGTTCACTCACACAACACAGCCAACATGTAGTGAACATTATGATTTCAAGGTGTCACTGTGATGAAACAGCGCTTAAATATTATTCTGTGTTCTTACTGAAAACCAAATGTGTAGAACAGATGTGGCAGGCAGAGTGTGTGAGGCTTTTTTGTGTGTGTTGTCTTCTGTTTGTGAGCACAAAGAGAGATTCTGTGTTTTTATCACCTGCCTGTGTTTACCTGCTCGGAAACATATCAAATAAGACTGAATTCTTACTCGAGCTGCAACTAATTTTGCACCATATTTCAGACAGTTTCTTTTATATTTTCTGTTAACAATTCTTCTATTTCAAGCTAAAAAGTGCATGTCGCTGTGATGGTCTACCCCACAGGTCCCTGTGGCTGACGTGGTTGTCACGGCTGGTCTTCCTTTGGAGAAACTGACTTATGATCTCAATGACAAATCAGACAGTTTCTGGCAACTTTGGGAAGTCCGGCCCTGAGCTCTGCCCCCAGAAGGCAGTAAGTGAGTGCTCCATCTACTGATGTCAGTGTCACATTGCAGTGTAATTGTTAAAATTATTTATTTATTTATCTATTTATTCATTATTCATATTCTGTAGCATATGTTCTTTTGGGGTGGGACTTTTCTGTTTAGTATCTATATTTTCTATATACCTTTCATATTTTTCCCCCAAATGGACTTATTTATTTATTTTATGTGTGTTGTTTATGTTTTAAAAAAATCCAATAAAAAGAAAAGAAAAAGAAACAAATAATTGATTACTTGATTAATCTTTGCAGTTCTAATTCTTATTGTCAACAAATCCAAACAATGTTTGAATCTATCTGTCAGTGCTTCTTCCCCTCCCTGTCCTGTCTGTGGCACTCCACCCACTGGAACCTATGGAGAAATAAATCCAAAAATGCAGGCTGACACACCAATATTTTTTACTGCAGTTTTTGAGGCCTTGTTAAATACTGTCATACAAAGAGTATCATTTCTCTAACTCTGTTTTGTAGTATAGGTAATTTATCTGTTGACTCACCAATTAGTCAACTAGTGCAGCTCTGTAAGTTAAGAAAAAGTGTTCTTTGTTTGGGCTTTTAGCCTTAATTAACTGGACATGTTGTAGATAGACAGGGAATGGGAAACAGAGTCACAGTTTTTGAGAGACAAAAAAAAAGACACCACCGTCCAGACTCATGAAACACTGAATATTGCTCTTCTCAATGGAAAGCTTGACAGCTTTCAGCTTACAGTTTCTAAAATATGATTGGATAGTTGCTGTTTGGAGGTGGGGCTTAGTGAAGGGACAAGTTCAGAGCCATCCAAAGTGCAAATTTTGAAATCAATTTCCTCCAAAAAGCGCGATCTAGAAAAGTGCATAAATTTTGTTTTTGCCGCATTTAAAACAAGCCTAAGCTTGAAAGGTAAATGGTGGATTGACTCAGAAACTGTCTGCAAAATAGATAAGGCTCCCCTCAATGTAGAAGTGGATGAATAAAGCACAGTATCATCAGCATAAAAATGCACCTTACAGCCATTATCAAAAGAGGCAATGCTATTAATATACAAACTAATTAACTAAAATTAAATTAAATTAACTCATTAATTGTTCTAGTCATTTTTCAAGCAAAAATGTCAAACATTTGCTGCTTTTCTTTCTCATTTATGATAGTAAATGAAGAGTTTTTAGGTTTTGGACTGTTGGTTGGACAAAAGAAGCAATATGAAGCAGTCACTTTAGGCTCTGGGAAACTGTGATGAGCATTTTACATAATTTAACTAATAAGTGAGTAATCCTAAAAAATAATCGTAGGATCAATCAATAATTTAAGTTGCAGCCATGTACAGCTGGTGAACATCAGTGTGTAATATAGCACTGGGACACAGCTTTGGACTTACAGTGCTGCCTCTTTTTCTCGCTCCGCCTGAACTCCTTCACTCTCTGGCTCCAGAGCAACACGACGCCTGTGGAGGAGACAACAGGAGGGACAGGGGAGGGACAGGGGAGGGACAGGTGAGCTTAACCAAACTCAAACAACAGCCTCCTTTATGAGATGGAACCTACGAATGCCAGCATTCATGGAGAACTACTGGATGCCTGGCCGTGCGCTGCATTGTAAACTGCGGGGCTGCCAATCCTGGGGCCATGCATGACTATCACCTCAGTATCACCTCCAGTTACCATGGAAACACAGAGGTGTGGACCATCAGGTTTCTATATGTAGTAACAGTAGACAGCTACCCAGATTTTCAGTGCGACAGCAGAGAAGAGGTGTGAAGAGGAGCAGTTTCATCAGAACACATTTCTACCTCCTCTACTCACCAGATCGTCAATAAGAAGGTTTAAAGGAATTCTGCTTTTAAAGTGCAATATGTAAACATTTTAGTTTAAAAAATTCAAAATCAACTACAATTATCAACAGACGTGAAGAAATAACCATTTTGAAGTAATGTCAAAGACTGTTGTGTTGCAGAGGTTTCTACTGAAGTTAGCATGCTGACCAACGAGCCCGGCCGTCCTGTCTTGTAGTACCACTTGGTACCTCAAGAGGCAATAGGCCAACAGTATAAGTTTGCTAGAGCTGCAAGTTTGCTACATTCCACAAACTCTCTTAGCTTTTTTAGTCTGAGAAATGAATATTTTTACACACATTTCCCTTATTAAACAGACTGTACACAACTTCTGAATTCAAGTTTCTCTCTTTTACTGAACTAAGATGAACTTAATTGACTTGTTAACTCGTTGTAAATGAAAAACAAAACAAAACTCACCAAAACCATCTGGGTTTGTCTTTCCACTGTTCCAACAACCACCAACTCTGCTTTGGTCCAAATAAACCTTTAATTCACAGAGTTAGATGTGAAAATATTCTGGAAAATATTCTTCTCCTGCATAGCTAATAGGACCATTAGCTGCACGGCTAACTGAGCTAACTGCAGCTACCATTAGCTGATATGTTGCCTCCTATTTGTGTGGAGTATGCATTCGACAGGTGGCTAATTCTTACATATTGCACCTTTAACTTGGAAAAAGATGATAAAGAATACAGGAGCTATAGATGTGATCGTGCACTGCGACTCCTCGTCCCTCACCTCCTGTCCAGGTCCGAGGCTGCAGCATAGTGCAGGGCAGAGCGCCCCCACTGGTCGGTTGCATTGATGGCAGTCCCACAAGCAACCAGAGTCTCCAGACACTGATAGTGACGGCTGGCAGCTGCATAGTGGAGGGGAGTCCTGGGAAATAACATGAGAGCAAGAGTCAGGCAAACAGATCCCAGATCAGGAAAACACAAACATACAGATTCAGATGTACACATTCCAGGATGCACTGATCACACTTTTTTTCCCCCAATAATGATTCCAATACCTAAACTCAGGATGTAACCAAAAGCAAAAAGTATATGGACACCTGAACTTTACACTCCTGTGTGATGGTTGAACATTAAACTAATGATTTGACTGATAATTTATTTTCATTATTAATCAATCTGTTGTTGATTTTCTCCATTAATCAGTTAGTTAGTTTGAAGTATCTTGGGGTCTTGTTCTCAAGTGAGGGGACAATGGAGCGTGAGATGAGCCGGAGAATCGGAGCAGCATGAGCAGCCATGGTAACATGTTAGCATAGGTATTTTCCCTGATCAACAGGCCAACAGCTGTTCAAACGGCTGTATTCTGTTCTGTGTACTTTGTCAGTTCATAAAGTCATTAAAAAGTGTGTGACAGTGATCCCACAGTTATAAGCCCTGACTAATCACTGTACAAGACACCTCCTGTTCGTCCTGTCTCTACCTGTTGGTCATTATTCATCACAACATGTGTTTGATCTGCAGTGCAATAACACTAATAATGTTGAGTCACCTGTCAGTCTGTCACACTTCATGTTTACTTCATGTTTACTCCTCTTGATTGGTTTGTAAAAAGTCACTGTGAACAGGAACTGGACCAGAGCTGCAATGCAACAATTAAAAATGTAGATTTTTTTCTCCCATTGGTCTGAACCAAATGAACTGAATCAACCCTGACAGGAGGGAGATGTGCACCAACATGCAGAACTGTACAAACCAACAGGTGCGCTGCGCTACATACCACTGTGTCGAGTCGGCCCAATCGTTAATAATGAAGAATGACACACTGAATAGCTGACTATTAAGGATAAAAGGCTCATAGACACACACACACCCTTACCTACACCTACGTACACCCATTCACACACAAAAACTGTAAATACACCCAACCCTGACCTGTACCAAACCCTGCTCTGGGTTGTTTTTTCTGCTCTGATGCATCACTGTAGCTGCCTGCAAACACAGTCCCTGGGATTCACAGTTATATTAAAATCTAAGCATTAACACTTCAAAGTTTGAACCAAATATTATTTTCATTATCAACAAATCCCCCCTTTATTTTCTCAATGAATTCAATAACCATTTCATCAGTAATGATCAATACTTCATTATTATATATTACTAATACTAATTTACTATGAATTTATTTACTATTGAAGAGAGGAGGGAGACACTGAAACGAAACAGGCAAAAGACTGATCAAGAGCAAGAAACAGAGCTTGTTTATGGTGTTTAATTAGTTTCAAAGCCAGATGTGTGCACTAGGGTTGGACTGCTGTGTTTTGTTTATGGCTGATACTGATTATTAATCAAGGAAACCATATATATAATTGATATTTGGAACTGATATACATTTGCAGCAAAAATGAAAATCTTGTTGTCAAATCTTGGTGTCAAAATTTGGACAACAACACAAAACCTTGTTGAAATGCCTTTTAGCATATGTTCAATTAAAACAGAATTTTAACATTCAACCAATCAGATAGAGCTGTGGGCGGGACACTGAGTGAGGCCACAGAATGGTGACTGCAGACAGAGAGACAGCTGCATCAGAGCCACAGTGGTGCAGTTTGAAATTAATTTATATCATCAGCAGCTGGATTAAAAATCACTGATTCAAATAATCGTAAAAAACATGAATACAAGCCGATAATCAATTGATCCCTGGTGCACACATGACCTGAGAGCACGGAAGAGAATCTGTGAGCAGAAAGATATCTTTGTAAGGCGATGCCCCGATGTGGTCCTGTGAGCACACGGCTGTGACGAGCACGAGCTCGACCCTCCCTCATACTTGCCAACCCTCCCATTTTTCATTCCCCTCTCTCCATTTCCTTGCGGGATCAAATTCCTCCTGTATTTCTCCAGATTTACGACAAACTTTCACATCTTTTTTTCATTTTCATCATCACAACCAGTTTCTGGCACTGTACAGTGTGTACAAGCCCTACTACTCTGAGTCGACTGTTTCCACCTGGACAACAGTACAGACTTCTTGAAAAGAAGAATTCCTGTTTTTTAAGAAATGTTTTAAAGGAAAGGGCCTTGCATTTTGTAAAATATGCTGTCAATTGTCTTTTGGGGACAGGGTAAAAAATAAATGGATGAAAGAAAACTGATGAATATTAGTTTATGCCAGAGATTTACATCTACATTATTCTGTATTGTTTCCTGAGAATTTAAAGTATTTAAAATAAAAATGCTGTTGCAGAGTACTTAGTTTCTGTTTATTCTTTAAAGTCACCAAAATGCAGGAAACAAAGTCTCTGACACAAAATATATATTTGAGGTCTCAAGGTTTTGAGCTGATGTCTTCAAATGACTTGTTTTGTTTGTACCAACATCAAAATCCCACACATATTCAGTTTCTAATGACATAAAAACAGACATGAATCAGCAGATCCTCATTTTTGAGACACAGGAACTTTTGTATTTGTATCATCTACAATTATCAAAATTATTGTGAGTTTATTGTTTTGTTGATCTACAAATCCATTACTAATCAATCCAGGCTCCAGTTAAAGGACGTTGTTAGCTGGATGATGACGTGTTCTCTTACCTGCCGCACTTATCCCTCCTGTTGTGGTCTCCACCGCTGCTCAGAAGCAACTTGACACACTCCACATTACTGCACACACAGAGCAGGAAGAGGGCAACACTCACCATGTAAATCTTTGTAATAATGCCTTTATGGATCGAAACAACTTCATTCAATCCTCAATAAAAGGAATCATTAAATGTTGCTTTAACTTTTTGATAAAAGATGATTAAAGGATAATTCTGGTTTACTCATCTCTAGCTCTTTGTAGACATGTGGCAACATCTTTAAAAAAGAAGTCAGGCGGGACAGATGGGGTAAAAGGTCACATTAATGCCAAGATGAATGAGGGATTATTACCAATATTTCGGCTGAGTTCACACTCAAAGATGTTTAGTTGATCTGAGTTAACCGTTAATGTCCCGCCTGACCGTCTCACTGCTTGTTGCCCTGTCAGATTTTGTTGTGCTGATGTTGTGTTCTCATAAATGATGTCCAAAACTATGAAAATAAGCACTAAAATGTGGCTTTTCTCTTTTCTTTATTCAGCAGCTTGGTCTTTCAGTTTGAGAGCATGACTCATTGACTTCATGTTCAGGTTCTGTGATGCTTTCCCTAAAAAAAAAGACCTGCCCTCGCACTCAAGTAGCTCGTGCTTGTGCTTGGATTCACCCTGCTTCTGCTCAGACTGTTTGCACTCAGATATGGAGCTGCTTTCTATGGAAGCCCATTTCCGCCACTTGATAAAAAAAAAAATCAGATATAATAACTCAAAATTATGAGATAGTAAGTCATAATTATGAGATAGTAAGTCAAAATTATGAGATACTAAGTCAAAATTATGAGATAGTAAGTCAAAATTATGAGATAGTAAGTCATAATTATGAGATAGTAAGTCGAAATTATGAGATATTAAGTCATAATTATGAGATACTAAGTCAAAATTATGAGATACTAAGTCAAAATTATGAGATAGTAAGTCGAAATTATGAGATAGTAAGTCAAAATTATGAGATAGTAAGTCATAATTATGAGATAGTAAGTCGAAATTATGAGATATTAAGTCATAATTATGAGATACTAAGTCGAAATTATGAGATACTAAGTCAAAATTATGAGATAGTAAGTCGAAATTATGAGATACTAAGTCAAAATTATGAGATAGTAAGTCGAAATTATGAGATACTAAGTCGAAATTATGAGATACTAAGTCAAAATTATGAGATAGTAAGTCATAATTATGAGATAGTAAGTCAAAATTATGAGATAGTAAGTCAAAATTATGAGATAGTAAGTCAAAATTATGAGATAGCCTACTAATCAGGAGATCAAAAGTCTAAATTCCGCGTCTTAAGGTCCGAGTCACAAAGATGTTGCTCAGATAATAGCTAAAATGCAGCAATATTACAGCGCAAGCTATCAATAAAGTTATGCCTACTTTATCAAACTTCTGAATGGAGACATGACGAGTGGCTGCTGGGTTAGTTTTACCACTTAGCACTTCTGTTAGCACTGCAACGGCTCAATACTACCACCTACTGACAAAAAAGCATCAGGACATATAATAGAAATCCCGAACAATATTGTGTGACCCACTGATTTATCACTTAGGCTACTTACTTATTATGACAGGAGCCTATTGGTCAGCTGGACCTGAATACCAATTCACGTGAACTATCTGTAATAACAAACGATATCTTCCCAGCCTCAAAATCTATAAAAATGTCAAGTAGGCGAAGCACTAGCAGAGTCAGACCATGCAAAACATAACGTTAATCTAATGTCTCATCCTAACACAGCACTTAAAATCAACACTAGCTATTTCATTTTGTCATATATAGACTTAGACAAACAAACCCCATGCTTCACATCAAAGTGTAGTGTTAAATTTAAGACACAGCAAACTTGTTTTGACTTATCTCATAATTATGACTTACTATCTCATAATTTTGATTTAGTATCTCATAATTTTGACTTAGTATCTCATAATTTTGACTTACTATCTCATAATTTTGACTTAGTATCTCATAATTTTGACTTAGTATCTCATAATTATGACTTACTATCTCATAATTATGCCTTACTATCTCATAATTTTGACTTACTATCTCATAATTTTGACTTAGTATCTCATAATTATGACTTACTATCTCATAATTTCGACTTACTATCTCATAATTTTGACTTACTATCTCATAATTATGACTTACTATCTCATAATTTCGACTCTATTATATCTGAATTTTTTTTATCAAGTGGCGGAAATGGGCTTCCATAGCTTTCACAGATCTGCTGCACTCACACTCAGACTGTTTCTGTGCGCTTGTGAAACACCTCCTCTCATTCCTCCTCTGCTCTCAGCTCTGCCAAAATTCACCAACCAATAAGAAATGTGTAGTGTTGACCAATGAAATCATTACTGTCTCACTGGAGGCACGTTTATTTCACTTCTTAACTTCAGTATTTCTTAATCTGGACCCTATTGTCCCATGTTTTTTGTGTGTGAGTGACTAATGGGGGCAACAATTTTTGAAACTGGTCCAGTATTGAGGGAGAAGGCTGTAGCCATCAGCTGTGAAACAGGCTGCGATGTAACGCTCAGGGGCAAAGTGCGTTCACTAAAAGTGCTTGTTTTTAGACCAAACACTATGATTACTTTCAAAGTTGATTAATTAGTTATATTCTCAATTTATTAAGAAAATAATTTCAGAGAATCGTGACAAATGTCAATCAGTGTGTCCCAAACCAAGACGATGTCCTCAAATGTCTTATTTAGCTCACAACCAAAAGATATTTAGTTTACTGTCATAGAAAACTGAAGAAATAAAAAAAAAAATCACACTTAAGAAGCTGGAATCAGAATTTGGATGATTTCTCCTTAAAAATGACTCAAATGATTAATCGATTATCAAAATGGTTGACGATTATGGAAAGGATCCCTAAAGATAGAGACTTTTTAGTTAAAGAGTAAAATCATTTTTTGTTTAACCAGTACCAACTTCGCCAAAGCCACCAGACTCCATTTAAGAAAACAGAAATTTTATCAGGTTCGTCTTTCCACATCAGTTGAAATAAACTCTTAATTCATTGCAACAGAGTGAAAATATTGTAACTGTACTCGCCATTTGTCCAGCCTCCCTCTCACTCCTCTACAGTCTCAAATGCAGTGAATTAAAGGTTTATTTCAAAGAATCCAGACTGATGTTTGTTGGAAAGATGAGCTAAGATAATTCTGGTGAGTTTTATTTTGTTTCTGCCGAGTTTGAATTGTGTGTTTTATGATGATAAAATTATTGATTTTGCAAATGGAGTCTGGTGGCTCTTTAAGCAAGGTAAAGGGACAGTTCAGCCCAAAATCAAAAATACATATTTTTCCTCTGGCCTGTAGTGCTGTTTATCCATCTGTACTGCTTTGGTGTGAGCTGCAGAGTTTTGGAGATATCAGCCAGAGAATGTCTGCCTTCTCTCCAATATAATGACACTAGATGGCACTAGTCCTATGCTGCTCAAAGCACCAAAAATACATTTGAAAAACTCAACAGCAACATCTCTTTCCAGAAGTCATGACCTCAACACCACAAGCCAAGTGCCATTAAATTGGAAAGAAGGTAGACATCTCTTTGGCCACTATAATAAAAAATCTGCAACTCACACCAAAAAATAAATAATAAATAGCACAAAATATGTATGTATGGGAAAATATATTTTGATTTTGGGGTCAACTGTTGCTTTAAACAAAAAGTATCTTGATCTTTAATCCTTGGAGGGTGGGAGCGCATGAATATGCTTAAAGAACTATAAAGTAAGAGGTAAAGTGAATGCGCCTGCAATGAGGCAGCAATCATTTAAGTGGTCAACCCTACACCTGGCTTTCTATTGGTTGATTGGATGTTTCACATGTGAGGAGAAGGGCTGCAGCTGGAGAGCAGGAAATCTGTGAAAGCATCAATATATATGAGTACAGGCATACAGTTTGAGCAGAAGCAGAGTGAATCTAAGCTCAGGCAGAGGCTATCTGAGTGAGGGCAGGGATTTTTAGGGAAAGAATTACAGAATCTGAACATGAAGTCGATGAGTCATGCTCTCAAACTGAAAGATCACTCTCAAATAAAGACAGGAAAAAAGCTCCATATGCTGAGACGTGTTGGAACAAACCAGAATCATCCTTTGTCTTTCTTCTTCTTTTGTTTTAAAGAGGTATATGAACAGTGTGGCTCACCCTCCGGCAGCAGCGGCGTGCAGGCAGGTCCTCCCCAGGCTGTCAGGAGTGTCTATCTGGAAGCCTGCAGACAGGACCGAGTCGTTACACATTATGCTAAACCTCCGACCTGATGAGGGCAGCGCAGGGAGACGGATGGAGGCCAGACAACACACAGCAGCAGCCACCACAGAGAGAGGAGGGAGAGTCGGAGAGAAAGACAGGTGTAAGTGCAACAGGTGGGGGGAGAGGGTTAGGTGAGAGTGCATGATGGCGGCCATGCTCGCACAGGAAAACACAAACACGTCTGTGAGCTACGTGTTAAACACAGAGAGAGCTAACGACACGTCAGGAGGTCACAGAGATATTAGAGCAACAGAGGGAGGAAGTGTAGCAGGCAGTTCAGTTTGGTTTGACCCCACCCCATGTCATCATCCATCGGCCATGTTCCAATTTGGTGGACATCACCCAATCCTACTACGTCATTCATCATGCTGTCACTGTCATTTTTAATGTGCTAAAAATCACTGACTTAACATGACATAATAATTACAATCATTTGTGCAATAATTCACTGTGCTCTACTCTTCTATTCTTATTTATACATTTATACTTTTGTGTTTTAACACATTTACTGATGTCTCAGCATTACTATTTATCCTAGTAAGCAAATGGTTATATTTATTTCATATGTACCTTATTATTATTTTTTATGTTTTATATAACACTCATTTTTGAGAATTGGGAACAAAGTGTCTCAGAGTTCTCTTAATGCTAATTAACATACACATTTTAAAACCATAATTCTTATTTAGCTTCGGTTTAGAAGGGCTACAGAAAGTTTTACACTCAGTTGTTTTGAGAGTATTACTACTGCCTTTTTTAAATGAGGAAGTGAGACAGGAGTCCTTAGGTTATAGCTTTTTTATGCCTGATTAAATCATGTTTTTGTAAAAATATGATAGAAATCTGGAACACAAAATTAAAGGGACATTTTAATTTTAAAAAATCTATTTTAAGACAAAGACATTATTACACCTATGTCACACATTTCTAAATTGTTGAAGTTGTGAATTCTTGTCTGGGACAAGGGTTTTCAGACACAGAGCAAGTTTAGAAACTAAAAAAAGCAAACCAAAACATTTTACAAATTAAACATATTATATATATATAAATTATCAAAGAATACATTTTCAGCAAAAAAAATTGAGTTGGTATTGATAAATTTTAAATATGTGCATAATAGTACAATATATATTATATATTGCACTGTTATGCACATATTTTTAAATACTTCTTATTTAGTTATATTATTATTATTTATTGTAGTACAGTATAATGCACATAGTTTTAAACAATTCTTTTTTTTTTCTTATTTATTTTCTCCATGCTTATTATGTTGCTGTCCTATAAAAAACACTTCTCACCTTGATTTTTCTGTTAAAACTGAAGGAGGCAGTCTTCTTTATGAGTTGACACAATTCACCTATTTCTTACACCAAACAAACCATTTACAAAGCCACTGGATCCTCTGAAAAATGCGTTGAAACAAAATTGAAAGCACGGCTGTTTTTCTTTTCTCCAGAAAAATTTACATTTTGGTGATATATTTCTGGAATGGGAGCATCTGTAACATGACCCAGTTTCCCCCCAATTCTGAAAATGTGTCACATCAGAATGACAGTGGCCTCCAAATGTCCAAAAGCATCTGAAACCTGCTTCCTGACATCACAGTAGTGGGTATTTTGGTAGCTTTTCATATATGATGAGCACGTACAGGTGTGTGGAGGTGAGCAGGTATGGACGGGGTTTGAATTTCTTTCTTAAGCTCTGTTTTGAGCTTTCTCTACACAACTATTTGTGTCACTCTGCGTGTACAAGCCAGTGCAGCACTGTGAATGCTGTCCAGAAGAGACTGTCTGAAAGTGGCTGGTGTTATCCCCATTTATACAACATGCAGAAGAGACAGAGTTTGTGGACAGAAATCAGGGATGCAGCCAGAAGAGGAGGATTCAGGTGACCGAGAAGGCAGAAGTTTTGACTGATAAAGACTCTAGTGATGATCTGCTCGATCAGACACAGACACAGAGTGGGTTAATAAGCCAGACAGAGAAAGCATCTAATGTATTTTTGCTAACTGGTTCAACATGGTTATGTGCTGAGTGAGAAGTATAACCAGAAACCATCAGCAGATCATTCATACATTCAGACAAACACTTGGCCTGCCTGCACACAGAACATGGATTCAAACCCTCAACTGTCAGACTCCACTCAGACACCCGACACCACGCTGATGTCTGATTTCTTTATTAACTGGCTGACTGCTGGGGACAGATGCACTTCTACATTTGGACGGCGTCCAGCTTTTGTTCCTGCAGAGGTTGAATGCAATTTTTGTACTTCTCTTTGGATAAAAGTCGGGCTGCAACTGACGATTATTTTCATATTCAACTAATTATTTTTCTTTTGAAATTTTAAAATGGCTGCCTGATTGAACAAAATAATTAAGTTGCTCCATTAATTCTGCCAAAATAAGTTTTTACATGGAGAAGAAATTAGAGCATCTCTCCAAAGTCATCACGAGTAGGCTAATTAACTTTTAGCTGGCTCAGAAGTAATATTTGTTAACTTTTTAGCTAATGTTAGCTAGCAAACAATGTACCTTTTTGTTAATTTTTTAAGCCAGCATCTTTCCTGTTACGATTGCTTTCATTATTAGTTGATCATTTTCTGCATAAATCGATCAGTTGTTTGGTCCATAAAATGTCAGATAATGTCAAACAGTGTTTCTTAAAGTCCAAGATGACGTCCTCAAGTGTCTTGTTTTGTCCACAACTCAAAGATATTCAGTTTACTTCAGAGAGGAGGAAAGAAACCAGAAAATATTTGCATACAAGAAGCTGAAATCAGAGAATTTTGTCTTTTTTTCTTTCTTAGAAAATGACTCAAACCAATTTATCGATTATCAGAATAGTTGGTGATTAATTTTATAATTGATTAATCGATACATCATTGCAGCTCTAGATAAAAGCACCTTCCAAATGAACATATTGTACCATCACACTTGTACAAGTGTAAATTACAAAGAACATGATGACTGTCTTGTCGTCTTTTTAACCGTGCATCATTACAACTTGCCTAAACACGGTTCTTCACCGTGTTTAGGCAGCTGTAGCTCCTGATTTAGACAAAACATCTTACAAAAGCTCAGCTCACCACTGCTCCTGACAGCCATGAGCAGACACAGCCCTGTAGCTGCACACAGCTTGAGCAAATGTAAATGACTTCTTTGTTGTTCACTGCTCCTCAGAGCCACATGAGAAGCCCAGGTTCATCCTGCTCCATGCCTCCAGACACAAGTGCCAGGGCCTTGTTAAAGGGATGTTGTCTTTTCCCTGTCCCCACTTCACATTTGTTTAATATATCAGACTCCTCTGTACTGTACTACAACCCTCGCTCATAAAACCATAAAAACATATGGGATGAGTGGAAAGACAAATTATTTCACCACCAAAAGCAACAAGGAAACTTTTCAGATGTAAACGAGATATTAAGTCCCGATGTGGACGCTGGGAGAGAAGAATACAACAGAATACACTCTTGTGCAGTGGTCCCATCAGTGAGTAATTAGACTCAGTGAGGTCCTTGTCTGTTTCTGGAACATTGTGACTTGAGTTTGGCCAGAGCTGAATATGTGTGCCTGTGGAGGAATTCACCACTGTGAGCGAGAAAAACAACCAGGAACAAAACCTCCCTGAAAATCACACTCAGAGATGATGTGAGGGCAAAAACACACCGTGAATCAGCTCCTGCAGCACCAAACTCACTCAGTGCAAAATGATGATTCAAGTGCTCGCAGAAATATCAGCCAAGTGAGAATTTTAAATAAAACACCCACTGTTTAAAGGGACAGTTCACCCCAAAAATAAAAAAAACAAGATATCTGGTGTGAGCTGCAGAGTCTTGGAGATATCAGCCTGCCTTCTCTCCAATATAATGGTACTAGATAGCACTAGTCCCGTGGAGCTCAAAGTGCCAAAAAACACATTTGACACACTCAACAGCAGAGCCTCTGTCCAGAAATCGTGATCCAGTGACTCAAAATAATCCACAGACCTTGTTGTTGTGAGCAGTTTCATGTAGGAACTACTTTTTTTCTGTAGTACAATCTATTGGAATTACTTTCTTTCTAGTAGAAGGAACAATTTTGGGTGGGGGGGGTGGGGGGGGGGGGTGAACTGTCCCTTTAAGCTAACGTAACCAGCTCTGTGAGTTGGTTAGAAACATGAATTTTTAGTTTCCAAGCTGACCGGTATTAAAATGATCTGGGCTGTGTCCATGACATCATGCTAAATTACCGAAACACAAGACTTGAAGATGAGTCAGCAGTAAAGCGGAAGAGCTGCTGACATCATCGTCAAATCAACATTCTTATCAGCAAACCTGACAAGGAAACTAAATCTACCTTGTACTAGCTGAGGGGTAAGTGTGTGCTACCTGAGGACAACAGCTTCCTGCAGCAGTCAGAGTGAGCGTTCAGAGCAGCCAGGTGGAGAGGGAACATGCCGTGGACTCCTCGCCTTTGTAGAAAGAAGCAGAGAGGAAACAGTTGTCTCATTTTCACTGTAATTTTTTTACATACATTTGTCAAACAGGTGAAGAAACAAACCTTGTGCAGTCTGCTCCACTGGTGATGAGCGTGTTGATGAGGAGTTCATGACCATAGCGGGCAGCAATGTGGAGCGGAGTGTTGCCGTCCTTGTCCACACTGTCGATCTCCCCACCTGACACAGACAACGTTTATAGTTTATAGGGAGAATATGCCATATGGATATGTGTAACTTTATGAGATGCAAAGACAAAAACTAGTATAAACAAGACTCACCGTTCTGAATGAGGGTCTGGGAGCGAGTGAAGCGTCCGTGAACTGCCGTCATGTGAAGAGGACTCTTCCCGTCTCGACTCTGAAATAAAATAGATTTCAGATTGAAGTGAAATGTGGCTCAGTTTGGACAAACACAAGCATGTGGGAGACAGAGGCTGTCAGTCATCTACATTATGGTCTTATTTTATTTACATATTACTTCCTTACACATTTCATTTGACAATAACTATATTGTTGTATCACCCATCACAAATCATCTTCTACCCGAAAAAAAACTTAAAAATTATTCATCAGCATTGTAATTTCAAATTTATTTTACACTTTATTACATTTTACATTTTAATTAGGATTTATATGTATGAAATCTACATAATTTATGAAATGTTTTGGCTTGCTTTTAAATTTCTTTTGTAAACTTGCTCTGTGCCAGAAAAGGGCCTTGTCCCAGTTAAGGATTCACAACGTCAAGCTATTTAAAAATGTATTAAAATCCTTCAGAATCTAAAACTAATAATACCTACTGATAACACAGCTGTAAATGTGCTATTAGAATTATATTTGTGTGTCGTTTTATGAAAATGTTGGCCCTTTAAAGTTGTGTCCCAGATTTCTGTCAACCCTGTCAGATTTTGACAAAAACATGATTTAATCGAGCATAAAAAGGGTCAACTATACCCTAAGGACCCCTGTCAACTTACAAGATTTAACAGCCAAGAGTTTGATCTTTAAAATATATTTTTCCATCTTTGGAGAATTCTGCCATTGATTTTAATTGATGAAGCTGAGGGGTCATTTTGATTAGTTGTGACACCTCAATTTAATTTAATTTAACTTAATTTAATTTAAGTTAATTCACACTGTGTGCTAGACAAGTGCCTTTAGTGTGTATTTTTTATATTATAATTGTTTCACTATTTATTTTAATTTAATTTAATTTAATTATTTTATTTATTATTTCCTCAGTTTTTAGTATCAAGTAATTTATTTATTTTTCTTGTTTAGTTTAGCTGTCTTATTACATCTTCTATTATTATTATTGGCATTTAATTTTTATGATATTTGTTTTGTCTATAGAACTGTACAGTGCTGAATATTGTGTGTATACACACTGAACAAGAGTTAGTATAACATATATAAGAATAAAGAACAATACCAAAATGAAAGTGCCTACTCTGTTAACAGACAGACACAGTTGGAGAACAGCTGGAGAACACAGTGGAGTATGTAGAATAGAACAGAACTTCATTGTCACAAAGTGACAGAAAATCCTCTCTGACAAAGGCTCAGTAATTAAACACATAATGCACATTTAAATTTAGAAGCTCACACATGTAGAGAGTGAATAAGAGTGTAAAAAACTTTTTGTAGATTTTTTGTACATGTTTTTTTCAGGCCTGTCTGATGGCAGTAACTGGAAGGATTGGTGGAGGGGTGTGGAGGGCTCATGTTTGATCAGAGCGGCTTCTCTGATCACTGACTGGGTGAACAGTTCAGATAGGGGAGTTTGGGGTGAGCCGATTATTTTGCTAAGCTGTGTTGAGAGTCACACTGGCAGAGCAGCTAAAAAAAAGTGTATGTTCCACTTATTATTCAAGGTGGCCACAAACACAACTATAATCCTATCAACTCCAAAGAATGATAACATGTCAGTGTTGTCACTGCTTGTTGTCACTGCCCACAGGTGACTGAAAAACTGCAGATTTAAGTTCAGAGCTGAAGCTGAAGACGACAGAAATGACAACTGTGAAGGGTTCTTGTGATTACTGTCTCAAGTGTTGAGTGTTCTGGCCTGGGACAAATTGAAAAGTGAACAAATGTATGACAGGATTAGCACTCCCAGAGCCGTGCAGCTAGCAGCAGAGCTACAGACTTTAACCACAGGGAGGAGCTGTGAGAGCTCATGGGAGGCAGACGTGCAGTCGGGGTACCTGCACGTTGACATCAGCCCCGTTGTTGACCAGGAACTCCAGACAGAGCGCTCCATGTGTGGAGGCGGCGGCAAAGTGCAGCGGGGTGAAGCCCTTGTTGTTGGGCTGGCTGACGTTGGCGCCATAATCGATCAGCTCGCTGACGACGGCGTCCTGACCGTTAAAACAGGCCAAGTGGAGTGCCGTGTTCCCAAACGCATTGGACTCATCTATCTGTTGTCAGAGGAAAAACAACTGTTGTTATGGCCGAGGAAAGTTGTGTGTGTGCCAGTGTTGTGCTTAATGAATTAATGTACATGTATGTGTGTGTTTTGAATGAGGACATAATAAGTGCTGTTGTGTCAGTTAAACTTGGAGCATGTGTTCAGTGTGGGAGTGTGTGTTATTTCTCCCAAGTGTGGAGCAGATGGAGACAGTGAATCATGTGTGTGTGTGTGTTGTGTGTGTGTGTGTGTGTGATGTGTGTGTTGTGCATCCAGACCTCAACAGCCAGGTTGAGCAGGTGTTTGACCACAGCGATTTGTCCACTGGACGCCGCCGTGTGCAGGGGGGTGTACCCTCGTTTGTCTTTACAGCTGATCTCCGCCCCCTGACTCACAAGCAGACACACCACATCCAAATGGCCTGCAGGGGGCGCAACACAGCACATCAACCATGAGTGAAAAGGAGGAATCAGCTGTTAGATGAAGTTGTTAAAGCAGAAAGCTTCACGCGACAGACAGAAAGAAAGACACTTTTATACTTTATTATATATTTATAATACAATATTTTGCAACTAACCATTATTTTAATATTGATTTATCTATTACCTATATTATATTAGTGTTTTACTGACTAATTTTACTATTTATATTAATTATAAATTTCTTGTATTATATTAATAATATTAATAAATTGTATTATATTAATAATATTAAAAGTTAAAGTTTCATTCTTGCAGTTTTCCAGAGCCCAAGGTCACATCTTTGGGTTGCTTATTTTACCTGAACAAAAGACCAAATAACCAAAATAATTGTATTTACAATAATAAAAACCAGAGCAGGCAGCATATAGGACGGCATTTTTGAGAGATAAATAACTTCAAGGGACAGTTCAGCAAAAAATGAAAATTCAGTCATTATCTACTAGATCTGAACGATTTTGAAAAAATATCTAATTGTGATTATTTTGACCAATTGTGATATGATTTGCAATAGTACAGGGAATTATTATTCTTATTTTCATTGAAAAACATATTAAAGGTCTGAGCTGACAAAAGCTGGTCTGACAAAAACTGTTTTTTAATCAGATATTGCACCTCCTGCAATTTGAAAACTGCAGTAGATCATATTGTGATTTTGATCAATTTCACAGGAAAACAGTGTTACAGAATCTCCCAAACAGTGGAAGTGAATGGTGACCAGTTTTCAAACGTAAAAAAAAACAACAGAATAAAAATATAAAATAGCTCCATACTGCTCGTCTGGTGTAATCCAAGTCTCCTAAAGCTCCAACATGCCAAGTTGACTAAAAAATGTTATTTACAGCATGTATTTAGCCTGAATCTTCACTGTAGATCCTTAGCTTGGAGCCACGTTCTCGTGCACATGCACACTGTCTGAACTGTGTGTATGTGGTGTGACAGTGTGCAAACAGCATTTTGGGGCTTTTGGAGACTTGGGTTATGCCACATAAGCAGTATGGAGGCATTTTATGTTTTTTTTCAGTTGTTTTTTCCCGTTTGAAAACTTGTCACCATTCACTTCCATTGTTTGGGAGATTCTGCAGCACTGTTTTCCTGTGAAACTCCAGGAGTGTGTTGTGGACTAAAAAACAGAGTTTTGTCACGTCAGATTTAACCTCCAGTATAAGTTACCCAGCTCTGTTTTCTGTAGTGTTTGTGTGTAGTGAATACATGTTTCGTTCTGTCATGTTAGCTCGTAGGCAGCTCACAATGAGCCGATGATTCATTTTTCCACAAACATCTACTTTGATCTCCTTCCAGCAGATAAAGGCATGATGGGTGATCTGTCTTTAACAAACATCTTTGTCTCTTACCCATGAAAGCTGCCCAGTGCAGCGCTCGGCCGTCCTTCTTATCAAAGGCGTTGATGTTGGCTCCTTTAGCGAGGAGGAGGTTCACCATCTGACGGAGAGAAAACAGAGCGACGGGAAATTAGTGGGTAATATAAGAGGTATACATTTGTGCTTGCATGTTTATGTGTGTGTGTGCATGTGTTTGTGTGAGTGTGTGTGTGGGTGATGGTCTTTATATAACAGCGTTGTAAATACATCTCATCTCTTGGCTCAGTTGTTGCATAAACACTCTGTAGAGACTGTGTCAGGCAGAAACAGAGAAACTGTCCATTCAGTTTGGCCTCAGGAATCTGCCGCCTCTCATTGTTAATTTTAGATTCAGAATATTTGTGAATGATTCTAAGACAAGGAGTGTTTCGAAACCAACAACCCACTTAATACCCCCAGTGATATAGCTGCACTCGCCCACCTTTTTCCT
This sequence comes from Lutjanus argentimaculatus, assembly GCA_034769285.1. Classification (NCBI taxonomy): domain Eukaryota; kingdom Metazoa; phylum Chordata; class Actinopteri; order Lutjaniformes; family Lutjanidae; genus Lutjanus; species Lutjanus argentimaculatus. Next base: position 5,827,268 of record JAWZSL010000031.1, on the reverse strand, counting down.
TTGACCAAACTATTCAACCAAAATAGCACAGAGGATGGTTATATCACAGCCTGTTTAGTGGTGAACTACTCCAGTGGTTACAAACTCCTGACTGAGTGTCATGTTTTACCACTATTTCATATCATATTCAATGTGTAACAACAGTAGTTCAGAACAACTGGTAAACTGTACAATTAACTCAAACAGTGAACAACAATAACTGCAGGACGTGAGCAGATTATTTCCTGTGAATATAGAGTTTTGAAGTCCCTCCCCCTCCAGTGTGCCCCATGGGACCATACTTCAAAAATCTGAACAGTAGTCAACAGCAAGAGACAAATAACTTTTTGTTCCTGTTTGAATTGTGCCATGAATTGCACATATGATGTTTGTCAATTTAAAAGATACATTTGCAAGACAAGAACATTGCAATTTGTTTGTCTCAAGGTGTTGTCACACCTTCCTTGTTTGGTCCTGTTAAAATGGACCATGGTCTGTTTGCCTGTTTCGTGTGGTTCGTGTGGTGTGAAAGCTGTTAATCAAATCCTAGTGCGATCAAAGAGCTGGACCGAGTCCGCTGAAAAGGTGGGCTTCAGTACGGACTCTGGTGCAGTTTGTTTATGGTGTGAAAGCATATGAACCAACCACAGGATTTTATGATAGAAGATGTGATTTTAGCATGACCGTTAAATCTGTTCAGGAGCCCATCATATAATTGATAAGACATGAAAACAAACTACAGGTGTGAAAATGGCCTTAGTTTAGTTTAGTTTTGTGTGAAACCAGTCAACTACATCTCTCATTGCACACAATAGGTATGAAAATCTATCTGACATAATTCACTTTAATGTATCAAAGTTTTATTCATGTTATGTTTAGTCACGTTCACCGACTTCCTTTCTCACTCTGATGGATCAAATGCACCCCGTGTTTTCCCAAAAGTTCAAGCAACTAACAGCTAGTAATAAACACATCATTACAGATTTCTCTGGGTTTGAACATTGTTGGAAACATTTAGGATAATCAAAGTACACAGCTCTACAAAATATATAACATATGTCTAGAGTAGACATTTTAACTCAGAAATGTTACATATTAAAGCTATAAAGTCAAGAAGCCCTCAGGAACACCTGTGAAACATATTGCAGCAGTAAAGCCATCCAGCGCTGCTACAAGCATCTAAATCATTTACATTTACTGACAAAACACCTCTGACAGGCTGAAGGTCGGTCAGTCTCTGCAGTACCTCAGTGTGGCCATTGAGGGCAGCGTGATGCAGGGCGGTGCGTCCGCCGCGGTCCGACACATTGACACTGCTCAGCAGCGGGATGATGACCTCAGCGCATCGCAGAGCGTTATTGGCAGCAGCAACGTGCAGCGGCGTCTGCCAGTTCTTGTCCCGCGCATTCACGTCAGCCGAGTGGCGGATCAACACTCGCACCGCCTCCTGAGAACAGAGTCAAACACAGTGTGAGATCTACAGATAAATAACTTTATTATGTACTTTTGTATCCTTCTTACAACACGTGATCTGTCATGTAATCCACACATCATAGATACCATTAGAGCTGCAACGATTAATCGATTATTAAATTAGTCACTAACTATTTGGATAATTAATTGATCTGTTTGGGTCATTTGTAAAGAAAAAAAAAGTCAAAATCCTCTGATTTCAGTTTTGTTAATGTGAATATTTTCTGGTTCTTACTCCTCCCTAACAGTAAACCGAATATCATTGGGGTTTGAGACAATATTTGAGGACGTCATCCTGAGCTTTGGGAAAAACTGATTTTCTGATATTGTATAGACCAAAGAAATTAACTGATTAGTGGAGAAAATGATTGACCAATTGATAGACCATGAAAAGACTTGAAAAATAAGTTAAAAAAAAAAACTATTAACAAATGATACAAAATTACAAGAAAAACATCTATGACATCAAATATACATATTTAGCAGCACAGCAATTGAATAATTCACACAACGATCCTGGATTAGAACGTGGAAATGTATTTTTCATTTTACTGTCTTTTTAATTAGGTCAAGATCATCAGTTTCAGGTGTGTGTGTGGTGTGTGTGTGTGTGCGTGTGTGTGTGTGTGTGAAAGAGAGAGCGTAGAGCTGCACTGAAGGGTTCAAAGTTACGTTGACATTCAAATTCTAAATCAACATTCAAATGCTGTGCAGCTTTTTTTCTTTGCATGTGTGTTCATTCTGTATTTCTGCACAGTTGCAGATAAAGATAAGGCTTCTATTAACTGCTGCTAACTGTGACTGTTGCTAGCTAGTAAGTTAGCTCTCTGTCCTGTTAGCTTGACGGCTGTACTGTGAAGAAAGCTCAACACATTCAAAGTGTCTGTAGCTTATTGTTTTATCCTTTTACTGTGTGGATGAGCTGCTGTGTAAAATTTAAAATGTTTAAATACCTGAAGCAAACAGGAAAAAATTACAGCGTCATAAACTGAGGTTCCCATGGCAACATGATGCACAGACTTTTTCTGCTGGTTTTGCTTGGTGACTTACTATCATACAGCTCAGAAACTTTGCATATGCAACATCTTCCTTCAGCGGAGAATCTATATTGCTCATAAAAACGTCATCAAGAAAACAGCACTTTTTACAGCTGATCTCATCTGAAACTCTGAACATAACCTGCTCGTTGATCAGGTTATGAGCCGGGTTGAAAGAGAGACACTTTCGTGATATTAAAAACTCTGGCTTTAGACCGTTGATCTTGCTTTGTAGCACAGCCCTCTGCACTGGGAGCCTGGAGCACCAGGGGAGTGCTGGTGTTTACACTTGTATCACTCGGACCGCTGGCTGGAGAAGGTTTTCAGGCCCTGAGCGAGGGGACCTAACAGGGAATGCCGGCAGGGAGTGGCGCCAGAATGGGTACCAGAAAACGAGCCGGGTGAGCAGGCAACAGAACTGTGCTTAGCTGCCTCCCAGTGAACACAGCTGCATACAGACGAACACAGCCTGAGACTGACTGAGACCAGTTTGATGAGAGTGAATACAGTACTGAGGTGATTAACAGCTAATCTAACCAGGATTCTGACTCCAAGGACAACCAAGATGCATCAGCCGGGGACAGAAGAACTAGTATTACCTTTCATATAATCCTACAAACTGGTTAATGGGCTGGATGTACAGAAACCTTTGCCACTGCTCTATGATTCCTCCTCCAGCTATTCCAGCCATGCTGAATGACCTGTTTGGGTGCTGGGAGTGATGCAGCTGATTAGCTGCTTTGACCCAGATTCACAAAGCCTTCAAAGGTAAAGCTGAGAGGAGTATGTCTGTAGGTGTGCTGGGAGTGGCTGAAAATGATGAGTGAGCACAACTGTCTGTTTTCAGGTAAATACAGTGAGGTGTGGTGACTTCTGTCACTGTGAAGATTTCTCAGCGTGCTGCTTGGGTTGTTGTTGTCTTGGGAAGAAGGAATGATTGGACTCAGTAGGCCTGGGTGTGGGTGTGTGTGTGTGTTTGCTCACCTCGCTCCGAGATGCCACAGCACGATGGAGAGGGGTGAGCCACATGTTGTCTTTGGCATTGACTCGGGCCCCTGCAGAGAAAAAAAAAGTTCAAATAAAGATTGGCATTTACGTTTGGCTGACTGCTTTTTATTGAAGTGGTTTTGGTATTGTCATGAGATTTGTTGACAGCGAGAAAAATAAAGTGAATAACTCCTGCCTTATCCATTAAATGAGCAATTTGTAACAATTGCACATCTGAAAGTGAGTATGTGAGTATGAGTATGGTTGAAGTGGGGATTACCCCCCCTCCTCCTCAGACATGAGGAAGCTCAGGCAGGCTGCAGGAACACTTTGTAATGTTAAAATAACAAGTGACAATGAGTCCTCCACTGTAAGGTGATCAGCTGTTTATAACTGTCAGTTGTCAGTCAGTGTAAAGTTCAGCCCATCATCCTGAAAACAAAAGCCCACTGCTCTGAAATAACACACTCTGGACTTTGAGTTAACTGGCTGCATGTCTCACTGCTGCCAAACTCCATTAACAAGTTGCTTAGTTTAACTGTTACAAACATCTTCTCCTTCTGCAAGATTATTAATGATTTCTTATGACTCATGAACAGACACTTAGTCATTCAGCATTAATTTGAACTCTGATTAATGTGAAATGGGCCAACAATAACAATTTATGGGTCGGAATAGAAATTTCAAAGGAGGACATCGCACTGCAACAATGTTGTCAGAGAAGCAACTATTTCAGGACTGTTAGTGTGTTTTCTTGATCTCTGATGACATGTCATGGTCATTTTATGATGTAGTGCAGTAGATATATTACAGAGTGCTCCTTTAAGCTTATAGAAAATCATCATCAGATTGCAAATTTAAGCAATTTAGTGTCATACATGATATGAAGTTCTGCAGATCTACTGCATACTTCACGTGATAAGTTGTATATACCATGAAAATATAGCAGGGTGTGCTTGGTGGGAGGGAAACAACGCAGCTGAAAAAAGATGGAAGCAGATGAAAACTCAGAGACACTCAAATGAGCAGAACAAGGAAACAATTTTACCAGAGAGGATGAGAAGCTCGTGATCTCGGCATCACCCAGGAAGGCCGCTGCATGCAGCGGGGTGCGCTTCTCTGCATCCTGTAAGGGAGGAAGTCAGTCAGTTGGTGATTGATTATAATATTGCAGCAGGATTTCAACCTCCATCACCAGCTGCACTTATTCTAAACTACTGTGGTTTAAGAGTGTAATTCAAACTTTTTTTCATATCAGTGCCAGTACGATACCACAGTTTGATACCAAGGCCACACTCCCTCATTTTCCCTCAATTAAAACTGGAGTACATTTCTTCCTTGAAGAGCCTAAAATCAGCCACACATGAAATATAATCACATCAGTTAATAATACAGAACCCTGACCAAGTATTCAGTATCAAGTATTCAGTTTGATCTGCACTCTAGTCAAGAGTGTCAGCTAAATGTGCTACAAAGCACTGAACCACTGAAAAGTCCAGCCCTTTCACATACAGAGTAGAGCTACAACGATTAATTAATTAATCGATTATTAAATTAATCATCAACTATTTTGATAATCAACTAACCGTTTCAGTAACTTTTTTTTAGGAAGAAAAGGCAATATTTTCTGATTTCAGCTTCTTAAATGTGAATATTTTCTGGTTTCTTTACTCCTCTCTGACAGTAAACTGAATATGTTTGGGTTGTGGACAAAACAAGACATTTGAAGACGTCATCATTGGTTTCGGGAAATACTGATCGACATTTTTCACCATTTTCTGACATTTTCTATTTATCAATTAATCAAGGATCAACCACTTAATCAACCATGAAATTCATTTTTAGTTGTGGTCTGAATGCAGTGTTATCTGGAATATTACACATTAATAATCCAGGAGTGCATTCTTAAACTAGAGATGTGCCCACACAATTTTTTTCCGTCAGGATACAGATTACAATACCTGAACTTTGGGTTTTGGCTGATACAGAGTACCAGTCTATTACTTCTAACCCTGGATGGATATGACTGATATCATTGTTATATGGCCTGGCACAGGTTAAAAAAACAGTGGCATACGGTCGCTGCAGGAAAGTTGCAGGGCTGCATTTCAGGACTAAGTACATGGTATCAAACAGTGCATAGACTTGCATAGATCCTGGTTTCAGAACAACCCTGACTGAGAAACCAGGGTTGCAGGAGTATACTAGTTTCATGTTATACCATGGTAAGAAAACCATGTCACATTTGCTTATTTACATTTTGAACTCTACACTTTGATTTAAAATCCTGCTTATTTTATCCTCCTAGTTACTATTTTTTAAAGTCATTTCAAAAAGAGAGACTTTTTACACATGCCTCTATTAAAAAATGTTTTCAAGTTTCACATCTGCTAGGATGAGAGCTGTGATGATGGATTTTCACAGTACGATAACCATCTCAGATAATGCCACGATGTAATGGTATATAGTATAACACTGCTGTTGTTGTTGAACAAATGCTTCATTAAAATTTTACAAAAATTTAATGTCCTGGGGGGCTTCCGGTCGACAGGCAGATGGAGTAGACGTGTTGTGCGAGTGCTCCGGTGAACACTTAACTTTCTAAACCACCCAGCCCTCTAACTTACAAGCAAAACAATTTTTTTTGGTCCTCTCTTAATTTCTTCCTTTTCTTTTGCCTGAACAAGTCCTGTTATCCCTGAAATGACTTCGAAAAGCAGCAAGTCGGGCAAAAAAAGATGATGCTAGCGTTAGCTTAACACTGGAAGCTATCACTACACTGCTTGAGCAGCACCGCGAGGCCCTAGCCACCGAGTTCAAAACAACATTCAGTCAGCTCGACTCGAAACTCGACCAAACCAGGCTCGCAGTAGAGGAACATGGCCAGCGTGTCTCGTCCCTTGAACTCGCCGCGGAGGACCTCAGTCAGCGAGTTGTGGACCTCAAGAGCATCTGCTCTACGCTCCGTGATGATAATGCTAAGTTAAAGGCTAAAGTTACCGACCTGGAGAGCCGGAGCAGGCGACAGAACATACGTATACTGGGTCTACCGGAGTCCATCGAAAGCGGACGTCCCACTGAGTTCTTCTCAGGGCTGCTGTGTGAGGTATTTGGGAAGGACACGCTGCCATCTTCACCAGAAATCGACAGGGCGCATCGCTCCCTAGCATCCAAACTGGCCCCTGGACAGCGACCGCGGCCAGTCATCCTCCGCTTACACCGCTACCAGACGAAGGATCTCCTCATCAGAGAGGCACGGCGAAGGGGGAAGCTGGAATATCGTGGACACCCGGTTCGAGTTGTGGAGGACTACAGCCCCTAAGTTCTTAACCAGCGAGCAGAATACAAAGACGTAATGGCAGAACTTTATAAATTGGGTCTGAAGCCTGCTCTGCTCTATCCTGCCCGACTCCGTCTAACGCTGTCTGGTGGAGCCAGAAAGTGGATTAGCTCTGTGGACGAGGCACACAAGTACATTGACAGCCTCCCCACTATTTCTAAACCTCACTGGTGCACATGTTAAGTCCTTCGGTTCGTACATGAGTATTTTCGCTCTGCCCCCCGTCAGAAAACTACTACAGTCTATTATTAATATTTACAGGCAACTCTCATGTTTTTTCGACACACTGCAATATTAATGTTATGAAAACTGATTATTGTTTTTTGTTTTCATGTATAGCTTGGTCCTTTGGAAAGCACTGCTAATATCCAGTTTAATTTTGCATTGCAAGTCTTAATATGCAACAGTTTAAAGTTTTTCACCTGTGAGCTCTTAAATAATTTTTTGATGACAACTTTAACCAGACATTACTAAGGTCTGAAATTTCATTTATGCTTTGTTATCTGTAATCATATTTCTGAGCTCATTTCTGGTGTTCTGAGTTCTAGTTCTACTTTGTGAAAGGCTGTCTACTTAGGACTACATGTTGCTTTTGAGGTGCTGAATCTACTTATGAGTAGGACACTGGAGCAACGCTCAGTTTAGAGTGAGACAGGAAGAGGTGTTGTTGTATAATGTTGGTTCTGAAGAGCTTGCTGCTTTTTTTCTAGCAGCTGTCTTGGTTGGGGAGGGTGGGTTGGGGGGATATGTCACTGCCAGCAATTCTTTAATATTCCTTTTAAATCTAGGACAATGCACTAGCCACTTCCAATCTCCTTTAAGTCCACTGCTTAGGTCATTGTGCTCACGCCCTATCCTTCTGCGTCAAGCTGTATGAATAGACATTTAGGACTATTAAGTTGGAACGTTAAGGGTCTAAACCACCCTGTTAAAAGAAGAAAGGTTTTCTCACATCTAAAACAACTTAAAGCAGAAATAGTCTTTCTGCAAGAAACCCATATTCGCAGTTCAGACAATGACCGTTTGCTGTCAGGATGGTTGGGGCAGAGGTTTCATTCCTCTTTCCAGGCCAAAGCCCGAGGAGTTTCAATCCTTATCAGTCAAGATATTTCTTTTGAGCCACATAATATGATCTCTGATGGGTCTGGTCGATACGTGATTGTCTCTGGTAAATTATCTAACATAGTAGTATTTGTTAATGTTTACGCTCCCAATGTAGATGATGTCGTTTTTTTTGAACGGTTATTTTCATTGCGTCCAGATCTCAATACATATTCTCTCATACTTGGGGGTGACTTTAACTGTTGGCTAGACCCGGTTTTGGACCGTTCCTCTGCTAGCCCCAGCACAGTAGGTAGGTGTTTATGTCTGGAAACTCTCAGTTCTGTGTTCACATTGTCCTGTTGGACTCAGTTATATTATGCACTACAAGTGACAGGTTACTGTGCCTTTAAGGCTCACAGCAGTTTGTACGGCAAGAGTCGTAAAAATGTAAGGTTGGGGCAGTTCAGTAAACGCAGCATAAACGGAGTCACACGGTGTGGTTATTGAGTCCTACACAAACATAACATTTGGCGAACGAGGATGTCTGAACTCGTCTTACCACCACCGCCACCTTTTCTACCTGTTCCCAGCGACCCAGCTGTTCCCTGGGACCGATGGCTGACGTCGTTTGAGGATTATTTGCTGGCTTTGGGACACACGGACCTAGCGGAGGCGAGGAAGTGCGTGCTCCTACGCCATTGTCTCGGGCAGGAGGGACAGCGAATCCTCGCCACGCTCACCTTAGCGGATAATACGTACGCCACAGCCACGGCTGCTTTGAAGGCTCACTTCAGCTCTGGAAGAAGCCGGCGGATGCACCGTTTTGAGTTTCGTCAGAGGATCCAAAGGCCGGGTGAGACCGTTGCCCACTACGTATCAGCATTACGTGAGCTGGCTAAACATTGTGGTTTTGAGGCTTTGGAGGATGGACTTATAGTTGACCAGCTAATAGAGAAAACGTCATGTAACCAACTGAGGGAGAGACTTTTGTTAGAGGCAGACTCCATGACACTGGCGGAGGCTTTGGTAATTGGAAAGCAGTTGGAGACGGCCCTACTGGAGGCGCGCAAGCTCGGCCGCGCTGTGCTCGAGCCGGTGACGTCATCAACACCGTCTGTCCATCACACGGAGACCACAGAGGCAGCTGACAGGGTGAGTGACAGTTTGGATGTACAGAGAGTGGACAGGGCGCCCAGGGACAGCAGACACAAGAACTGTAGCAACTGCGGCTCCCCTAAACATGCACCCAGAGACCAGTCATGCCCTGCTTGGGGAAAACGCTGTCGTAACTGCAATAAGTTGAACCATTTCGCACGCTGCTGTCGCTCCTCATCTGCTGGCCATGTTACTGCTGCTGTCCCCATAAACACTGTACAGACCTCACAGCCTTCGTTCAAGCTCTGCACATGCCGTGTGGGCACAGCTCTCATCCCGCTTCTCGTTGACACAGGTGCTAAAGTGTCAATCCTGAACAAATGCACATATGACCGCTTCTTCAGTCACGTGCCTTTGGAAGCAGCAGCTAAACCCCTGTTAGGCTACGGCCATTCCCCCATCTCCACTCTGGGTGTGGCCCGCCTCCCCGTCAGATATGATCAACAATGTGCACCTAACACCAACTTCTGCATCACCAGGAGGGGAGCTAACATTATGGGCCTAGACTTGTTCCTTGCCCTGGGTTTTACTGTGAGTGATGCTAGGGGCCAGCATGTCCTGCAGGTCGCCACCTCCTGGCCTGACCGCTACCCGCAACTGTTCAACGGGCTGGGCCGCATGACTGGATTTGTTCACCGGCCTACTGTTGACCTGTCAGTCCGCCCTGTTATCCAGCCCCTACGGCGCATTCCCCTGGCTCTCCGTGATGCAGTGGAGGCCGAGCTACACCACCTGGTGGAGGCGGACGTCATAGAGCCTGTCAACGCCTCACCGTGGGTGTCAAACCTGGTGATAGCCGAGAGGAAAGGGGGTGGACTGCGACTCTGTGTGGACCTCACAGATGTAAACAAAGCCATCATCCCTGATAAGTACCCCCTACCTACAGCTGAGGAACTCACTAGCCATTTCCACGGGTCCACCGTCTTCAGTAAGATGGACTTACGCAACGGCTACCTGCAGGTCCCTCTGGCACCAGCCAGCATGGACCTTACAGCGTTTGTCACGCACGTGGGGGTTTTCAGGTTTAAACGCATGGCATTCGGACTTTCATCAGCCCCAAGCTGCTTTCAGAAGATAATGTCACTCATACTGTCTGGTATCCAGGGTGTCTCCATCTACCTGGATGATGTGGTGGTGCATGCGCCCTCCGCCCAACTGCACGACGCTCGCCTGGAGCAGGTCTTCCAGCGTTTCGAGCAGCATGGGGTCACACTGAACTCTGAGAAGTGCTTGTTTGGGGTTAAGGAGGTCGAGTTCCTGGGCTTCAGGCTTTCGAAGGAGGGCATAACCCCGATTATGTCCCACACCGAGGCCATTCTGTCCCTGCCAGACCCGCAGTCGCCATCCCAGCTGTCTTCCTTCCTGGGGATGGCCACCTACTACCTCAGATTCATGCCACACTACTCCGACTCAACGGCCCCCCTACGCCGGCTGCTCAAGAAGGACGTCACGTGGGACTGGACCCCGGCCTGCCACAACGCTGTGCGCATCATCAAACAGCAGCTCACATCCCCACCCACTCTGACCCATTTCAGCCTGACTGCGCCCACCATGGTCACCTGCGACGCCTCCGGGGTGGCGCTGGGTGCAGTGCTCTCCCAGACCCACGAGGGAGTGGAACGCCCGGTGGCTTTCGCGTCACGGGCGCTTACTCCAGCAGAGCAGAAGTACTCGGTGGGGGAGAGGGAGGCCCTGGCCTGCCTGTGGGCGTGCGAACGCTGGCACGTTTACCTATACGGGAGGCCTTTCACCATTCGCACAGACCACCAAGCGCTGACGGCACTGCTGGCGACTCAAGGCTCGGGTCACAGGCCCATGAGACTGCTGAGGTGGGCTGACAGGCTGAACCAGTACAACTTCATTCTGGAGTTTTATGCCTGGGAGGGCCAACACGGTGGCTGACCTTCTGTCGAGAGCTGTGTCAACGACGAAGGAGCCGGGCAGGGGGACACCGGACACACAGAGCGACGAAGACTGGGTCCACGTCCTGCACGGGCCCCTCAGCTCAGTAGTCACCCTGGCAGAGCTGCAGCAGGCCTCTGCTGATGACGAGGCCCTCACGATTCTCCGTACCTACGTCCAGGACGGCTGGCCTGCCAAGGTGGATGACAGGCTGCTCCCTTACTACCGCTTCCGCGACGAGCTCTCCTGCTGGGGGTCGGTGTGCCTAGCCCGAGGCCACCGTGCGGTCGTTCCAGAGATTCTCAGGTCCAGAGTACTTCACATGGCGCATGAGGGGCACCTGGGAGTGGTCAAGGTGAAGCAGCGCTGCCGTGACACTGTGTGGTGGCCCCACATAGACTCTGATGTTGAGGAGCTGGTACGTAACTGTGCCTGCTGCCTTCTGAGTGGGAAAACTGGCCAGCCCGCCACAGCCCCTCTCACCCCGACTCCTTGGCCATCTTCACCTTGGGAACACATTCAGGTTGACCTCTGTGGAGAACTTCATGGGGCACCTGCCCACGCTCGCTACCTGCTGGTTGTGCACGATCTTCACTCAAAGTGGCCAGAGGTTTTTCAACTGAGCTCTATCACTACACACTCCATCATTGACCGCCTGGACAATCTGTTTGGGCGCTGGGGCCTCCCTAGTGTCATCACAACGGACAACGGGCCCCAATTTGCATCAATGGAGTTCACAGAGTTCCTCAAGCTTCGGTCCATCAAGCACATCAGGACGGCAGTGTATCATCCCGAGAGTAATGGGGGGGTGGAAAGACTGAATAAAACACTCAAAAATGGGATCCGAGCCTGTCTGGAGGAAGGGAAACCCTTCAGTGACGCACTCAATCAAACTCTCCTGACCATCCGGGCATCCAAGCACTCCACCACAGGAATGTCACCTGCATTGCTCATGATTGGGCGTGAGCTAAAGCAACCACTGGACCGCTTGAGAGCTGAGCCAGCTCCTGTATGTGGGAGCCCAGGGCTCCAGGAAGCCAGAGCTCAGGTGGAAGGTTCGCAGACTCGGATGAAAGAGAGGTTTGATGCCACGCGCAGAGTGCAGCCCCCCTCACTTTCTGTAGGGGACTGGGTCAGGATCAAACGCCTCCACCGTCAAAATAAGCTGCAGTCATTCTGGTCAGAGCCCCTACAGGTGACTAAGCAGCTGGGGCCGGCCACTTACAGACTGGAAGATGGGACTCGTTGGCACTCAAACCGCCTGCACAGAGTCACAGCCCCCACGGCACTCGCATCACCTCTGTTCCCAGTAGCGGCTCTAGGTTGGCAGCCCAGGCCAAGAGCTAACCGGGTGGGGGGTGACCCACCAGCACCGCCCGACGCAGCGTCACGACCAGCACGCCCTCAGAGAACGAGGGTCCCGCCTGCCTGGCATGGGGACTATATGACAGGGTGATACTGACACTGGGAGTGTGGGCCGAATGTTGTGTTTCAGTTTCCTGAAGGGTGGGGGGGGGAAATGTTATGTCTGGAAACTCTCAGTTCTGTGTTCACATTGTCCTGTTGGACTCAGTTATATTATGCACTACAAGTGACAGGTTACTGTGCCTTTAAGGCTCACAGCAGTTTGTACGGCAAGAGTCGTAAAAATGTAAGGTTGGGGCAGTTCAGTAAACGCAGCATAAACGGAGTCACACGGTGTGGTTATTGAGTCCTACACAAACATAACAGTAGGTCAGCCCGCTTTATTCAAGCTTTTCTTTCCAATTACGGTGTCTGTGACGTGTGGCGTTTCTTACATCCATGCAATAGAGAATACTCATTTTTTTCACATGTCCATCACACTTATTCGAGGATCGATTATTTTTTTATTGATAACAATCTTATTCCCCTGGTTCACTCCTGTATTTACCAGAGTATTGTCGTCTCTGACCACGCTCCTATCGTCTTGACCATGTCCTTTCCTGGCCTCCCTCAAAGAAACAGGCAGTGGCGATTTAATTCAACTTTGTTGTCAGATGATAATTTTGTCAAATTCATGGAGGAAGAAATAGCCTTTTTTCTTACTACTAATATGTCCCCAGATATGTCTAGTCTAACCGTATGGGATGCCCTTAAGGCTTATCTCCGGGGGCAGATTATAGCCTACACCGCTCAAATGAAGCGTAAATTCTATAAAGAACGATCGGATCTTGTCTACCAAATCAGAGAGATCGACAAACAGTACACTCTGACTAAGAGTCCAGATCTTTACAAAAAAAGGTTGGAACTCAAGACAAAATTTGATCTGCTAACCACTCATTCAATTGAACAGTCACTTTTAAAAAATAAAACCAAGTTTTATATTTATGGAGACAAATCTGACAAACTATTAGCCAATCAACTCAAAGGCTTTACAGCAAAACAAAATATTTCTAAGATCCAGCTGCCAAATGGCCACATAACTACAGATCACTCACAAATTAATGATGCATTCAGGGACTTCTACATCCAGCTTTACACCTCAGAATTACAGGCTGATTATAATGCAATTTTTGACTTTCTAAATGGCCTCAATATGCCCAGTCTTTCACTAGACTTAAAGAAGAGATTAGAAGAGCCTATATCCCAGGCAGAAATAGCCTCAGCCATTTCCTCAATGCAGTCAGGTAAATGTCCGGGCCTTGACGGTTTCCCGGCAGAATTTTTTAAGAAATTTTGTCTGCTGCTTTCCCCATTGTTATGTTCAGTTCTTTCTGAATCTTGCAGACAAGGTTCTCTTCCTCCATCATTTACGGAGGCCTGTATTACTCTCATTGCCAAAAAAGGTAAAGCCCCGACCGACTGCGCCTCCTACAGGCCTATTTCCCTCCTAAACACGGATGCTAAAGTTTTAGCCAAGGTCCTAGCACATAGATTGGAAAATGCCCTGCCTACTAGGGATGGGTGATATTGGCAAAAAAAATTTATCCCAATAATTTATGGCATTTAGCCGATAACGATAAATATGACGATAAAATACAGCAGAAATAATGTCTAGAAGGTAACTCTTGATTTGCAAAACTCTTGCGGGATTTGTGTCCGTTGTTTCTACTAAAATATCAAACTCGCGCGATCTTTCGCGGGTCTAGGGTTCCCTTCTAGGCACTCTGTGTCTCTCTGTCAGACTAATTACAGCAAACTGTGAACAGCATGATGTGACACTCTGTGTTTCACACACAGAGACTTTATTTGTGCGAACACCCAGGTACAGTTTTTGACCAATTTTGGCATTTTTATGTTTTTTAATCAGTCCGAGAGGACGACAGCATCCACAGCTGATTAACGATCAATCTGCCCTCCTCCTCCTCCCTCACCTGTTCGCTCTGCTGTGAGAAGGTCTAACAGTTTCTGACAGAGAAACACAGACTCTCCTGTTTAATGTAAACGCCTCCTTACTTTGTTGTAATCTATATTATTATATCTATATTATTAAAAGTCCGCCTGGTTGGTGTCGATGTCATTCACCATCACGTTAGTTTCGATTGTTTTAATAAACTCCGTCATTAACAACAAGTCTCCCCACATGCAGGGAGTTGGGTTTTAGCTCTTTGGCTTTATAAAACATCCTGCTGATGAAGAAAATCAACAGATCAGACAGACAGGGTGAGAGAAACACACTGACCTCCTCTGTGTGTGCGTACTGTACGTGTGCGTATGGAGGAGCTGCACTGATGCAGAGAGGAGAGACGCTGCAGCCGTGTGATAATAAGTTACATCAAAATTAAAATGTCGGCGCTTACCAATACTCTGGTCTTTAATAATGCTGCCGTTTAATACAGAAGTTCAGTACCCACTCCTATGTGCGAAACACAGTGCGCTGTACAGTTGTTCGGATTTAAACAGATTTTTTTTGGCGAGGGCGTCGCACACAAAAATGCATCATCAAGTGGCATTTATTGCCGTTATCGCAAAGTGGCAAATTTTCATCGGTAACAGTTTTTTTGACGATAAACCGCACGCGATACGATTTTGCCCAAGCCTACTGCCTACCATCATATCCAAAGACCAAACTGGCTTTGTTAAAAATCGACAATCCTATTTCAACATAAGGCGACTGTTTGACACTATTTACTCTGCCTCTGATGATGTTCCTGAATGCATTGTTTCTCTAGATGCAGAGAAAGCATTCGACCGGGTCGAATGGGTCTACTTATTTGCTGTGCTGGACAAAGTTGGGTTTGGTCCAAACTTCACATTGTGGATTAAATTACTCTATTTACACCCCACCGCCTCAATTCGTATTAATTCACAACAGTCAAGACCTTTCAGCTTACATCGTGGAACCCATCAGGGGTGCCCCTTGAGCCCCATGCTTTTTGATTTGGCCACCGAGCCACTTGCTACAGCACTCCGAACTTGCAAGGATATATCTGGTATTTTTAGAGGTAACAAAGAGCATAAGGTCTCACTCTATGCTGACAACCTTTTACTTTTCATTTCTAATCCAACCACCTCATTGCCCCCTGCTCTGTCGCTGCTCGGTCAGTTCGGTAAACTTTCTGGCTACAAATTAAATCTCAACAAAAGCGAGCTCTTTCCTATCAACAATGAAGCACGAGCTTTAGACCTTACCATTTTGACTTTTAAAATTGAGAACAACAAGTTTTCCTACTTGGGCATCTCTCTTACGGGGAAGTACAAAGATCTATTCCAAGAGAATCTTATCACGTTGTTAAATCAAACCAAACAGCTACTAACACAGTGGTCACCCCTGTCAATGTCCCTCGTGGGACGTATCAACTCAGTTAAAATGACCATTCTACCTAAATTTTTGTACCTTTTCCAGGCCTTACCACTTTTTATCCCTAGATCTTTCTTTCAACATCTTGATTCAAATATCTCTTCATACCTATGGCGGGGTAAACGACCACGTTTAAACAAGACACACCTTTAAAAAACCAAGGCTAATGGTGGTCTGGCCCTCCCGAATTTCCATTTTTATTATTGGGCTGCTAACTTGCGCTGCCTTGCGTTTTGGTCTTTTTGTTACAACCAACCTGACTGTCCTGAATGGGTGGCGATGGAACTACATTGAGACAATAATCTATCTATTCTTGCATTTCTTGGATCCTCACTTCCACTTCCCTCACTCAAATCCATCAAAAACCCGGTGGTTAAACATTCTATAAGAATATGGGCCCAATTCAGGAAATATTTTAGTCTCCACAGCTTCTCTCTCCTAAGCCCCATTGCATCAAACCATTTTTTCAAACCATCCTCTCAGGATTTGGTCTTCCAAGAATGGCACAGGAAGGGTATTGTGCGTTTTAAAGATTTATTCATAAGCAACACCTTGGCATCATTTGAGCAGTTAAGTCAAATTTTTTCAGGTATCTTCAAGCAAGGCATTTTGTTCTTTCTCAGTCGTCCAGCTCTTCAATATCAACATATTTGACCATTGTCGATACAGCCCTTTCTTTAAATCCATCTAAAAAAAAAGGTCATTTCTGCTCTATATAGCATGGTGCTGGATCTCAGGCATGGTCCCACAGATAAGCTCAGAACGGCATGGGAGGAGGACTTGGGCCTCTCTCTGTCAGAAGACACTTGGACTTCCATACTTAAACTGGTTAATTCAACCTCCCTATGTGCACGTCACTGCTTAATTCAGTTTAAGATAGTGCACAGGGCTCATATTTCAAAAGCAAAATTATCCTCAGTGTACCCTGAGGTTAGCCCATATTGTGTCAAATGCAAATTCGCTGAAGCTTCTCTCATTCATACGTACTGGTCGTGTTCCAGCCTCAACAAATATTGGAGGGAAATTTTTCATACACTTTCACGGGTGTTAAACACTAAATTAGAACCAAACCCCTTGACTGCTTTGTTTGGGATCGTGGAGGGTGAGGAGCAGTTAACCGCAGAAAAACGTCGTATTTTATCCTTTACCTCCCTTTTGGCTCGACGAGCAATTCTGCTCAGATGGAGGGATGCTTCCACACCCACTCACGCACAATGGCTGGGAGACGTCACGGCTTGCTTAAAACTGGAGAAAATTAGATACTCACTCCAACAATCAAATGGGAAATTCCAGAAAGTGTGGGGTCCCTTTCTAAATGTAGTCCAGATCCTGCAAAGGCTTGACCATTAGGCGCAACTACGCTGCGCATTCTTCACTTACCCCTAGCACAGGCACTTGATGTGGCAGTGAGCTTGTACTATGTCTAATATATTAGTAGTGACTGGGAAGGGATTATTTTAGATATTTTTATTTTATTTTTATATGTGTAATTTGTTTTTCTCCCTTTTTCTCTGTTACATTTCCTTGTAACTTGTACCTGTTCAATCTATGTTTATATGGGTACATCTGTGCTAGCAGCTGTTGATATATGCTCATGGTCATTCCACAGTTCTGTAATGACCATTCAGCACTGCACTTTTGGTACAATGAAAAACTTCAATAAAAAGATCTTGATTAAAAAAAATTTTATGTCCTGACAGACATGAAACTTGGAACCATTTTTAAACAAGAAGTACAGAAATATGGTAGAATTTAATATCATAGATAAGCAAATGTACATGGAATAAATTCAAAGTAAGGTGGTTAAATTCAAAATAAGGTTTTTAAGTTCAAAGTAAAGTTGTAAAATTCAGCCTTCGTTCTCCTGGTCTTTATTAAAAACAGGTTATTACAAATGATCAATAATTATTGATATGAACTGATATGAAACATTTTATCGTGATAAATCCTCCTCCCTACAATTATGGTTCAGTGAAAATGTCACACTGCTGCAGCCCGAGCTGAAACTGAACAGAGGAGGCTGTGATGTCAGATGATGAGCTGGGATCAGTGTCAGGCCCATCAGTGTCAACACAGCCATTGTTCCTCTCAGTCAGCTCACACACACTCACACACAGCATCCCGATGACCACCCCACACGTCCATGTGACCTGGCTGAGAGCTGCCTCTCCAACAACAACACATCTGAAGTGGACAATGACGGTGACGTGGGCGTCCTGAAACAGACCAAACGGCCATCGCCAGACACAGGAGGCCAAGTCCATCAGAGAGGAGCGCGAGAGGCACATCCTGTGGAAAACCTCCTGTTTTTTTAGTTTGATGGGAACCAATTTTTCTGGTTCCAAAACAGTTTCTTTTGGTAGAATGGTTTGAAATTAGGTGCTTGAACTGGAACGAGGCCGGTTCCATGTTGGTGAAACAACATGGACATTGTTGAACACGCGATTCTTTTCTGGACAGAGATATCAGCAATGTACAACAGGCAATGCCCCCAGAAACACACACATATAACACACGCTTTAATAGAACTGTGTCTTCATTTCAGTTATATGTTCATCTTCATTACAGTCATCTGTCTGCGTGTCATCCCCTCTCTCTCGACCCCGTTTCGTGTCACATCTTCAGCTGTCACTATCAAATAAAGGCATAAATGCCAAAAAAGTAATCTTTAACATTCGAGAAGCAAAAAACAGTGAATTTGGTCATTTTTTCTTTAAAAAACTGACTCAAAATGATTATTAGTTGATTAATAAACGATTAAGCCCTGGATTCTCAACCAGTGGTACAAGCACTGGTGGTACCACTGCTTGGTGGTACATGGTGGAATGTCAATTTTCAAAAAAATTAAATATATTCATTTAAAAATATAGAATCAAAATACTACTAAACTTCAAATGAAAATACATTAAATGAGATCACTGAAATTTTAAATATTTGTATCTTTTCTTTATTTTTCTTTCAATATCAGCCTGCCACACAGTCACAATCCTGCACGTAGCGTCATTCACTGTGGTCTGCTTACTATGATGGCAAGACAGTAACAAAAACATGGCAATTGTGGCGAAGAGAGGTGCAGATCAGGAAGTGGAAAAATGAAGTGGACAACAGTGAACCAAGCACAACTGCTAGTAACTAGTGAAGAAGTGCCAGTGAAGTGTCCACAGTCCCTGCTAGCACCAAATGGTGGGAGCTCAATATTTTCACAGTGAAAAAAGTTTGGGAAACACTGAGTACTGATATGAGTACTAAAAAATGCCATAAAAGCTTCACAATGACTTTAAAAAACATTTTATTTTCATCAGATGTTCTACACTTTCTAAATGGAACAAATTGTTGTTGCTGTTTACCCGCTGCTAGTCTGAACTAACTGTGTGTGTGTTTGTGTGTGTGTGTGTCCTCACCAGAGCATTGATGTCTTCAGACTTGTATATGAGCATGCGGATCTCTTCAGGGTCTCCACTGAAGATCGCCTGGATGAGAGGAGGCTGTGGAGAGGAGCAGACAGAAGACAGAGGCACAGTCAGAGAGGAGAGACGCCGGACACGTGACCAGAGGCAACATGTAAGACGCGCAAGTGCACATGATCGATTTAAACAGTCAATGAATGTCATAGAGTGAGGCAACGTGACGAAACGACATGTTAGGGAGAATATTTCCTGCCCGTTACACAAGAGGAGACCAAGCATGATCCTTCCCACGGTACATGGCTGTGTGTGTGTGTGTGTGTGGAGGAGCAGCTGCTTGACTTTAAGCTGTTTACAAAAGCTGGGGCAGAGAGGGCTACTATGAGGCTGTGAGACTGTAGTCTACTATACACTGATACTATGTTCTCTATTTCCAGCATGACTTTTTAAAACTTTCTTCTTCTACAGACACACAGAAGAACAAACTATTTGCCACCATGCAGAGAAACTGATGTAAATTCTTTGTAGATAGAGATGATAAACTAAAATGTCTGTGCAGAAAAACAGCTTTAACGAAGGGCACTGTGTGGAGGTCATCTCTCTGAAACCCTTATTTTCTTTCTCAGATCACAGATATGAGGTAAATAGAGGCCCTGCCACACGCGCGCGCACACCAGACAGCACACGCGCACACACACGCACACACACACAGCAGCTAAGCTATCAGTAACAATCAGCGCTCCAGCAGTAGGCTATAGGTTTTAGAGGAACAGAAGGTGGCATGGGTAAAAAAGAAAAAGACCTGCAGTCAACCTGAGGGAGGTCAGCAGCTAGGGCTGTGACGATAATCATGTTATCGCAATACCGCAGTCATGTGATGCATACCACAGGGTTGAGCTCATCACCGTCATCACTGCAAATTTTATTTTGAAGGGTCAATCTCATTTTGAGATCAGCGCATCGATCTATTAATTCATCTGTGGATCAGTGCTGTCACACACATCAGGAACACAGCGTCTGATTGGTTCACAGGTCAGGAACACAGTAGGGCTGCAACAGTTATTTTCATGACTGATTATTTTCTTGATGAACTGACTATTAGTTGTTTGATTTAAAATGTCAGAAAATTGTGGAAAATGTCAATCAGTGTTTCCCAAAGTTTCTGAAATATATTGTTTTACTCACAACCCGAAGATATTCAGTTTGCTGTCGGAGAGGAGTAAAGAAACCCCAAAACATTCATATTCAAGACACTGAAATCAGAGAATTTGGGCTTTTTTTAATTAAAATAAATGCTCAAACCGATTAATTGATTGTCAAAATAGTTGCAGATTTATTTAATACTGATTATTTGTTGCAGCTCTAGAATACAGCCTCTGATTGGTCGACAGACTCAACCCAAGGCATCTTGGGACTGCCAGTGGACAGCCAACAATGTGCCAATAACAACAACTGTTTTCAAGATAAAAAAAAAAAGGATAAATAACTACAGAAGACATTCAGTGTTGGATTTATCATTACGGAAAAAGAAAAAGACACTGTGTTTCAAGGCTGATTATAAAGCTGCTGAAAGGGATACGATTGCAGAGCCGACGTTGTAAAGGTACAGCACTAGCATTGGCATTAGCTTAATGTTAGCCTTTCCTGCTCAGCTTACTTTGAGGGTAACCCCACCACTGTTACCAAAAGGTAAGATTCTGAGAATGGAAACAATTTTATTGACATGAATTTTGGACAGTAAAGCTTTGGAATGAATCACTTATTCTTTTGGTGTGTGTGTGCAGGCTGGGGGGGCTCAGCTTTTCTTACATAAAAGTAACGGGGGCTCCAAGGAAAAAAGGTTGGGAACCACTGCTTTATGTAGCGCTGAAAGTTTTTGAAAAAATATTTAATTGCAATTACTTTGACTGATATTGCAATTTCAATATGATTTGCAATATTGGAGGTAATGATCATTTTTACATCATTATTATTTTGACTGAAAAACATGTTAAAATGGCTATAGTGTGATTTTTTTGCATCGTATACAAACAACGGAATAAAAACATAAAATGCCTCCATACTGCTCGTCTGGTGTAATCCAAGTCTCCTAAAGCTCCACATGCCAAGTTGACTAAAAAAATGTTATTTACTCCATGTTTTTAGCCTGAATCTTCACTGTAAATTCTTAGCTTGGAGGCACATTCACATGCACACTGTCTGAACTGTGTGTGTGTGTGTGTGGTGTGACAGTGTGCAAACTGCATGTTGGGGTTTTAGGAGACTTGGATTACACCAGATGAGCAGTATGGAGGCATTTTATGTTTGTTTGTTTTTTTTCTGTTGGTTTTTACATTTGAAAACTGGTCACCATTCACTTCCATTGTTTGGGAGATTCTGCAACACTGTTTTCTTGTGAAACTCCAGCAGTGTTTTGCAGACTAACAAAATAAACCAACCTTCCATCGGCATGAGGGTGAGTAGATTATGACTGAATTTTCATTTTTGGGCAAACACGGTAAAAGTAAAGGCCACAGTCTTGGCAGAGACACACGTAAGCTGCAGGTTAGATGTTTTATTGATGAATCACATCTAACTGAGACAGGCCTCACTTCACTTCCTGAGTGCTTCTGCCACCTCCTGCCTCACTTCCTGTTGCACGGTCTCTCCTTCTCAGAAACAAGAGAGAGGAACCACAGAGGAGCGTTTCACTTCTGCTTTTAGAACACAGCACACATGTCTATGCACAGCATGACACCACTTCCTCATCTGACCTGTGTTTTCCCTTCAATTTGATTCTGCTTTAATGCCACATCATCACATCATCTTACTGCTTGGTGACCATTAACACTGGCAGGTGTGCTGAGTTTGCTGGTGATATCAAATTAAATGGGTTTTTTTTTTTTTTTGTTTTTTAACTTTTGCACAATAAATTGCAAAAAAAAATAAAAATCGCAATGTGGCCAAGTGCAATATCCAAATTGCACAACCACAACAAAGTCACAATTATTTGATAAAGGAGAAACGTGAGAAGAAACATCATTATGATGAAGTACTGTAGAGCTGCAGAGATGACCTGACCTAAAAATCTTATTCTGCAGATGAAAGAAAACATGTTTGTTCGGCACAGACCCCAAAAAGTCACATCACGTATTTTACATTTTTTTTTAATCTGTAAAAATGAAAATTGTGACGCAAAAAAGATCATTCCTACTACTCGTACTGCATATCACAATTTCAGTTAAAATAAAACAAAACAAAACAAAATAAGAAATGAACAAAGGTATGATGATGATGGTTTTCCCCTGACTCCACAGAGTTACTGATCGCAGACAAGAAATATTCTATCAAAAGTTTCATTTAGTCATCATTAAAAGTTTTAAAGCCTCTGTAAACCCAAATCCACTGTAGTGTTCTAACCATGTAATTTAGGGTCTTATGTAGGTAACAGTAAGCACATAAAAAGTATTTTAAATCACATCTTCTCAAATGTTCTAAACCGCAAAATGAGCTGTTTTTGAACCAGCTTTTTTCATAGTTATGAACGTTTGACGAAGTTTATTTCATTTAGATCTTCGTGGATGCTTAATGAGAAACTAATGTTTGAGATCATATGTGCATTTTTACTATTTCAAGGCGAGTTTCAGAGGCTTTAAATAGGTGCTGGTAGGTGGATTTTGTTACCTTTGGGCAGAACCAGGCTGTCTATTGTTTTTCCAGCCTATTTTAGATGAAACAACACCCACTAACATAAGACACAAGCTGTGACCACTGTGTTCTATGCTTAACTCAAACTGTTCACTCACAGTCCTTCAGAATTAATGTTTCCCATTAACACCAACTGAAGATCCAAAGTACATCAGACCAGCACATACAGGTACTTCACCACAATGTCAGGCCACGCCCCCTTTGGGGAAACAGAAAAGTGGAAATGAGTTAAACCTTTGTTTTATAGACATGTCTAAGAATTATTCTGTGATCTAACCTGAACCAGCCAGGCACAGTACAGCATACAGTACAGCCATGACAGGAGTATCAGTCGTCTTATCAAACTCTCAGCAGGGAAGCCAATAAGTGTATTTTCAAAAAGGTCGAACTGTTCCTTTAACACAAAAATAGCTGTACAAGAACTTTGCTTAATGGAACAGTTTTTGTGGAATATGCTTTAATGGTTTCTTTCTGAAAGTTAAAGGAGAAGACTGACACCACACTTGTTTGCTAACTATGGAGCTAGTCTGGAGGTGATTAGCTTAGCTTCGCTTAGCTTAGCATACAGATGTAGAAGGGGGTAAACAGCTAGCCCAGCTTTGCTCAAAGTTTAAAAAGTTCACCAATTAACATGCTAACTGTGGGTTTTTAATCCATAAGCTCACAGTCACATAAAAGCATTAGTTGCTGTGACTATCTATCTGCTTACACTTCTGTTTGTGTGTGGAATAAACAAACGATAGCTAGAATGTGTTAAGAAGTGAGCTTCAGCTCGACCTCGAGGGAGAGCCAGGCTCACTGCTCCCAGTCTTCATGCTAAGCTAGGCTAACCTTCTCCCTGCTCCAGCTCCACAGTTAACACACACACACGAGTGTTATTAGTCTTTTCAGCCCTCTGAAGGACAGAGAATAATTTCCCATACGTTTAGACTATTCCTTTGAATGAAAGAGTCTAAATTTGTTTCAAAAAATTATTAAAATCAGGAATAATTGCCTGTTAATGCAACAACACAGTCTACACTTTTATATTGTCTGTCTGGAGCACTGGACCAGATTCATTTATGTGTTGGATAATAAAGTTGATCTGAATCAAATCTGAATGAATTTTATTAAAACCGATCTAACCGGTTACCGCTCACCTTAAAATTACAGTAAAAAGTGTCCAGCATCAACCAAAGTCAGCAAAAGTCTCCCAGAAGCAAATGCAGCAGCAATATGGGTTTGATCTGCGTCAGTGAAAACAATGACATCACAAAGAACATGATGTCATGTCAAAGTGATGAGAGGTTTTCAAGAAAACTTGCTGAAATGAGGGAAAAAAATCATTTTCAGCATGTTTTAACAATACTATGATGATATTGATAAGTGTTATAATGCAGGTCACTGTAATCCTGTATATGATTTCTTTTAATCTAACTTTTAACACCTTTTCATCTCTAAACCAATCACAGAATAAATAAACTGTCTCAACCAGCAGGATTAGGAGGGTTACTTTAAAAATGTACTGTCTGTGTTTTTAACATTAGCAGCTGGTCTGACCTGTAAATATTTATTTAGATTACATGTTGAGTCTCTGGATGACGACAGGATTTTCACAGATGGAGGCAGTAAATTGTTCCTCTTTCCTGACATAAAGAGAAAATGTATTGTAAAAATGTAACTTGCTAAATAATCTAAAATGTAATGAATGTCCTTTTTTAGTATCCTAATTACATAATCCCATTACATGTAATCCATTACTCTCTGACATACTCGACAGTTTTTGACACTCTGTCCTGTATCATTCTGTAAAAAAAAGTATTTCAAGTACAAGTCAAAGTGTAACACATAGGCAGAAGTCCATGGTTCACACACATCTGTCACGTTTTCTTCTGTGACACTTCCACCTATTATCGCAGCTAGAAATCATTTCATGCCACCTAACAAAGCAGGAAGCAAATCGCCAAAGAGGAATTACGTGGGTGACAGAAAATGAAAGGGGACAGAGGATGGTGCTCCTTATTGGCTGAGGAAGCTGTTGTTCCTCCCTGTTGTTTTCTCCTGGTGATTAACCAGTCATGTGATTTTTTTTTTTTCACTTAAGTTCAAAGCTATTAGAATTCAGGTTTAATCAGTGTTTACTTGAGCAGACTGATAAGAGATGGAGGGAGGAAGGACACATTCAGGGGTAGAGAGCAGTGAACCGGGTCCAAGCCACAGAGAGAAAAGGGGGGGTTGTGCCTTTAAAGAAGCAGCCAACACTTGGCAGCATATGGCCTCTTTAGCTATGCTTCTCTTTCTAAGTGCTCCACACGCAGTCACACACACATTCTTGCAAGTCTACACGCACAAAAACTCAGCTGGCAGCGGTCCCTTGTCACAGTGCTGTGTCTGTGATCGCCATGGGGACATGGGGAGACTGGTGCTGGCACAAGACAGGAGAGGAGATTTATGGAGTGCGAGCATGAATGAGAACATTCCCTCAAACACATACCAGCACCAAAATATTTCAGAATAATAACAATCTGATACCGATAATATCAGCCAATATTTGTTTTGGTGTTGGCAATGATTGATCAGTTTTTTAAAATACAGTAAAAATATGTTTGGGGCCAGAAATTTTACTGGTGAACAATGAACTTTAATCAAAGATAAATATCACTCATTCTTAAAAAGCGGTACAAACTGTATTTTGAGGGAGTTTTGATTTTTACTCTTCAATTATGCTGGAAAATATATTTTAAGGATCAAACTTTATTAAATGTATGGAGTTGACATTTTATTTTTTTTAAAGTGTCTCAGAGTCTCTTAATGTTAATCAAAATACACATTTTTAGACCATAATTCTTATTTAGTTTTGATTTAGAAGGGCTACAGAGTCGACATGTTATGGTTGAGACACATCTGATAGAAATATTATTGAATAAATTTGTTAAAAAACGTTTATGAGTGCTTTAGCAGTATTCTCAGTAACCTGAGGCTGAAAACGTTTTCTGCCATGAAAATATACATTACAATTAATCGATTATCAAAATATTTTCATAGTTGAATTCTTTTTTACAACCTGCCCAGCTGGGCATGTGAGTTGCTGAATGTGCATACCCAACATGTCATTTTACTTGCCTTATTGCTGAGTTCTGCATTTCAAGCTAGAAATCTGCAACTTTTATCCTCATGAACTGCATGTGACAACAGAAAGCTTGGAAGACATAGCAACAGTAACTGAGGTGGAGTGGCTTGTCAAGTGGTCTTTACATATATGCAGCTGTGGTCAAAAGTTTACATATACTTCTAATGATGCCCATAACTCTTCATTTTCTCTGATGGAATGACTGAAACACGTCTTTGTCACAAAAAACAATCATGCATTATTGGTTTATTACATTTATTACAGTGCCATGGCCTCTTAACTTCTTGTGAGTGATTACGATCGACTACAGATGCTGATTTCTCTGAGCCAACTTAAAAAGGCCCCATTTGATTCACTCATTAGACTCGGACACAAACGCTACGATGGATAAATCCAAGGAGCTCAGCACAGATCTGAAAAAGGGAATCACATGCTATCACCTGCTGCTGAGAGACAGATGGTCAGGATGGTCAGGAATCAACCAAGATTACCAAAAAGCAGGTCTGCAGTGAATTAGAAGCTGCTGGAACACAGGTGTCAGTGTCCACAGTCAAGTGTGTTTTACATCACCCGGCTGAGAGGCTGCAGAGCAAGAAGGAAGCTCTTGTTCCAGAAGCAGCACCTTAAGGCTCGACTGAAGTTTGCTGCTGACCTTCTGGAGATGAAACAAAAAAAAGAGCTATTTGGCCACAAAGACCAGAAATCTGTTTGAAGGAGAGAAGGTGAGACCTTTAACCCCAAGAACACCAAACCTACTGTCAGGCATGTGGCGTTATGCTCTGGGGCTGTTTTCCTGCCAGTGGAACTGCTGCTTTCCAGAAAGTAAATGGAATAAGGAAGAACTAGGAGGATTATCTCCAAATTCTTCAGGGAAACCTAAAATCATCAGACAGAAGGTTGGGTCTTGGACCAATGATCCCAAAATATACATCAAAAGTGGTAAAGAAATGGCTAAATCAGGCTTAAGCTTTTAGACTGGCCTTCCCAAAGTCTCGACTTAAGCCCCATCCAGAACCTGTGGACTGTGCTGAAGAGACAAGTCTGTGTCAATGAATTTAGTTCAACTGCACTAGTTCTGTCAAGAGGAGTGGTCACAGTTACAACCAGAAGCTTGTGGATGACGACCAAAAGAGCCTAATTGAGGTGAAAATGACCAAGAGACATTTAACCAAATATTAGCATCACTGTATGAATATTTTTGACCCAGCAGTTTTTGTTATATTTCCAGAAGACCTACAATAAATGTATGAAAGAACCAAAACACGTTTGTTTTTTGTGACAAAGACATGCATGTTTCAGTCATTGCATCATAGAAAACTAAGAGTTGTAGGAATCATGGGAAACTCAGGACATGATATACATGCTCTTTACAAGTGTATTTAAACTTTTGGCCACAGCTGTATGCTGCGTTCATGTGGAAGTCCTGAATAGAACATCGTGAACTTGGAGCTAACAGAAAACTTCCACTTCACGGTGTCATGAACGCAACATGAGGGGGACATGACGGCCACATTTGAGCACACCAAAACACACCAAATATAAAGTAGTCATGCTGCACATTCTCATCACAAAGCCACGGACCAACCGCTGTGACCCAGACTGTATTAGTAACTAGTTACCATGAGAAAGTCTTCTCCATTCAGGATCCCTCTGAAACAACGAGAAGAACAGACGGATTTCTCCTTCCATCTTCCAGCCTCTCCTTCTTATCCTACACTAACTTCCTCCATCAGATTACAACTGTTTTCATTCCAAACACACACATACATGTCCCGAGCACACACACGTACAGTGAGTACGTCCTGTTTTGTGTCTCCCTGTGCTCTGCCGCCATGTCTTCATTTCCTCTGATGCCTGAGGTGAGCGGCCTCTAACTGTCTCATCTGCTTCCCCTCAGGGTCCACAGCACACTTCTCATGTCCTCGTAACACTCAAGTGCTACATCACAACCCACTATATTCTGCATCTTATTATTCCCCCAACCTCCCTCTCAAAGGACCTTAAAGGGATAGTTTGAATTTTTTAAAATGGGGTTGTATGAGATACTTATCCATAGGTTATATGGTTATCCAGATCATCAATCCTTCTTTCTTAGTTCCCCTTTATCTTTTTTCTTTTCTTTTTAATATTCTGCATTATTATCAACATTATTATAATTATTACTGTATCATGTATTATTTCTATTATTATTATTGTTATTGCTACCATCATCATCATCATACTATTATAATTATTATATGTTGCTCCATTTATGCCCTGAACCTTTTTCACAAAGGTTCAGGGCATAAATTCACAAAAGTATATATACTGATTCTGCCGATGTCTGGAGGCTTTGAGGAGAACAATATTTGGCTGATATAACAGTGGTTTCACTTCCCCTTTGCATTTTTTCAGCAGCTAAAATATGTTTTGCTGCTGCCCCCAGTCTACAGCAGGACAATGCTAGTGTCCTACACCGAACTGAGGGCATGCTGACCACCATCTACTGTAGGTAAAACACTGACTATGCATAAGTACAACCCCATCTCAAAATATCTGAACTATCCCTTTACAAGGAAGAAGAAAGACAGTCTGAATGTTTCACCTGCCTGAGACAGACAGGAAACAATAGAGGAAACCAATGTTAAAATAAGGCTAAAGGAGAAAAAAACAGGAAATCTGATAAGCATACATGCACACATCAACTATAGTGACACACTTGTGTCCACACACACAGCAGTGCCATGGCAGAGAGCCAGAAGTCAACAACTTCCTGTGCTTATGATGATCCTATGCAAAAAAGCTCTTAACTATCATGCATGTATACAATTCTACTGTTTAAAAAAAAAAGAGAAAATGCATCTCAACAAAAATACATCAGCGATTTGTGCGTATTTATTTAGACGTGAAGAGATAAAGACATCAGAGCCACACAAATCCCACTTTGACCTTTATTTCTTTTCAGAGTGACCTCGACCTCTAGATGACATCAGCATCTGCAAAACTTTTCTGGTGACACGAGTTGCAACAGCCCACACTAAAAATCAGACAAAAACCTGAGCAGAATTTACCATCACAGGTTAAAACAGATCCTACAATGGCTGATTTTCATGTGACCCACTCTTGATCAGCACATGATGAAAGGCTGCAAAAAAAAAAAAAAAGGGGGAAAAAAATCTATACGCCACTGTCTGAGCCGTGTGCAGGGCTGAGGCCTCCACTTATCAGGCATCATCAGCATGTTGTCTGAAAATAACAGGAAGCCCCACAGTTCTGGGTTACATAAAAAAAAACTCCTCTTCCCTTCCTTGAAGTTAACGGTAGATCTGATATGACTGGACTGACAAAGCCACGTCAGATCGGGGATTTCTACTCTTCTGCAATTCAAGGTGCAGAGTCTATGGTCTGGTCAGAATCCAGATGTGTTCTTGTTCATGACCAGATTCACCAGGATCATTTAAAAATAGGTGGAAGCTCAAACACGAGTCTGTGAGTTTACAGAAGTGAGATTACAAAGAAAACTGACTCCCACAGGCTGGCCCTCGCTCTGATCATTTCAATAAACCACGACAGGACGTTAGACGTCAGCCCACCTACAAGTCATGGAATTCTACACCAAATTAGAGCTGCAACAATTAGTTGATCACATATTCAGAATATCTTGAATGAATGAACCAAATATCTATAACTGTTGAACATTTTTTATAGGGCGTGTTTAATGTGTGCAATTTTGGGGCAGATGCCAATTAGGAGTGCACGATTTGGTAAAAAAAAAAGTCATATTGCAATTATTTTTACTGAAATTGCGATATGTGATACAATCACTGGAAATGATCAGTTTTGCATCACAATTTTCACATTCACTGAAAAAAAAAAACTATTAAAATCACCATGATGTGATATTCATTGAGGTCTGAATCAAACAAACATGTTGTCTTTCATCTGGAGAACAAAACTTTTAGGTCAGGGCATCTCTGCAGCACCTCACTATAATGCTGTTTTCTCACATATTTTTCCTTTTGCAAAAAATTGTGATTTGCTTCTGGTTGTGCAATTTGGATATCGCATTTGGCCATACTGTGACTGCAATTAATTGTGCAGCCCTAATGCCAATGCAGATATTAGGGATTAGAAAAATGTGCATGCCTGAACTCCTGGGCAGTTTCAATTTACCTTAGAATTCTACAAAGGTTTCTAAAATATACCTGAGCAAAGGAACTTCTTTTCCTCCAAGTGTTTCCCAGACTGTCCCTGAAGGTGCCCTTAAGGAAGAGCTGCTAAGGTACATTGTAAGTTGTCAACTGTTTTTCGTCACAGTGCACACATACATTGATCACTTGTAAAGGCTCATAAATGACATTTTAATATAACAAGTGTTGCCATAATCATTTTACCTCAATCTAATATTACAACAATGGCAGCTACGACTACTAAAGATCATCTGCCAAACTATTTATAAATCCAGATGAGAGTTCCAATAAATACGTAGCCTACAGCCTACAAAATATTTAACAGAGTATGAATCAGGACATAAGACACAGTCTGAGACTTGTTGACAGGTCAAGATAAATAATAGAGCGAAATGGGTGAATGATTTTTTTCTCATGTAAAACAAAAGGTCTAATACAAATTTGTTGCTGTCACACAATAGGCACCTGTAGCAGCATATCTGCGTTTCACTGCAGTGTGTGTGTGTGTGTGTGTGTGTGTGTGTGGTCTGTGTCAGCACTGTGCTCCTCTGCTGGCAGTGTTCAGCTCTCAGGGTCAGTCTGGGGTTCAGGCTGCTATAGACTAACCACATAGTCAGAAAAGCCACATCCTCAGTTAGCTCCATTACATTCAAAAAAATCTACAATTTTTCACAAATTGGATTAGTATTATGGAGAGGTCCTATATTTTATTAGGCTGCCATCATGATAAGAATAGACAGGTCAGATGACAACATTCTCATGATGTGTTCTGCACAGAAACATTGTTTGTTATCAATTTTCATGAAGTTAATTTTAACCTAATGATGTCATTTGCACATGTAGCCTAGATGTGAACTATACTGCAACTGTCCATATGAAAAGTACAGTGTTGGTCTAATAAAGCTAAAACTGACAGGATGAATGGAGTGCATCACTAAGGGACAGCTTATGAGTGGTTCAAACTGTCCTTCTAAAGGTAAACCTTTCAGAAGGTACACCTCAGCTAAGGAGACTCTGGGAAGCAACCTGTAAGCTGAAGGGAGACCTTAAAGTACAGCTTACAATAGACGTAGCACTAAGGAGACTCTGGAAAACAGGGCCCTGAACAGCGAGCTGACATAAACAGGACTGAATGTGACTGATGAGCATCATGTTGATAGATGAGGTCAGTAAAGTGACACGTCAGCCTCAGCATGCCCACAGCAGAGCGCATCCACTACACCTGAAGCTGCTCCACGGACCACAGAAGTAGAGCTGCAACAATTAATCGATTATTAATCAATTATTAAGTCAACTGCCAACTATTCTGATAATGCATTAATCTGTTTGAGGAATTTTTCAAGAAAAAAAAAGACTAAAGCTGATTACAGCTTTTGTAATGTGAATATTTTCAGGGTTTTTTCTCCTCTCGGACAGTAAACTGAACATCTCTGAGTTGTGGACAAAACAAGACATTTGAGGACGTCATCTTGGAGTTTGAGAAACGCTGATCGACATTTTTCCACAATTTTCTGATATTTTGTAGATCAAACACTAATCGATGAACAATTCGAACAATGAAAATAATCGGTGGTCTTTAGCCCACTCGTACACTGCGGGCTGATCTCTGTTTTTACATGGCTGGTCCTTCCTTCTGTCTGTGCGCAGCTGTGTGGCTCTCAAACAGGTTAAAACTACATAGATGTTAAGAACGTGTGTTCCTTTTGTGTTTATGTTGGACACTATTTGTTGTATTCTCTTTGTTTTTCTCAAATGAAAATGTTTTCTTGGCCTACATTATGGACCCATTCTCCAATAAATCATACAAAAAACTACATATATGTCTACAATACAAGTACAGTTGGTTTAAAACTGATTAAGAGCCAGTGGTTTTCAAATTTGTGCGCCCAAGGGACAACGCAGGACAAGCCAAAATCCCAAAACACACCTGTATTCATATCGTCTATAACCAACCAGACCAACAGAGGCAACAAGTAGCATACAGCCAATCAGGGCCCTTGATGTGTCACACACTCTGATGATTCCCACCATCAGGCAACTGGGCAACAGCAAAAACTGTGGTTCACTTTGATGGAAGGTTTTTAAAGGTATTTTCTTAGAGTAGAGAATTTACCTCTGTACTGGGAAACAAGTACACATAAACTACTGATACAGTAAATCAAATATTTATTCATAATGTTTTGTATAGTTGTATGGCTGTCACAAAATCAGAACACCAGTGTGTCTCAACACACCATTTTGGAACCACTGCCTCAGAGCAGCCTTGTGGGTATTTTTACATCGTAAATCATTAAAATCAGTGTGTATCTTTGAACCTGTACTTAAAATGCTCTAGTTAAAGGGATAGTTCATCCAAAGATGAAAATTCAGTCATGATCCACTCACCATCATTCTGACTGAAGGTCAGGTTTAGTTTTTTAGTCCACAAAACACTGCTGGAGTTTCACAGGAAAACAGTGTTGCAGAATCTCACAAACAAGTGCCTCCATACTGCTCGTCTGGTGGAATCCAAGTCTCCTAAAGCTCCAACATGCCAAGTTGAATAAAAAATGTTATTTACACCATGTTTTTAGCCTGAATCTTCACTGAAGATCCTCAGCCTGGAGCCTCGTTCACATGCACATATACACAGTCTGAACTGGGTGTGTGTGTTTTGATGGTGTGCAAACGGCATGTTGGGGCTTTAGGAGACTTGGATTATGTCTGACGGGCAGTATGGAGGCATTTTATGTTTTTTTTTCCAGTTGTTTTTTAGGTTTGAAAACTGGTCACCATTCACTTCCATTGTTTGGGAGAATCTGCAACACTGTTTTCCTATGAAACTCCAGCAGTGTTTTCGCAGACTAACAAAACCCACCCCTCGATCAGCATGAGGGTCAGAAGACAATGACTGAATCTTCATTTTGGGGTGAACTGCACCTTTAACTAAGCTAAACTATCTTAACTGTCAGCCATGTGGAGTTATTTTAAGCTCAAGGAAGCAAAAAGCAAAACAGCTGAGTGACATTTATGCTAGTTATTTATGTAATTTATTCAAATTTCATTTTGAAAGTTGGATGGTGCTGTGAGTGAGTTTCAATAAAAAGAAGCAGCAGTATAACTGAGTCATGTTGTGAGCTGTATTTCCTCCTTCATTTATTTCTCAGTCTGAGGATGATGTCTTTTAGAAGGATCAGTTGGTGCTTCTATACAAATGTATTATTAACAGCTTAGCTGTTTGGCAGAGGTAGAAAATGGTACTGGCAGATACTCAAGGTTGTGATATCGATATCAGTATCAGACATGAAAAAGTGGTATCAAACCATCCCTAAATATTATATATAATTTATGCCATATTCTGCCAATAGATCCCCATAAATCTTACACACTGGACCTTTAAATGCTGAGACTGAAAGAGGGCAAACTCTGCTGAGGAGCATCATGTGATGCAGGTGAAAGCTCCAGAGCTGTAGAGAGATTTTTTTAAGCTATAAACATCTGAAATATGTCTCCTTGGCATAACATCTTATCAGGAAGGACTCTTCATTTGGAGCTCCTGTCACATGAAACACAGCAGCAGTCTGTGCCAAACAGCACTATGACAGATCTGCATTCAGCTCCAGCTTCTCTCTGTTTTTTGTCTGTATTGAGGACATTGGTGTCCTCAGCCCTGCGGATGCTCGCGGAAGGAAACAGAGCAGGAAGTAACCGAGAAGTGGGCTGTCCTAATTTTAACGGAACACCGACAATTTAAGACATTAACGACAAAAGGCGAAAATGAGGACGCGTAAACGTCCAGTTTTGTGCAGCAGCTGTAAGAATGTGTGTGTGCACAGTGTGCAGGGGAGAGGGTTTGTTTAGTCTCTGTTGTGTTTGACCAGACGCCCTGAGAGACAACACAAAGACACGCTGCGATATTAAAAACACATCTGTAGCAAACAGAGCAGAGGACACGGTGGCTAAGCTAACCGCAGCTAGCAGCTGTACCTGGTCGGCCAGTTTGAGAACAGCCATCTCTGGGTCAGCTCCCTCCGACACCGCAGCACCACGCACGGCGCGCCGCTGCGCCCCGCACGCCGCTCCTCCCCTCCTTTCTCCGCTGCTCCCGCGGGACTTCAGGCGGCTGGATGGAAACGAGCAGTGCGGCTTCTCGTAGCTCTCTCACAGGCGGCGGATGGTGATGAAGGCCAGGCCGAGCACCGCGGCCATCAGCCCCGCTAGACTGACGCTATCTGCGGCGACGCTGCTGAGCCGAGGCGGCCGCTCGGAGTCGTGGGGGAGCAGGAACGGCTGGACCCGCCGATGTAAACAATCCACATTTACGGCCGCTGCTGCCGCTGCTGCTGCACGGAGGTCCCAGCCAGGCGTCTCTCACAGCCATACACCACCCACAGAAGCCTCCCTCCTTCCCGGTCTGCAGAGCCACAAGCCTCCCGGAGCGGAGAGGCAGCCAGGCTGAACTCAGCTGAACACAGATCACACAGGAAGTTGATGCCTGTCTCTCTCCTCCTCCTCCTCCTCTCAGATGCAGAAGTGAAGTGGAGGAGAAGCTTCCTCAGCATCAACAACAGCCAGCACCTCCTCGCTGCTGCCCTCCAACGGACACACGGACTAACTGCACGCTCCGAGTGTGTGGAGAGTCATCACTGCCACTGTGATGAAGATTAGACTGAGTATCTCAAAATAATGAGCAGGTCAAGGAGGTTTACTTAAAAATGTATTCTGATACAGTTACTAATTACCTGTAAAAAATGTAGTCAGTAACCTAGTAATCCAAGTATCACAATATTAAAGCAATGTAACTGATTACTTTCAGTTACATTTGGATTACCTTAATATAAAATGTGGAGAAATTATTTAGCCTAATATAGTGTTTTTAGGACTGCTACTAACAATTATTTTCATCCCTCCATTAATTGGTCAGTTATTTTTTGAATTAATAATTTAGTTGTTTGGTCCAGAAAATGTCAGAAAATGCTGAAAAATGTTCATCAAAGATTGATCCAAGATCCAATATGATGTCCTCAAATGTCTTGTTTTGTCCACAACGCAAAGATATTTAGTTTACTGTCAGAGAAGAACAGTCACATTTAAGAGGCTGAAATCTGAGAAACTGAACATTTTTTAATAAAAAATTATGATTAATTGATTGTCAAAATAGATGCAGATTACTTCAATAGTCAATTAATAATAGATTAATTGGAACAGTTCTAAGTGTGTTTTAGTGTTTTTAATGTTTTTTAACCTGCACCTCCTACAAACCTCTACTCCAATCACCTGTGCACACCTACATAAGGACATCTAACCCGCTCCCATTCGTCTCAGTTCTCATGAGCCCCTCCCCACCCAAGACCCCATTCTCATTTTTTCTGCAGACAGCATGCAGCTCTGTGATCACCACGGTGGTCCCTCAATATGAAGGTCCCAGGTTTAACCTCATCCATTTCAGGTTCCTTCCACAGTGAGTTTGCTCGTCTCCCCTGCATCCACTTGGGTCTCTGCCAGGAACCTTGAGGGACAGAGCACCAAAGCTCATCAAGACATGCCACGAGCCTGACTCTCATCCCTCAGGGTCCTAGCCCTGCAGCTCAACAAGAAACTGACCCCCTTCATCCCTCAAACCCCTTCATCCCTCACCCCTCACCTTGACCCTTCATCCCTCAAACCCCTCATACCTTTCCTCAATCCCTACATCCCTCTCTTTGCCCCCTACCATTCTTCTACACTCTTCCCATCTCCAGCAAACCCCGTCACTATCCAAAAAACTAGCTTTTATACCAAACATATGGCGTGGTCCTTGTTAGTGAATGATAGAATATTAAAATGTTAAAGGTAGGTCTGTAGGATTTGTCCAAGCTGTTGGTAAACACATCAGGATGTCAAATACCAGCATTTTGGGTTTGGGTTTCATAAGTGATGATTATAAGGGACTGTGTAATATGAGTATGTACATTGTTTTTTTAAAGAAAATATTGCAGATTATACCCTTAAAAAAATAAAATAACTGTTATTTATCTCAATATATGTGTAAATGTATATATATATATATATATATATACTATATACATATATATATATATATATATATACACACACATACACATATATAGGGAGCCACTGGAGAGGAGCACAAGAGCTGCATGCAGGTTGCTGAACCCTGTACTTGGTCAGTATTTTGAGAAAGTTTCTCATTATAATGATTTACAGGCTGTTTTTTCCCCATCACATTTGTGGAAATGGGCTTCCATACGAGAGTAATAAAATGTGGTGCAGTTAGAGTGGTGTGTAACATGCAAAAAATCATGTTACACATCACTCTAACTGTGAGAGAGCGATGTAGGTTATATGAGGATTAGGTCTGTCATAACACTGTGTTTGCATGGTTTAGCCCCTTAATGGCCCGGTCCATTATTTTTTAAGTAGTCTAGTTGACCAAACAATGTCAGGTCATGAAAGCATACATATTCAAACTTATTCTGAGTACTTTTGAGGACTTCTTGGGTCAATTTCACAGACAGGGCAGATTAATCCAGGAGTAGTCTGTTCTAGATAAACCAGGATGGTTAAGTGGCTTTCATGAACATGGCTTAAATTTGCCCTGGTTAGTCAGACTCCTGGAGTAAGGTAAGTAACTGAAGGGCTTTTCATACTGCATATTCTTAGTCCAGGGCTGGGCTATGAATATGACCTTCAGTCTGCACGAGGGTGAGTAGATAAAGACTGAATTTTCATTCTTGGGTGAACTATCCCATTTGATCATACTGCTGCATTGTGCATCTTAACTATACAATACATGACAACAGATGTTTGCCTTTGTCCTGTGGTCCACCATTAAGTTTCTATTTTGGCCCTCCACAGGAAAACGTTTAGGCACTCCTGACTTAAATATTCCAAATAGTCCCTCACAAACAAGACAAAGCCAAAGTTAAATCTGTCTCTTTGAAGGATTCATTTAAGATTCAATCTAGTCCTAGGGGAGCACTAATCCTCTCTCTTGTAGGCGATGTAGTTTAATCCAGAACAGGCTGAATCTAAGTCTGTGCAAGTTGCTTTAAGACAGTTTAAACAGGGATTTTTGTCTGGGACTAGCCTTGAGCCTTGTCTGCGAGACCTTTGATTTTTCCTCCTACCTGTAGTGATATTTATCCATCTAATTTGTTTGGTGTGTTTGAGTTTTGGAGATATTAGCTGTAGAAATGTCTGCATTCTCTCCAGTACAATGTCTCTTTCCAGAAATCATGACCTGGTGAGGCAAGATAATCCACAGACCTTGTTGTGGACAGTTTAATGTAGGAACTATTTTCTCTTTACAGATCTACACCAACCAACCACCACCATGCAGAAGGAAGCATGCATCTACACACGGACAAGAGGCTGGTGCTCATGACAGCACAGGATGTAGACATTAATGGCATCTCCCTCACTCACCTCATTCATAACAGTTTGGCGCGACAACGCTGGCAGCCATACGCACAAAAAAACTGGAGCGCAAGTCAATAAATCATCTAAGATTATTATTATTATTATTTCTCTGGATTCTCTGAATCTTTTAATGAGGACACCCCTTTAATACCCAGTCATCACACTGTCACCTGTTACCAGCTCAGCTGTTTACCTGTGGAATGTTCCAAACAGGTGATTTTTTTCAGCATTCCACAACTTTTGCTGCTCCTGTTCCAACTTTTTAGAGACGTGTTGCGGGCATCAAGTTGACCCTTAACTAAGCCCCGCCTCCAAACAGCAACTGTCCAATCATAGGTTAGCAGCTGTAACTAGTGCTGTCAAGCTTTTCCATTTCTCTCCATGTTGAAGGTGGGCAGGAGGCTCTGAGAAGAGCAACAGTTAGCACTTGGGTTACATGGGTTTAAACCCTCTCAAATTAAAGGTAAATTTCAAATGTTTTTATAGATACATATATATATATACACACACATATATGTGTGTGTGTGTGTGTATATATATATATATATATATACACATATGTGTGTGTGTATATATATACATATATATATATAACAAAGAGCATTCCAATTATATGTAAATACTGGATTCTATTGTATCATGAATTTAATGTAATAAAAGTATTGAAAAACAAATGCGGAAAGTACTTCCGTTATTTCGTTTTGTGTCTCAAAACGAAAAAACGGGAGAAAACGGCCGTATTTCCGTAAATCCGTTTTATTTTGAAAACGAAATATCAAACTATCAAAAGGTACACGGACCTTCAGGACATGTAGCTTCAGAATAACATTTTTATTGTGTAATAAATGCATTTTGCATTTTCAAAAAAATATGTGAAAAATGAATATTCACACCTTACAGAACATATAGTATGCCTGCAAATACAACAAGTAATACAGTAATACAACAGCCTAATGGAACCTGCTTAGTGAAGGCAAGTTAAGGTATTTAAACTAGTACAAATCCTTTATAATACTTATCTTTTATTTTACTATTTATGTTAAAAGACTAAAGAAAGAAATCTGATTATGAACAACCTAAATCTATTAGAAAATAACAAGATATAAATGTAAGTAAATAAAAATATGGTATTACATTTGAAATTTAATAATTGCAAATCTGTGGCTTAAAATTTACTTTTTGTATACAAATTCACCCTGAGATATACAAATTTCTCAGCGACTCAGTGGTTAAATGTGTTTGACAGGTTTATATAGAGTATACTATAGTGTACTATACTTTAAGGTGTGTTGCACAAAATAACACTATTTAAAAGTTTGTAAAAGACCAACAGCACACATTCAACTGACAGGGAACATTTTACTGCACAATACTTTACTTTTACTTTTCATCAAGGGCAGATCTAGAAGGATGGCATGGGGATAAAGTCTGAGTGCAGGTGAATGCAGCGAGAGATGATGCTCTTATGTAACTTTTACAATCAAAAGAACCATTTTTGGCCATAAAAAGTCTGACTGGAGCAGAAGTTGTTGGATTCTCTATTTTCCTTTGAAAAAAGAAGAGGGGAAAAAAGCAACAACAACAACAAAAAAGTACTGACGATGATAGCGTTACATAGAGTATATTGTTCTCCTATTCTCATTGATTTAGAGTGAAGTGCTTTAAAAAAATATTAGGTAATGTTTTATGTGGCATTAGGCATAATTTGCTTCCACTCTGAAGGGTATTGGCCTTTCAATAGCAGATGTTTGAGCTCAGATGGCAAATAATCTAGGACAGGGTTCCAAATTTTAAAAAAATGACCCCTCATTTTCCCTAAGGGCCACACTTACAGTATCCTATTGTTATATCAAAAAATGACTGGTAGTGTGTTTCAGGTAAAAATGTAAAAATGTAAAAAGTGTTACGGTTGTCCCCGGTCTCCCCTAAGTAAACTTGGCCTGTCAAGCAGCTGTGAGGAGGTCAGTGGTTCAGCACTGTTCATTATTAGATGTGTGTGTCCTCCGTCAGGACGTCGCCATGTCAGTGGATGAAACTTGTCATTTTCCAGGTGAGGTGCTCATGTTAGAGCACGTGCATAAATCTGACATCAAGATTCCACAGTTGCTACGTGTGGTCTCCACGCGCATCTTCTGGACCAGCTTCTCTTTTGAAAACAAACAACCTTCACCAGTAAGAAAAGTACAGATTTCGAGTTTCACGCGACAATATTTTTCCAAAAAGCGACACCAAATGACGAGCATTTGCACTCCAACAACTTCTCATGACCTTCATTTGCCGACCATGCACTTTCTTCATGGAAGAAGTGAAATTTCTGTCAGTTTTGTTGTTTTTAATGTGTTTTACTGTCGAGACTTTTAGCATCATTAACACTGCGTGATATTAGCAGTGCAGAGAGGACATTTGACTGTTTGGACCAAGTTAGAGTAAAACTCAGTGTTGCTTTCTAGACCTGTTTTATTACACCATCATATATCCATATAAGATAATATCAAATTCACAAATAACAATTAAAATTAATAATGGTTAACACATTGTTTTAATTTCTTGATGATAGACTATTGATACACGCAGTGTCAATTTTAAGGGTCAGTGTGCTCATTTTGGATATTATAAGCCTAAGTGTGTGAGAACGGCACTCAAACAGAAATTAACCTGTTTTATGCCACTCTGTCTCATTTGGATATTATAAGTAGTGGTGGTAGAAGAATTCAGATCTTTTAGCCCTAAAAGTCCTGCATTCAAACCCTCTCTGAAGGGGACAGTATGTATTGAGTAAGTATTATAAGTATTATAAGTTAAATGTACTTTAGTACTCATTGTGCAGTAAAATCCTTGACAGTGTTTTACTATATAATGTGTTTGGATTAATATTACTGATAATCTAGGAGGGTTTAAATAGTTCATTCGGTTTAAGAAGCAGGATACTTTTTTCAACCCGGAAAGGAACAATACATTCATTATATTATATATTACTATAAAACAATATTATTTTCTAATCAATAATTGAAATGTATAGCCTAACACATTATTTTATTTCTCAGCTATTGATTAGGGTTGCACATTGTGAATATGCTTAATCGATCACTGGTAAAAGTAACATCAATTAATCGATTAATTGTTAGTTTAAAAAATGTAAAAATGCTTATACCAAACAATAACAAATGCCTTTTCCCCCCCTCAATCAAAGCTTTACTTACACAGCAACATACTGCATATTCTCTGACAGTATTATGAAACATATAAAGACATAAAGATTTACATATTAAATGCATGTACTTGAATATCAGATAACATGCGGAACATGCTCATAAAAATAACCTGTTAGATTTCAGATCTTTATTTGATAGTAGATAATTAAATTTTACTTGATCGATCAAATTCTTTACAATCATCCCTGCTATTGATACATGCACTGTCAATTTTAAAGGTTTTATATGTTCCCAATTAAGAAAAAAATCTCCTAAAAAGCATTTTGAATGTTATAAGCAGTGGTGGAAGTATTCAGATCCTTTACTTAAGTAAAAGTAGTAGAAGTAATGCCTCACCCTGAAAATACTCCACTACAGTACAAGTAAACATCCTGCCGTCAAAACCTTACTGAAGAAAAAGTGTGTCTAAGTATTAGAAAAATGCATTTTAGTTCCCATTGTGCAGCAAAATAGTCAGTGACAGTGTTTTATATTTGATACTTTTAATACATAATTGTTCTTCCAATTAAGTATTAATTTATTGCGGTACTTTTAATTCATCATAAGTTTTCCCCATAAAGTCACAATGATAAAACAGTTCATGGTGTGTTTGCATACTACATTTTTGAGGTTTGAATGAAGCTCAAATAAACTTTAAAAAGTTGCCTACCTATAATCTTATGTTGAGCCAATTCATGTTTCTACTCAGGAAAACTTGAATCTTAGAATTTTAGAAAAAAAAATATTTAAAAAAATTGTTGAGTAAAGTTTTTAAAGTAAAAGTGAATAATGGTTAATATTTTAATATCAATTGCAATCATTTCATTTTCAAGCACCCAAATAATGACACATCAGGTTTACAGCTCACCAGGAATGTTTCAAATACAAAATTATTTGGGTTTCTAAAAATCTAACATATATCTAATGAAGAAAAGTGAGTTATCTCAACAAAAGATTATAGGTCAAAACTTCTTTTTAGTTTATTTCAAAATGTAAGACTTTGACTTGAAACTCAAAAAGACAGTTGCCTTGAAATTCTGAGTTTTCTCAGCATCGGAGCAGTAACTTTAAAGGTGTATTTGTCTGCCTTCAGATGGACAGAAAGTACACTTGGACACCT
Organism: Lutjanus argentimaculatus; assembly: GCA_034769285.1. Classification (NCBI taxonomy): domain Eukaryota; kingdom Metazoa; phylum Chordata; class Actinopteri; order Lutjaniformes; family Lutjanidae; genus Lutjanus; species Lutjanus argentimaculatus. Next base: position 5,785,508 of record JAWZSL010000031.1, on the reverse strand, counting down.
GTCCTTGTGCCCAACCCTAACAGGTCTGTCCTCCCACAGCATCCTCCTCAGGATCCCGGCACTAGCCTTCCAAGATGGCTTCTGCCTGAGCCCTGGGTCCAGGTCTTCCTCATCTGCATCTGAATCAGTTTTCACAAGTAGATCCTGTCTGAATCTTCTGACTTACAGCAGCATCACACTGACATGTAGAGGACACCTGTCCATGTTCCACACTCGCCATCTTCTGACACCCATAGGTGGGTATACCCAAACTTCTTCCTCCTCTAGTTCTGCTCCAGCCTCTTCACATAGCTCTTCTCCTGGTTCCTTCACTTGTACCTCTTCTTCTAACGCCTGTCTTTGCTCCTCTCCTAGCAGCAGCTCAGTCAGAGGAGGACCAGAGGATTTGTGTTCTGTCAGCTCACCCAACCAAGCTCACCAGCAAAAAAAAATCATCCCAAAAATCATTTTGGATATTATAGGCCTAAATTTGTAAGAATGACACACAAAGCAGGAATTATCCTGTTTCATGTCACCCTGTCTCCACTAATACTCCCTCAGAGCAGTAGAACCAATTGTAACTTTTATGTTTGTTTGCAGACACCGAGCTGCTCTTACACACCCAGGGAGCCTGTGAGAGCAGGGCCCCCGAAAACAACTCCGGCGCCAGGTGTTGAGTGTATGTTCTCACATTGTTCTCTTGTTTTATAATGTTGTGCAGTTTGTGGAACTATTTTGTGTTGTGGGTGCGCCTGTGTTGTATGCATCCACATCAATGGAGGTCAAGTGAGCCACTTGAACCAATGGGATTAGTGAGTGCGCTTTTGTTGCCGTTGCACTTTGTATGTTGTGTGAGTCCCGGGATGTATACCATGAGAGATGCAAAGAATAAAGAACAAAGATGGAAATAAGGTGTGTTAATTTTCCCTCCTAAGATGACGGAAGAAACAGAAAGACATAAATTACAAATATAGGCAAATATTACGGAACCACTAAGCCGCACTCAGGACACATCTGAGATCTGATCGCTCAGACCACATTCAGAGGTAGTCTGGACCACATGACCACTTTCTTTCAGCAGTAATGTGTCCTTGCCACATTGGAAGACCACCTACTCAACTGACGTCCTCGAAGTCTCAATCCAAATTAGACTCTCTTATTGTACCTGCAGTGGTAACCCCCGACTCCCTTAAAAAAAAGATGCACTATTTTGAGAGCTGACTGAGGAGAAACTTTATAAACGCTGTATATGACAAATTCTTAGTTTTTTGGATTTGGATCTTCTTGTAAATTCTGAAAATTGTCTACATTAAATTATTTGTGTCCATTTGTCCCAGCGTGTTGCCCACTGCTGTTGGCCACTGAAACCAACAAAGCATTTTGAAAACATGTTCATTTGCATATAGAGTGGGGAAGTGAAACCACTACGGCCAATTCTTCTAGGTCTTTCAGACGTTAACTAAATGCTAACTTTCAAGAGCCGATTGCTCAGACCACATTCAGAGAGTCTCCACTGCATGTAACCACATTCTTTTCACAGTGTGATTGTAATGTGTCCTGTCCCATATTGGTGGCTGATGCTAATTTCATGTTACAGCTCTCTTGCCTGTTTGTGATCACACCAGTATCACACTAGTTTGAGAGTTGATGAATGAGGAGAAACATTACAAACTTCATGAAACACTGTATATGACAAATCTCTTGTAAATTCGGCTAATGTTATACATAAAGTTATTTTCTTGCTTCAAAACATTGTGTCTGTTTGTCCCTGCATGTTGGCTACTACTGTTGGGCCACTAGTTAAAAACAACTACACATTTTGAAAACGTTTATTTGCATATAGACTGGGAAAGTGAAGCAGGTTCTTGTCTTCTTCATTCTTGTCTTCTTCTAAATTTAGCATTCAATGCAATACATTAAGTTCCTTGTAAAAACATTGCTGCATTGCTGTGAAGAGCAGACGCTCTGTGGTGTGCTGGGATGAAAACTTTTACTCTCTGACTCTCATTTATAAAGTCCTGGCGCACCACAGAGCTCTGCTGCATGGCTACTGACAGTGAGAGTCATGTGGGCTGACAGAGGAGTTCAGAGTGGCACTGAACTGGAGACACATTGTAATGCCAGGTGTGAACTCACCTACTAGAGCTGTCCACTTGTGATTGGATCACCCAGGATTTCGTGTTAATACCGGGTCTGAACGGGGATTTATTTGAATTGTTTGAATTGAATTTCTTTGAATCATTTTGCTTCGCACTAATTGCTAAGAAAGACCATGCACTGATGAGAACCATGTCGTTGTTGCTACACCATGACTTGGTCAGGGTTTCTCCACAGAGAACTTAGTGCAGATTGGTTGATTTATTGATTGACTGATTTGAATTGAATGTATTTGAATTGTTTGCTTTGAATTGAATTTCTTTGAATCATTTTAGTTTGGACTAGCTGCTAACAGAGGCCATGCACTGGTGAGAGTCCCATCCATGACTCAGATTCAGGGTTTCTCCACGGAGGGAGGAGGATCTAAGGGGGGGATCAAGCATGAACTCCTCCCTCGTGTTACATCCTCCCAGTGAGGCTCCTCTGTGGCAGAGAAAGAAAAGGATGAAGACACCATGTCAGGGAAGTTGGCATGTCTGTCAGCACCCACCCTAGACCAAAAAGAGTCTGAGACTCATTGACCCAGTGCAGGGCTCCACAGTGTAGTAACAGTTAGAGCAGAAGGTGTGGAGGAGAGGAGAGGAGAAGAGTGGAGGTGGGAGGGCAACATGACATTTCAACCCTCTTATGTAAAGATAAATTTAAAATGATTTTATTGATAATTTCAACATTCATGTAGTGATCAATAATTCATTCATTGTCACAAGTATGTGAAATTTTTAACTTTTGCTTTGTTTGCTTTGTTTGTTTGCCTTTGGTGGGACCCCGAGTCAATGACAGAAACTACTGCAGGAAAAGTCACTATAAAACGGCATTATAATAAAGAGAAAAGAGCCTAATGAGCAACATGCTCAAGCCAGGAGTTTGTCAGCTCACTCGGTTACTTTTGAGTTCACCTTCAGTTGTGTTCATTAATCGCAAAGCTTTTCTGAGTGCTGAGAGGACCGGGTGGAGCTGACACACAGAGTTGACAAACAGCTGCTCGGAGCCGGGGAGCTCTGCAGGAGAGGGTCGGCAGCAGACTGGCGCTTCTGGAGGAAAAAAAAAACACTGGTGTTGCTGTGATGCTGACTCCTTTACTGTCAGGAGAGGAGCTCAGAGTGTATGTTTCGAACTTCTGGGATTAAAAAGAGGATTTATCTTCACTCCTGCTTCAACCTTCTGCAGCAACAACAAAGAAATCATGGAGTCAGGGACCAGCCAGACAAGAGCTCAGCGTTTGTTTTTGAAACTTCTGAGATGAAAAAGTAGATTTACTTTTACTCCTGCCTCTCAGCCCCTTTGCAGCAGCATTTCACAAAACAATTACGGACATGCTGACCGGCCAGATGAGAGCTCAGAGTTTGTTTTTTAAACTTTTGGTATTAAAAAGTGAATTTAGCTTTATGTTTGCTTGTAAACCTGTGTGCACGGAGGAGCCCACTGCGCTGTTTACAATGTGAGTGTCAAACCGTGTTGCCGCTGAGTTACATTTTCTTGACCACTTAAATCGCGACGAGCTGCACCTGACATGAACCGTGAACCCAACCACACGTCGTGCTGACCGCGGCCCAAAGGTAGTGAACCTCCTCTCTGTCCTGATACTGAGCTCATGTGTGCAGGACAGCAGAGAGAAAGACGTTTTTAAAAGTCTCTTTATGTTCAGCTCTCAGTACTTCTGTATCTTCACACTGAATCTTTATATTTTTAAATGTAGTTTCACTCCTCTGTCAGTGTTTTTTAATGTCAGGTGTCTGTTTTATTACACACATTTGATGTCTGACGGTCTGTACTCGCTCACAACTGCCTCCATAAACTGTTGCTTGTGCTCATGAAGCACGTGGTGCTCATCTGGTGGGAGGGGTTCATGACACAAAAAACTAGGGTTGCCACCCGTCCCGTAAAATACGGAATCGTCCTTTAATTGACAATTAAATGTTGCGTCTGTGGAGTTCGTGTTCGTTTATTGCAAGAAGTCCAGGAAACAATCTATTTCTAATTAAAGTATTTAATTGACATTGGCAGAATAGAAATGCATGTACATGGATCTTTCTTTGATCAGAAACCACAGTCCACGAGCAGCTAGCTGCAAGTAGTTAGCTGTAGCCACTTCCTAAAGAAAGAGTGCCTAACTTAACGTTACACAGTATTTTAAATGAAAATGTGCGATTATCTAATTGGTCTATAGTGATGGGGAGGAGCTGCGGTTTAGACTTAGCTCTCCCTTCGTTGGTCCATGGCCTGGTCCGAGTTTCTTGACACTTGTTTCTTCCAATCCAGGGTGACAGCGCCCTAAAAAGTAAAACAGCTAGACGCCTTGTACCTTTCACCTAAATTTGATATTCTGGACAGCTAGTGTGTGCGTGTTGATGTCTAGGGTTGATATGGCGACCTAATGTGATACTTGTCTGGCCTATTGCCCAATTTCCATTTTTAGCAGATTGGTTGGGGAAGTATCTTGGAGTCTTCCTGTGTATGTTGTGTCAGATTGCCTATCGTCTGTCTCTTTAACTTAAGTGTCTGAGACATCTGCCAACGGTCATGAACTTTTGCGAAGTTTCGTTAGTTCATAAGTTCATCACTATGTTGTAACTAAGTGTTGCAAGATTTAAGTGTTTGTGCATCAAATTGAGAAGTTCAATACTTGTATTACTTGTATTGCCAATCTGTGTGCATGAGCATAATGCAGGCCATAAAATATATTATAACCTGGACCATATTTTCATAAATGTCCAATACACATGTCTGTCACACACACATCAACACTAAATCTAACAATAATGAACAAAATAAAACACAGGAAATACTAAGGCCAGCATAATTGTCGTGGCGGGATCTACGCAGGACCCCAGCTCCGTGTCTGTACCTGGCTGCCTGCGTGTGTTGCTGTCACGGTTGCCTAGAGACAGACACCACACGCCGGCGCTGCTCACAACACCCGCGCCTTTAAAAATGTCACTACACCAACTCCACCACGTCTCAAAGTGAAAACACTGCAAAGTACAGGTGAGTGGGAAGAGGCACATCCTTGGTGTAAGAACGTAAGAAGCAGAAGACCCAAGCGTCAGTGTCACAGTTCTTCATACCCCAATCATCTCCTGTGACTGTATGGGACATTATGTCATGATTGATTCAGTTTCCTATCTGTTGTGCTTTTGCCAGAAGATGTCAGTGCATGGGCAGAGCCTATTTTAAGTAGACTATTGTGGTTTGATTGATTGTTTAGGATGTTGAGTTTTTAAAGTCGAATGAATGATCATTTATTTAATATACTATGGCAGTATTAGCCAATATAAATATTATATATGGCCATTTAAAGAACAAATCTTACTAATGGATTAACAGTTAATAAATAAATAAATAAATATTGTTAAGAGAAAACGTTTATTTTTTAAATATATATACATTTCCTAGATTAAAAATGTTTGTAGAGCTTTTTGTGTATTCTATGTCAAAATGTTTACATTTTTGAGGAATACAGTGTTCAGTGATCATTACATAAATTCTTTTATTTGTGTGGTTTAACTGTTTGGATGACCTGACTTCCTTTCAAGTTTATAAGTGTTTTTTTTTTTGTTTGTTTGTTTGTTTTTTCCTCTTTAAGTAAAAATGTCCCCAGGGTTCACAAAGAGAGTCCCTACAGCAAGAACAGTTATGCACTTTAAAAGTTACATTAAGTTCTCAATTTATATAGTTTATATTTTAAAAGTTCATACGAATACGAATACGAATACGAACTCCACACAAACAGATCTCCTTTAGGTGCTAGTGCTACTGCCATGTGGTAGATCATACAGTATCTCATTAACTAGGTTAATTGATTGTGCAATAACAAAGTTGTGTGCATATCCTCATTGTATGTTAAATAGGGATGCATGTAATTACGGCTTTATGTAGCCTAATTAACAGCACTTTATATGCAACAATGTTGCACAATAAAGAATGTGTTCATTGGTAATAAAGCATTTCAAGCTTTAAGTATGACTTATGAAGTATGAAGTATGAAGAAAGATATTGCTTTCTTGATCACCCCCCACCCCCCACCCCGTGGTGGGCATCCCTTATTTTCATTTCTGAAAGGTGGCAACCCTACAGAAAACGCAACCTAACTCAGATGACTTTCAAAAATCAACCGTTTTCAGGCTTCCTAACTACTGCAGCTTTAATGTATTGGATTAAATGCTGAATTTACAAGAAGGCATGAATGGTGAAGAATTTGCTTCAGTTCCCCAGTCTCCAAAAAACCTTTTCAAAATGCGTAGTTGTTTTTAACTTGTGGCCCAACAGTAGTAGCCAACATGCCAGGACAGACAATGTTTTGAAGCAAGAAAATAACTTCATGTATATGTTATGTGCAGCAGCCTGTACTCTGCCTCTGTGTCAGCCTTGTCTCCCTCCTCCCTCTGCCTGCTGCGCACCTGAGTGCAATCAGCACTCAGGTAGAGAGAGGAGGAGGGGATAAGAGGGACAGGGAGCGAAGAGACAGGGGGGACAGCACATGGACAACAGCAGAGGTAGTGAGGAGACTTCTTCTTCCTTCCTTTTTTTTTTTCTCCAAGCAGGTTCTTTTCCCCCGTGCACATTTAGGTGCTGGGGTTTTGTTGTTTTAGTTTGTTGTGTTAGTTTGGGCTAGAGATTGCCAGTAGTTACGTAAATCGTCTCTTTGTTTACTTTAAGTTTAGTTTCCCCAGCCCCCTTTTGTTTCTCTTTGTTTGTGCTTTTGTTTAATACTTGATAATACAGGGTCTTTAATACTGGGTCTAAACAATTAAGCTTGTGGGTAAACTGTTATCGTTTTGGTGTGTCGTCCTCTTTTATATGTTGCAGCCTCCTGCCCCTATTAGATGGCTTTGAACATTTGCCGAACTTACAAGAAGGCCCAAATAACTAAGAATTGGTCATATACATTGTTTGACAAAGTTTGTAACGTTTCTCCTCACTCATCAACTCTCAAACTAGTCTGGGCATACTAGTGTGATCACAAAAAAGCAAGAGAGCCTGAACATGTAATTAGCAACCACCAATGTGGGACAGGACACATTGCATTCACACTGCGAAAAGAATGTCATTGCATCTGGTGGTGCAGACCATCTTCTGGACGTGGTCTGAGCAATCGACTCTCGAGTTAACACTTGGAAGGGTATAGCCAGTCAGGGGCAGAGTGGGGTCGGTTTTTTCCCGTCAGGCATACTGGGTAAGCATGTCCATTGTGTCATGAAAGTTTCTCAAGGTGGGAGGTGGGAGGGCAATAAGTTTTTCCTTTCCCTTTGTTGCAATTTATTTTTGGAGAGGAGAGGAGAGGAGCTGGGAGGGTAACATGGGCTTAAACCCTCTCAAATTAAAGGTAAATATCAAATATTTTTCTTAATGATTTCCACATTGATCAAGAATTCATGTTTCTCTAAATTGAGTGAAGTGTAACTTTCCCTTTGTTGCCATTTGTTGTTTAGAGAGGAGAGGAGAGGAGAGGAGAAGAGGAGGGAGGGTGTAAAACCTCTCAAATTAAAGTTAAATTTAAAATGCTTTTATTAATAACTTCAACATTCTTGCAGTGATCAATAATTCATTCATTGTCACAAGTATGTGAAGATTTTAACTTTTGGTTTGTTGCCATTTGTTGTTTAGAAGGAGAGGAGAGAGGAGAGGAGAGGAGGAGAGGATTTTGGTTTTCAAAATCCCTTTATTGAGCCATTGCACCTTATTTACAACAATGACGACCATCAACTCAGAAACATTTTTCTTCGATCAGATCAGCCCATATTTCACGAAATGCCAACACATTGTCTGTCATCCTATAATAAGCATGTTCCTCTCTCAGTCTGGCCTTAAACACTGCTGACACTCTGAGCCTGGTTCTTACATGTCAGCCAGATGGCCAACTTGGCACAACCAGAGAGAAAGTTTATCATTGTGTGAACACTCTTCTTCCGTGCACAGTATTTTGGACCAAAAATGAACAAATCAAAAGAAAAAGCCTCCCTGAACCCCTGAAACCACCTTTTTAAAAGCTCAAACAGTGCTGACAGCAGAGGACACTGTACAAACAAATGAACCAAAGTCTCTGTCTGTGTACAGAAAATGCACTCCTCCCCCACCCCCGGATCCAGGTACACTCTGCATCGGTCTATAGCCATGGCACCGTGTACAACCCTCCACTGGAGGTCTGCTCTCTGCTTTTCAACGGGCAGCTTGTACAGGGACTCCCAGCTGCCTTTCAGGGAAACGTCTGCACCAAAAAACTCAGTCCACCTTGACTCCTTCAACCCTGCAAAAGAGTGCAGGTTCAGAACCTTCACGCAGACGTGACAGATGATGTGATTTTTCCCTGCATCCTTAAACGTGTCCAGGTGAGGGGTTGTGAATGACAGCAGCTGACCTCCTCCCTCCTGCCACTCCCCCACTGCTGGGGTGATAAGCAGAGAGGGGAAACTATATTCACCGTCTTCAGTCCACTGGTCACATTAAGTGCGGCTTTCTGCAGTAGCTCTGTGGGACTGTGACAGGGCAGCACAGACTTCCTCCAACGCTCTGTTGATCAGCCTGAAAGAGGTGATGTTGCTCCTCGCTCTCAGGGCGTCCACAGATGTTGCAGTCATCTTCATCAGATGGCCCAGTTTGGTGCAGCCAGCTTCTCTAGGGCTTGCAGGCTGCATTGTCTGAGTCTTCATGAAGTTACTGAAAAACAAAGGTTCCTCAAACAAGCACATACCCAGAGTCTCCTCCATGTTACCTGCAACCTTGAAAATCTGCCATGCCTGCAATACAGAGCTGTTAAAGGGTGTCTGTCCATCAAGAAGGAAAAGCTGTTTATCATAACCCAAGCATCCAGGAGAGGAGAGGAGAGGGGAGGAGAGGGAGAGGAGAGGAGAGGAGAGGGGAGACAACTTTGGAAATGTAATTGTCCTTATTGTTGTTGACTGAGGTGTATTATGCAGTGAATGTTCACAGTAGTTATTGAGTAGTCATACAGCTGAGTGAGGTTAGTTAAATGTTACACACAGACACAGGGGTTTTGCATGTAACTAACCATCCTCTCTAACTTGGCACCATTATCTCACATGAACAGACCACACAGCCTTCACACAGACACTCTATTTTGTTTAAACCATCAGCTCTCACCACATGGTCATTGAGTCGGCCATCTTTACTTTAACACCTCCACACTCGCTATTGTTCGTTCTCTCTCACACCCTGTCATTCTTAGATATGTATTCTTAGTCTGTGTGTTTTGCTTTGCTTAGCTTACAGTGTAAATAAATGCTTTTATGAATGAACCTGCTGTTCTGATCAATGTTTTACAAAACTGACTGTTGCCAACCTCTTCTACATAGAACTCCATATCCTTCAACCCTTATTAGCTGTTGATACGGCAATTTGGTTATAGTTATTAATTTAATTACTGATCAGAGTAGTTTAGTATATTTTGAGACTGATATTTGATTAATTATCTGTCATTTCTCTTCTTTTGAAGAGTGGTGATAATTACTGACAGCTAAAATCAATAAAACCCAATGTTTTTGGTGCCCCAGAGGGAGGCATAACATTATCACCCCCCTGGAATGTTGACTTCTTTTCTTGAAGCTGTGCTATTACCTCTGCTTGGTCACTGATGGCCTTCTGGACTTCCTCAAGTTGCTGCTCCAGTGGCAGGAGCAGTTCAGAGTCATCATGATCAGGGTGTGGAGGGACCGTCTGGTCACTGATTTACTTTTCTTTAAAGGAAAGAAAATACTGAGTAACACATTTTTAGGAAAGGATGGTTTGAATTATCTGGTATTGAGACCAGGCCTGGCATTTTGAGGAAGAAGAAAAAGAAGAGGAAGAGGAGCGAAAGAGAAATAGAATTATACAGTCCATCATACAGATGGACTCCAAACAGTGCCGAACAATTTATACAAACTTGGAATTCAAATGAAATAAAACATGCAATTAATACAATCAATAATTCACAATAGCAAAATAATTCTGAAGGCATTAATAAAGGAACAAGACATCAACTATATCTTCAAATATGTTGCATTAAATGCAAAGCTGGTGGAAGGAAAGAGGCCCACAGTCGAAACGCTAAACAAAAAACCTCTAAAAAAAAAAAAAAAAAGATGGTTTGACAGTGAATGTTAAGAAAAATACCATTAGATGAAAGAAATTCCACTATACCAACAAAACAAAGGAAACTGAAATTGAAAGGGTCAGTTCTGGAACATGTTGAACAGTTCAGAAACTATAGAACCACAACAATTAACAATATATGATGGAGACATCTGAAAAAAACTATTTTAATGACCTCTACAAAAGTTTCCCACCAAAGACCTGAACTTAAATCAAACTGAAATTAGAACTAAATTACACAGCCAACCTCAGCTATCAAGAATAACCAAAACCAAAGGCCTGTGGCACAGATGACATCAACCATAAGATGTTGAAGAACAGTACCCGCCTGGACAGTGCAGAGGGTTAACAAACCCCTGTACCCAAACTGCAATTGTTAAACTGTTCAGCACAGTGCTGTCCTCTGGCTGCTTTCCTGATGTCTGGAACCAGGGGCTGATCACCCCAATCCATAAAAATAGAAATAAATCAGACCCTAATAACTACAGAGGGACCTGTCTCAACAGCAACCTTGGGAAAATATTCTGTAGAATCCTAAATTCCAGGACAAGAAAAGAATATGCTTAGCAAATGTCAAATTGGCTTTCTCGCAAAATTACCAAACCTCCGACCATATATACACCTCATATACTTTAATGAATACAAATGTTCACAAAAAAGGGGAGGGAAAACATTTGCTTGTTTTATCCATTTTAAAAAAGCCTTTTGAAGGACTTTCCTTCAAAATCCTTCAAAGTGGATCAGGTGGTAAGGTGTATGATCATGTACCAGCACAACCAGATCAGTTCACATCAGTTTGATGTGAATCTTGTTCATTTGCTTGTATCCTCACACAGTTTAAACAGAGTGCACACATTCTCACGCTGTTTAAACGGAGTGCACACATTCTCACGCTGTTTAAACGGAGTGAACACATTCTCACACTGTTTAAACGGAGTGCACACATTCTCACACTGTTTAAACGGAGTGAACACATTCTCACTCTGTTTAAACGGAGTGCACACATTCTCACACAGTTTAAACAGAGTGAACACATTCTCACACTGTTTAAACGGAGTGCACACATTCTCACAGTTTAGATGGAGTGAACACATTCTCACAACTGACTTCCAGTTTAAAGGACATTTTGAGTGAACACATTCTCACAGTTTAGATGGAGTGAACACATTCTCACAGTTTAGATGGAGTGAACACATTCTCACAGTTTAGATGGAGTGAACACATCTCACAGTTTAGTGAGTGAACACATTCTCACAGTTTAGTTGGAGTGAACACATTCTCACAGTTTAGATGGAGTGAACACATTCTCACAGTTTAGATGGAGTGAACACATTCTCACAGTTTAGATGGAGTGAACACATTCTCACAGTTTAGATGGAGTGAACACATTCTCAGTTTAGATGGAGTGAACACATTCTCAGTTTAGATGGAGTGAACACATTCTCAGTTTAGATGGAGTGAACACATTCTCACAGTTTAGATGGAGTGAACACATTCTCAGTTTAGATGGAGTGAACACATTCTCAGTTTAGATGGAGTGAACACATTCTCACAGTTTAGATGGAGTGAACACATTCTCAGTTTAGATGGAGTGAACACATTCTCAGTTTAGATGGAGTGAACACATTCTAAAGTTTAGATGGAGTGAACACATTCTCAGTTTAGATGGAGTGAAACACATTCTCAGTTTAGATGGAGTGAACACATTCTCACAGTTTAGATGGAGTGAACACATTCTCAGTTTAGATGGAGTGAACACATTCTCACAGTTTAGATGGAGTGAACACATTCTCACAGTTTAGATGGAGTGAACACATTCTCACAGTTTAGATGGAGTGAACACATTCTCACAGTTTAGAGGAGTGAACACATTCTCAGGTGAGGTGAACACATTCTCACAGTTTAGATGGAGTGAACACATTCTCACAGTTTAGATGGAGTGAACACATTCTCACAGTTTAGATGGAGTGAACACATTCTCACAGTTTAGATGGAGTGAACACATTCTCACAGTTTAGATGGAGTGAACACATTCTCACAGTTTAGATGGAGTGAACACATTCTCACAGTTTAGATGGAGTGAACACATTCTACAGTTTAGATGGAGTGAACACATTCTCAGTTTAGATGGAGTGAACACATTCTCACAGTTTAGATGGAGTGAACACATTCTCACAGTTTAGATGGAGTGAACACATTCTCACGTTTAGATGGAGTGAACACATTCTCACAGTTTAGATGGAGTGAACCCAGAACATTCTCACAGTTTAGATGGAGTGAACACATTCTCAGTTTAGATGGAGTGAACACATTCTCACAGTTTAGATGGAGTGAACACATTCTCAGTTTAGATGGAGTGAACACATTCTCAGTTTAGATGGAGTGAACACATTCTCACAGTTTAGATGGAGTGAACACATTCCCCAGTTTAGATGGAGTGAACACATTCTCACAGTTTAGATGGAGTGAACACATTCTCACAGTTTAGATGGAGTGAACACATTCTCAAGTTTAGATGGAGAGTGAACACATTCTCACAGTTTAGATGGAGTGAACACATTCTCACAGTTTAGATGGAGTGAAAAACATTCTCAGTTTAGATGGAGTGAACACATTCTCAGTTTAGATGGAGTGAACACATTCTCACAGTTTAGATGGAGTGAACACATTCTCAGTTTAGATGGAGTGAACACATTCTCACAGTTTAGATGGAGTGAACACATTCTCACAGTTTAGATGGAGTGAACACATTCTCAGTTTAGATGGAGTGAACACATTCTCACAGTTTAGATGGAGTGAACACATTCTCAGTTTAGATGGAGTGAACACATTCTCACAGTTTAGATGGAGTGAACACATTCTCACAGTTTAGATGGAGTGAACACATTCTCACAGTTTAGATGGAGTGAACACATTCTCCAGTTTAGATGGAGTGAACACATTCTCACAGTTTAGATGGAGTGAACACATTCTCAGTTTAGATGGAGTGAACACATTCTCAGTTTAGATGGAGTGAACACATTCTCACAGTTTAGTGGAGTGAACACATTCTCACAGTTTAGATGGAGTGAACACATTCTCAGTTTAGATGGAGTGAACACATTCTCACAGTTTAGATGGAGTGAACACATTCTCACAGTTTAGATGGATGACACATTTCGTTAGATGGAGTGAACACATTCTCACAGTTTAGATGGAGTGAACACATTCTCACAGTTTAGATGGAGTGAACACATTCTCAGTTTAGATGGAGTGAACACATTCTCACAGTTTAGATGGAGTGAACACATTCTCAGTTTAGATGGAGTGAACACATTCTCACAGTTTAGATGGAGTGAACACATTCTCACAGTTTAGATGGAGTGAACACATTCTCAGTTTAGATGGAGTGAACACATTCTCACAGTTTAGATGGAGTGAACACATTCTCAGTTTAGATGGAGTGAACACATTCTCACAGTTTAGATGGAGTGAACACATTCTCACAGTTTAGATGGAGTGAACACATTCTCAGTTTAGATGGAGTGAACACATTCTCAGTTTAGATGGAGTGAACACATTCTCACAGTTTAGATGGAGTGAACACATTCCAGTTAGAACGAGTGAACACTCTCACAGTTTAGATGGAGTGAACACATTCTCAGTTTAGATGGAGTGAACACATTCTCACTCTGTGGGTTGAAACAAACTATTTTCTGTTCTATTAACCATGTTTTTGACTTTGTCTTTGACTTACTGTGGTTGTTGGGGGCGGTTCACTTCCTGGTTGAGCAAAAGGTGTGTCTTCTTCTTCTTCTTTGGATTAGGCAGACCAGACACCACAGCGGCGTGTTGCCGCCCTCTACTGTTTGTTTTTTAAAGTTCCTTTAACAGTTGTTTATTCTTTCATGTATATATTCCCAAACACTGGATTGTGACCCACAGGTGGAACACAGAAGATTTATTTGGGTCCCTTAAAAGTAAATAAGGCAAATAAGGTTTTCCCAACAAAACATTATTAGCTAATAATGTTTTGTTGGGATAATGTATGTTTATTCTTTAGATAAACTTGAATCTTTGAGCTTTAGAAATCCCCAAAAATTGTGTTTCAAAAATTGAGTAAAGTCATTGATGTAAGTTGAAGTTTTGAGTTATCTCAACATTTTTTTAAGAGTCGGTTTTCTTGATGAGAGGGAATAAAAAGATTGAGATGACCTGTTAACTCGGCCTAAATGTGTTTATTTTTTAACGTGAATATGCATGTGTCTAGAAAATATATGGTGATGTGGAAATAGCAGAGACATTAATGCACAAATTAACTCCTAATTTTATTAATGAAGTGTGTTGTGAACTGGGTCCCGATTTTTTGTCATTTTAAATAGCGGGTCCCCAGAAAGAAAGAAAAAAAAGTTTGGTGAACACTGTGCTAATCATCAGTGAAGTGACTGTGTAGTCTTGATGTATCTGTCGCCCCCTGTGCTCCTGTTCTCCACAGTGTCTTCTACTTTCACTTTTGTTTCAGACTCTGGACTGAGCAGCAGCACGGTGTCACTCTGATTGTTTTGTCTCTTTTCTCTCTTCACGGCGCTTCGACGGGAAAATAAACCAGCACCGACTTATTAAAGAGGTATTCTGCTTTCCTGTAAAGATCAGCTGATCTGACTGCCTTCATTTTCATTTGTTAAGTTTCGTTTCGTTTTCTTCTGTCAAGTCATGGCTGACATGTACGGATACTAACGATTACTGAAGACTGATCTGGAGGACTGAGTGGTCTTATTCAGAGTTGTTCTTTCTTGTCAGATGGACGGAGGTCTGGTTGAAGAGAGCAGACAATTCGAGGAGGCCAAGAAAGAGCTGGAGGCATGGAGGGTAAGAGACAAAGTCCAGCCCCTGTCCCTGACTGTCGGCTGAATCTGACCTGACAGTCAGTACAGAGGGTTAAAGAACCCTTTGTGTTCAGGCTCAGCTGTGCGCGCGGACTTCTTGGAAACGCGAGTCACTCAAAGCGGAAGTCTCAAAACTTCAAGCTAGAGTTGGGAGGGTTACTTAAAAATGTGTTCCGATACAGTTACTAATCAGCTGTTAAAAATGTAGTCAGTAACGTAATCCATGTATCACAATATTAAAGTCATGTATTTTGATTACTTTTCATTACTTTTGGATCACCTCAATATAAGATAGGGCAGGGTTTATTGATATGAACCGATTTTCCTTTGCATGGTTTGATAATGATTCATAAAATCCCAAAATGTATTTTTTAATATAGTGGTTCTTAAACCGGGGGAGACAATGAAACCAAGCTGAATGAATGTGATCTATGTAGGGTAAATAAACAAACAAGAGTTTGGTGATTCTATCTGCTGACATTTATTTCACTAAAATTCAATGTTTGAATGCTTTTTTAATCAGTTCCATTCCCCAGTTATTGTTAATAATGGATAAATATTATGGGGTGGGAATACAGTTACCTTTTTTGTATCCAGATTATGTAATAATAAATAAATATATTACAGTTTTCTCTTTTCAACATATTGAACAATGTGCAAAATACTGCCAGTCAGCAGCTTCAGTACAAAATAATCTGTATCAGACTTGTATCATAAAACAACAGTGGTGGTGCAGCCAAAACTTCAATCTGCAGATCGTTTGTAAGGCAGGAGATAACTTTACCTTTAGTTCATGTTGTGTGATGCAGCACTGACACACAGAATCGAAATGTTTGGAAAAGTTGACAAGTTGTTTGAATTATAAAGAAGTAAAACACCATTATGTATTGTTGATCAGTTCAAAAACACATAAATGTTTTGTGTATTTGTGGATTCACTGTGATCTGTATATTGTAAAGCACATGTAATGACAGTAGACTGATTGAATGTAGAAAAACTGAGACATTGTTGAAATTGCACCTATTTTTCTTCATGGCAGTTGTTGTTCATCTCAGCTGTGTATAGTGACAGTTGTTGTTATTGTCAGCTGTGTTTACAGTTATTGTTGTGTGACCAATACTTTCACTTTCACCTTTTCCCAACAAATGATCGTGTGCTCTTTGGTAGCTGATGTCATACATGCTCGCCTACAAAACCATCAGATCTAATTCACCTCTCATTTTTTAAAGCTTAAAGGAGAAATTTGTAATATATTTACTGTAATAAATCATAAAATGACCATGATGTGTCATCAGAGATCGAGGAAAATCTGAAAACCATGTGTGCATATGAATTCATCATATTATGGGGAATGTGTTTCCCATGTGATGTCTGATATTTAACTTATATTCTTATATATGGCATTTTTGTGTGCATCTGTGCCCCAGCCTGCAAACTGTTGGTTAGTTGGTTTGTTTACAGCACAGAACTGAGCATAAACAGTCAAGAGGCCATGACTGCAGTAAAAACCACAACTGAGACACACATTCAGAATGTGCTGTATACATTTCTAAAGAATGCTCCTGAAACCTGACAAATATCAGCATTTTACACATATCTTAATGAGAAAATACTACTCTGATTCAGGATATCCAAACAGAATATGCTGTTTATATGAGCTGTGTCAAATTCACAATGTTGTCATATTCTGAATGATATGGAAAATGAATGTGCATGTAAACGTGGTCAGTGTTTTTTTTTTTTGTGAATTTGCTCTGTGGACTTAGAAAGGGTTACAATTCTTACCCTCTTCACTCAGTATGGATGTAAATAGAGCTGCAACAACTAATTGATTATGCATCAATTATTAAATTACAGTAATTGCTAATTATCTTGAAAATCCATCAATTTGATTTCATCTTCTTAAATGTGAATATTTTCTGGTTTCTTCACTTCTGTCTGACAGTAAACTGAATATCTTTGTGTTGTGAGGACATCACCTTGTGCCAAGGGAAACACTGATCAACATTTTTACCATTTTCTGACATTTTATAGACCAATCAACTAATTGATTAATTGAGAAAATAATCGACAGATGGATCAACCATGAAACTAATCATTAGTCACAGGCCCAGACGTAAACTCCATCAAAGTGAAGCTGAAAGACAGCACTGTTTCATTTCACATTCAGTGGTTTGTGTTCTCTCTCGTGGAATCGATCCAGACACATAGGTTTGGTTTCTCTGAGATTTCATCATGATCAGAAACTGGAGCTATTTTCTCCTGTCGAACCTCATATGCAATTGTCCACAGTCTGTCTATCGTCTGAACTCTTCCTACTTTGACTTTTAGACTAAAATAGAGAAAGCTGATGATTTGAAGGCCAGGCTGACACTGGAAAAACTGGAAGAAGATGATGCCAAGTCAAAGGCCCAGAAGGAGATGCTTGATTGGGTCGACAAGCAAAAAGAGTGTGAAAGAGAATTCACTCAAAGCTTGGATGTGGTGCAGGTACAGTCGCCTCTGTAACATCTGCAGGCTGTTGAGAAGCAATTAGATGAGAATAAGAAGAAACTAACTACATTTTTCACTCTTTCTCACAGGATGAAATCTTGAAGCTTGCTAAACGCAAACAGGACCTGCTGGACAGACTGAGGAGATTTCAAGATGAGCTGGAGGCTAAGAGGGCAGAGTCCACCAAACTCAAGCAGAAATTCAAGGTGGGAATGAAAAAAGCCCTCTGGAGTGTACACCAGCACAAATATTCCCCCGTCACTACAACCTGCAGTCACTTCAGTTTATTGATTAGTTGCAAAAAGTTGTAAAGTTGCAGAAGAACTCCTGCACACTGTCTAACTTCCAATATAACATTTATCTGTGATGTTTTAGTACTAGAGTGTCATCAAGGAAATAGTTTGTGTCAATGAGGAGCCATCTTTAATAGGAAGTGATTGTTAGTCTGCAATCAGTCACATTCCCCATGTGCGAAAAAGGACAAAAATACCAGCTGAAGAAACACACCACAATATCAGGAACATACAGAGTATGTTTGTAAAGTTTGTTGCAAAATCTACTCAGAGTATCAGTTACTTTTAACTGTTGATGTCACAGTCACCTCTCCAAACTAGGGCTGCAGATTTTGTTTTGCTGAACCAATAGTTGAAAATGTTTACAATCAATTAATCATTAATAATTTATAGGATACAAAACTTTTTTTCCCTCATTTTTGCTTTTGTTTGTTTGTTCTTTTTTTTGTCTTTTTTTCTTAATTTTAAGTCTACATTTAAGTTTCCTTACTCAACAAATGTCTCTGACAAAACAATGTCAAATGAGGTGAAATTACTGCCATGACTGTTGATTAAATATCCATGAACACATTTTTATTTGGTTAAATTCTTAATGGCAATTAATTGATTACTGATCAATCATTAACATTCTTACTCCAAACATGTGCTACCGCAACATTTTGTTTTATTATTATTAATTGACCTGTTTGTGATCGGATCACTTGATTGGCTATTAAAATGCAGAAAGGTTTGGATATTAATTCAAATTGTACTCAGTACTGTTGGTTCAGCAAAACACACAAAATTTACCCTTAACAAACCCTAGTTTGGAGAGGTGACTGTGACATCAACGGTCAAAAGTAACTAATACTCTGAGTAGTTTTTGCACTGAATACTGTTTTTTTTTTTGTTTGTTTGTTTGTTTGTTTTTAATTTCTAACAGCAGTAGTTTTACTTGCTTTTGAGTAATATGTTAACAATGTAGCTTTACTCGTATTACACAGATTTTCAGTACTCTTTCCACCACTCACTGTTTGGCTGTTTAATCTACAGCAGTGCATTAAAATATTTAAGATCATCATGTGTTTGCACTATTTGAAAATTCATGATATCTCATTTTTGAGAAAATATATATCAAAATAATTCATTAATTATCATTAATCGTGGAATGGCCTAAAAATAGTGAGATATGATTTCTAAGCCACATCGCCAGCTCTACAATAAATTACTCGCATCAAAAAGCAGAAATGTCTATGTATAATAGCACTCTGTTAGAGAGGACGCCCCCTCACAAAAACTAAAGAGAGGCCAGCATGTGAAAAAGTACCATATTAACAATCGATAAAAAGAGACTCTTGTCAGGGATGTATGATGTAATAACCAACTTTAGTAACACACATCACTAATGATCGTAAATAACCTGGATCAAGAAATATGACATTATCATAAACAGGTAAGAGAGGCTACAAAACATGTCAGGATCAGCTCTTGTTAAGTTCTGATGGTTCAGCAGTGTTTAATGAATTGAATCCAGAAAGCTTCTCTATGTATCAATCTGTTAATTTTACATCCACCTCAAGGGGACGCTGTCATTTTTTCACTGTAGTCCATGTGCTTCAGTCTGCTGTGGACCTGTTCTCCATGTCTTTCCTGTGACAAAATTATATAATATGTCTCTATAATGTAGCGATAAACTGACATGCAGTAATACAACTGCAACAAGCTGTTTGTGACACAATAATAATCACCTATAATATACGATTTATAATGTCACAGTTATGTAGCTCAGTGTGTCCTCCACCTGTCCAGATCTACGTCCAGATTCCGGACACAGAGGTGAAGTTCAGCCGTCAGAATAAAGAGGAGCCGGAGGACGAAAGTCAGACAGATGAGATCAGAGGAGTGTTTGCCATCAGCCAGAGACCCACTGTGCTCCTGCAGGGAGGACAGGCCCTCATCACGTTTGAAGAGGAGTCAGGTACACATCTTCATCTTCATCTGCTCTCCTGTGTGACACACCTTCATGTGAGAAGGATCTGAGTTATTCATGTGTATTTTTAATGAAACCAAACATAATGTGAGAACTGACAACCCTCGAATAAGGGACATAGATTATGGATATTTTGGTATTATATTCAGTGGATGATGATATCAGAACACAACAACTGATAAACTCTACAGTTAACTCAAACAACTGCAGGATGTTCCTGTCAAATGAGCAGTTTGGATGAATTTTAAGCAGATTATTACCTGTGAATGATGCTTCAGAGATGAGTTTTCATGATATTTCTAGGGAACTTTTTATACAGTTTTTAACAACCATATATATTTAAAATGCCATGTCTGTTACCACTGTTCTCTGACTGACTGCTGTGTTATCCTAGATACATGTGTCCATATACAGAAGAGAGGCTCACACTCACAAATATATCATTTAATACCTTTACTTGATCAGCTGTCTGGACAATCAGATGACAAGCTGGATGATCAAGTAAATGTATTAATGACATATTTCTCTCCCTATCTCTCACAGCCAGGGTTACAGCTGAAGGAATAAGGCTGAAATGTTCTCACACCATAAAAATACATCTGAGTAACATATTGATTTATTGGAATACACACATGTAATTACAGACAGTTATAGTCAGCTGCTTTTCATTTGTGATTAGTGTTGTGCTTTATAGATCTTAGTGTGTCTTCTTTTCGTTCTTCTTATGTATTTGTAGAGTAGTAGCAGCAGTAGTAGTAGTAGTAGTGAGTAGCGTAGTAGTACTATACATCGGTATTAGTGTAGATACGTACATAGTAAAGCAGCATAGTAGACTCATTAATCATTAAGTAATTATTACTTAATGTATTTTTGTCTTCACAGCTTGAACAAAATGAGTGAATGAATAAATAACTTAAACTTTGGCACATGATTTTCTGAGACTAAATGTTAAGCTTTTAAATAAAAGGGTCTTGTCAGCCTCTGAAGACAGTAAAATTTGTGAGACATGATTTTCATTAATATGTTGTTTGAAACTAAAGTAAACACATAAATTCATGCTTGGTCACAGAGAAGTCATATGAGGACAAAAAGACACTTGAGGGAACTGTCTTTAACACACAGCTAAATGAAGCTTGACAGTTAACCTGCCACAGAGCAGGCTGGGTCAGTGGTGTCAGTTACCATGGTTACTGAGCAGGGACTCTTGTAAGCCACAGCCATGGAGCAGATCTCTAACTTAAATTAACCAAACTTATCAAAAAGGCAGACTTTTCCTTTATCTACATTGACTGAATGCCCCTCAGCCCTCTGGCTTCATAGTTCAGACCTCAGTCACTCAACTACTGGCACAAACACCTGAGTGGCCCCCTCCTTCACTGGCTCTTTGGATTTCAGATAATGTAGCAGTTCAGCCATCAGGGGGTGCTGCTGTGTTGGACATGTAGTGAAACAGTGACAGACGGACATGGTCACAGTGACTTCACTGCAGACTGGGGCTGAGTATCAATAACCAGTGCCAGTAACAGAGTGTCATGATACCAAACCCTTTACCAGACTTTAACACCTCCCTGTGCTCACTTTACATATGTGACATATGTCTCTCATGCTTGGTGTCCTCCAGTGGCCTCTCAGATCCTGAAGATCGCCAAGTGCTCTGTGTACTGTGACAGTCAGAGTGTGGACGTGAAACCAAAAACAATCAACATGGATCCTACTGTCAAGTTTGAGGTACACACACACACACACACACACACACACCCACACACGCACACACACACACCACCAACCACTGTGACAATCCACGCACGCACACCACACAACACAACAACACACTCAATAGCACACACACACACACACACACACACACACCCATGGGGACATTCCAATAACATAATACATTACCTTTGAATTTTTTTTTTTATAAACCAGCTCTACTTTGATGCTTTTCAATGCACCTGGGCATTGTATTTTATTATTTAAATTTATTTTATTGATTTATTTCTCCAGGGACGGCCATGTTTTAATCCATAGTCCCTGGCCAGATGTAAAGTTGGCAACCTAAAATCAATATCAAAAATGAGAATTAAGAAACAAGTCATAACAACAATTCTAAAGGAATGTTTATTACAGCAAAAACAGAGAACAGACATGGCAGCATAATAAAAGCAGAGCAAATCACAGTTCAGAAAGACCAGAAGCAACTCGTACAACAACAACAACAATGGCACAAGTGAGGTCAACAACAACAAACAAATGCAAGCAAGGACAGGCATGAGAGGAGAAAAAAAAAAAAGAATTTAAGAACAACTTTGCACAAATAGACATAAGCAAGGATGCTGAAGAGCAGAGATAGACGGGCAGATACAGGCATGTTATTTACATGTCAGAACATCACTGACAGGTTGAAATGTGCACATCAAAACATGTGTACTGTTTATATTCTAAATGAATTATTAAATAGTTAAAATAGTTGTGAGTCAGTGTTTGTCCATTCACAGTGACCAGTAAAGATTCCTTTGTGATCAGTATGTGCTGTCATCAATGCAGGTCCACCTCAATGTCTCCAGAAAGGAGCTCAAGGTCTCCAACGTCCCCCCGTCCATGCCAGATGAGAGGATGAAGGACCGTCTTGAGATGAGTTTCTCCAGGCCGAGCAGAGGAGGGGGAGAGGTGAAGAGTGTGGAGTACGACAAGCTCACTGGGACAGGACAGGTCACCTTTCTCCACCCTGGAGGTACAACTCTCTGAGCTGTTTTTATTTCTATTTCTCAGTGAATTTACAGCCACATTGTGTGTGTTGTTAACTCCTGATTCACTGAGACAGACACACAGCTCCTGGACTGAAACTTCACACTCATTCTGTACGCAGGCAGAGCTCAGCTGTGGGACGAGATCATCCCAAAACATTTACTCATTCTGCAGTTCAGCTCCTCCTGAGTAAAACGTAACATGATGATATTGGAATGTTTAAAATTGTATCATTAATGCAATAAGAGTTAAAAATAGATTAGAAATAATAAATCAGGATATGGGTGACAAAATGTAAAAAATAAAACTATAGAGGGGGTGGAGTAACAGTAAAATAAAGCAAATACCTGAAAGTACAAACAGTGACGCAGGAGAGAAACTAAACCTCAGAGATTCAGTTGGAAGCTACAAAAGTACTGAGAGCTGGAGACACAGACACTTTAAAAAACACCTTTCTTTCTGATCTTCTACACACACAAGTTCAGTCCCAGCTATGCAGTGCACATCACAATAAAACCTTGTGTACTAGCAAATGGAAAAGGGCCTATTTTTAGCGGGTTTACCCACATAAACATGCTAATTTTGGTGTAGAAATGGGATAACCCTGAGGTTTATTTAGGTTTGACCAGTGAACATAAAACAGAAAATGCCACCCTGTATATCTATCTATCCATCCATCCATCCATCCATCCATCCATCTATCCATCATTGTCCTGCCAAAAAATGGGTAATGGATAAATTCATCCAGGTTTTTTGTTCTTCAGCCTGATGTAGTGCAAAGCATTTTACTTCTTTTTAAACTATAGCTGGTGTGCTGTTTTGGTCAGGTCGCCCCTGGAAAAGAAGTTTCAGTCTCAAGGGACTTCCTGGTTAAAGCTACCCCAAAGAACTTCTATAATGTGTTCATTTTGGAGCCCCCTGTGGACAAAGCAGTATGTTTCCACTGTAATAACCAAAAAATATAGCATTGAGAGTAAAATTATCTTAATAAATAGCTCCGCCTGCTTTCTTTGAACTGGCTAACATGTGACTTTGTCTGAGAAAATGTAAACACAGACCTATTTCATCTGATTTCACACAGAATCTGACCTGGTAGGACACATTTAGTAACAGCCAGTCATCTTGTGGATGGTCTTGTTTGCTTCTGTAGGTCACATAGAGGCGTCTGTATTAAACTGAGACTTGTTCATAACCAGTTAAACTCCTTGTAGTAGGTTTAAATAAAGGTTAAATTAAAAACGGTTAATAACGTGTGTTTAAGCTTGAAAAGTGATACAGGTGGATGTCTATACATCACAGACATCTTCACCGAGGAACTACTTGATGTGATGGAATAATTTTAATCCAGAGAGCATCATGCAAGTGTGGAGCACTCACTCGGCTGAAATGTTCCCAGATGTACACTGTGAGACAAGAAAAACAAAAGCATAAAAAAATAAAAGATAAAAGGGTTTTAGGAGGCAGCAAGAAATCTACTGAAAATTACACTGTTTTTTCTGTCAGATAGAAGTGAAACTCAGCCCTACTGAGCATCAGTGTGTTCATGATGTATTAATGCTAAAAGAGTGTGTGTGTGTGTGTGTGTGTGTGTGTGTGTGTGTGTGTGTGTGTGTGTGTGTGTGTGTGTGTGTGGTGTGTGTAGTGGCTGAGAGCCTGGCCCTGAGAGGAAGTTACCGTGTGGATCTGGACACTGAAGTCAAAGTGCGGTTGGACCTGTTTTCAAATCCCAGTTACGCAAGTTTCAGGTAAGATACACTCCTCCGACTGGTTCAAGGTTCCAGTCACTCCACTCTAACCAGCATAGTCTGCGATTATTTTGACTGAAATTGTGATTGCGATATGATTAGTGGGAATGATCATTGTCTGTACTTACTGCTTTTTTCATTTTTTACTGAAAAAAAAAAACTACTAAAATTATGATGCTGTGATTTTTTGGGGTCTGTACTAAACAAACATGTCTTCTTTCATCTGGAGATAAAGATTTATAGATCATCTGCAGCACTACAGTACAGAACCCTCAACAAACCACACTGAGATCTGAAGACTAGGACCAGTGGTGGAAGTACCAACTTAATTTTCAGCTTCAAACTGTACATAGAACACCTATAATGAGATGGTCCAGTGTGTTGTTCGGAAAAAACGAAGTTGAACACTCATACTCTATTTCATGGGCAGGGATCAAACATGTATGTGATGCAGGGTGCAGTTTGGGAAATGAATAAATAAATAAATAAATACATTTTGTCCCCACCAGGGATGAAAAATAATTCAGCAGTGTGATGTAATGTTAGATAAAATCATGTGGTGAGGAGACTGTGAATTTTGGCTGTTTTTGGTGGTTATCACTAAAATGGATGAGAGCAGCCCATTCAGGTACTTTGCCTCTGCGTCATGCCACCACTCCTTTTTGGGTGAAAACAAAAAATACAAATAGAAATTCTGAGTTCTTTACCAGTTTAAGCACAGAAAATATGAAAAACTGGCAGGACAGGAGAGCAGTTATGGTATGGTCTTTGCAAATCAACAATAGGCATCATTATATAGGAAAAACAGGAGTCAGTCTCTATCGAAGTGGACACTAAGACCCTTTATTTTGGTGTTTTGGTGCTGTTCAACCAAACTCTCATTCTAAAAGCAGCTGTTTTATGGACATTTTTTCCCATAGTTAAAACTTCCACCATCACCAAGATTAGTTTCTGATTCACTTCAATCTACAGGAACAATCAGCACACTTATCATTAACACAGTAACTCATTAACTAACTTAAAAGTGTTTACCACTGACACAGACACACACACACAAATGCACTGGTTGCTATCTTGTGCAGACAGTCTGATTGTGCCACAGACTTTGCACTTAAACCTGGTTTTAGCCGGTTGAAGGCACAAGTGGTTTTTACTCCAATGAGCTGAACACAAGATAGCAAACACCCCGGGCCATGCCTTTATTTCGCCTTCATTTTTAAATCTCCCGCCCATGGCTGCACATACCACACGCAAGTGCATTTGTTATCTTGCAGATGTGGCAAAAATGGCACTTGCGCTGGTGTAAGATAGCAAATCCACCTGCGCCAGCAGAGCAACAGCTTTGCGGCAGCGCCCAAGTAGGGCCCCAAGTGTCAAATACAGATGCTGACTCTGTTCCTGTGTGCAGAGCAGTGACATAGCTGATGTTGGTGATTCATTTCAGACCTTCTGCGGCGCTCCGAAGCGAACCGTCCTCCTGGATGGCATCAGGGACATAGGGGATGAGGAGGACCTGCAGGACCACCTGGAGATCCACTTCCAGAAGCCCAGCAACCATGGCGGAGAGATAGAGACCATCAAGTACATCTCCAGAGGGAAGACTCTGCAGACCTTCTTCGTCTGTGAGGACATGGTCGAGAAGGACGAATGACTTAAACCTCCTACAGCTCCAACATGAGCTCCTCTCTGCCCGCTGGGAACTTGTCTGCCTCCTCTGACTGTCGGGACCTGAAAATCAGATTTGCAATATGTTTGTGATTATTTCAAAGAATTCTGTTTATTTCTTGTTGTGTCCAAATCAAAGGGACACATTCTGCTGTCCTGCTCAGAGTCTCAGTTGAGGGATGAATTTGATTATGTCTTCATATCACATGGTGAGAGGTTAAGGCACTTAAAGGGACAGTTCACCCTAAAATCAAAAATACTGATTTTTTCCCCTGGCCTGTAGTGCTATTTATACATTTGGATTTTTTTGGTGTTAGCTGCAGAGTTTTGGAGATATCAGCCATCCAGTGCAATGGAACTAAATTGGACTAGTCCTGTGGTGCTCAAAGCGCCAAAAAAATACATTTGAAAAATTCAAAACCAGTGTCTCTTTCCAAAAATCATGACCAGGTTACTCAAGATATTGCTGTAAGCAATTTCATGAAGGAACTACTTTCTTTCTAGTAGAAAGTAGAAATAAAGTAGTTTGTACATGAAACCACATGCCAGTCAGAAAATGTTGTGTTTGGTTTGTTAATGTTGCACAGAGTTCATGTTGAGTCTCTTCTGTGTGTTCAAAGTTCAAGCTTGAAGCTCACAGAGGCTGTTTTACAGTAAATCCAGTCTGGCTTGTTGAAGGATACTGTCTACAGAATACAGTCATAATTATTATAGACATGAGAGGTTCTGGTTTACAGAACGGGGCTGATGGCTGTTTATTTGCATTTGTTTAATGATTTCTGACTTCAGCCCAGTGTGGGGAAAAATGAGCTCCATCAAATAGAAGCTGAGTCGCCTAATCACTGCGATGGCCAATCAAATACATGTAAGAGAATTTTTCCTGATAGATGACTTTGCAACATCAGTGCATCTGTGACAACGTGACAGAACTGTGAAATTCTAAGCTGCTGTGAAGTGTTTTGTCTCTGAGCTGCCTTAAAATTCACAGACGAGTTTTCTGACACTGGACGTCCCGGACTGTATTTCATTGTCTCACCTGCATCATAAACAACACCCCCCCTCACTCCCCCCCCGCTCTTGTTTAACACAGGGCTGTTTCCAGTCAGAATCCCTGCTGATGGTTTTCTTGGCTCATAATTTATAGTTTAAATTTGTGCTTGAACTGCCTGCTATTGTACACTGTGCTCATTAAAAGATCAGAATGCTTCAGTGACTGAGACTGTGGATATGTACAAACAATATGAGTCAAGTGGGTATGACTCAGTATATAATTAGAGTTTTTACACAGTGATCTAGTTTAGAGGGAACTGTTATTTCATATCAATTGTAAAATAAAACCTTTAAATCAAATGAGACAGAACATAACATCCTTAAATACATCATAACTCCTACACAAGATCCATAGTTGCCTAGTTACTAATCCAGCATTAACATCACTGCATTCTTTCTGCTTCACACATTTCATTATGTTTTGTGTTTCTTGTGGAGGCTGAAATAAATCAAAAATACAACACAAGTTTTAGGAATTACAAAAATTGAAATACTCAGGGTAACTCAAAGTGATGACAGAAAGTCAAGCTGTTAACTTACTAACATGATATTGACTAGTTAGGGGCCGGGCAGCCTAAGCTGCCAGGACCCTATTGTAATCCTGCATGTTCTTCTTCTTTCTTTCTTCTTTTTTTTCTTTCTTTCTTTCTTTCTTTTCTTTCTTTCTTTCTTTCTTTCTTATTCTTCCGAGGAAATCCTACTTCCCATGCACGAAAAATGACCAAACTTTGCACAAAGGTCCAGTCCCATGTCAGATTGCCTCAGCTGCAAAAACAGGCCAATAGTCCTGATGGTGGCGCTACAGCAAGCCTCTAAAGTTCAAAATTTTGAAAATTCATAACAAATCAACCATATGTGCTACAGATTTACAACTTTCACCAAAATGTAGCCCCAATACTGAAGAAACCTTTGTACATTTAAACCTATTGCAAATTATGAAGTCCATCACTCTGTTTTTTTCAAAAACTGTAAAACTTATTAAACCTATCTCCTCCCACAATTTTTGCTCAATTGGCACCAAACTTGCTACAGAGCGTCTTCAGACTGTCCTACACAAACGATCCACACAGATTTTTGATTTATTGAAAATTGAGCCTACAGTGCATCAAAATGTTTGACTGTAAACGGTAATTACAAACATATACTTGCAAATTCTTGCTAAATACATTTTCAATGTTCATGAAAAAAAATGACAAAATTTTGGAGTCATGGTAGATGATGTTTGGAAAATATCAGAATTTTATCTCAAAAACTGAATTTTTTACAGCATTTTGAATTTCGCTCTCATGCGAACAATTGGAGTCAATGCAAAAATGGCATTTTTAAACATCAGTTTTTCACTTTTGGAGCCAATAAATCATTGTTAAAAACTAATGACCAACATCTCCATGAGGTCTAGATGCAATTTGTGTATTTTGGGATTTTTGTCTCAATAACTGAATTTTTGACAGCCATTTGAAATCTGCCTTTACATGCTAACAGCTGCTGTCTTGCACACAGGTGACTGGCTTAGTCAATTTGTGAAGCCACACATGGACTGTCACTTGCCAATTAGCTCAGTGAGCTAAAAGGCGGACTTCAGTGTCAGAAGTCGTGAGTTCGAGCCTCAGCTAAGGCAGGATGGACTTTCAAATGTGAAAGCCTTATGTTCAGGTATCATGCTATGTGGATTAGAGACTGCTAAGATTTAAATAATTATGATTCAGGGAGTTTTGGGAAGAGACAAATACTCTTTATCAACACGTTTCCCTGTTATCCCTTGTCTCTTTTCCCTGTTTATTTGGCTTAGCTATCAGTCAATATGCAGAGTCTCTTGTGCCAGAAATTGTGAGTTCAAGCCTCAACTGATGTAAAATGCACATTAGAATGCCACCTTTTTTTCATCTTCCTACACTCTGCTTGTTGCTCAGAATTGCCTAATTTTGCCTAAAATTGCCCGGCCCTGACCATTGCTGTGCAGCAGCTGTAATTTAGTTTACTTTTTACTGTGAATTAGAACTTCAGAAGTTTGGAGACACCTGTTGTATTGATGCTTTTCTTCTTTCAAAAATGGCTGTTTTAACAGTGAAAACACTGATTCTGACACCAAATTGTACACTGCTCAAAAAAATTAAGGGAACACTTAAAATCACACATCAGATCTCATTGAACACAATATTCAAGTTGAAAATCTTTATTCATAAAATTATATCTTCACTGTGTAAGTTGTCGAGAACAAAATGACACAAGACGGTCAGTGGAAACCAAAATCATTAACCCACTGAGGGCTGGATTCAAAATCACACCGAAAATCAAAGTGAAAACTTGAAATCACAGGTTGATCCAACTCATGTGAATTTCATCATGAAAACTTATAATGTGGCTCAGTAGTAGTGTGTGTGGCCCCCAGGTGCCTGTACACACTCCCGACAACCCTGGTCTGAGCGTGCTCCTGATGAGACGGTGGATGGTGTTGTGGGGATCGCCTCTCAGACCTGGATCAGGGCATCAGTGAGCTCCTGGACATTCTTTGGTACTACCTGGTGACATAGGATGCACTGATACATAACGTCCCAGAGGTTCTCAATCAGACTGAGGTCTGGGGAACATGGAGGTCAGTCAACGGCATCAGTGCAGCTGAGGCCCAGCATTGAGGCGCTGGTGTTATACTGTGATGATCAAGTGTTCCCTTCATTTTTTTGAGCTGAGAATTATTTCCAGTTGAAATCGTTTTGGCCCCAAAAGAAGAATAATTAAAGGACCAGAGTGTAGAATTTAGTAACTTCTAGGGTCAAGCTTGCAGATTCCAAACACCTCGCCTCACTCTAGCTTAGCGTCCTCAGTATAGTTAGCCAGTTAACTTTGTTTCAATACAGCTAAGTAAACCTGGCGTGGGGACGTATGTTGGACGCTCACCTGGCAGGGATCTGCCTGCTCTCCTCACTGGAGTTGTCTCAGCTGAGTGAGACAGCTGGAGGCTGCTGTCAGAGTGACAGTGAGAGGCAGTGACGACTACAGTGGTGAGCTGGTGAGCAAGTCAGCTTTTCTGTTATGGGACAGCTAACCCCCTAAAAACTGATATCATCGTCCATCACTGATGTTTCACTGTGGACATCGTCCAACCCTGGTTCCAACTTCTGTAAAGTCACTTTTTTATATGATCAATTGATTCTGCTTACATCTGAACTGCACTGTTAGATTAACACTTCCAGCACACACAGCACAGCCCACAACTCCACCTGTAACTCCACCAACTCGTCCCTTCCAAATGTGTGGGACAACCTACAGTGGCTGCAAAACCTGCACAAAACGCAAAAGGCCAGATTTAGAGCCAGTGTTTGGTTTGTCCATTCTGGGCTACTGTACATGGCAAAGATGGAGACGCCCTCTAGATATAAACGGCTTGTTCTAAGTTATCAAAAAACACAACAACTCTTATTTTCAGATGATTATACACTAATGAAAATACACTAAGGAATTTCTGCCATTGCTGCCAACAAACCCCCATAAATCTTACACACTGGTCCTTTGAATGACTGATTTAGTATGAAGAGTTATAGGGCTCAACTATTATTTTCATCATCGATTATCTGTAGATTTTTTCTTGATTAATTGTTTAGTTGTCTGATCAAAAAAATGTCAGAAAATGTGAATCGGTGTTGTCCAAAGTTCAAGATGACGTCCTCAAATGTCTTGTTTTGTCCACAACTCAAAGATATTCAGTTTACTGTCAGAGAGGAGTAAAGAAACCAGAAAATATTCACATTTAAGAAGCTGGAATCAGAAAATTTAGACTTTCTTCCTTGAAAAATGACTCAAAACAACCAATCAATTATTATAAAATAGTTGGTGATTAATTCAGTAATCGATTAAAAACCTATTAATCATTGCAGGTCTAGCGAGTTACAAGAAAGAAACATCAACAGATCATGTGAGAGGCTGCATTGTTAATTATGGGTCAATCTGTTCAGAAGTCAAGAAATCTTCTGTTGGATAAAATCATGATGCAGCCACATTTTCATCAACTACATATGATGTGGAGCAAAGGTTTTGGAAGTAGACAAAATGTCAAGAGACCTCACCAGAACAATTCAAGCCTTTAATGTCAAAACTTCATTCTGCCTCTCACACCTCACAAGATATTTCTACACAAATGTTTGGCTCACAAAAATATTACAAAAAACAGAAAAGGTCAAGTTTAAGATAATGAAGATATCCACCAGCTGGTGGGATCATCTGGATCAGGAAAACCACATCTGGAAGCGCTGCGCACCTCATTTGCATACAGGGATCAGCTCACAGTGTGGGAGAATTTAGATAATGACAACACTTACAGTACAAATATTAGGTGTAAATGCAGTAAAGTAAGCATAAAGAATGGACATGCTTCCATACAGGTGTACTCCATATTCTACTGACTATCTACTGTTACTAACCTCATCTTGTACTCTGCAACATGTATAAAACTGCCACCCACGCCCACATGACCTCCATTTTGGATCAAGATAAATATAGTCTAAAAGAGAACATGTCCTCGTCCACAGGGCCTCAGGGGTTCACAGATGGTTTGATGAGGATGAAAATGATGTGAATCAGACAGTCACCAGATCTCAACCAAACTGAACTCAACGCTCTCTGAACGGGGGAATATCTGGGTTTTCAACAGCTATGTGCAGTTGCAGGTGATTGTGTCCTGGCTGTCTGACTGTGTCCCCTGTAGCACTCAAGGTGAAACATGTTTTTGGTTCCATGCCCATCATTTCACTTTGATTCCAATCTGTCTTAAGAATTCTGCCAGTCAGTGTGTACACAATTCCATCCACAGCACCAAATCATTCTTCACAGCTGCTTCATTTTCAAATGATGTCCAGCCTGTAGATACTTTAGAACCTGCTGTCCTTATCTTTGAGTCTACACTAGCTGAGAGAACATTCCAGCTTTTGCCTTCCAACAGTGCTGATTTGTGTTTACATGACAGCACAGGTCTTAGCTTTGGTCTGCTGGTAGTGCGCAGAGACCACAGAGGGCGCGTCTCGTCCACCGTGAGACATCCTCTTGGTGGCGCTGGAGGACTTCCTCCTCTTCATGTTCTTGTTGTTCTTGCTGACACACGCCATCGTGGCCACATGAAAGATGTCTCTGACGCTGTTCTCAGACTGCAGCGAGGAACACTCCAGGTAGGGGGCGCTCAGCTGCTTGGCTGTGTTGGAGCCCTTGAGAAGAAAAGATAGACAATAACATGGAATTACAGTCACAATTTTACTCTGCATTCACAGTGTTTAGTGACATCTTAATACATCAGAAGAGTTTATTTCTCTAAGATTTGTCTGTAATTCTGATAATCAACTTACATTTATAGATATATGTTTTATCAAGAGAAAAATACCAAACATCTGTTGGTCGGGTGGATGCACGATGCCATCATCTATCACAATGGCTGACAGTGATCAACCACTGAGTCCTCCACCATCATAACATCGTGATTTTAAAGACTTCTGTGTCTGAGGTGGTGTGTCCCCTCAGAGCTGCTATAAGGCTGGAGTTTTGTTCTGTTTTTGACATGTGAGAGAGGAATTAAAAAGAAGCTGTTGCTGCTGGTCATTGCGCTACTGTTACGTCTCTATGTTCCGTTTATCATCTTATTTACACTGAGCAGGTAGGTCTCCAACCTGCGGCTCTTTTGCTGTTCTCCAGTGGCTCCCTGTGGCTTTGGCAAAAAAAAATGTAGAAATGAATAACTGTTCTTTTCAAAATATATTTAAATTTTATCATTGTTGTAGGTCTAAAGCGATTCTTGCATTCTCCAACTGTAAAAATGTGTAGCCTGTGCACACAATAAAACAGTGGCTAGCTTTGAGTCTCCATGAACCACCTATCCTGCCAAATCCAAAAACAGTAAAGGCTCTGAGGAAAAGAGAAAATTTAATAGTTGTGGCTCCAGACAGATTTTTTTCTTTTTCTTTTTTTTTTTTTTTTGCCAAAAAAGGTTGTGGTGTTTCTTTGCTGCAGGCCACTGTCAGTGTGTTCTTTTCAATTGTGCTCTATTATTTGTGCTGCTGTTTTTTTTAGCTTAGCTTCCTCGGTGTAGCCAACCAGCTGACTTTGTTTCAAGCTTCAGGGGCTGAACGCAACTAAGTTACAGACATGTGGTGTGGAGACAAAGACCCTTTTAAACCCGGCACCAGGATGTACACTGTCAGACGCTCGCCTTGATCTGAGTTGCTTGATCTGCTTACTCTCGTCACTGGATAGTTGTCTTGGCTCAGTGAGACAGCAGGAGGCTGCTGTCATAGCAATAGTGGGAAGCTGCAGTGACAGTAGTGAACTTTTGAGCAAGTCGGCTTTTCTGTTACGGGAAAGACATCCAACACCCTCCCCCCAAAAACAACGGTGTCACCGTCCATCCGCGATGTTTCACTGTGGACATCATCAGGTGCCAATTTGGTGAAAAGAAACACTAAACTTTTTAGAGTTAATTCAACTTATGTACAGTCATTTTTTATATGATCACTGATTCTGCTCACATCTGCATTGCACTATTATATTAATTCCACACACAGCAAAGCCCACAACTCCACCCACAACCTCACCTGCTTCCACACTGAAACTGTTGAGATGGTGGAGTGCTTCAAATATCTTGGTCTCACTTTGGACCTCTGAACAACACAACACTGACATGCACAAACGCTGCCAACAGAGACTGTCTGTACTTACCTTACCTTGTGCAACATACTGTATTTTCACTGTTAAATCTTTTTCTGTGCAACATATATTGTTCCACTGTCAATTCTCACTGTGAATTTTTTGCTGCTAATATTCTGCGCAATCTGCCTTTGCAAGGCAACACTGTCTACATTGCTTTTGTTTAATTATAATGCTACACACCATGTGTGTATTACAGCTTGTGCAATTGTTGTGCACAGCTATCCATATATATGTCCATATATCCAAACATTTCCATATATTTGTATAAGTGAAAGGTGTATATAGTGTAAATAGTCTTGAGTATTTAGTTTTGTCAAATTTAGTACTTTATATTCTATATTTTCTAATTCTTTGATATATAATTTTTCTATTTTATCTCTATTCTAAAAGTATTCTATTGTCATTCACTCCCTTTTCTATCTGTACTATTTGAGCTGCTGTAACATGTGAATTTCAGTGTGGGATCAATAAAGTTGATCTTATCTTACCTGCAAACTCACAGCACTTTCTCTGCAAAATCATCAACACGTTCTCCTCTTCACCTGTTAACTGCCTTGAATAGAAACAAACTTATACACACAATGCCTAAAAACTGTTGGGCTTCCCACCCCAACTAGGGATTAATATTTTAAGAAGAATGTTTTCCCAGGAAATTAACTTGTTTTTAAGGTATAATTTTGACTACTGTCAAAAGACACTGGTCCTATTTCAGGCAGCACATACATACATACATACATACGTACATATAAAATAGTATTAGAGGTCTGCACCCACCTGATCATATGATACTGGAGTCTGTCTGTTGTGGGACTTGGTGAAGAGGTCTGTCCGCAGGTCTGACTTACACCCAACCAACAGCATCTTGGTGCTGGGACAAAACTCCTCAATCTCTCTTGTCCACTGGGAGGAGGAGTCAAAGAGCAGGAGGACATTAACAGTCATCTGTGTTTATCTCTCTGTTCTCTTTTTATATGACATCATTTTTTACGAGTTAGACTCAGTGTTTATAGTACACATTATTTAAGCAGACACTGGTGAAATTTATAGACACACTAAAGTTCAGGATGGAAACTTGAATTCATCCTTAAAGAAAAAAGCGTTGATGGTAAATGTAGTCAACTGGAGCATTAAATTCCTCAGTGTGTGCTGTATTGACCAAGAAAACCGAGTTTGCCTGCTCATAGAGGCCTGCAGCAGTGCCTACATGTACCAGGATGCATTGCAGGCAGCTTGCATGCACATGTTGCTGTGTTATCACCCCCCTATTTTTATTTTTTGTTTTTATTTTATTTTATTGTTATTACTTTGTTAGCCAAAACACAGCATCAGATGGCAAAAATACTCATCTAGCTCACCCCCTGGCTACACAGAGGAGGAGATTAGAAATCCAAGCTGAAATATCCTGTAGCTCTTCTTTACATCATTGTGATGTCACAACATGAGAAGCATTTACCTTCAACACTGACATGAAAAGTGCTGAATTTTCCCTGTTCAGAGACTGCCCCAGCCAAGCCTGTAGGTGGTGAAAAATGTGAAAAACCATATCTAGAGCCAGTGTTTGTCCCTTCTGGGCTACCGTAGAAACATTGTGGTTCAACATGGCAAACTCAGTGGAAGAGGAGCTGCCCCCTCTGTAAATGGCTCATTCTAAGGTAAGAAAATCATAGGGATTCTTAATTTCAGGTGATTAAACACTAATGAAAACATGCTTCTGGATATTATATTCATATATATTAATATTATATTAGAATTTCTGCCATGTTCTGCCAAAAGATCCCCTAAATCTTACATACTAGACCTTTAAATCTTATTGAGCCAATGAACAATCTAATTCTCCTTGCCCCCAAACCAATACAAATGG
The DNA here is from genome assembly GCA_034769285.1 of Lutjanus argentimaculatus. Taxonomy (NCBI): domain Eukaryota; kingdom Metazoa; phylum Chordata; class Actinopteri; order Lutjaniformes; family Lutjanidae; genus Lutjanus; species Lutjanus argentimaculatus. The sequence goes on along the minus strand of JAWZSL010000031.1, from coordinate 5,749,911 downwards.
TGGCTACATTTCTCATTTACCAGTGTTCTCCAAAACCTATTGAGAACACTGGGGAAGCACATAAATATAGAAATATTATATATTATATATAAATACAGTATATACATCACAAGAGGACACCATGAGAGGATGCATGTCCAACCACAGCAGGGAGACACCCTCCTACGACTCACCTTCTTCATAACGCTGTCTAATGTCTCTGGTCTGCTGATGTCAAAGCAGATGAGGACCGCATCAGCGTCAGGGTAGGAGAGAGGCCGCACGTTGTCATAGTAGAGAGAACCTTTAATTTAAAAAAAAAAAAAAAAAAAAAAATCATCAGGTCAGTTGACTCACATAGTATTTGGTCATTAAATCAAAAGACTACAATTCTGATCTCATGATGCTTGCTACAATCCCATTTCCAAGGAAGGTGGGACATTGGTTAAAACATAAATAAAAACTGAATGCTATGATCTGCAAAAACTTTTTGACCTATATTCACTTGAGTACAGTACTAAGACAAGATATTTAAAACTGCATCATTGACATTAATATCTTGTCTTTGTACTGTGTTAACTGAAGTCAAAAATGATGTGCAAATCATTGCAACTGTTTTTTTTACACAGTACCCAACTTGTTGGAACTGGATTATACATTGAAGTCAGGGAATCACCAACATCACAATGAATTTATCTGACCTGCGTAAAATTGTATTAAATTCAGAGAAAAACAGCAAACATAAGATTGGTCTCCTAGAGACAATGCATGCATGTACAAATTTAATGCCAATCCAGCCAATATTGGCATATTTACAGTCTGGACCAAGGATGGATCAACAGTACCAACTGTCAGACTAATAACAGGTGTGCTGATAGTGTGAATAAATATCACTACAATGTAGATTAAAAAGGTTTCAAACTATACAACCAGGTCAACTCACACCAGAGGACAAAAAATGCCAAAATGGATAATAGTGAGGTAGCTACCACATGCATCATCCTGTAGAATTGACTAAGCTCTGTCTCAACTCAGCTGGATGCATCAGCCGGTCCTACATCAGTCCTCCAGGGAAAAACCCCCTCTTACCCATCACGCTGACTATCATTGTTGATTCCAAGCTGGCTAGGATTACAGCTGTGCACATTCCATCAGAGAATCTAAACACTATCCTCCTGCCATTTCCCAACAAGAGTTTTGTAAAGACATGTATTCATTTCATTTGTGATTCAGAATGACACGACACTTTGTACACAGCCCTTGACGAATACTGATACTTCCACAACAGAGTGGTGGAAGATCTGCAGGTTACGAAAGCTGTTAAGATCTCATTGATCATGTTAGCAGACTCATGGTACGAAACCATCTGGAACCTGTATTGTCTTCAGAAGAAAAACTACTAGATTCCGACTAAGAGGTTATCTACGACCATCTAGTTCCTAACCATTGCTTTATGTCCTTTTTCATTTTGTCATTTCATACCTAATCACAATCTCTTAAATGAAGAAATTAGTGCTGCAATGATTAAATGAGTACTAATCAAATATTGAAGTAATTGTCAACATTTTTGATAACTGATTAACTGTTCTGAGTAGTTTTTAATAAAAAAAAAAAAAGTCAAAATTCTCTCAAATGAAATATTTTCTGGTTTCTTTACTTCTCCAGGACAGGAAATTATATATTTGTGTTGTTTGAGAATGTTGCTTTGGGAAAACACTTTTCACCACTTTCTGACATTTTATGAACCATCCTGTCAGCACACACACAAGACAAGACACACGAGTGTTTGCCTTTCTTGATTTGTATTCATGTCTCCACCAGCAAACCTGAGAAGAATATCTGGATGTAACCCCTTTGTGATTATTAAACATTTTTATTAGTTAGTAGTTTTTATTAGTAACTCACACTCCCTCCTCATTGACCGTCCCTTCATTTCCCTGTCGTTTCCCTTCTGTCTGTAGATTGTTGTAATCAGGAGAAAGTTGAATTAGGGCCGAAAGTTCAATGTGCAACAACGAAAAGCAAACAGGGACTGATGTAAGTAACATGTTCTTTCTGTCTGTCTGTCAATCACCTCTGCTCAGAGCCACGGACAACACAGCTGTGCACACAGCATTGTGTTAATTAAGATACATGTTCGGAAATTATAATATAACGTGCCATAAACACACAACATTGACATATTTTCACTCTTATTATTTATTTCAGGACCATCATGTTTTAGAGCTCCCATTAAAAGTCCCAAAGTTGACTTTTCAGGGAAGCTCATGTCCTTTTCAGGGGAACTGAGCTCCCCTTAGCTCCTCTGTAATTCGAATCATGGTAACATTGTGTTTGTGTTGTTATGTTGTTTTCATCCTGTTGACTTACTGATGACTTTTTACATTGTTTTGGTCCTGCGTTAAAACTAAAGTAACAAGCCTGTTTTGGAAATTTAAAAATCAGAAAGTACAGATAATTGTTTAAATGTAAGGAGTAAAAGTAAAGAAATACTCAAGCACAGTACAGACACCTGAAAAATCTGGTTAAGTACAGAAATGAAGTATTTATACTTACTTCCCACGTCTGTCACAACCTCTCAGTGCCTCAGCTTCATCTAACATCTCACAAGCATTTCAACATGTTCACGTTGTTTCAAAAGCTCCAAACACTCAACATTTTCAGACAGTTAAACTATTTCAAACATCTAAATGTAGTTTCCTTTAACAGAGAGCAAATCATTCTTAATCAAAATGTGGCCTTCTCTAGTTATTTATTGTATGTATACTCATTTGTTTTGGCTTATTTCTGGAGAGACAGGTTGAGTAATTTTGCAAAGACATAAACACAAAAAGTAAAGAATAACTAAGCTTACTGAACTGCTCACATGTATTCAAAGGAATGAGGAGGTTAGTGTGCTATTTCATGGTATTACTGGAAGTCCTAACAGTCACTCAGAACCTGATCCATTACCTCTCAAAGTGACTTTACAGCCTGTTCATGATGCACAGATGAAGTCCAGGTGGTGCACTCTGGACCTGCTCAGAAACTACACCGAAAATGCCCCAACTGATCGGATCTTTTTCTGTTATTCACCTGAACACAAATTAAAATGAGTGAGAATCAAACAGAGTGGAACCATGAGGCTTTTCTTCCTCATGCAGGAGTTCTTCAACATGCTGAAATCTCACACCCCAACCCTCTGGATTTTTCCATGAACAGATCCACATTGGCAAGATGTAAACAGTGATGAAACATTTTCACGTCTGGTGTCGGGTTTCTTATGTTAAACAAACAGAGCAGGGGCCCTTATTTTTATAGCCTTTACCACAGTGCCTTGAGAATGTCTCCTGCCATCCTTCAGGAGCTGTGGTATGAGGGTTTTTCCATGGGAACGTTTGTGGGAAAGAGCAGATGAAAACGCAGAATGTCAAAGAAACCAGTGGAACAAAATGGGGACTCCTTCAGTTATTACTGTGCATTCAAAGCAAAACAAATCGACCAATAAATGTTCAAGTGTGTCACTGAATAGGACGAGCCTGTGTGATATTCAGTTGGGCCAACAAGCCGCTGTGAGAACATCGTAACCATTAAAATAAAACTACTAAATTACAGTAACTCATCATATTTTCATACTTTGATTGGCAGAAACTGTGGGCCAACTTAACCTTGAAGAATAATAATTGAGTTAACAACTGACTTGTCGAGTTGAGCTCAAGTTCAAATTGAGAATGAATACGAGAAAAGTTGGGCTGACTTACTAATGTGAATTACATCTCGTTAATGCCAAATTTACACCCTAGGTTTAGGCAACACATGTTGAGTGGAAGTTAAGTAAACTCTTTAAACTCTTTAAGTTGGCCATGTTTTACATTTTTACACTGATATTGTTGACAGAGCTCTGATTAAAGCTAGGAGGTGCACACTGAGTGGGGACTGTTTCATCAAACTATTATCCACATGCTCAGGTGCATGTACAGGTGTAATAGACATGCGGAAACTTTAAAGGGCAACTGCGCCAACTGAACAAAATTAAGTCTATTTACATTGGGGTTGAACAATTAATCACAATCCCAATAAAATCACAACATGGCCAAGTGCAATATCCAAATCACAGAACAAAATCATAATTTTGTGAAAAAGGAAAAATGTGTGAGAAAACAGCATCATAATGAGGTCCTGTAGTGCTGCAGAGGTGTCCTGGCCTAAAAATCTTCTTCTCCAGATAAAAGACAACATGTTTGTTTGGTTCAGACCTCAATAATTATCATATCACACAATTTAATTGTTTTTTTCAGCAAACATACAATTTTGATGCAAACTGATCATTTTCACTAATCGCATTGCATATCGCAATCGAAATCTCAGTCAAAATACTTGCAATATGACTTTTTTTATGAAACCATGGAGCCCTAATTTACAGGTCATGTGAAAAAAACGTAAGGCAGAGCAGCATGAAAAATATCTAATATTGGTGCAAATACAACTATGATTTTCAAACTTTCAAACTTTTTGTGTCCAAATCACACAAAGGGTGAGCCAAAATCTCAAGGCACACCTGCAAAATAGCCTCTATTAGCAACCCAACCAACAGTGACGAGGAGTAACTTACACACCAGGATTCCTGGATTGGGGGGAAAAATAGTTGTTGTATTTTTTGCAATGTACAACTATACAAATTAACTGTTTGTATAGTTATATATTGCAATAAAATTGATGGTTGTCACAAATTCTCAAGGGACACCTAGACTGTCCCACAGAACACCATGTGCCTGACACACCATTTGGGAACCACTGAAATACAAAAGAGCAGTTTAAAGGGATAGTTCGCCCAAAAACGAAAATTCAGTCAGTTTTTTTTTTGTTTTTTTTTCCCAGAAAACACTGGTTGAGTTTCACAAACAGTGCTGCAGAATCTCCCAAACAATGGACGTGAATGGTGACCAGTTTTCAAACAAAAAAAACATCAGAATAAAAACATAAAATGCCTCCATACTGCTCGTCTGGTGTAATCCAAGTCTCCTAAAGCCCCAACATGCAAAGTTGACTAAAAAATGTTATTTAGCCTGAATCTTCACTGTAGATCTTTAGCTTGGAGCCCCATGCACATGCACATGCACACCATCTGAACTGGGTGTGTGTGTTGTGATGGCATGCAAACGTCATGTTGGGTCTTTAGGAGACTTGATTACACCAGATGAGCAGTATGGAGGCATTTCAGCTTTTTGTTCCTGGTGTTTTTTTACGTTTGAAAACTGGTCACCATTCACTTCCATTATCTGGGAGATTCTGCAGCACTGTTTTCCTGTAAAACTCCAGCAGTGTTTTGCAGACTAACAAAACAAACCCTACCTTTAATCGGCATGAGCATGAGTAGATAATTACTGAATTTTTGATTTTGGGTGAACGATGCCTTTAAGTGCTAATGCTAAACAATACTTAATTCAATACCTTCTATAAAACATGAAAACATACTGAGTGCATCAGTGTTGAATAAACACTGATCATTTGTATCAATACAATAAAGCCAAAAGTTCAAGAAGTTTCTTCTTTTGGGTCACAGAATATTGAGGCAGAGTACAATACAAGAGGCAGCAACAAGGCTGGACAAGTCTGTCTGTTTGTGTGAGCTCATCTGATAATATCCACAGCAAGGTGAGCTCTTATCTCATTTATCTGCTGACATCACAGGTCAGATTCTGAGGATACGTATGATTACAACAAATGGTTGGTGGATTATAATGGAGAGGGAGTACTGATGTGAGTCCAAGCAACAAAGAGTTCTTATAAGTTTTCTTTGTTGGAACAGGACTGGCCAACCTCCCAGCAGGTCTACAGGAGGTAATTACCTCCAGGCTGTGGACTGCCGGAGCTCTGCACACACATGAGCTAAGTGTGTAATCACAGTTAAGATTTCAAGAACATGTGATACACATGATAAGACAGAGTGGGTGTTTGGATTCATTATATTCACATACTGTCGCGCATTCTTTAGATAAACTTTGTAGAAGAATTCTAAGTTTTAAAGGCAGCAATGATTCCCTGCCTTTGGCTAGGTGTAAGTGTGTGTGTGTGAGTGTGTGTGTTGGGGGAGTGGGCTGCTGGGAGCATTTCATATGTTGGTTCCAGTGAAATCTGACTCTTAGTTTATATCCAAAGCTCCAGAGCCAGGGCTTCGCCTACATTCCAGACACACAGTGTCACAGTCTTTCTGCGGAACTCGCTGGTGATTTGCAGCTTACACGCCTGCTTCACAACAGGCAGCCCACCCACCCCAGAGTCGGGGAGTTCAGCTGAGATACTACCCCCCAACCCCTACTCCTTATTTTGAAGGTTAGAGGTAGACCGAAATTACTAAAATCCCTCCTCTGGCTGCCCAGCCCTCCTCAGAATCTGTCTGAAACACTGCTCTGAGTGGATAGAAATCCAGATACACCCATCTGAGACTCATCAGTTGACACCATTATCATGCACTTACCAGAAGCTTCAGGAGCAGTAGGGGATTTTTTGCCCTGAGTCACACTGACACTAGCTTTGCAGCAAAAAACACAGGCTTTCTATTTATTCTCAGTCAGAGCACTGCTTGGGAGCAGCAGGGGGTCTGACCGCAGCCAAACAATGCCAGGTGGTTTGGCAAAAAGTTCAGTTCTAGCTCTATTTTTCCTGCAGTGCAATGCAATGTCAACTCGCGTTGATTCACACTGAGAAATCACAAATGCAAAGGTGTCCATAGCACCTAGAATCACACCCAGTGCAATAAAAAAAACATATGCCCTCCCCCCCGCAGCCAAAGTTGAGAGTGCTCCTATCTGCCAGCACTTTTCTGTAAAGGAATGAACTCAAATAAACTCAGGTTTCCTGCATGAAAGGCAGACGTCAGACGAAAGGTGGGCATCTTGCTATTGCTGGTGTGCAAGCCTTTTTAGACAGATTTAGCATTAAACTCATGTAACACTGTCAGAATAATGATGGACAGTTTGAAAAAGGGATCCAAATCCTAGTGGCTAACGTAGCCTGGACACACACGGGACGCCAAGCCAAGGGTGGTCCTGTATAGAACCAGATCTCACCAGACTGACCACAGGCACTGACCACCCAGTCAAGTAGGGTATTTTTTCTCTGTTTGTATTTTTTAACAATTGTGAATATGATTTTTTTTTCTGATGATGACACTGGCCAAGATGAAAATCTGGAACATCAGTTAGCCGTTAAATATTCAGACTTTGCACTGAAATAAAACATTTGGCAGCTACTAAATAGATAATTAAGATGAATATCATGAGCAAGATATTTAAAGAAAGGGGGATGAAGAAGTGCATGAAACAAGAGAGGATCTGGCTAGTTTAAATGAAGCTAAAACAGCAGGGGAAGGAACTGTCCTGTGTGCAACAACGCAGGCGAGCTGGGCTTTAAATAGCAAAAGCTTTAAGAAGTGCCGCATAATGTGTTCCTAATAATTGCTGCTTGATTCACGATGGCAAGTGATTAAAGGATTTTGGCCTGGTTTAATGTCCACTTTTAATTAGTTCCTGAGTGTTTATTTCCACCTCACTGATAAGGATCAACTGATGGCCCGCAGGCCACATCCAACCTGCCAAAGCTCCCCATCTGGCCTGCAGAATAAACACTGATTAAAGTAATACTTTCATAATTAGCATTATTACTAATTGGTAAAATTCACAGGAAATATTCTGTATGAGGTTACTTCTAATGCAAGCCGAACATTTCTACAACTGCAGCTTCACATTAAAAGCATTTAACTGGTGAAAAATAGGTCTACTTTTATTATGAATTAATCAGGAAATGCAGTGGGTTCACCTGTAAGCCACTGTTCATCAAAAGTGTGTCTATGAAACAAGACAACGGTCATTGTTAGCATTTTTGACAGCAGATCAGTTTGAAATATGTCAGGCAGTAATGGAACAGTCCGGAGCAGCCACAGTGAGCTGTTAGATGAAGAGCTGCAGGCAACAGGCTGCTCACCTCCAGCTAACTTCTCAGTGAGGTTACTTTCACTGTTCATAAATTCATGTTGTGTGCAGATCATGGTTCCTCACAGAATGATGTAAAAAGGACAATTATTGCCTGATTCATTTCAAGACTGAATGATTTTGAAAAAAATATCTAATTGCTATTATTTTGACTGATATTACAATTGAGATATGATTTGAAATATTAGAGGTAATGATCATTTTTACATCATTATTTTTATTTTTGATTGAAAAACATGTTAAAATGACTATGGTTCATTTTTTTCAAGAATCTGTACCAAATGAAGATGGACTGTAGGACAGGACACATCTTGACACACATTTTGCTTTTAACAAATATTGGATGCTGTGTTGTGATTTGAAAATTGCAGAAAGCCATATTGCAATTAAAACTCAATTTTGATTGATTGTGTAGCCCTAATTTGTTTATTAAAATGACAATAGTTTGTTTTGCTGCCCTCAGAATTCTGGGACCTGTAGCACAAAACCACATTTGTTGTTACCACCAGTAACTACCTAACTAGGTGTCACATGCACAAGTAGAAGAGGTCAGTCAGTGGAGGGCAGATCTCCACCAAAAAGAATATTCAGATGTAACTGCTTCATAATTACCAATATTTTGATAAGTAACTGTAATTTAATTACATACTTTTTTCAGTAACACGTTACAACTACATTTATTTTGTCATTTAATTACATGCAACTAGTTAGTCTCCTAACATTGCTAATAGTTTTAAGTCTTGTGTTAGACTAGCAGGTGTTGATCACTTGTGACCCCGACCAGTCAGTTAAGAAGAATGAAGAGTCAGAGGTCAATGGTGATATAAATAGAGCAGTAAAAAATTCATTTACTGCCTCACAGTTGTTTGCCTCCACCAACCAATCAAGTTACAGTTTATATCCATGTCTGTCCAGACTTATATATCTATAGTGAGGTGATGGAAGGAATTTAATATTGAAGTTCTCACTGTACTGACATGTGATTCCAGTGAATAATTTCCAGGTAGAAACATGCTGTCTTCACTTAGAGACTATTTCTACAGAGGAGGACAGAGGACTGATGGAGAGCTGAACATTATGATGTCACAGTGAAGTTGACCTTTGACCTTTTACATATAAAATGACATCACTTCATCATTTTATCCTGTTAGACGTTTGTGTGATAATTTGCCGTAATCAACGTATGAAATTGTGAGTTATGGCCAAAATATATTTAGTGAGATCACACTGATCAGTTCATCTTTGAGTCCAAGTGAATATTTGTACCAAGTTTGAAGAAATACTCTCAGGGTCTTATTGGGATGACAGATGGATGATCTGAAAATACAGTGCCTCTGACCATAAAAAATGTTTTTTCAAGGTTTTCAAAAAATTGTGAATCACAGAAGTCCCTGAGCATACAGTCAGGAATGACACAAAAACTGTCAGGCTAATGGTTACGCTAGATTAGGATTAAGATTAACCCTAACCTCTAACCTGACTGAGATCAAAACTAATTAAAGTTGATTAATATTTCCAGCCAATCAGACCTGAATTCTGCACTTGTGTTTACAGAATGAGTCATTTAAACCATCACCCCTCAATGAACTGTGTCTGACAGCATTTTCTAGTTCTAGTCTAAAGTGAAAATATTAAACAAAAATAGGTTAATTAGGCAAAGGATTCTTGAATTGGGATGCTTAAGGCTTATGTGTGATTTCTTTCCCTGATTATTTTTCTTATTTTATTATTTTCTCTCATTTGTCTGGTCTGTATTGTCTGTTCAATGTAGGGCATCACAATTTCAATGTTAAGTCAAAAATCCATTGAAACGTGCTGTCAGTTTCAAGAATCAAATCGAGAGGCAGAGTCAGCACTTCACCTCGTGTTTGTTTTTCTTTCCACCTTGACCCACCTGAGGAAAAAACAACACAACGAAGCAGCATATCGCACACTTGATACTATATAGACAATATTTTTATAGAGGGATGTCAAAATGCAAATGACAGTTGTCAGGGCATAAAACCAACAATCTGTTCAATCAAAAAAATGTATGGAATTATAACCTTAAAATCAAAATTCATATTGAATTGTGGGTTTGGAGACTCATGACATCCCTGGTAGGGGTGCCACAATTTCAATATTAAATCAGAAATCGATCAAAATCAAATTGAAATCGCAGCCAGAGCTGCAGTTCTTCCAGTATCTCTTTCTCTCCACCCCAACCTATTTGCAGACTCCACTGTGAGCCTGAAGAAAACACTTCAAAGATGACATGACACAGCTTATCGGCCTTTATATCACACTTGATACCATATAGAATATCTTCTTTGATTTAAAATGAAAGTACTCTCCTTCTCTATCGGTAACTTTCTGAAGAAATGTGAAGAGGTTTTTATGTAAGCACAAACAGGAAAAGCTAGCAATGACAGCAAAAAATAGCTATTGATGGTAACTCATAATTACAGAGATAGATTCAAAATTTAGATTCCAAAAGGTAACTTTAAAGGCCAAAGTTTTACTAAATCAAAAGTATGAAGGGCAAAGAATAATTAACATAATATAAATCATTATTAGACTATGTATGTCTCAATTATAAGCTGCTAAAAAAAATTAATTTCTTTGTGCAATAACTCAACTGTCTGCAATGCACACAGCCTTTCTATTTATGTATATATGTAATAATCTCAAACTATTTTGTTAATTGATTAATTGGTCTGAGTCCAAATTCTCTTATTTCAGAGTCTAAAATGTGAATATTATCTGTGTTTTTTTTTTCTTCTAATCTTCGACAGTAAACTGCATATATTTGAGATGTGGACAAAACAAGACATTTGAGGACGTCATCTTGGAATCTGGGAAACACTGATGAACATTTTTCACCGTTTTATGGACAACTAATAGATTAATGAGAAAATGACTGTCAGATTGATTGATGATGGAAATAACCATTAGTTTAGCCCTCATGTATATATGCTGTTTTGAAGAATAAGGCGCACATCTTTACTCTTAGTGTATATATTTTGTTCTATAATCGATATTTTGCCTCTGTATATATTGCAGTAGAGTGTACATTTTCTCTTATTGAATAGGACCCAGGGATCAATGAAGCAGGCTATTTCTGGTTCTGATTGTGAAATGTGTCTTATAATTAGTTTTGTGGTAAATCTTGTGTGACTGGTCCATGAGATGATTCAGTGTCTCTCCCTGCATGTCATCTCTCCCCCTGGTGTAACTGTGTTTCTGTGGAATCGGCACTGCTGACTTCAATAATAAAGTGAGTGTGCTTTTATTTTTAGGAGAGGACTGAGTGAAGTCCTGCCGTTCACTGTGTGGGACTGTGTGGGACCGTGTGGGAGTGTCCTGTCCTCACCTGAAGTGTCCCACAGCCGGAGCTCCACTCTCTGCATGTCCAGGTCGAAGCTGGCCGTGTAGTTGTCGAACACTGTGGGCACGTAGCCCTGCGGAGGACACACAGTCACATTAATATCACTCATGACATGGAAATGACACACGGCTTTAACGCGCTGTCTCTCACCTCAGGGAAGCAGTCTTTGGCGAAGACGCTGAGCAGAGCGGTCTTCCCGCACTGACTGTCTCCAACAACCACTATCTTACACTTGAGGTTGGCGTCTGAATTCATCTCGGCTGCTGTAAAGTCTCTACTAGTTCCGAGAATCGATTTCGAAACAGAAGATGAAGGATCACGGATTTCCACCTCTAACCGTAAGCTTCTGCTAGTTCGTGGAAGAGCTCCGGTCCAGCCCACCGTGCAGCCTGCAGCCGCCCCGCTGAGGAGGAGGAGGACTCCGGGGAAAGTAGTCCGAATACTCCGCTGACAGAAATATGTTACCTGTCTGCTTACTGGCTCTCCTTCATGACTAAAGATCCACTGTGACCGCCTGGTCCGGGACCTTCACTGTCTCCTGCATGGACTCAACAATCCAGCAAGGACGAGAGGAGAGAGGAGGGCGGGGCTCCAGCCTCCAGCCTCCAGCCTCCAGCGTGGGAATCCCGTCAGGAGGCAGCCTGTGACGGCAGCGGCAGGGACCGGGAGGTCCTTTTAAGGCACGATGATTCCAGGGAATTTGATTAACTTCATTATTCTACAGATCACTTCCTAACATTACACCTTTTCCTGTAGAAGTAAATTTTCTATTAAAATCACTTACTTTAATTGATAACTAAAAGAATAAGTTTCTGGATTGTTATGGAAGATTTTTTCTTGAGACCCCGTTTTAAAGGGATAGTTCACCCAGAAATGAAAATTCAGTCATTATCTACTCACCCTCATGGCGACTGAAGATCTGGTTTAGTTTTATACATCCTCAAACATATTTTTAGCATTTACATTTCTTCCAGCATCTCAGCCAGCATATATGCAGATAGATATGGTATGCTTTCAAGTGACCAGATTGTGACAGGGTTAATTAATCAATTAGGCCTAATCATTTTGAGGTAACAGAAAGTAATGAAGTTACATTGCTTTAATATTGTGATATTTGGATCATGTACTGGCTACATTTTTTAACAGAATCTAAGAATACAAAATGATGCAGTATGTTGTTCAGCACACTTTCATTCTCTGTGGGTGGAATGGAGACCAGCAGCAGGGGTTTAACATCTTGATTTTTTTTTTTTTAATAAGCTGGTTTAATACAGTTTGAGTTTGTTCTATAATTTGTCCTGTCAACTGGGGTGGAAAAGCCATTACTGACTGACTCTCTCCAGTGTACCTGATAAGTTGGGAAAGAGAGCACTCACTGGACAAGTGGGCTGACCTCTTGCCAGCAGCCTGAGGGGACAACCACCCCGTCCACCCCCACTGTCCTTTCAGAGCAAAACCGTTCAGACTCCACCGCTCTGTGTTGTGCTTCTTGGCGCTGAGGCCCCCCCAGGTCATGTTGCCATCATGTGCCATTTAGCAGTTTGTATCGACTGACTGACTTAAAGAACATCGTCCTAATGGAACTCTGAGCCTCAAAAAAGACTTACAAACAAACAGAACGGGACATTTGGGTCAACCAAGAATATAAAATTCATCTCACACCGAGCCACTAGAGCAGTGCAGAACACATCCATTTCCCATGATGCATTACTTTCCCACCTTCAGATGAATTTCCCACCAGATAGCTGCAGTAACAATGTCAGTAAATGTATGTAATGTGTGTTCCAGACGTCAAGATTAGCGTCAGTTCTTTTAGGGAGTGGTGGACTGTCAGACTGTCTCATTGGTCCAACAGAATTCTGTGGTTTCCCTGTTGTTGTTGTTGTGGGTAGAGAACATGGCCAAACATGTCTGAGCTCAGACTGTAACCAGATGCTCCGCCACAGCAAAGTACAAGACTATTAACCAAGGTTCTCTCTGAAGGAATGAGGGAACTGGGGAGGGGTGTGGCCCTCATGTATATTATGTCTGACAGTTTATTAGCTTCATGTTCCTTTAGTTTCAGAAACATATTAGAAGCTTCTTTATACATACCTCACTGTAAAAGACCTGTGGCTATGACTGTATAAGTTGAACTTGGCAGATAAAATGTTGCAGTGTAGAGACAATATATATACTTTTTTTTCTTTGTCTTTATAGAAAAATGGATTAGGATCTATAAAGTAGTAAAAGTGAAAAGTTACAGGCTCTGAAATATTCAGTCTACAAGTAAAAAGCATCCGTCATTTACGCTGATTTTTTTTTGTCTGGGGGACTTGCTAGAAACCGAAAATTGTGTAATGTATGTGTAAAATTGAAGCAACAGAAGCCAGGATATCTTGACTTTTAGCCAATATTTTGGGCCAAACAAAAAAGACTAAAAGTCACCAATGACACACCACTTGGGTGATTTTCTTTAACTTTTGAAAGTCGTATACACAGTACAGTCCCAATTCCATCTATGGACATGTGACATGAAATGTGTTGTTATCAACTGGTGTTGCTAACAGTGGCTAACCTGGCTTGCCCGCAGCAGCTGTCCTGATGGCGTCCATCTTGGTTTTCCTGGCTTTTTGACTTTTCAAGCTCTGACTTCCGAGGTTAATGAAACACAGCATTACTCTCCATTTTGCAACATCAGTGTGATGTTTTGACATATATCAGCAGGTGGTGAACACCCACACATCAGGTCCTATTTTGTAACATTATTACATAACATTGATAGATTTTATGATCAGTAAAAATCAGTAAGTATATTGATAGCTCTTAATTTATTCTGATGAAGTGACAGCTGTAGAGGCCCAGTGCCCATTCTGCCAAAACGGAACAATATACAGTATATACATATAATTTCTCTGTGGTTAAACAGTCTTTTTTCTGACTACTGCTCTTAACGCCCACTTAGGAAAGTGTTACCCTTCATTTCTTTAAAATGTCTTTTCCTTAAAAAGACTGAAGAAGCTTCATCATTTTAAAATTACGTACATGCAGCCTGTGCATTTCTAAACATGCTGGTTAGTTTTCCTCTGAACTCTCACGTTAAGGCTAACAGGAAAATCTGAGCCTCTGTATCTCTGCATGATGCTTAAGCAATCAGTGTGTCCCCGCTTGTGCTAATTGGAGCAGAAAGTTAGCCTTGCCACTGCAGAGGTACATGAAGATGGTTGAATATTTGAAGAAAGAACCCCTCTGGGAGTTCAGCCTGCAACAGCAGGTGACATGTCCTTATTCAATGTATCACACTTTTCAAATCCTTTATATTACAAGAGAAATCATGCTGCTCATGTGATTCATCAAAAAGATGACATTCAGTTTAAATATGAGGTGATGACCTGTAATTTGCATTTCAGCTCTCTATGAACTGATCAGCCACAAATGATGGAGAGGACACAGCAAAGCCTCTGAGCGCAGTGATCAGATTTCAGTCTGAAGGAAGAGGGCACAGAAAGAAGACAAACACCCACCAACTGTCTTCCTCTGAGAATGAAAAGAACAGCGTGGTGTGTGAAAGACACATTTTCAAATATCAAGTGTGATTTTACCCCACCCACCTCTGTGCCAGTGGGATTGTGTAGAAGCACATGGAAAAATAAAACCTTTGTCAAATCCAGTTACCAGTTTAATCAGGACCTACTGTGTCACGTTGCATTTCCATGGATACATTTTGCCATATTGTTACGCCAGAGGTGAACATCAGTGCCACAAGAACCCTAAAGAGTAGGGGTGTTTCTAGAGGGAGTGCACTGCCCTCTGAAATATGATTGGCCACCCCAAGTGCCCTACCTCGCAAGGCATCTGGATTTGCAAGATCATGCAAGGATCCATCTTGCTAGGCTTCAAGTTATCTGTTTATGTCCTCACCAAAAGTGGTGCAGCCGATCAGCTCTTATGAAGGACAACTGGTGTGGTTTTAGGTGTGATGACAGCCAGAAGCGTCCATGGAAGCGATTTGTTTTGAAAAAACAATGGCGGCTCTCAAGAGGTTAGGTAGATACTGTAATAGCCCGTGTTAATCACCTGCCAAGTGTCTTTTTTTTTAAGTGCCTGCCCTTTTCCAAACAGTATGGTTCTGTGTGATATACCATCTGGTGTGTCAGGTTACCAAGTGCCATCCAATTATCCTCAAGTATGATTAGCTATCTGTCCAGAGAGGCGGGACTTTAGTTTGAATCAACTGTTTGACCAGTATTTATAAATGTGCATTGCTTTCTTTTGTATTTAGCCTATTTTATTTTTTTATTTATTTATTTATTTTTTTTTTTTGATATAAGGTTAATTTACTTTATTGATAATTTTTCAACACAGGATTGAATAATGAGGTGTTTAGTTGTGGTTCTTTATATGCAGAAAGAAGAGGACTTATAAAATAAAGTATACAAACTTTATATTTGTGTGATGCCACTGTGTTGTGTTGTAATTGGCAGGACTATTTATCTTTTAAATTAACATTTAAAAAATCTGAGTACAAGAAACTTTAATCCTGTAATGCTGACACATGAAATAATTTCCTGAAAATTCTTAAAAAAAAAAAAAAAAATCAATACCATTTACATATATTATGTTTTTGTATCATATTTAACATGTCAGGCATTTATGAAAACTCATTGATCACAGTCATTTTTATTTTAGAAATAATAACAAGTGCATTGCTTTAGGAAAATTTGGCACTTTTGGTTAGTTTGGTTCTGTTGTTTTCAAACAGGAACCTTTTTATTTTGCACATTGGTCATTAAAAACAACTTGGCTGATGTAATCTTTTAGTTGTTTTTGTGAAAATTAATTAAAAAGACAATTATTAACAAGTGTTCACTTGTTCATAACTCTTTGCAAACACAAGTGATTACAATGAGAGCAGGTTGCATATGAGAAGAACATACAGTATAAACATCTAAATTTCCACTAAATATATAAGATAAAAGATGACCTATCAGTCTTAAATTAGTTTGTTTTAGAGTGAATGTGTGATTGTGGTTGAAATAATGCAGACTGCATCATGAAATTCATTAGAATAATAACTGAGGGATTCACAAATCAGTTCTTATGTACTGACCGTGTCAGGTTTGATGCACACATTTCCAACATGATTTTACTATAAAATAAGGTACAAAATGTGACATAATTGTAGGTTATTTGACTAAAACAATTACTCATATTGAAATGATAGTAACAATACAGCTGTTATTTTGACAAAATTAGCAAAGATTTTCCTGACAAAAACACGCCACTCACTGCAAATGGAATTATAAGCTCAAGATACTTTAATGTAAGTAATTAAAGTAGATATGAGGAGAGTAAATTAATGTTAATCCAACATGTACACATGCGTCTGTGGTCGTGTACACACATACTTTACGCCATCCCTGCATAAGTCAGTGCCCCACTTGTGCCACCCCAATCAAAAAGGTCTGGTGGACCCACACTCCCCAACTGTGAGCACAAATGCAAAGGTTTACCCACAGTCAGCACAGGCAGGAGTGCTGTGCCATCTCAAATCTGAACTGTGAATCTGACACCCATATATCATTAGGAGAAGTTTCTCTGCTAATAGGAGATAGCACTCAGACTCAAAGAGGCAAACAAAGACATGGTGTTAACCTTTGATGTTATTTCTTGGTTTTGCAAATGAATCTCAATTTCTCAGCTGACTCTGGGTGTGTAAATTCTCACATCATACTTTGAGTTGAAAGCAGTGTAATCTTCTGCCCTGATTTGTACACAGACAACTATTACCCTTCTCCCCACCACATACAGCTGCACATATGTGGACATAAAGCCTCAGAATTCTGACCTAAACAGTTTAGTTGCAATTTAGCAATGGCTTCATTTAGTCCAGTTGCAGAAAGTGAAAAGTTAAAGCTTTCTAGTGGCTACATATAGAATTATATTGTTGAACAGGAAAGGAATGCATGTGAGCCTTTCTTATATTCATACTGTAGATATAGTGACAAGGTTGTGTTTTATTTATTATATAATTAAATAAGGTATAACTTAACCAAGATAAGTATGACAATGCTGTCCAGTCATTATTCAATATAAATAATATAAATTAAATTTTTAATTCAAAGTATTTTTTCAAATTTGAATAAGATTAAGTTGACAGTGGAGCACAAATATAAAAATAACTTCATATCCAACATTTGTTGAAGACAAGCCATGTTTAATGTGGTTTAATCTGATGATGCAGACTGACAGTGAACATGTGGTCAGACCTTATACTGTTAATATTTAAATGTGCGGTTGTGTATAACTTTCACAATGCATTAAAGTCTATACAAGTTTAACTGAAATGTACAGAAGTAGGTGTGTAAAGAAACCTCCCAGCATGCACTGGGGCAACAGACATACGTTTATGTGTAACCCTGAAGTGTAACTGGTGTTTTAAGCAGGTAGGAGAGAGAAATGTGTCTTCACTTATAAAGTAAATGTATCATTCAAAGGCTCGTCAACTTCTGAACTGCACATGACAACAAAGCAAAAGTCAAACTCTGAAGTGCGTTCAGCACAACATTTCACACTTTCAAAACATCAGGAGTAAGCAGAGGCAGAAGAAGGACTCAGATCTTTTACTTAAGTAAAAGTACAAAAAAGTTTTAACCTTCAATACGTAGTTAAGTACCAAAAATAAATTTACTCAATACACAGAATAATACATATTATATTACTGGATTATAATGATTGATATATTAATGTGTTCATCACTTTAATGTTGCAGCTGAAAAAGATGGACTTCATTATATGACTAGCTTTATCTATAATAATATATCGTAATTTATGAGTTTATTTATATTTTATAGCTATTATTCATCTGACAGTACAAAGTAACTTGTTACTTGTCAGATAAATGTAGTGGAGTAACAAGTACAATATTTGCCCCAGATATGTAATGGAGTAGAAGTATGAAGGAGCATAAAATGGATATAAAGTTAAGTACAGGTAACCTACCTAAAATTGTACTTAAGTAGGGGAGACCAGGGGTAATTGTAACATTTTTTACATTTTCCAACTCACAGACCACTTGAAACTTGAAATGCACTAGCATCTTTTGGTTTAAGAAACATATATACATGCACTAATTAATAATATAATTGATATAATTTTACAAAAAAAAAAAAGACAAGATTATAATATTATATTGAATTCAAGAAGTTGTAGTGTTACTGATAAAAAGTCATAATAACACACTGTATCTAAAATAAAAACACACCACAAATTAATCACATTAATGCTGTAGTGTCTAATAGTGTTAATTAAGACTTTCTTGTATATGGTTCAAATTATTTAAATGTCGGGCATCATATGCATTCAAAGCCAGACATCTGTTTCTGCAACTATTCTGGTGGTCAATTTTATATTTATATATTATATATTTATTTATTTCATATTCTAAGTATTGAATTGTGTTAAAAGTAATTTTACATTTAAATTTAGTGAAATATGTTCATTTTATAACAGAAAAGTGTGTTAACACAAACAAGATGCTTACACTGGGCTATATACCTTGCGGGCCATTGTAGCTTAGTGTCACAATTGCCCCCGGTTTGCAGCCTTGATAAAATCTTGTATACTAGCTAGCAACACCTATATTAGCATAGTTTGTCCAGGTTAATTTTTAATCAATGAAATAGAGATTAAATTGATTTTTATATTTGGAGTCATCTGAACTTCAGACAACAGAAGAAAATTAAAAACTGTACATCCAAAAAGTAAAACTTCTGCTTAGGGAAAATGATCCTTCTCCTTTTCCACCCACAGAAAGGATCCTACCGAACATGTGCAGAGCTAATATCATCCCACTCTGGCGTCTAACTGGAGGAACTGAGTGTGTTACAACTGCCCTCTGTTACAACTGGTCTCAGTCTCCCCTACAGCGCTTGAGTAAATGTACTTGGTTACTTTCTACCACTGGCAGAAGGCTGCTATTTGGGCATTTGTGTTCTTGTGTAACAGTGACCCTGCTCTGCCTTTTTGTCTGAAAAGTTGAGAAAGTCTAAAGCCTGTCTGCTATTAGGCCTCCAGAATGTTTGTCCCACTCCTGTGTTGATATTTAATTGTACTTTCACTGAAAAACTGAATATATTATCAGGCTTGTAAGAGACTTTGCCAGAATAATATCAGAGGCATAAAGCCGATAAATCGAGCAGCCAGAAACACCCACACTCCCCACCGCTGGGGGCGCTACTGCGCAGTCACGTCTGCCAACCGCCAAAAGGAGACGAGTTTCCATCACAACGGCGCATGCGCGAATTCAAGGTGAATGTAGCATGGAGGAATCCTGTTGCTATTGCTGTGCTAATGATCTGGATTATTATAGTTAAACATCTACAAAGTATCGCTGTTTGATACAAGTCCAACGTGTTTGTGTCTGGTGTCCAGTGTAACACTGAAAATGGCCGCTTATTAACGCAGTAGTTAGTGTAGTTACTCATACTTTGAACTTTGTAGCGTCAGGTAAGTTCGTCTTCTTTCTATTATACGTTGAATGGTTCTTGCCAGTATATTAGCCTCCAGTAACAGCCAGCGTTAGCCACGTTTCGTGTTAAAACTCTCAGTGTTCTAGTGAAATGTGAGGCCGTCAGACTCAGAGACTCTAGAGGAGAAGGTGTAGAAGGACTGAGGACTGATAAAACCACAGTAATGTTGTTAGAGACAACGTCGGAGGTCGGGATCTCCCAGCAGAAATGTTGAACGTGCGACCTCAAAGCCTTTTAGCTGCACAGCGTCATAAGTAAACAAAAAACATGGCTGACCCTGAAAAATGCTAACCTGTGTGTTAACAGTACCCTCTGTTGAACCTTCAGCCGTAACAGACGCCAGTATACATTTAGTTTTTTCGACTCTTTGACAACATTGGTGACAGTCTGACACCAGTTGACATGTAGAACATGTTTATACTATATGATAGCATGGAGCTAGTATTTTAGCCTGCCTGGGTGCTACCGTTTTGTTATGTGACGTCAGACAATTCATTTCAATTCAGTTCACTGGTTTTACTGGCATGACTGCATAAAATACAGTGTTACCAAAGCATATTAATACAAACTTTCACATAGTAAACAAAATAAACAATGACAACACAAAAGGCAAAAGGGCATGGAGAACAAGAGGGGCTGTGGAATAGTAAGAGTTGTAGCTTTATCATCTCTTGATGAACCTACAATAAATGAATTATTCATTAATAAGCAACATGAATTATTGGCCTTGTGGGACAGGGGCTCCAGGACGTTGTGAAGCTCATGGCTGGCTGCAGAATATTTTGCTGTCAGTCTACAACAGTCTTCCCTCTCTCCCAGTAATTCTGCAATATTCTGAATCTCTCTGAGTCTCTGTTGTAACTTGGTCACAGCAGGAACACAACCTCTCCTCTCTGTGCAGCAGGTCTGTCTGTGTCGGCATACCTTCACTGCCAGATTGTGTTCGTTCGGTTTGTATTTAGTCAGGGTTTTTTCTCAGTTTTGTACGAGACACTGTGGTCAACTAGATTGCCACAGTGGAAGTCATGGTGTAGTGATTGGAGAAGTTGATGGCTTACCTAGCTTCAGGGCAACTAGGCAGAGGGGACTCCAGACAGACTCCAGACAGTCTACAGGCAAGCTGTTTCTTCATTAAGTCAGGGTAGATGGATTTAACTCACAAGCAGGAATTATGACTTTGACTGACGTTCTGTTGTACTTTGTCTAGTAGGAGTTTTGAAAATTCTGGCCTCCGACTTTGCTTTGATGGCAGCGTAAGTGTAGTATTTGACAGTATGACAAGCACAGCATTATTAGCATTGGAAACAGCATCTGGGAAGAACTGGGAATTCCTACTGAGGTCTCAGAATCTGATGGCTCACACAATCAGTGTAGTGACACCATTAAATGTTACCTAATAGACTGTAGAGCCAGGAGTTATTTAATATGCCTGTAATGTTTTCTTCTTCTGTCATTAATTAATGTGTCTGGAATCAGATCCTGACTGCTTCATCTCCTCTTACAGAAACATAACTGGACACTGCAGGAAAACAGAGGCACACCAGGATGGCCAGTGTAAGTCAAGAGACAGAGAGATGTACGGTGGCCCTGAGAGCCCAAAGCACTGCAACTTAAGTGAACTTGCAAACAGAGAGTCGCTGCAAGTAGCACAGATGACAAGAGAAACTGTTTTAAGGGGAGTGATGAGCAGTTGAGACACCTTGATGTTGAAGTGAGCAGTGTGTGAGCTTGAATTGGAGATTAATTCTTAATTTGCTTCTGTATTGCCTGTGTTTGTGTTTTCTTAAGTTGCACTGCATTGAGCTCTCAAGGACAGCATAGAGATGGTATGACAGACATAACTGTGTGACTGAATGAGCAAAACAGGAAGAGGTTGAGAGTTAACTGTCTTTACACTCAGTGGCCACTTTATTACGTACACCTGTACAATCTAGGTGTAAACGGGCTGTTTAAAGTCTATTTTTATGATACCTGTAATGTTCCGTTTCTGTTGACACTGTCATAGAAGTGAAAGTTGGGGCTGGATATAGATAGATACGGTCTTAGATTTTGAATATCGTTGTATTGTGATGTGGCATAAGTGTCTTCTTTTCCTGGTTTTAAAGGCATTACAGTAAAGTTATGTTATTTTATGAACTCACCAGATTTTTCTTGCTGCTCTATTATTTGTCTTTACTTACTTAGTCATTATATCCACATAACTGATGATTATTTATCAAAAATCTCATTGGGTTAAAATATTAGCTTTACTTTATATACTTATGGGCAGTTATAGGATAACTTTGGTATTTTTCAACCTGGGCCCTATTTCCCCATGTGTATGTTAAAATGAAATGGTTTTTTTTTTCACCACAGTCCGGCTCAGATCACCAGTGTAATCTCTGTCAACAGCATGCAAAGCGTCTCTCTTACTGTTCACTCTGTGACGACATCTCGTGGGATCTTTTGCTTTGTTGAAGACTGTCTTTGTTGCAGTGAGTGGGACAGCTGTTTTCTTGAGGTGTGTTTGGTGAAGTGTTTCAGGATTGGATGTCTTCTCTTCTTGGGCTGGCAGTAGTCATCTTGGGAAAAGTGTGCACTGCAGACCCGATGGTCTGCAAGATGCAGTGTCTGGACAGGAGTGTTAGCATCCAGTTGTAGCACAATTAGCCACAACTTCAGCATGTTGCTGTCCGATAAAGGCAGCCTATGGAAGCTGTGCTGGGTGTTGCGCGACATCCTGTTCTTGCAATTCGGCTAAGCACAAACACGAACCATTGTTTTCAATAGTTGCAGTAAAACTTTCAGCTGAACTCCGGGACAGCTAACTCCGCTCTGACCGGCTCTCGGCATGACTCCTCTGTTTTCTTCCGGCAACAAACAAAAATCTCGTGAGATGTTGTCACACACAGCAAGCAGTAAGTGAAGCATGCTGTTGACAGAGATTACACTGGTGATCTGAGCCGGACTGTGGTGAAAAAAAGCACTTTTAATGCACAAACTTTTACAGGACGTATTTGCCCTCATATCGTTATAACTCGTTTCGTGGCTGCATCCGCCTCCCTCAATACTGAACCAATTTTAAAACGAGTTGTACCTATCAATCATACACACATATACAAGGGGAAATAGGGCCCAGGTTGAGAAATACGGAAGTTATTCTTTAAATCTACTTTAATGTATTAGATTCTATAAAATCATCACTATTTAAGAATTTACAATATGATATTTGTGAGAAAATGTGTATATTGAGCTACATATTGTATATAACAGCATAACCTAAAAGTATAAATATTATATTGAATGAACACTTTTCTAACAGTGCCAAAAAAACTGACCATGCTGAACTTTGTAAAGGTGGAATTTATGGCAGAGCTTTTGTATTGACTCGGAACAGATTGTCCAGGTGTACCTAATAAAGTGGCCACTGTGGAGCTAGAGAGGTTGCTATAGCAGCAAAGCCTAAAACTTAGAGCCACTGAGGGGCTGCATTAACAGACTAATAACTTACACTCAGTGCACTACTAGAGGTTTCAAGTGGTAAATTGTCCTTGTTGCTTTTGATGGAATATATATTGTGCAGCATTGCAGCTGTTCAGTGCCTTTAATGCAAATATCCGTAATCCGAGTCCATAAGTCTCCATAATCCAAACATTTCACCAATACAGCAACTACAACCTTGATAGAAAGCAACCCAAATCACAAAGGTGACACCTACTGGACAATGTGATATTCTACATACATTTACTGTCTAAATGGCTCTTGTAGTTACTTTAGTTTAAAAACTAAAACTGAAAAAGGAATTGCTGGCATTGAAACACTTGTTTATGGACACAGTTGTACTGGAAATACTGTTTGATTTCTGACATGTTTTTCTGTGACAACCTTCAGATGTTTTCTTCATGTCTGCCTTTCTATAAAGTTTTTTACACTGTCATTTTTTTCAGTGACACTGGTGTAGAGCTGGAACAATTCATTGATTATTAATCAACAATTAAAGGAATCACCAATTTGATAATTGATTAATCACTTTGAGCAATTTTGAAGGAAAAAAAAAATCTAAATTCTCTGATTCTTGAATGTGGATATTTTTTCCTCTCTGACAGTGAACTGAATATTTTTAAGTTGTTGGAATTTGAGGATGTTATATTGGACTTTGGGAAACATTGATTAACATTTTACACCATATTCTGACATTTTGCAGGCAAACAGCTATTAATTGATTGAGAAAATAATCAACCGAATAATTGTCTATGAAAATAATCAATAGTTGCAGCCCTACACTGACAGCACCAGGAATCTTAACCGCTGATGCAAAACTGCAGCCTCGGTCACACTGAGAGCAGTAACCATCTGACAGGGCCACATACCCACTGCAGTGACTTTCACAAGTTCACCTGGAACTCCCAAACTGCACTGCTAGCTGTGATAGCCGACCTCAGTGCCTGTTCCAGTGGACCTGTAAGACCAACACGTCAGCTAGAAGTTAACTGTGACAGCCCGTTTCTGTGTCAAATCAACAGCAGAGAGAAACAGACTCAACATGTTGTGGTTTGGTAGTTCCAGGTGAACTGAAACGTGTGGTCATGTCAGAGGCTTCAGAGCTGACCATGTACATGTAGTTGGGATTTGTGAGTCTGAGAGTGGCTAACATTAAGTGTCTCCGTGTGTGTGTGTATTCAGGTGCTGTGCAGAGCCAGGATGGTCACTTACCTCCCAGGCCTTCATGTGTTGGTGCATCGCGTGGCTGGAGCCAGAGCCTTCTCTGCTGCTGGATCCTCAGGCTCTGATGAGCCACATGTAGCCATCACTCCTCCTGACATGGGTATATCATATATTGCTCTGTTTCACATTTTAACATGTATTTTCTTCGAACCGAATTTCGTGATGCTTTGTGTACTTTTCCTGACGTGCACCTCTGGTTAAGGGCTGCGGACTGTGTGGCCTGATGAGAGCATGGGGCCTTTTGGACCTCAGGACCAGCGCTTCCAGCTGCCCGGTAACGTGGGCTTTGACTGCCACCTGGAAGGGCTAGCAGGGAAGAAGAAGAGCCTGGCACACAAGATGGTTCCTGATGTCCTGTCTGCCCCATCCAGCAGTGAGAGACATGAGTTCATATTGAGCCAGTTCATCACAGAGTTCTTTGTAAGTGTGATGGTCAGTCAACAGTTTTCTGAGAACTAGAAAACTGCTTCAGATTGAAGAAGATATTAATTTAAATATTTGGTACTGTGGCAAGAGAAAGGCTTATTTTCTGACTGGTTAGCAATTATGTTAAAATTTACATCAGGACACCACAGATGTTGTTCCAGTGTACAGTGTAACTACTGTTCTAAATCAGTGCCAGATTTTAAAAAGCTTTTTTTTTTTAAAGTTTCCCTGACAGTTACATGTTATTTAAGACCTCAACAATAGCAGCTGCTGTGCTGTGCTGCGCTTGAAATCCTGATTTGTAAAACATCAAAACAATTGATTTGGACCAGGGAGGTGTGTAGGTATCTAGGGCCTGTAGGAAACAGCCTGAGAGTACAGAAGTGGTGCCTATTTTTAGAAAAATGTTGTTAAAAGCCTTCTTTGACAGTTACAAGTTTTTGGTGAAGACAGACTAGAATAGACATCAGACTTGATACATCTGCAGATTTAGTTGAGTGCAGCTGTAGCCGTGAAGGCTGCTTCTCATCAAAACAGAAAATAGGATCATAAAGTCCAGGAGAAGAGCTTGCTTCTGAGCAATTACAATTAATGAGACTCACTGCACGGTCCTGTTATATTATGCACAAGGTGGCAGCACAACATCTAATGCTGGTAGCCTCCAGCTGGAGCTAATGGAGAGCCAAACTATGGAATACAGATATCTGAGAGAAGGCTTTCCCTTTTCACATGAACATAAATTACATGATAATGACATAAATGAATAACTCAAACTGCTGATCAATCAAAAATACTGCTAAAAGTTCTGTTTGTGAAAAAGTTGAAATAAAATGAAGCAGTGGTATTGCATAATATTTGCATTCCTTCGATTAGGGGAGTAGAATATTTGTTTCACAGTGTGAGCATGATGTTTTTTAGATGGCAAGGTTAAGCAAAGTGTATACAGCAACAGGTATTAATATATTAAATGTACTATTAACAGCTTAGTTATTGAAGAGAGGAAAAAAAGGGTATTGGATTGGTATCAGTATTGGCAGATACTCGAGGTTGCAGTAACGGTATTGGACATTAAAAAGTGATATTGAGCCATCCCTAGCAGGAAAAGGAAATAGGTCAGTTTTAATATATAAATATGTAAATGTGCAGTTCTAATGTGTATAAATTGTATTGTCTTTATTTTGAACATAATGCTAGTCATTCTGTTATCTTGTCTTATTATTTATTCTCTTTTGTCTTCTCTGGTGGGTGGCCGCTGCCACCTGATCAGTGCATGACACGAGTGGGCAGGATTGGGACGGGACAGGAGTATTTTTGTGGGAGTTGGAAGGGACAGGAGTGAAAATCCACTCCCGTGACACCCTCTACTCTATTTCTCTCACACAGTGTATGCACTTACATTTCTGACAGCTGTGTTGTGTGTGTGTGTGTTGTGTATCAGGAGAAAGACGACCCAGCCTCGTCTCAGAATGTGGATAGAGCTGAACAGTACTTTCACAGCTCTGTAGTGGAGTGTGCCATACAGTCCTGCCCCGAGCTACTAAAGAAAGGTACAGCACTCACACTGCACTCCTCACACACTTATTCATAACATCTTTGTTCATTTTCTTGACTTTGATTAATTCTTAATTAACGGGCTCCAGGCTAATATAGGCAAATTTTTCATGTGGTCCTTAGTTAACAGTTTAGTGAATCTGTCTGTCTTTCCTAGTACAGAGACTTGGTAACTCAAATGTTTGTAAATTCTCTCCTTGTCCACTAGCAGGAGAGAACATGTTGCTCTTATTGCTGATGAGAAACAGTGTTTGTGTCTGATGTGTGTCTCCACGTGACCAACAGATTTCCAGTCCATGTTTCCTGAGGCTCCATCTTCTGGTATGATGGTGGTCACAGTGACCCAGAAGACCCTGAATGATATGACATCATGGTCTGCTGATGTGGAGCAGGAGAGAGAGCAGATGCTTGACAAGGTGAGCTGCTGTGTGCAGGTTGTTAAAACATGTGGAGGAGCAGTGATGCTGCTGTAGAACAGCTATCTGATAGTTAATCCTGTTTACTTACAGTTATGCTCATGTACTGCAGGTTTATCACGTCTCTTTTTATCTTTATTGATGCAGGGTCAGTGACACAACAGGTCAGGGTTCTCACAGGTGCTGGAAATCCTTGAAAACACTTAAATTTTAATGTAGTGTTTTCAAGGTTTGAAAAGTGCTTGGATTTTTGATAAAGTGCTTGAAACTGCTTGGAATTGGAATTGCATTACTTTCACAACGGCTGGAATCAGAACCATGTGGAGCACAGAGACAGATTTTTTTTCTTAAAAAAACAACTGAAAATGTTTCATCAGTTATCAAAATCGCTTTGTCTTTGCCTGACTTCTTTATTAAAAAACGTAGTATTCAACCACAGTATCTGTTATCATTTGTGAGGTGTTATATGCACAATAACAGTGCAACTGCATAACAGTGTTAAAACCAGTAGAAGTTGGCTAATATTTCTTGCTAACCAGGGCTGCATTCTGTAATTATGTTCATGGAATTACAGATTACTGTCAATCCTCAGTGAACTACATTTTCTAGTTAGTTCTAGTTAACTATCTTTGTGGATTTCACACTGACATAGGCTAATAAAAATAAAAATACACACATATATACACACCTGCTCCCAGTGTCTGTGTGGAAAAATTCTGGCTCTTTAGACAAATATAGATGAATTACCCTGCTGTAAATCATCGGTTAACCCCAAATCACTGATGATTGAAGTCACTGAGTGAGACTAACTTGTTCCTGTGCTGCGCAGTTTGTCGATGGAGCGAAGGAGATCTGCTACGCCCTGCAGAGAGAAGGATTCTGGGCTGATTTCATCGACCCTTCCTCAGGCTTGGCGGTGAGTCACCACAGTCACTCTGTACTGTTAGAGTAACATTTAGTGTGGGACTGGGAATCTGAATCCTGTTCCAAGTCCACTCAATGAATCTGTTCATCAAGTCTTTTTAGGCAGTTGGTTTGGTAGAGTGAAGACATCTTAGTTTAAAAAACTGTTCTGTTTTTCAGTATCCCTCCAAACAATTTATTTACCTAAAATACATATCAATATCTTATCTCAGTAATATTTCAATATTTTATTCAGTCATAATCCTGACACATTTTAAAGTTCGTCTAATTTCCACCCTCTTTAATAGACTCCATGTCAGATGCCTGGTCAGAAAAATACTGGACCTCAAATCAAAATAAGCTGTGACGCAGATTAATTTAATCACTAATCACTGTGTCAACACTTCACTGAACTAGACAATCAGTATTTTGATTTAAAACTTAAACTAGTTATGACTAGTCATATGCAGGTCAGATGATCAGATGATCACTAGCAGTGTATTTTTGCATCAGTGTGAGCCAAAGAAAGACAGTAACAGTCTGTAACATGAGTTTTAGTCATTTCTGTCTCATACATGGTTGATTAAGAGAACAGAAAGAATAAAACAGCAGAATAACACTGTTAGATGTCTCATGGTGTGACGGTAACAGCAGTGGTGCAGACATCACTTTTAACACGGGTGTGATGCACAACTGTACTGTCTTTTCACTGCAACTCTGCGCTGAGATTACTCATATAAACGTAACAGCAACAGTAAAACTGTGTTTCACACCGTGGTGGTTACATGTAGTCTGCAGATCACATGCATGCTGAACCATGGGGGGGGCAATCTGTATGGAACACGGGACAACTGCAATCCATTGCATCCCTATCTTTGATAGAATGAGACTAAAATGCCCCAGTCCTGTGGTGCTCAAAGCACCAAAAAACACATCTGAAAAAAACAAAACCAGTGTCTCTTTCCAAACTTCATGACCTGATCACTCAAGACAATCCACAGATCTTGTTGTGAGCAGCTTCATGTTGCTGCTGTCTTTTTATTAGATAGAAATTAGTTGTGGTAGATTCTACTGCAGAAAGAAAGTAGCTACAACTGCTTGCAGCAAGGTCTGCGGATTATTTTTAACAACTGGGTCATGATATCTGGAAAGAGACATTGCTGTTGAGTTTTTCACATGTATTTTTACAACAGGACCGGTGCTATCTAGATCCATTATATTGGAGAGAAGGCTGACATCTCTACAACCGATATCTGCAGCCAAACCCAGAGCCACATACACCACCATGCAAGTTTAAAATGTGAAGAGTGAAGTGGGAGGGGGAGTGGGGAAGCTGTTGGACACTGTAACAAAAACAACAGACTGCCTTTGATTGTCAATTCTTGTTAAGCGGTCTGAGAACTGTTGCATTCATGCTGAGGAAAAGCCAGTGCTCACCTTCTTTATGGTAAATGTTTCTTTGTCAGCTGTAATCTGATTGGACACGCTTGGCAAGACAGCGTTGAACACAGTTCAAGTTGAAATCATTTGAGTTAGTGTTACAGTAAAGGCTAAAACACACCGCCGGCGGACGCCGCGCGTCAAAACAGCCGCCCCCATTATTTTCTATGGAGAAGCCCCACACCGGTGGTGGCAGGCGCGCGCCGGCACGCCGCCCCGCCGCCCCGCGGGGCTTTACACCACTGTCCTATTCCCAGCGTCGCTGCGCCTGAAATAAACGCGGGTTTACCTCGAGAAACAGCAGTTCAGTGCTTCAATATAATGTTGGCTCAACTACAGTCATTATTTACTTGTGTGTTTCTTGCTTTTCACTGTAGTTTCAACTGTTCCTCCTGTCCTCCAGCTCCTCTCTCTCTGCCTGCAGTCTGTCTCCCCTGCAGCTCATCTCTGGCTCTGCTCACATGGCAGATCAGCTTCCTCTGCTTGTCTCTGTCTCTCATGTGTAGAACGATGGCAGGACTAGAGCCTCTTTACAGACACTTGTGCTGTTTGTCTTGACTTGTTTTGACTCGGCTAGTCAGGCCTGCATGGTAGGGATTCACATCTCAGTGCTGCCAAGGTGTGTGTCTGTTAACTGTCTGAATCGCGCTTGTTTTTAGTCAAGTGGCTGATGCTGGACGTTTCACTTCCTATAAATTCTTCAGCATAAAAGCCCGTCATTATTTTTTAAATTAAAGGCTTTTATTATGAAGCAGAAAACTCAGGAAGCGTTGTTTTCATCAGCAGTAACTTAACAGGAATCCTATCAGTTGAAAGCGACCATGAAGAAACGGTAAAATAAAGCAGAAACCTGAAAGTACACAGCGATACAGGAGGGAAACTAAATTTCAAACCACAGAAATCAATTCAGAAACTACAAATTACTGAGAGCTGAACACACAGAAACATCTACAGACCACTGTGTCTCTGCTGTCCTGCACAGAGCTCAGTCTGACAACACAGGCTTATTGAAGGGGAGAGATGGAGGGTCGGAGATGCTGAGGTCAAGAAATATCCCTAGCCCAGTGTCCTGGACGAGGGTGACGCGCCGTGGCGCTGCGCTTCCCATGTGTGTTCATTAGAACATGTGATGCGTGTCACATGACGCGCCACGCCGCTGCGCCGGCGGTGTGTTTTAGCCTTAAGAGGCTAAATCAGAGCAGTGAACAGCAGCCACCTGAAGGTTGAGCTTCTCTGCTCTCTGATCCTGTATGAACCAAACCTGACAGGATAAATGTGTGTGTTCATCCACAGTTCTTTGGCTCGTACACCAACAACACACTGTTTGAGACAGACGACAGGTACCGCCACCTGGGCTTTCAGATCGAGGACCTGGGCTGCTGCAGAGTCATCCGGCACTCTTTGTGGGGGACACATGTTTTTGTGGGGACGATATTCACCAACGCACCACCCAACAGCCTTATCATGAAGAAGCTGCAGGGAAGCTGAGCGAGCTCGGGGACACTGGGCTGCTATTCAAACTGTAAAAAGGTACATGGACTGTTTGCTCGAATGATGAAGCCTCAGTCAAGAATAACATCACCAAAGTCCTTCAAGAGCACCATAAACTGACTCCGCAGTGTTTTTACCTGTGAATCATATCTGTATAGATTTTAGTTGATATATATTTATAGATTCCAAACCCACACACTGAAATGCTGCTGTCACCACAATAAAGTTTTTCTTGACTGAGCTGTAAGTGGTTACTTTTTTGATTCAGTTCCTTCTGAGCATCACTGTTGTCGTCTCAACTGTCATCAGATTGTTTCATGGAAGGCAAAGACTGAACTAGTCGTTCTCAAACACTGGGTCGTGACCCACAGGTGGGTCACAGGAGATTTTATTTGGGTCACTGGACTAAACTGTCGCTGTGACTTTGCACTCATGATATAATAATCATATAGGCAGAGGAAGACTGAATAAAATATTTTATCTAAAAACCCAATTTCAAAAAGAGTTGGAGCACTATGTAAAATGTTAACAAGAACAGAATGTGATGATTTACAAACAACCTGTGGTGACCCTCACCCTGTCCGTGCTTGTGGATGACTGGGCCTTTTGAAAATGCCCCTTTCATACTCGATCATGATGCTCTCAGCTGTTACCAGTCAGCCTGTTTTCTGATCATTCCCAGTCCCCTGTCTCCCTCTCCCAGCTGGTTTGAAATGCATTGCTGGCATCAAATTCAGAATGAGTATATATTTACAAAAATGATTGGAGTTTGTTGAGGTAAAACATTTAATATAGTCTTTGTATTGTTTTCAGTTGTCAAAAAGGACATTCTGTTTTATTTGTTTTACAGTGTCCCAATGTTTTTTGGAATGAAGGTAGTACACCATACCAGCTTAAAATTGACATTGTTTGAAAGCATGTAGAAGCAGCAGTGAATCACAAGTGTTAAAGTGGACACAGTGGGTGGATGGCCAACATAACCTGTAATGAATGAGGTGATTCTGAGTATCGCAACTTCTGGGATCATCTTGTGACCCAAAGAAGCATTTCTCTGATACCTAATCACTGAAAAAGGAGCAAGTGTAAACAGTGAATAGAAGGAATAAATGTTTCTAAAGCAGGTTATTATATTTATCCTGGTACATATGAAACTCAGCTCACTCTGTGAATAATGGATTTCTTTCTCAGTACAGAAGCAAATTCACTTCCCTTTTCTTTTCCTTTCTCTGGCTGCTGGTGACGGGCCTGGTGTATTATTAGCCAGACAGAAACTGTAACGTCCAGGAGTGAGAAAAAAAGCATTTTTACTGGCTGGTACATTAATGAAAACCCTGTCAAACTGATAGTAGTCAGGAATAAATAAAGCAATAAATACATAAAAATGTGGAAATATTAAATAAGTACACAAAAGAATAAACAAGTACATCTACATAATGTGGAAATAAAGAGACAAAAGAATAACTAAATGTGGAAATATAAAAAGGAAACCCATTGATAATCAAATTACAATGATATGAAACATTTGAGAAACTGGAACCAAAGAATGTCTGGAGTTTTTGCTTCAAAAAATTGCTTTTTTAATTAATTAGTTATCAAAATAGCAATCTCTACAAACAGATATCTGAATATGAATGCAGAATCTGTAGGCAAGGGACAAGTTTTTAGTGTCAGAAGCAGTCTGGTTTCGATTTGTTGTCTGTTTATAGTCCAGGTAGCAAAGGTGTGAACTCAAGTCACGGATTTGATGATTTGAGACTCAACTTGACAAATTAAAAAAAGACTTAAAACTTGACCTTGGACTCAAACATCAATGACTTGTTAGTCTTCTGACATGAAAATGCTTGAAACCTTCCCCGAAGCCTGAAGATTAAAACGTCTGTTATTTATAAAGCGTGAATCAACAAATCAGTTCACCTTCCTTTGTTGAATCAGTTAACACAGTTAACACAGTTCATTCAACAGATCCACTTCGTTTGAACCAGTCCAACAGCATCCAATCAAGTTGCAGGAGAGAACCATGAAGAACTAATGTAACGTTACTGAGCGCCTGTTAAAGAAAACTGCAGTACACAAAACTTTGATTAAAATTTACAGATGGAGACATTAAACATTTGAAGTTGCACAAACACACCACACTGGCTTTGTTAAATGCTTGATTCTGAGGTTGGTTATTTCTTTATAGTAGACCATTGCTATGTATAACATACTGTTACTATGAGGAGCATAGAATGGAACTCGTCCAGTCTCACTGTTTTTTCCGCTATGTTTTAACCTTCAAATGCTGTCAATGCATCAAATATAAATGTGGGTCAATTAAAGTTGCTGTAAGAGACTGTGAGTACCACCAGAGGTCGCAGTAGACCACCAGCACCTCTACAACTTTCTCTTCAAACACCTCTTCATGTCAGTCCTGTTGTACTATCAGTAAGAACTTAAAACCTGTTTCTGAGTCACCAGTTGTAATTAAATACTTGGAGAACTACTGACATTCCCATCGGCCTCAGCTGTGCTGTTGGCAAATGTTAGCTTGCTAACACACTGCAGACTGTGAACATGGTAAACATTCTGCAGGCCTAGAATCTCAAAGAACAGCTGATCCTAGTACAGCTTCTCAGAGCTGCCAGCATGACTGGAGAGTCTGAGCTTTGTCTTGTAGTTTTCCTGTTGGTGAGGACAGTCTACAGACTGCTCACCTTGTGAAAAACTGTCACCTGGGGGGCATCATGTGTCCCCATCTTCAGAGAGACGAGGTCATACATTTCACAACAGGTTTTTAAAAAACTGACTGTGCAGCAGGACGAGGGGAGGAGGACTCTGTCCTTACATGGATGATGCTTTGTGCTCAACCTCTGTCACAGTTGATGGACACTTTCCCAAATGTTGAACTTTTTCTGTGAGGATGTCGACCATATTATCATCAGCATCTTGTTGCTGCTGTTTATGCTCAACCTGATGCAAATTCATAAAATGCACGACAGAATTATTTCCTGGGAGTATACATGTATGTATATTATTATTTGTTTTATATTTTCTTCCTATTCCACTCTGAAATGAATTAATCATCTGTGCTGTATTTTGTGTGTATTATGAAAGAACTACAACTCTGATTTCATTGTACAGCCCTGGGTTGTATAATGATAATAAATGTCCTTCCATCATTGAATCATTGAATTGAAAGCACAGTGCTGTGCAGCAGCAGTGTAATCCCCGGGCTGACCACGCTGGGTGCCCTGCTCGTTCACATCTTGTAATCCTGTTAGGCCTTCACACCAGGAATTCCATTCAATTAAGACTCAGGTCAGTCCTGAGGTTTGTAATGAGCCACACTGCATGCCTCAGGCTGACAAAAGCACAACACATGCACGGGGCCAGGACAGGGAAGAAAGGCATGCTGGGACTTACTGCACTGCTATACATTAAGTCTCCGGGGGGGGGGGGGGGGGGTTACATTGCTTTATTGTTGAAATGTTTCTTAATGTCACCTTGTGGACCAGGCCTATTCAATTACCTCTGTAGATGGGCCAGATTTAAAAAAAAAAAAAAGTAAAGTGCTAAAGGGCTCACGTTCTATATCTGACATGTTAGGAATTTAAATGTGTAAAACAATGCACCATTTTATTTTTTTCTCCACGTTATTCATTTTCACAATTGAGGAAAAAAAACATTCTCACACACAAGAAAAGTACAGTACATCACCTTAGAAGTAACTTGTTGTTTTAATCAACATAATGTTGATTAAACATCTTTTTTTTCTTCAGTTTGACTCAGCCTGAAGTGTAAGGAGAGACTTTACATCTGTAAGTCTGAGCTAAAAAGGGCAAGCCAGTTCTTTTTCTCTGAGATGATCAGCAAAAATAACAACAATGCACAGACATTATTTCCTGTTGTTGACAGACTGACAAACCCATCAGCATCAGTCCCTCCTGAGCTGCTCTCCACCAAAACATGCAACAGTCTGTAACTCCAACATGATGGCTCTTTCACCTGTACCTCATGAGACTACCCGGGTTAATTTGGCACTTTTCACCCCTCAGATTGTGGAACTTTGACAGGCATTGTCAAAAACCTTCAGCCCAACCTGAATTAGAATTTAAGATCCTATCACTTGTCTATAAAGCACCAAATGGTCTCGGGCCTGAATACATCTCTGATTTACTTGTATTTTATGAAGCACCCAGACGCCCCAGATCATCTGGAGCAGGTTTACTCAGTGTTCCCAGGATCAAAACCAAGTGAGGTGAAGCAGCCTTTAGTTTCTCTGCTCCTCACCTTCTGACCGTCAGAAGTGTTCTGTATAAGGCACTTCTACTGTTGGTCACCCTTTCTGAGTTGCCACATGAATTGTGGGCCAATATTTGTTGGAAATGTCCAAAGCTTGATGTTTTACAGTGAACCATGCAGGCTGCATACAGGTTGTAATGATTGTAGCAGTAAAAGTAGAAGAAGAACATAAACAACATGGATGTACAGCACTGAGTGAATAAAGTTACAGTTTCATATAAAAGACAGAGTTCATTATCATTACCAATGAACACAGCACTGACACCTTTCAAAATAAAGGTTTAATGACAGTTTAATGATAAGCAAAATGCTTTTTGACTGTTTGCTAGATTTTAAATTTTTGATATTTCCGTGATGACCTTGCGGGCCACATGAAACCTTTCAGTGAGCCACATCTAGCACCTGCATTTTGTCCAGATCTGGCCTGAATACTAGAACATCCACACATTGTTTTTATTTATATGTCTATGTATGTATTTGTATTTTGTTGTCTGTTACGTGTTTTACAGTATTTTTGTATCTTTTTTTAAATTTACTTTTTAATTTGGCATTATAATCTCCTGTACATTGTTTCTTATATGTTATCTTGTATGGGCAGGTGGGCAGGGGGTTAGAAAAAAATGAAAATATTTCTTGTCAAATGCTGGTAAGCAATGCCCTGTCCCTCATAAAAATATGCTTAAACAAAACCAAAAAAAAGATCAAGGGCTGCACTGCGGTCGTTACAGGGATGGATTTGCCAGTTGAGTAGGCCAGGAACAGACCTTATGAGACATTTTGATGCAGGAAAAACACTGGGTTATCATATGACAGTGGTGGAAAGAGCACTGGAAATCTGTACTCAAGTAGCACTGTTACATTACTAAAATTTGACTCAATTACAAGTAAAAGTACTGGTGTTAGACAAGTACTTGGGTAATAAAAGTACAAAACTTACTCAGAGTATTAGTTACTTTTTAAGCTTTGATGTTGTAAATGAACAATCGATTAATCATTAATCATTTCTAATATACAAAGCATGTTTTTTTCTCATTTTCAAAATGTTCTTTTTTTTTTGGTCATTTTTTCCTCATTTTAAGTTTAAGTTTCCTGATTCAACAAATGAGTCAAATAAGGTGCAATTACAGCCATGACTACTGATTAATTACTGATTAATACATTTTCCAAATTCTTAATGACATGTATAGATGTTAATGATTAATCATTAATCGATTAATTGTATGCTGCTGCAGTGTTTTTTCTTGTAATTTGAGTATTTGTAATGAGTTACTTCCACACCTGCCTAACGAGGATTAATGGTGACTCTGTTCTTTCCAAGTGTCCCAGTACACCATGACAACCATCATTCATTTCATTATGTACATCTGCTCTGACCTGTCAGACTGTCTTCTGTGTAAAATGAGAGTTCACTTGGTGCCTCTGCTGTGTCAGTGTGTTCATAGACATCAGTAAACGTGAGGGAAAACCTGCTATGTTTCCTCTTGCTGCCAGCAGAGACTTACTGTTGGATCAGATGCACAATAAGACATTGCACCACCTCACACACTGTTACACACTGTACATTTGTGCATTGACTCTGAGAATACACACAGCCAGTACAGTCTGATACAGGTCTGTGTAATCTCACGAGCCTGTGCCTCTGACCCACCTCTAATCCGTCTCCCCTGACATTCCAGTGGGACAAAAGGGGGAGTAGGTGGAGCTGAGGGGGGCATAGCTGACACCAGAGGCAGGGCACACACACACACACACACACACACACACACACACACACACACTCTTTTCCTTTCAGAATGTAAACACCCTGTGCACAGTGAGCAGTTCATGGTCCTGCACTTCTGCAGGTGCAGCGGCTTAATTGTATCACTGTTTCAGACGTCGGACGGAAATCACGTTTTATTGGAATTCTTCTTCTCTACATCCATGAGAGAGAGTTTAAGCTCCTCCAGTGTGTGCAGCATAATTAAAATCCCAGCATCTCCACAGGGAACAGGATATGCTGCTCTCTTTACAATAGAGATCATTCTTTGAGTTGGTGCTGTTTTAACTGCAATTCAAACATTTCAGAGTCTGTAATGATCACTGCAAAAACTTCTGCTGTTAAACCTGCATAGAGTGCTGCAGTCTGCAGGGATGACATACTGTCGTCCAGCTGCAGGGGCACTGATTACAATTTTCTTGGCTGATTCTGTTTTCTGATTTTTTTACCTGCTGATTCTGATTTTCAGTCTTTCTAAGAACTATAATTTACAGAATATACATTTTTTTAAAAACTTTTCTTTAATGTAACATTACATTGGAT
This sequence comes from Lutjanus argentimaculatus, assembly GCA_034769285.1. Lineage (NCBI taxonomy): Eukaryota > Metazoa > Chordata > Actinopteri > Lutjaniformes > Lutjanidae > Lutjanus > Lutjanus argentimaculatus. Next base: position 5,712,571 of record JAWZSL010000031.1, on the reverse strand, counting down.
GTTCATAATAAAACACTGACTATTAAATAACTTTTACATTTTCTCCAAAAGTGCTCCAGGTTACAGCCAGGCCTTATTATTATTATTTTAAGACTATATATCAGAGGGGGCATGATCTCATGAGATCTCATAGGGAACGTGATTTCACATGATCTCATGTGGAAGCAGATGTAAACAAACTGGAGACTGACGCGGTGCAACAGTTTGCTGTAGTGAAAATTTGCAGTGAAAAAACGGAAGCCGAAATTAAACAAGTCTGGATGAGAAAATGTCTGAGGAGACACGTTAGCACAGGTTGTTTATTCTTCAGTCAGAACAGGAGGTGAGATTTTAACTGTCAGTCTGTGAACAGCAGTCTGCTGCTGGCTAACATTCTTCATCTGTGTCTCCTTGTAGACTGTCTGTCTTCTCTTTATCCTGTTCTTGGAATCTATCACCAACACCAACTTCACGCCAGAATAAGTCTGAGTATGTGCTTCTGTGATCAGCGCTGCTATGGCTGTGACGGTGCGCACATAACATGACTATCGTGGAGAACACGTGTGTGAATATGACCGACCCAAAAACCTGTGACACTAACCCCTGACCCTAACTGAAACCAGCCGTTTTTCAGCGTGACCGGACAGTTCTGGTCTCTGGCCTGTTGATTGGTACATGCCCCGGCTCCAGGCTTGATGTTAGCATTGCTCTGGTTCTCTCCACAAAAAAGCCAATGGGATTTTTCCATTGAATTTTGGATTAGTGCAGAAAATAAAAGTTTATGATACTGACATGTTTGGTTCAGAAAGATAATCTTGCTGTCATTCATGAGTCAGTTCGTGGGGCTTATGTAGTGTTGGGAGACCATGGCCCCGGCACATCACTGAGCCATGTTTCAGGTCTGCCCCAAAAATCCTGAACACAGAAATCCTGAACAACAGTTTAATAGTCTAACAAAGTTAGTTCTCACTGTTTTCAGCAAGTATTTTCTAACATGTATGACGTGTTTGGAAGAAAAACTCTGTTTCCTTTCCACAGACTTTAATATCCACAGCAACCTCTGTAGTCTCATTTAAAACACATAAAAGCTTCAAAATTCATGAATGGACTGCATGAAAATTTATTTTAGGTAGATCTATTGGCAGAATATGGCAGAAATGGATTATAATATTCATAAATTTCACCTGACAACAATAGTTGTGTTTTCATTCCTTAAAATGAGCCATTTACAGTTACAGAGGCCACAGGTCCTCTCCACAGAGATGACATTCTGATTGGTTTAATTCATGCTGCACCCAAAAACACCCATAATTAATTAGAGGACTATGTGCAACTCCTTTCTGTCATTCATCTTACTTTGTGCCCAGATTATGTTGTTTGAATAGTAAAGTGAATGCACTTAAAGCTACCACTCTAACCCTGAGGGTCCAAATCTACACTGAAGCTTACTGTATTTTTCTGATATCATATGATTAGTGAGTATTGACACAGATTTACTGGTGTAACCTGTGCAGCCTGGTCCTGAATACAGTAGTGCTCTGCCATTCTGCACAGCCACAAAAGAGGAGGTGGGTGTTAACTGTGGTCCTGACTACCATCATTTGTTTTCAGTTCCCCCTTAAGAATGAGACAGAGGTCAGCAACATCCTCCTTCAGGAAACTCTTATCTGAAATGTGTCTGTGCTGATTAAGTGGGCAAACATGGTTCAGATGGATCAGTCAGAGGTCTGCAGTTAGAATAAACTGACAGCTTTATTGCCTCCATCCCCAGCGTGCAGCACGGAAACTCAGCCGTCAGTGGAAAATCACTGACACAAGTACAACAACATGACACAAACTGCTGGTGACTTTTTCCACAGAGAGAATAATTTTAGTTGTTTTTCACATAAAAAAAAAACAAAACAAAAAACTTCATCTGTAAAATGAAAAGCAGAGGTTTCACACACACACATGCATACAAGTGGCACAGATTAATAACAAATGCAACACAAGTTGGCACAAAACTGGCATGCAACAGATTGATTTTCACATGTATGCTAGTGCTACTTTCACGTCCTTTGTACAAAAGTTTGCTTGAAGTCAGTGAAGGCAACTTGTGAAACATATTTTGGCTTTAAGTTAATTAAAAAAGCCTGAACTGGTCAAATAATGCCTGATACAATAAGACTAAACACTTCTTAGCCCTTGAATCATTTGAGTCATTTACAGCTGTTGACTGACCAAAGAATGATTAGCTGTTTTCCTCTGGATGGTTTGAACAAAGGCTGATAAGAGACAGAGACAGAGTGAGAGACAGACAGAGGGGAAGTGCAGAGCCTCCACCATGTCTCAGGCCACCAGCCTAAACAAACTCAACTCCAGCACAATAACACTGTAGCTGCAGACGCAGCATTTTCTCACTGGCAAACAGCTCAGAGATGGATCATATGTAATCAGATTACTCTGGGCCTGCAATGGAAAAAGCTGGGGTTTGGGGTTTGATGAGTTAAAGGTGTGCAGCTGTGGTCCACAGGTGTTTGGACAATATGAGTAGAGTGAGTAGAGTGTAACTACACCTGCTGTCATGACTGCACACCAACATGAATGTTTTTAACAGTCTTCATAAGCTTTATGTCACAGTGTCAAAGTGTGCTAACATTAGCCATCATAAGCTAGTGGCCATAACAGACTGAGCAATGCTTCTGTTTCTGAATTCAACTTTTCTGGAAGACTGAGATATTTCTGTGTTCAGCATTTACTGATGGACCTTTTCTATACACACATGCTGGCTTGGTTTGACTCTGAGTGACTCTGCCTGAATGTGTGTCTTTTAACTGGAGACCAGTTAGACCCCTTCTCTGTCACTCAGTGAGAATTGGGAACTGTATTTTGAGGGGGTTTTGATTTTTACTTTTCAAATATGCTGGAAAATATATTTTGAAGCATCACCTTGTAATGGACCAACCTCTTAGTGATTACATTTTTTATTAAATGTAGATGTCAAAATCTGATGGAGTTGACAAAATGTTTAATTTCACACCACAGTCATTTTTAAACCATAATTCTTATTTAGCTTAGAAGGGCGACAGAGTTTACATGTTATGGTTGGGACACATCTGATAGCAATATTATTTAATGAATTAGTCTAAAAGTAGAAAGTTTACCAGAGCTTGTACCAGGAAGTGAGACAGGAGTCCTTAGGGTATAGCTAACCCTTTTTATGCCTGATTAAATCATTAAATCTGGGACACAACTTTAGGACCAACATTTTCATTTAAAAAAATGATTTTAAAACAAAGATGAATATATAATAGCATGTTCTTACACCTAAGTTATCAGCAGGTATTGTTAGTTTAACATTTTGAAGGCTTTTAACACATTTTTAAATTGATTAAAGTTGTGCACTCTTGTCTGGGACAAGGATGTTTTCTCACTCACAGCAAGTTTAGAAATTAAATTAAAGCAAACCAAACCAAAACATTTTATAAATTACATATATTTCAATATATCCTTAAAGAATAATATTTCACCAAAAAATTGGAATTAGAGTGTGGTAATAATTTTTAAAGTTTTCTTTTGGACGGACATGATTTGTCCCAATTCTCAAGAGTGGGTGATATACTTGAGTCAAGTGGCTGTAATACAGTGAATAAACACTCCATTTCCTATAATTTGTTCACAATAGAGTCCTCGACTATTTTATTTTTTATTATGAAACAGTAAAATCAGCAAATGTTAGGTTTTCACTACCAGTAACTAACACATCTCCTATCAGCTGAAAGTGAACATGAAACAGTAAAATAAAGCAGATACCTGAAAGTACGGTGAGGCAGAAACCACAAGATCCACTCAGAAGCTACAAAAGTACTGACAGCTGAAAATGTGTAGACTTTTAAAAATGTCTCTCTCTCTGCTGTCCTGAACACACGAGCTGAGTTTTGCAACACACACTTGTTTGAGTGGGGGAGAAGGGGGGGTCCTCACAGGTTTGCTGTGGGGAATGAGACATCACCACAGCACTCTTGGAGACATGCTAGGAGAGAGTCCATCTCGGGTGCATTTTGGCACTGTTCAGCTTGTTAAAAGTGGTAATGGAAATGCAAATCAGCGCAGCACGGTTTGACTCATCTCAGCCAATAGTGCCAGTTTTTCCACTGGCCTCAATAGTCTAGCTTTCAGGTAAACAATCTTAAACTAAAAATGAGTACAGCAGCCCAAATAACAAGTTGGAGCCATAGACTGTATATTAAATACATTGTAATCCTGTTTAATATACGACCTATGGTTGACGCAAGTTGTTTCCCCCCGCCTCCTCCTCTGCAGACACTGCAGAGACAGGCAGGCTGCAGGAGCTCTGCAGGAGTGCAGGATGAGCATGACCTCGAAAACTTACAATAACAAGTGAGTAAGTTGATCAGCTGTGTATAACTGTTAGTTGTCTGTCAACGTAAACTTAAGCCTGTTATCCTGAAAACAAAACCACTGCTCTGAAATAACAAACTCTGGACAATGAGTTATGTGCCTGCCAAACTCCATTAACATTTTCCTCAATTTAACAGTTATAAACATCTTCTCCTTCTACAAGATTATTAATGATTTATTACGAATCACAATCAGACACTTACTCATTCAGCAAAACTTCAGCATTAATTTGAACTCTGATTATTGTGAATTGGACACACAAACAGTTATTCTGGACATTTCAAAGGGGGACACCACTGCTGTAGTGTTCATGTCAACTTAACTTCATGTTTCCTTGATCTCTAATAAAAAAAATCATGATCATTTTATGATTTATTACAATAAATATATTATAGATGTCTCCCTAGACACACAGAGAGGTTCTCTGTTTATCAGCGCATATAGAGAAGCTTTTCATAGAGACTGAACCACAATATAAACCTACAGCTTAAGGACGACTCCTACAGTGACATTTCCTTGATATGCAGCCATTTGTTTTCAGTGAGCCAAAGAACTGGTAAAGGGGAAAATTTGACCTCATGGTGGTTCTATGGCAAAGGTCACTGGGTCATCAAAGATCAATATTCAATACCTCAGCCTGCTCATTTATTGTGATAGCTTGGGGAAGAAAGGGTTTGAAGTGAAACACTTCAGATTGAACTGTTTCATGCTCAAAAGATTTAACTGAGTCGTCTCAGAGCCTGTTGCTGAGATTCTGCTATTTGATATTGTGGGAATTCTGTTGTATGAACCTCTGACAGAAGCAGCTGAAACTGATCCAAACAAGAGAAAACCTATTTTTTGGCAAATTTTTAAATCTCCTTGAAACTGAAATGGGATTATTTGTGTTTGCTAATCAATGTTATGTTATGATATCAGTGTTCTGAATCATTTGTCAAATGATTGGTGCATTGCTCACATGTGTTCTTGCCATAAGTGCCAGTAAAGTCTGAACCAGTCTCTGATCTCAGCTCTGTAACTCTGCATCAAGTTTCACAAACTCCACACATTCACTTCTCTTACAAGAACAGTTGATATAAAAATAAATACTATGTATATGTACACATGCATTCACTGAGATACTGTGGATTACTGATTCACACATGCAACATCAAATCCTAAATATTAAAAAAACAATACAAAGTTTCATTGGCGTTGTAGAAGAAACCCAAAACTAGAAAACAGACACAGTCTCGATATATGTTTGCCTTGATAAGAAGAAAATACTGCAGTTTCTTTACTACACATCCAGCAGACACACAGCAGCATGACCATCCAGCTGAAGTGGGCTTACAGTGAGTGACTTTATCAGCTGCTTCTGCTGCTCACAATGAGCCCATTATAAAATATAAAAACATGAATGAATGCAGCTTCCAGGAGTAGCAGTGTGAAAGTTCCCCACTTATTAGCATTTTTGTTTTTTCTCTTCAGACAGGATTTATTTCTTGACATTATTGTAGGTAAAGTACCTTTAATACTGCATGTGCTGTTGGATGATAATCTTCAACTGTATTTTTGATTTTTGATAACATACTTCCAGCCCTTTAAGTCCAACCTGCTTTTTCATGCAGTGGATGCCTGCAGGAAGATGACAGACAAATAAACGAGCCAAAAGAAGAGGCTCTTAAGTACTTAAAGGGTTGATTAAATTAGCTTGTAACTATTATTTCCTCTTGGATAAACCACATATTTTATTCATCGAGGTTCTCTGATGTGACTCTTGACACATCAGTGTGTGCAGCTGCTGCTCTGCAGGCTGGCCTGCTGTGTAGCAGCACTATGTTTTGATGAGAAAATTTAATTTAAAAAAATCTAATTAAATCTCTTTACAGGACAAAAACACATTTTCTCCTTACGTGGCAACTTTTACAACTATGCATGTAATTATTTAGCTTTTGATGAACCTTATTTAATTTGTTTAAACCAAAATGTAGGCTCAGACTCCTGTGTCAGAAAGACTGAACAGAGTTATGTGAGATTATAGAGTCATTTTTGAGGTTTATCACAAACAGTGATAATGCAGTGTTGTTTAAAAGTCAATGCATTATGCAATGCAAATGCTGCATTCTTTTGATAATGTATCTAATATATGTGATAATGTCCTTAGCTGCAGGATTGTTCCACCTCATGTGCAGTGGCAGTAGAGAGTCGAAGTCAAGTTGTCCACTGGTTGGAAGACCTTTCACCTTTCAGTCCACCTTGATGGACTTGACTGTGTCCTCAAACAGAGCTTGAGATGATGAAGAAAATGACGGTGAGTGAAGTTAGTGTGTGGCTTTGTGAAAGTCCCACAGTGCTGCTGAGTGGTGAGCTGGTGGTAAAGATGGCGTCCGTTTTGTTCCAGGGCGTCGCTAAGTTACAGATGTTTCCCTCACAGCACGCCATGCACACCTGGACAGGAAGAGACACATCAGAAACAGAGTTCAGTCCCACAGGACACTGCTGCAATGCTAAAATAGCAGAGAAAGTTGGCTGCTTGTGTCTGAACATCGGAGCAACTGAACATGGTGAGCCCATCTATCAGGGAGTGTATCAAAATGATTTTGATGGGTTTGGAAATTCACAAATTTCCATTTTCTTGCTGCTTCTCTTGCTCACTGAGCATTTACATGACACTTTGGGTCTTGAGCAGGTAAAATGATGCATTGTGTTCATCAGAGCACTACAAGCTACAGCTTGTAGTTTTCCCAGTAAAAGCTCTGTGGTCTTATAAGTATAGTTATGCATGTGGTTCGGTTGTTAAGTACTAATTGAGATTTATTATCTCTGCCAGGTGCAAGATCATGTGATGGGTTGTGTGTGTGCATGTGTGTGACCAATGGGGCTGGAACTTGTCCGCAGCTAATCTTGCATACTATTGGACCCTAACTTGACACAGCAATAGTTTGTTACACAGAACATCTGGAGGTCATCTCAGAAACTGTTGGAAAGGCAAGCACTTTTAAAAAAAACACTTGGCAGGTGATTGGATGAACCATGTCTAACACTGGCTAACTTCAAACAATCAATCAGATCAATATGATGTAAACAGAGGAGTTACCTTGCAAGGCAGCTGGATTTGTGAGATCATGAAATCACGCGAGAATCCTTCTGTTCTGTGTAACAAACCATCTGCTGTGTCAGGTTACTGCAGGCGGAGCAAGTTTGTAAATCAAAACTGGTTGAGAGAAGAGCGAAAAAACATGTTTTCAACCCCGTAGCTGCAGTTCCTCCTAGGATGCTGATTGGCTGCACCAGTTTTGGTGCAAGCACAAACGGATAACTTGAAGCCCGGCAAGATGGATTCTCATGTGATCTCTTGAATCTAGCTGCCTCGCAAGGTAAACTGGACTTTATCATCCTAAATGTTTTTTCTGTAAATTTATTATTGTATGCTCAAGTACCTCTCATGGTTGCAGTGATTCAAAATTTTTGAAAAACCTTGAGAGCCTATATACTGCTGACTCCCCACTCCTCTTCACTGGCTGATAAGGACTGCAAGTCAACAAAAATAGCTAAAACAAGGCTATCCTAGTAGCAGTGTGGGGAGTAAATTAGTTCCATGTAAGCAGTTACATGTAATTAAATTACAAAATAGATCTTATTGTAATCTGTTACCATTACTGAGAAAAAATATGTGATTATAAAGGGGTTACATCCAAATTTTCTTTCTGGGTTGGGTGTCAGAGGTCTGTACTCTGCTGACTGACCTCTTCTACTTTTAAAACTGTAGGTAAGTTGTGTTTTAAGAAAGTCCATCTCAGTGATGATCAGCGCCCATCATGGAGTAGCTGTTGTAAAAGGGCTTCTTGAAAGGAATGAAGAAGTTAGCTTGCTATGTTAGCTCTCACTGTAAACGGGTAAGTGTGATGCTGAATTTGAATTTTATTATATGTTACATTCTAACTTTAAATGGCACATTGAATAGTTTCCTTCCTATTATGGTGCTGAACAAAGTGAAGGTTTGAGAGACCAGGCTTGGGGAGTGACAGATTACATGTAATGGGATTATGTAATATGGATACAAACATTACAGTTACAGATAAAAAAAGACATAATCAGATTACAGATACATTTAGTAAAAATAGGGATTAGCAGGATTACAATTTTAAAATAAAGAATGATATCCTACCATGCACAGTGCACACACAGCTGCCAACTCATTATCATGACCTCTAGTGAAAAAAATGCTTCACTGGGTGGAAATTTCAACATTTTTTCTCTTTAAATCAATCAAGTGCACAACAAAGGAAGGAACAGCTGGACAAACTAATAAACCTAGCAACAAACACCTAGAGCTTCAACAATTAATCTGTTATTAATCATCTATTAAATTAATCTGCATCTATTTTAAACAATCAACTAATTGCTTTAAATCAATTTTTAAATGAAAAGTCAAGATTCTCTGATTCCAGCTCCTTACATGTGAATATTTTCTGGTTTCTTTACTCCTCTCTGACAGTAAACTGAATATTTTTGAGTTCTGGACAAAACATTTTACATTTTGTGACCAAACAACTAATTGATTGTGAGAAAATGGTCGACAGATTAATTGATAATGAAAATAATTGTTACAGGAAAGATTTTTCAACTGACAAGATTGTGAAAGGGTTAATTAATTGATTAATCTTTTAGTCAATTTTTAATTTAAAAAAATCGATTTCAGCCTTAATATTTTCTTAATATTTTGAATATTTTCTGGTTTCTTTAATCCTCTCTGACAGTAAACTGAATAACTTTGAGTTGTGGACAAAACAAGACATTTGAGGACGTCATCCTGGACTCTGATCCACATTTCCACCATTTTCTTTTCAACAACTAATTGATTACTTATCAACCGATTGATTAATTGATCATTAAAATAGTGGTTAGTTGCAGCCCTAAAAAACACTATATCAGGCTAAACAATTTCACCATATTTTATATTGAGATAATCCAGAAGTAACAGAAAGTAATCAAGTTACATTACTTTAATACTGTGGTAGTTGGATTATGTTGCTCACTACATTTTTTAACTGGTAATAAGTAACCGTATTGGAATACATATAAAAGTCCATGTGTGCTCTGTGTTGCTCCTGTAGCTGGTTGGTTGTGATGGAAAACATGAGGCTGTAAAAGAGACCAGACTTCTCTCAGACTACTACTGTGAGTTAAACTCTACCAGAGTAATCTTTGTACAGTCTTAGCTTGACTGAATTCACTTCTGACCAGTGCAGTGAATAAATTCCCTTCACCTCCAGGGTATTTGGGTTTGAGGCAGAGATCTCAGACAGTACACTTTGCACTGCTCACCTTGTTTCCTTCATGATTTCTTTCAGTGCATCCTGTAGACAGACAGTCCTCCAGGGCCACACAACGTTTGGTCACTGACACACTGTTCCCTCGCACATCCATCGTGTGGCGCGTGTAGCAGTATTTGGCCTCTAAAAGACATGTTAATTCAAGCACAGATATTGGCAGAAATAACCACAGCACTTATAATGGTAAATGCTTTTCATAAAAACCATTTGTTTCAGCTGTGTTGTCTTCACCATGTAATATGTGAAAAGCGAGGAAATGAGGAAAACCACTATCGCCCGGGGGAAATACCAATCATTTTACACATTCCAAAAGGCTCTCGTTGAGCGCTCTGTCTCAGGTTTTTCTAATTAAGCCTGAGTCCAGCATATACTCAGCCACTGATCTGTCCAGCAGCGATCGAGACAGACAGAGTGAGACAGGCTAGTTCCTGTACTGACAGTAACACTGATCTGCACATCTGGTTTTCAACCAGCCTAAAACAGCACGTCACCCCACTGTTCAGATCGATCCACTGGCTTCCAGTTGCTGCTCGCATCAAGTTTAAAACCCTGACACTCGTCTACAAAACAGCAACTAAAACTGCTCCCACCCTACCTGAATTCTCTCATCCAGGTCTACACTCCCTCCTGCTCACTACGCTCTGCCAATGAAAGAAGCCTGATTCAACCACCACAACAGGGGCCTAAGCCGGTAGCTAGACTTTTTACCTTTGTAGTTCTCTAGTGTTGGAACGAGACTCCAAACTCTGTTCAATCTGCAGAGTCAGGGCTGTTTCTTGCTTTATGCGAACCAAATTTAGGAATTTAATAAATAAACATTTTACGGAAAAAACAGCATTTTTCTCATTTATGTGCATATGGCAGATGTTAAAATGCAGAATCTGTAAATCCTGTACAATTTCAAGAGTTTCTTGATGTTGGGGTGCCCCAATGTTTCCTCATTATTAGCATATTCTTTAAAGAAATTTTCTGTTCAAGCCTGTTTTCCTCTTAAACTGCATCAGATTGATGAATATAACTTTTAGGTACATGCCCCAGAACACCTTAAATAGGGACCGCCACACAACATTTTGTGTAGGGCCCCCAAAAAGCTGGAAACGGCCCTGTGCAGAGTCCCTCTCAGTCTTTAAGAAAAAACTAATGACCCAGCTCTTTTGTGCATCCTATACACTCTGCACAGTGCCCTTTGCAGTACCTGCAGGCACCTACATCCTGTCAGACTCAAACTTTGCTTTATGGCACTTACTCATGCTGTTCTCTCCTGAATAGATCCTTACTTAATGTATGTGGATAAAAGTGTCTGCTAAATTAAGTTGTATTACAATTACAACTTAATTTAGCAGACTGAGGTTGACTTGTATTCATGGGAGTGCACTGTGAATGGACTACACACTCTGTACTGTGGTCTGTGCTGGACTTGAACCAGCTCCACCTGCTCCAGTTCCCACAGACTGAGCTACTGCTGGCCCTAACTGAAAACAAAAAAGGTTTGCAAATTTCATGAGGAACACTTTTATTAGGCCCCAAGCATGTGATTTGATGAGAAGTGTGTACTCCACAGTGTACCTTTAAAGCCAAGACAAAATGATGTGGTGCAGACATTATAGTGTGAATGTTGCCAGTGGAACTTTACCGTGTGGACAGTACACGTCTGGCGCCCAGCGGTTGCACTCAAAGTTGTCTCGTGCATCCTCGCAGGTGAAGCACTTGAATCCACCAGGAAATGGAGTGGCTGAGAAAAGACAAACCCATCAGATCATCTTACAGGAGCAATGTGTAGCCATTGCATGTGCAAAACTGTGTACAGCAGTACAAACAGCCAGTTGAAGCCAAAGACTGTATATTAAATATTTTGTAATCCTGTTTAATTTATGATCTATGGTGCATCATACACATGAGATTTAATAGTGTGGCGAGGCTGCGTGTTTCACACTAGGTCTACATGCAATCATAGTTCTTTCAGATCATTTGTAATCCAGTCTTGAACTGCAGTGTCATTTTGGAGACTTTGTAAAATAAACCCAAAATGATAAATCCAACACTGAATGTTCTCTGTGATTAAAAATCCATTTTTCTGTCATGAAAACTGTTAGCATGGTGGTCAGCTGTCCACCAGCTCCCCCATGATGCCTTGGGTTGAGTCTGGACTCATTAGAGGCCTTGTTTGTTTCTGACTGAACATGCGTAAAGCATAATGAAGAGAATATTGTTAATGTAATTAATCATGTGTACATTCTCCTTTGCAGCCTCATATACATATGTATGCATTATCCATGGATATATAGTTATTACTCTGTTTCTACATGTTATATTTTGACTTCTGGACACAGGATTGGACCGTATGTGATGTCGACCTCGCCCAGCCACTAGACTCATGTAGAGGTGGTCCGATTAGCACAGTCATACGGACATCATATCAACAACATGAAAACTGTCACTACAGTGTTTAGTGTCTCTATCTGTAGAATATGTCAGTTTCTCTCATTTCTCTAACTCTCTCCCCTCCCCTCCTCTCTCTCTCTGAACAAGGGGAAAAATCACAGACTGCTTTCTGTTTAAAGATCTTTTCTTCTCCTCAAAACTCTTCTGCAAACTCCTGTGTGGACACCACAGGCATGAGAGCCCTGACAGTTCAGTGAGGTTGCCATCACACAACAGCCAGTGTGGCCCGAGAGTTCGACCCCAGCAGGTGAGCCTGCAGGCGCCCACACAGTCTAACTACAGCCAACATCCAGCAGTGGGTAGATTGGCAGTTTAGGGCAAATGAAAATGGCAGAGGTGGGGAACTTGATTAAAGACTCAACTTGACTTGTTATTCATGACTTGAAACTTGACTTGGACTTGAGACAGATAACTTTTTTTTTTAATGAAATATTTTAGTTTTCTAAGCAGAGTAGCAGAGGCCAAAGCACAAGGAAGCTATCACAGAGGGGGTCAGTCTGAAAATACTAACATTTAGATTCAATGCCACAAAATGTCAAATATAAGTCATATTTATATGGTGTAAGCAGGCTGCAATCTTTGAAATTAAAATTCAGCTTTTCATGATCATGTCTTTTAGGGCTGCAACTGTTATTTATTTTCATTGTTGATTAATCTGACACTTATTTTCATGAATCATTGATTAGTTATTGGGCCCAAATATCTGAAAATTGTGGGAAGTGTTTAGAAATGTATTTTCCAAAGCCCAAGATTTATGTCCTCAAATGTCATGTTTTGCCCACAGCCCAAAGATACTCAAAAAATGTAGAATTTTTATTCCTTGAAAAATGAGTCAAACTGATTAAATGATCATGAAAATAGTTGGCGATTAATTCAATAATTGATTTATAATTGATTCATGGATTAATCATTGCAGCTTTACTGTCCTTTACCTGATAAAAATGTGGAAACATTTTAAATCATCACAATTTCGTATGACTTGACTTGTAGCTTGCTTGACCTGAGCAATGACTCGACTTGACTTGCCTGACTTATAGCATATAGTTTGATTCTCACCACAGTGACTTGGGACTTGCTTGTACCTTGCACATGTGTTACTTACTCCCACCTCTGGAAGACGGACTGCAAAAGCAATCCAGCAGTCAAATAACGTGCAGCAAAAATGTGCTACTTTAAACTTAAAGCTATGAGTAGATTTTTACTGACAAAGCATCTTTTAAATAATTAATAGGGCATAAATATAAGTTGGAAGGCAAAGGAGACAACTCTGGTGAGCACTGCGTCGTAAGTGCTGCTTAAAGAGAGTTCATGTCAATGTTTCTAGATCAGAGTTACTAAATGTTTAGTTGTGACTACCAGCTACACTGTATGTAAAAGAGGCAAAGATCATTTCATATGACAGTGATCTTCATCTAGCATGCATTTGGCAGCATTCTGCTATTCCAACCTGCTTGTTTCAATCTGATCAGAGGAAGGAGAATCTCCTTGCAGACCATCTGCTGGGATCAAACACAGCACTGTTTGCTTTCCAATTTGGCAGCATGGCATCAATCTGATAGGGCCCCCTCCTCTATACACCGCCTCCCCCCATGTGACAGCTGAAGGTCTACAGGTCAGACAAAACTTCATTCAGCCAAACAAAGCCTGCCAATCAGCTTTGATTTCTCTGTGGTCACACCACGAGCCTTCCATGACCTCCCAGGATATCTGGCTGCTGCCTCACTCCAAAACATGTGTGAGCGAGTAGCAGCCCAGATACAGTCGTCACATGTGCCAGGGTGACACATGTACACTGTCTGAATCTACAGTATCCATACACAACTACAGGACTGAGATGATGCTGTCCTTCAGTCCAACATCACACTGCTCCTCTTACACTGTCATACTCAACTCTAAAATGTCTCCATTATATGAGTTCATATAGAAAAATACATCATCATATATAATTTTGAATAAATACATAAATATATCTCAAATATGAGTAGAGCTGCAACAATTAATCCATTATTAAATTAATGACCAACTATTTTGATAATCGATTACTTACACTACGTTTTTTAAGGAAAAGTCCAAATTCTCTGATTTCAGCTTCTTAAATGTGAATATTTTCTGGTTTCTTTACACTTCTCTGACAGTAAACTGAATATCTTTGAGTTGTGAGTAAAAGAAGACATTTGAGGACATTTTTCATCATTTTCTATTTTTATTGATGGATTAATCAAGAAAATAATCAATGTTTCATCATGAGAGCTCATTACATTAACAGAAATCCAACTGATCTGTGAAATCTGTGAGGTTTCTGGTGAAGCTGATATCAGCTATTTGCTTAACAGCATCCAAACCAACAAATAACAAAATGCAACGACAACACAGCAAACACTAATAAGTGGAGCTTGAATTGACAAACTATAATTTCCAAGGTCACGCTCATGAAACTACAAAGCTTTTAACCAATCAAACCTCACAAACCTGTCTGACCTCACAGGGGTTAAAGGTCAAGCTGAGCCAATCACAGTGAACTATGACAACAACAGCTCAGCAAATGGAAGGAGCACAAGTCTGCAGGACAGATGGTGTGAGGTTTTAACACTAAATTAGGACACAGATGAATGGAAGAAATAATAAAAATGTTCCTGTTGACATGACTGCATTGACTGAACGCTATTTCACTTTCAATTCTACGGTTTCTCACATCATATATATTATATATTTATCATGCTGTATACTTATATTATATCATATTGTGACATGAGTCCAGATAAAACATAGATTTTGGATATTATTGTATCATGATATGTCATGTGCTGTCTTTTCCTGGTTTTAAAGGCTGAATTACAGTAAACTGATGTAAATTATGAACTTAAAAGACTGTTCTATTATTTTTCTTTACCCTTTTAGTTATTATCCCCACATTACTGACGATTATTTATCAAAAAGCTCATGGGATTAATATTTTGTGAAAACACCAATAGTCATCCCTACAATATTTTTGCAATATTGATTGAGGTAAATAAATATAATAAAACACAATTTTAGTGGTCATTTTTCGATAAGATAAGATAAAATGAGATAAGATAAGATAGAACTTTATTAATCATGAAGGAAATTTTTGTGCCTGTTTGCCCAAAAATTACAGTAACATAAGAATAACAATAGAGCATCAAATAAGTGAAATATACATAAATGTAAATATAAAGAGTATAATGAATAAATGCAAAGGAACAGTGCCAAATAGAATAACAACAGAAGTAAGATAAATATAAAAAGTAGTCATGGTAGTTACACTGAAAGTCATATTGGCAGTGATATTGAGTTGCTATTGGTTATTGTTATGGTTGCTATGGTTTCCAGTGGTATAAAGTCCTGCTGTTCCACCATTTCTCCGTTCTTCATTGAGGTCGCCATCCCCTGAGTCCTAGCTTCACCGAGACCAGTGTTTGAGTCAAGTGTGCAGTTTCTGCTGGTGAGGACAGCTCCTGACGCTCCACTGACAGATGATTTATCATCCATTAATCGTTGCACCTTTAAATGAAACTATCATGCTTATCTTGACATCTCAGGCCTGGATGTGCTGCTTCTGCTTAACCTCTTATTACAAGTACAATGCCTTTTTATTTTTATTTTTCATTTGTCCTTACAAACTGCCTTTTAAATAACCTGTCGTGGTGTACACATTGATCTGTGCACCACATTGTACAATCCTCTGTAAAGTGAAACAAGTTTGACCAACCGAATGACAGCAAGGGGGGTGAGGGATGTTTTGGAGTGGGAATTCTGAGAAAAAAAGTCAGAACTCATAATTTTCACATGGCTCTAATCCTGGACAGAACAGTTCAGTACTGTGTGTATTTTCACATTGATCCATGTGTGTTTTTGAATGCTCAGTTTTTGTGGGCAGAGGGCTGAAGCAGAGAGAAAAAGCTGTGCTTTGAGAATGACTCAGCTCAGTGTGGACCTGTCACAGTGCAGCTGCATGCTTGTCCTGCTCATCCTCAGCAGAGAAGAAACAAACACACCTCTTGTCCTGAACGTGTGTTGAGCAGCTCTGTGTCTGAGCACACACACAGCAGTGAGGCAGGACAAACTGAAACAGATGCCACATGAGAAAACTTCCACACTGTAATGCTGTGTGCTGTTTGAAAGTGGACACTTACTTGAGGGGTGGAGGTATATGATGTCCTGTTCAGTGAAGTCTCTGCTGTTTGCACTTTTCAGAGGATCCAGGATGACGGTCAGCAGTAGGACCCAGGCCGCTGCAGGCCAGGGCTCCATTGCTGCTTACTCTGCTGTCACACATACAGCGCTTTGATTCCTGGAACATCAAAACACACATCTGTAGGTTATGACTGCAGTGTGCATGAATGTAGACTGAATGTAGTGAAATGTTATTGCATATGGTCTTTAAATAAAACAAGTTGTTGACTATAAGCTTCTACAGTGACACCCTGCACAACAAGCTGACATGATCACTCAGAATAAAGTTGTAAAACTATTAAAACACATTTATTTTGACTCCACAACAAGTTTCTCCGGAATGATGTAGAATTTGCAAAAAATGTCCAGCTGTTTTAGGAAATGATTGTACCTTTTAAAAGATGAAACAATATATTTGCAGGATGTTTTAATGATTTACTTCTTAAATTGGAATCAATTATCTTGGTGCCACATACAGGACTGGAAAGTCAGAAAGTACTGAGAGAGACTGACATGTTGGTTTGGGATTAGTTGACGATATAAGATACAGAATAGTGCCGACCTCCCGCTTTAACACCTCATCTCTATAATACTGTTAAGACATTGAGTAGTACTCTGAAGTCTCAAATGAATGGAAGTCAGTGGCAGCCAGTAGATTAAACAACACAGCAGTTTAAAAATGTTTAAACTGCTTCAGAAGAACACACATGAAGTCTGCAATTCTGAGGCGACAGTGTGGTCGTTCACTTTGCTGCAGCTTCGACTGTCAGCTCCAGCAAAGCTTCATAAAAATAAAGTAAAATGTAAAATGTAATGAAAACTGCGAGGTTACAATTAAGAACTAATGTATTTTTTAACTAGATGGTCCCCAATAACTTCTTATTACTTTTTTCTAAGTGAAAGTGTAACAACTTGTGTTTTTTTTATTTTTTGTCGTTGTTTTACAATTATTCTTGATTTTGATTTTTTATTTTGATGTCATTTTTTTACTTGTTTTTTTCACTTATTTTTTCTATTTTTTATTATTCTTTTTTATTGCCCCCTTCTAATATAAGTATGAACAAACATGTTATTTTTTCTTCCTGTGTATTTACCTGTTTTCTTTGGGCTCATGGACGAAAATTATTATTCATCCCGACTGACTGCAACTATGTATGAACACTGAGGAGATGCTGAGACTCATGAACTGCCTCCTAAAGATATTTAAGATTTTGCTGTGTTCGTGAGCAAGCGACTGTACTGTACGGCGGTACCTGTTAAAAGGAAATAAGAAGAAGTAAATAAATAAATAAATAAATAAATAAAAATGTTCTTGACAGCTATTTCACTGTCCACACACTGTTTTTTGAAACTGCAGGTAACTGAGATTTTTTATCACTTCTGCTTTGGATTAGGATGTAGTGTTAAATTGAGACAGAGCTGATGACTTCATCCAGCACACAGTGCTGTGACTGCTCATGGTGTCTTGTCCGTGTAGGCCTTTACTATATATTGAAATAATAATTTGACAATTAATCAAAGAATGAAGACATTCCCATGGTGGGAGCTCGTTGTTTACTCCGAGGAGGAGAAGGATGGTCGCCCCGGGAAAAGCCCAGAATAGAAACAGGAGCCAACAGAGCTGTGATTGAGACCAGTTTCATCTATCAACCTGCAGGTAAAGCAGGGCCACACTGGGCCCACTGTGAACATTGGCTCATTCAACAGCCGGGATACATGGGAGCGCTTGTCCCATAGACAACATACTGCTCTGACATGGAAGAAAAAAATGGAGCCATCTGAACATTTGTCAACTCCTTGACTCCAGTCCTTTGTGGCCTTTTCTCCAGCACAGCCAGATGCATTGAAGACCCTGCTGAAATGTGGACAGGCTCATTATCAATGAGCTAACTCAATGAGCCGCTCACAAAGAGCTATCTAAATATTCCACACAAGTCCCGCACACAGGCAGACCAACACATTCATCTCTGAAGCTGCCGGGCTAATATTTGGATT
The DNA here is from genome assembly GCA_034769285.1 of Lutjanus argentimaculatus. Lineage (NCBI taxonomy): Eukaryota > Metazoa > Chordata > Actinopteri > Lutjaniformes > Lutjanidae > Lutjanus > Lutjanus argentimaculatus. The sequence continues at coordinate 5,694,242 of JAWZSL010000031.1, read as the reverse complement.
AGAACACAGTCAGCTGACTCCACATGAGGAATATGTGTGGAGAGGTAAACATCACTGAGAAAGGCTACAAGCTCAATATTGCTTCTATTATTATTTGTTACTTATTGTCTTTTATCTTTGTTCATTTCTTGATCACACTAATATTACTCTGTTGTGTGAATACACTGTGTATTTTTTTGGTTTTACGCTTGTGAAGCACTTTGTAAACCTGTTGTGCCATATAAACAAAGCTTCTAGATAAAGAAATGTATATCAATATTAAAAAAATGCATCTACAGTTGATTGGAAACGAATGTGCAAAAACATACATGAAACAACTAACTCAAACTACTGGAAAGAATATTTATGGAAGGTTTTTAACTTGATATGTTAAGACACAAAGTGTGTATAAAGAAAACTCAACCTGGAGATGTTGGAGAGAATGTGGCGAGCAGACAGCAAACCACAGTCACATATTTTGATCACATACTGTAAAGTCATAAATGGCTTCTGGGAAAATGATATTAGAGAATCGTCAAATATCTCTGGTATTTCTTTAAATAAAAACCCAACAGTCTTATTACTTGGAAAAATACCGGAAGAGAAAGACAAGAAAGATTCCCTCTTGTTTACAAGGAACTTACAAGGAACTCGTTAGATAGATAACTTAACCAACGTTAAATGGAAGGATCTTGTGAATGAGATAGATGAAATGGAAAAAATCACCATGAGAATTAGAAATCAGGTGCAGATCTTTGAAGAAAGATGTAAAAATGGTTGAGTTATATAACAGCTACAGTACTGAGATAGACAGTGTAGAGGTGTTTTTTTGTTGTTCTTTATCATTCACATGAATGTGTGTGTAACTACGTGTCCATGTTCAAGCACACATGCATGCGAGCAGATAGGTATGTGGGTATCGTGTGTGTGTGTGTACCTATGGTACCCAGTGATTATATTATGTGTACGTCAACTTAAATCTGTATATAACAGTTTATTTAATTATATCCAATGAAATAATGTATTAGTAATTAGTTGTTGTTTTTTTAAATGTTCTCTTTCTTAATTTTATTATTATTATATATTATCATTAGCACTTCAGGAGCTCAGCTTAAAATGATTCATGTAAATCCCTCGTTTCTGCAGTTCCCCAGGTCTCTACAGCCGAGGTGGCGAGTTTAAAGTTAACACAAGCTATAGAGTCACTATCACAGTCAATTTGTTTGTCATTTGCAGTAGGTACTACATTGGAAATGGGGGCGCGAGAGCACTTAAAACATAAAAGAGAATAGTACATAATGTAGACAGCATATAGCATGGGACTTTTTGACCACATGTATGAGAAATGACACACAGACACTTCAGCAGACACCACCATGTTACTGCAACTGAACTGCCATATTTCAATATAATTTTGTTTCAAATAACTTTTCACCAATATTGAAATATTGGTTCTTTACTGCATCTGATATACTTGAATTTATGTGTCATTTGGAGTAAGTATTTGTAACCCAGTCCTCTGTCATCAAATATTACAAACATTGCTGCACTGCCATTATTTGGCTAATTTGCATCAAATCTGACATGCTGAATCTGGAGCACATAGTGGCTGAGCAGAGCAAATATGGTCAAATTTACAGCATGTTTTAAGGGTTAACTAAGATTAACTGCAGTGACTTTCCCAGGAGGCAGGAAGAAAACTACAAAGCAGGAAATAAAGCAAGTTATACGGCACAGAAAAGAACTCTGCCCCCTTCTGTGCTTGACCATCTCTTCTTTTGCTTATACCCTCTTCAGTGTTTTGTTTTTTCTTTCTTTCTTTTTTTTTTTGGCCCCATGCTGATGCGACACGCTGTGGGTCAGAGATAACATAATGTCACGAAAGTTGATGCTGAAATCCGGTTCTGGTGAAAAGGGATCAGTCACAAAAACAGCAACAGACCCACAGGCTGCAGAGTCACAGCCTCTTGTAACACGTTACCTTTTGACCTCTGCACAAAGCAGCCGGCGCTCTGCAGTCCTGCTGCACTGCATCGAGTTTCCTCCCTGAGATCCTTATCACATGTATTCACTCAGAGACCAGGACACAGGGATACTTATGAACTGACTGACAGACTGACTGATACAATGTGCTGTCAGGAGCTGTGCTCAACAATACCAGACAGAACTGAAATGTTGTTATTCCAAGAACTATCACAAATGAGCTTTATTTTATTTTATTGTATTCTCTTTTAAATAGAAATATTTGTATGTGTATGTGGGTTCTATGAGTGTGAAGTGTGAATGAGCAACCCTGTGTTGTAAATGACAAATAAATTACCTCAATTATGTTCAACTTTTTGTAAATATTCACTCATTCTGTATCTGATGCCTGCAATACGTTCCAAAAAATGTTGGGACAGGAGCATGATAGGATAGGAGCTTTTCTTTCTTTTTACAACACTTTTTACAACTTGAGAACTGAGGACGCTAAGTGTTTTAAAGTGAAATTCTTTTCCATTTTTGCTTCATGTGCAACTTGTATCAACAGTTTGGGGTCTCTGTCACATTTTGTGCTTCATAACGCACCCCAACATTTTCAATGAGAGACAGATCTGGACTAGAGGCAGGTCATTCTAGTCCCTGAACTCTTACTATGAAGCCATGCTGTTGGAACATGTGCACAATGTGTCTTGGCATCGTCCATGATTTCTGAAAACATCACATCAGACCACCACCAACACACCACCTACTATGTCACTGACTTGAACTGAACCATATTCAGTTTTCCCTCTGTTTTTTGGTTTTCCCTCTGTGTTCTACGTCTGCTCTGCTTCAACTCTCTGTGATTTCTGGACTTTCCTGATAAATGGATAGCTGTACTTGTTGCTAAAGTAACTGCTGATAGCCGCTAACTGTAGCTGCTGTTAGCTAGTTAGCTCAGATTGCTCAGATAGGTCAATTAGCTGTACAGTTAGCTGAGTCTGCTCGGTTCAGACTAGGGGCTTGGAGCACAGAGGGAGAGTTTACACCACTAGCACAGAAGCTTTTGACCACCAGGAGGAGGAGGTTTTCAGGCCTAGGGCAGTAGGGACTAGGGTTGGGTATCAGTACTCAATACCTTTTAAGGTATCTGTTGAAATAACCCAGTACCAAGTAGTATCAAAACGATACCTGCATTCAATCTTTTTTGTTCCCAGCTCTAAAAAAAAAAAAGTCTGTATTTATATGGCTTTGCTCGCAGCACCCCTATCACCCCAAGCGTTCTTCATAAAGATGTACTTTCTAAAAAGGTATTGAATGAAGTACTCCATTGGTATTTGTATCACTTTAAAGGTATTGATACTGGTATTGTAATTCCTTTAAACAATACCCAGCCCTAATGGGGACCCTGCAGGGAATGCTGGCTGGGAGTGCTGGGACCCGGACGAGTTGGCAACAGACTTGGGTTTGGCAGCCTCTACAGCATCATGGTAAAGGCAAGGAGACCAAAGAGGTCATTGACAGAGAAAGTAAAGTAAATCTCAGACTGGCTCCACACCATGGAGAAAACTCTGTTGTGAAGTTCGCAGATGACACCATCATCATCAACCAGATTTAAAAGACAACAAGACTTCATAGCGAGAGGAAGTCAACATGCTTGCAGAATGGAGCTGATTGTTGATATTCTGTAAAAGGAGGCAAACATCCCTGTCTACATCAGTGAAGCTGAGGTGGAGCAGGTGAACAGTTTTAGATTCCTGGGAGTCAACATCACAGAGAACCTGTCATGAACATGACACATCTCCATCCTGTTAGAAGAAGAGGAAGAAGAAGGCTCAGAAACAGCTGTATTTCTTAAGGAAACTTCAGAAGGCAAAATTCCTGTGCAGAGTTCTAGAGGAGCAATTGAAAGCAGCCTGACTGGAAACATTAAACACTGGCATCATGGGATGTGCACAGCCCAGGACAGGAGGACTCTACATTGGGTCATCAAAACTGACCAGAACATCATTGGTACCATCTACTGATAATAACTGATATCAGGGAGGTGCCTGCAGAGCCCAGAGGACACTAAAAGACAACACCAACCCAACCACAGCCTGTTCACCTGCTGCCATTGGGCAGGAGATACAGGAGTATCTGCTGACTACAGAACAGCCTCTTCTCAACTCAACTGTGTGGAATACATTTACTGTTGTTTGTGTGAATCAGCAAAAAATGTCATCAGCGCTTTTAGCTGTGTTGTCATGTTGCCTGGATACAGGCTTTGTTTACAGCATTGCTTGATCCATATGGAAACGTGGCAATGTTACAGAGAGACTTCCTTTGAAGCAAGCTGAGCTGAGGATTAAAAAGAAGAGTTTATGTGGAGCAGTGTCTGGATTAGGCAGATCAGTACTGAATGTGTGGTGTTCTGTGATGGCAGCACCATCAGCAAACAACAGGAGGGGTGGATTGTTGTACTTCCACACATTGTCCCGTACTGTTCTGCCACTTTTAGCTCAATGATGAGGCTGGGCCTTCTGGTTACGGGTGTCACACTTACTTACATGCTTTGTTGTTACTGTTGGATTTGTTAATGGACAAAAAATCTGCGTCCTGCGTAGATTTCTGGAGCTTTTCAACACAGCCTGAATGTTGGCCACATAATCTGTAGTGAGCTGAGTGTACTACAGTGTGTGTAATCTTTGTTTCAGCTCTCATCTACTCTCACAATTAATTATCTACACTTCATTGTTCACAAGTGGAAAAGGCTCACTGTGGTATCTCATCACTGTGAATCTGGACAGACCAGTTCTCAGAGTCACATGGACAGGTCATTTGCATCCCCAGCATCCACCCACCACCACCCCCCCCCAAATGAGAGGATACACTATTCACAGGTTGTTGCTCAGCCCAAAATATCAAGTTGCTCAGGCCTGCAGATCACTTTCCCCAGCTGGCAGCCGTTCAGACAGGGACTCCTCCAAGTATCCACACACACTGTCAGTCATCTTGTCTTTGTATCGTTAAAACTCATGTCTGATGCTTGTTTCTGTCAGGATGACTGCAAATAGTTTTCTGTGCATTGAAATGTGCAAATCTGCAGGTTTTAAGAGAATTTTCCATTTTCCACTGCTTTAAATGGAGATGTCAGCATCAATAAAACTGTTTGTTTCCTGTTTTTATGTGCTTTAAAATAAAACTTGGTCTTCCTAGTATATGGCTCAACTGTGTATGAGCAACATGCTCCTGTGGGCACAGTTAAGGATAGTTCACACCTCACTGTAAAGCTTAAGTTTATACTTGACAGTGTCGGGGCAACGGTGTGTGTTCCTTTCTTCACAGAGATTGTATATTGGTGATAATATGTCCAGTTCCTCTTTTTTAAGGGTCTGACCTGCCGATTCCAATTTTCAGTCTTTCTAAGAACTATCATTGACAGAATGCACAAACATTTTTGTAACTTATCTTTAATGTGAAATTAAATTTGGTGTTCACAATAAAATACTGACTATTAAAGCGATATTCCACCCCAGAATGATAATCCACTCAAGATGTACTCACCTCTATGCCGATGTGAGGATGGGTGACCACGGATAAAATGTTAAAAAAAAAAAAGAACACAAAACAAACACAAAATGTCTCCATCCTGCTTGTGTGGTGTAAGACTTCCTATATCTCACAATATTTTCACACGTGCATCCATTAAGCGATATACGAAGTCTCACGATACATCAACACCATGTTTACATGCTACCTGGGAGGCTACAGTTGACATTTCAGCTAAAAACATGGTGTAAATGGCATCTTTTGTGGTTAAATTTTAATGTCGCAGCTCACGGACACTTGGATTACACCACATGAGCAGGATGGAGACATTTTGTGTTTGTTTTGTGTTCTTTTTTAACATTTTATCCGTGGTCTCCATTCACTGCCATTGTACTAGATTTGGCTGCAACCCTGTTTTCTGCTGAAACTCCAGGATTGTTTTGTGAACTGAAGATCTTCACCCATCCTCACATCGGCATAGGGGTGAGTACATATTCAGTGGACTATCATTCTGGGATGTAATATCCCTTTAAATAACTTTTACATTTTCTCAAAAAGTGCTCCCGGTTACAGCTAGGCCTTATTATATTATTATGTTAACATTATGAACCAGAGGGAGCGCAATCTTACAGGATCTCAACTGCTCAGCTGCTCCGTCTCCTTGTAGACTTTCTGTTATCTCTATCCTGTTCTGAGCTCTGTTGCTAACAAGGCCCTCATGAAAGCGTGTGTGTGCCTGTGATCAGTGCCATTGTGGCTGTAACGTTACTGTCTGTGTCACTGCATGCATGATGTGACGATTGTGCGGCACATGTGTATGAATATGACTGGTACAGAGTTGGACATGTGATGCTAACTGGCCGATCACCTATCAGGATGGGTCACAACGGTTCCAGTCTCTGGCCAGTCGATTGGTCCATCCTTACATTTTAAAAGTTTTTTGCTGCTCATTCATCCATACATTCACAGCAATAAGCTACAACACAGGGTGCTGGCCTGAACATCAGCAATTGACCATTGACTAAGCTCCACCTCCTATTTGAATCATGCCAGGAATCACACATATGATATTTGTCAACTTAAAAGATAATTTTTCAAGTCAAGACAGTTGTATTTTGTCAAAAACAGTTTAAGTATAAGACTAAAGATGCTTAATTAGAAAGACTATACACCCAAAAGTCATGGCTAACAAGTCATGGCTAACATTAGCCACTAAAGCTACCATGCCTTTGTACCAGGATGTAGTCACACAACAATGGGTTTTACAGGTTCTTTCTCTTTACAGCTGATAAAATGACTAGGAGTCACTGATAAAACATCATCATCAGGTAAGATAAGATTACAAGGAGCAAGACTGGTGTAGTACAGTGAGCAGTTTCACACAAAACTAAACTACGACAAACCTACGATAACATATGTGAAATCTGTGGCACAGTTCAAATGGAATCAAAAAATAATTTGGCTCTTGCTATAGACTACGCTCATATTTTTTCTGAATTAAGGTCCCATGGGGCCCACCGGATGGGGAGTGACTTAGGCACTCTGTTAGGATGGAAATATAACTATGTGGTCAATAAAAATGCCTTAACTCTCTCTGAATCTCCTTGAGCAGCAGAATTTATCCTCAATACACTCAGGACATCCAAAGCAGATGTATAACAATGTCAAATGTTTCTGAACAAAGCACAGCACAAACTCCTCTCCTGTTCCTTCAGTTAACATGACTCACTGCACACAAGTAACCAGTGACCATCAAACTATCAAAGTTCCTCCCAGCGAGGCGTCCTGAGCACTCTGCAGCACTATGGGAAGATTACACAAAGCAAAAGCTTTTATGAGGTTTCACTCTGACCAATAAAGCTGGTTTCCTCCACTAGAATAAAGAATCCCACATCTTGGTTGGCTTTTCCCTTCTTCTCACAGTGCTGCACCCTGATGACAGAATCTGAATGGATTTACAGGTTTCCTTTTTCAAACTGACTGCTGACAGTGTATAGCAGTGGAATTTCATGTTAAATACACAATTCTCAACAAAAAAGACCTGACATTAGATATTACCCAAATGCAGGATTGCTCTGCATAGACACCTGCTGTTACAGATCCAGCCACGTTTACTGCTGCTGGACTGCTGTTTATTGGCTGATTGTTTGACACCCACATATGTTTGGCATTAGTCACCCTCCTACATTCCTTCAGAGGACTAACTTTATCTGCCATGGTGCCATGGAGGATTACAAGACACAACACCTAAACACATTTGCACACAAAGACTGCACACACAGTGATACAGTTATATTCCCATTATCATGAGCTGAAAGAGAGACTTCAAATTATTTGATGTAGAGTTGGATGAGGTATTTAGCCATTGTCAGTACAGTAGATGCCAGGCACGCCTGCAGTTTGGAGAAGCAGAGAGCTATCTGATAATGGCTAATGTATAATCCAGTATGTTTACAGGGCTGTTGAGTTTGAGGTGGCAATGGATGAAATGTGTTGTGCGAGACACAAAGAGGATGTGTTTTGAGAATTCTACTTGCAGAAAAACGTGTTAGCAATGGAGATAAACTGTAATGCAAGTTAAGAAAGAATTCATACACATGTAGGAGCTGTGCCGGACTGTTCTGTACTTCTTATTGTTGGACGACACACACAGATCTAACGTCACTGCAGTGTTGTATTAATTCCACATTGTAACAAATTAAAGGACCACACTGATGTTTTGCAAGTTTTAGCATCACACCATTTACACTAAACATTTTTGCTGACAGTGTTCATATTCATGCTGTTTAATTTAACTTTAATACATGTTTATATGGATTTTCTTGAATATTATATTATTTTTGCAGGGTCATGGATTGATTGGAGACGTGTGCACTGAATTGCCTCAAAGAAATAACAGATTTTTCACAGGTTTATTAATTAATTATTAAATCAACTGGCTAAAACCAACAGATACAAACCCTCCTTCATACACTCTGCCATCTCCTTCCTAAACTCCTGCAGTTTTACTGTGTATCTATGTTTTCATGGTCCCACTGTTGTATTTATGTGCCTTGTGTGTTATATATGCAAAATGTATGGATCCCACTGCTGCACAACCAATTGCCCCACTGAGGACAAATAAAGTTAATAAAATAGTGAAAAAGACCTCAAGCAATAAGCATTACAATGAATGGTGAAGAATGCAGACAAATGCCTGCAACAATGTAAGAAAAATACTCTTCTTCTAAAATGCAGCAGCATTGTTTGAAGACTGGTTAGTTGGTGTAAAGGGGCTAAAATGTCCAGAAACCTCTGGTATGGTGCTTAATAATAAATGACTCTGTGTGTCAAACTTCTTCATTTGCATGTATTTACTTTTAAGACGATTTAAACTACATTCTGGTGATAAATGAGTATTAGCATAAGAAAACATGCTATAGACAGAATCCATCTGGTCCTATAGTCCAGTGTCAGGACACCTGCATCACTGAAACCAGACCAGTGTGTCCACATCAATGGGATGTCTGTCTGTGTCTTTTCCCACTCTCCTCTTATAGACAGTGTGCATGCTGGATTGAAAGGCTGATGGCAGACGTCACACAGCTGGCACAACTGATTCTCCTCTCAGTCTCTAAAAACTCTCTTCAGTCGTCCTGCAGTATCAGATACCTGTGCTGTAAATCACATCCTGTTGTAGTTGACTACAGCTGATCCACATGGTGCTGTACAGAGGAATGGCTGCACTCCTGTCCTGTACTGGTGATAAAGTCACTCTGTGGAAACCTCACACTGGTACCCGTCACTTCCCAGAATTCATTCAACACTGAACAGTCTACAAGCATACCGCAAACTACCTACAGTACATACAACCAGCTCCCTCAGTGAGGCCTGTCTAGACTAAAAATTATTAATTATTATTAAAATAATTATTACCAACACTCTAATTCTAATTTTTTTTTGGTGAAAATGTATTCTTAAAGGATGTATATTTATAAAATACATGTAATTCATAAAATATTTTGGTTTGCTTTAATTTTTAAAATTTCTAAACTTCTACTGTGTCAGAAAGCCTTAATCCAGACGAGAATTCACAACGTCAAACAATTTAAAAATGTGTTAGAAGCCTTCAAAATCTAAAACTAACAAATCATTGATAATATAGGTGTACAAATGTGATATGATAATCATCTTTTAAAATAGATGTTTAATGAAAATATTGTGCCTTTAAAGTTGCATTCCAGATTTTTTTTTTTTTTTTTTTTTTTACAAAAAGGTGATTTAATCAGGCATAAAAAGGGTTAGCTATACTCTAAGGACCCCTGTCTCACTCAAGTACTGGTAAAGTTTCTATTTTCACCAAATTCATTAAATAACATTGCTATCACGTGTCTCAACCATAACATGTCAAGTTCATAGTGCTTCTAAATCAAAGCTAAATTAGTATTAAGAGAAATTAAAAAATAAAATCGCTGCTCGCTACGACTATGCTGAATAGAAGATGAAAGAATGTAACATATTAGAATGTCTAAGTAGAGGAAACAGGAAAGGAGAAAGTTGAGTGAAGTTTCACTGGGTACCAAGCCTGCTCAACTATTTTTGGAGCACAGAGCAAAAAGGGGCGGGACTTAGGAAGGGTCAATCACATCACCTGGGTAACATGCATAACAATCTACCACCAGGTGAACAACTGCAGAAACCACCTGTAGGACTGTCATCCTGTAGATGGATTTTGTGTCGTAATGTGTTTTATTCTTTTTCAAGTTTATAGTTCAAGTTATGTCCAAAAAATTATGAAAAAATGACAAAAAGACGTTCACCTAAGAACTCTTTTTTCAGAATTTATATGAATTAATTTTGTTAAAGGAGCAATATGTAGCCATTGTGTGTGCAAAAATGAATACAACAGTCCAAATAGTGATTTGGAGCCACAGACTGTGTATTAAATAACAAATTGAGAATAACAAGTGGTGATAAATCCTGTACTATAAGTTGATCAGCTGTTTATAACTGTCAGTTTTCTGTCAATGTAAAGTTAAGGCTGTTATCCTGAAAACAAAAGCCCACTGCCCTGAAGTAACACACTCTGGATGATGAGTTAAGACACTGTCTGTTTCACTGCTGCCAAACTCCATTAACATTTTGCTCAATTTAACAGTTATAAACATCTATGACTTCTACAAGATTATTAATGATTTTTAACACCTCATAAACAGACACTTACTCATTTGGCAAAAATTGCACTAATCTGAACTCTGATTAATGTGAAACAAACATACAAAACTGTTATTCTGGTCCAGAAAGGAAATCTTAAAGGGGCACCAGCTGTAGCGTTGATGTCAGGTGACGTGAGTATTTCAACTTAAAATGTTTGCTCAATCTCTGATGACACACTGTGATCATTATGATTTATTACGGGGAATATATTACAGATTTGTCCTTTAAATCCTTTTTAATAATTGTTATTTTAATGGACTGTGAACTTCCAAAGAATAACTTCACACATAACAGATGGAGGGAAGTTTTTATTAGAAATACTATACTTGGCAATAAGCTGACTGAAGCAAACAATAAAACATTTCTTTCTCTAGTAGCAGGACAGCAGGTTAATGCTGGCTTACTGTCAGAGACATGTCTGTCTCTGTCCTTCATCACTGTGCAGTTTCCACATTCCTCCAGCACACAGTTAAGCAGTGGCTCATTTGCTTTAAGAGGACACCTGTGGGCTGCTGTAGGCACATACCAGCTCTCACGCATGGTTTAGCAGCGAGGGGTCTGAGAGCCTGCATGAGAAGCAGAGGATGTTCACTCAGATCCCTTTGAAGGCTGTGTGGGACATGTGTTTTTCCTGCTGTACAGCCATGGGAGGGCTGTGTGAGGGGATAAAGCAGCTCTGTGACAGCTGCGGGGCGGGACATGACCAAGCACGGAGACGTGGATGGTGATGAACACGAGACTCGGTTAAAAAGGCTGGCTGGGATTTAAGTGGCTGACTGGTGTTCAGTTGTGTTTTTGTTTCTGGGATGAGATGGAGGTGAAAAACAGATCAGGGACTGAACCAGTGCTTCTCACACTTTTCCTGTCAGGCAGCCACTTGGACAGAAGAGTTTTCTGAGCCATCAGCAACAGTGAGGAAAGCAGAAACTAAAGAAAACACAATTATTTTTCATCAAAACTCATTATCAAACAGTCATTCCCAAACACGCCTGTGGGTCACAGGAGATTTTATTTGTGTCCCCAAATAAATAAAAGACTGTAAAAGAAATTCTGCAAATTTAATTCATATCTGCATTACAGTTTTTTTTAATAAAGTATTTAAAAGTGTGTATTGTTTCACTGATGAGAGGAAGGAAAGAACAATTAATTCCATCTAAATGCAGTAAATGCATATTGTCTCATTTAGACTAAAATGTCCAGTGTTGTTTTCCTAATAAGAGGGAATAAAAACAATGAGAGGGTCTGTTAACTCAGCCTAAATGAATTTATTTCTCATTTAAAAAGTTTTAACATGTTTATTTTCAATATTCAATTTAAAAAATTCAAGTGTCAAGATAATATAGGAAATGGCAGTAAAAATGGTGAGGAACGTTTTTAGTTTAGTTTAGTTTAGTTTCTGTTTTTTTAACTCCTCTATAACAGTAAATATCTTTGGGTTGTGGGATTTGGAAAAAACTGATTAACATTTTTCACCATTTTCTGGCATTTTTTGGTCCAAACTGATCAATAATCAATAAAATAATCGACAGAATAATCAACTATGAAAATAATGCAGTTGTACTTTTCAAGCATGTCTCTAATGAGCTGTGCAAATAAAAGAAAAAAAAATCACCTCTAATCAGTAGTTTCACCGTATATTAACATGGATCAGATGACTCAGTGACTGATAAACCAACAGAGAATTATCAGCTCATTAAATTCATGAGTTTCAGTTGATTGTTAAGCTGTTCTGCCCACAACTTTACTGTTCTGGTTCACTCTCATCGCTCTCATAGTTTTGCTAGAGACTAGCTAGTGAACATACTGGAGGATTTAGCAGCTAAAGAGCCAGATGCCCGGGACACACTGCCTACCTGAACAGCATGTGCACGTCACAGAATCTCTCGATTTTCATTTCGGTGCCCATGTTAACTGGTTAGAAATGCACCGCCTGTGTGAGTGGCACCTCATCTAGACCAGTGTTTCCCAATCTTGGTCCTTGGGGCCCACTGTCCTGCATGTTTTTGATATTATCCTGCACTGACACACGTGGTTTAAATGAACAGGTCATTATCAGGGATCTGCAGAAGCTTGATGATGAGCTGGTCATTTGTAGTAGACTATATTGCAATTTTGGTAGAATTTCGGTTTATTGTTCAGCTCCACCGATACTGTGCCCTGCTCTGTTTTCACACAGTGGGAGACCGCTGCAGTGCAGCCGCCCTGCTTCTGTTCATTCAGTCACAGAGAGCGGGGATCACTGTGAGCAGTCTGCACAGTCTTTCTTTAACTGCCTTGATGTTGTCTTCACAATCAGCTGTGTCTATCAGCACTGGGAGAACACATAAGTAGTCAGTACTTAACAATCACAGTTCTTGTGGTTCTCCACAGCTGCTGAAGACCCAGATTTGCCTGTTGAAGAAGCTAAGTAGTGAACCTTGACATTAGAATTTTTATCACAGTCATGCGACACTGACTGTCACATGACTGCCTCTCATATCAGTCATAGAGCATTCTGCTTTAGACAGACAGCTTTGTGTTATGGACATTTCTCAGTGTGAGGAATGTCTCAGCCATGTGTTTCCACATCTGATGATGTCTTTGAATAATCTGTCCTTCTCTCATACATCACATGCATACAGTAGCAGCTGCTGCAGTGATATATATATGATATGATATATATATATATATATATATGTGTGTGTGTGTGTATATATATATATATATATATATATATATATATATATATACATATACATACATACATATATATTATATATATATAAACAAAGACACATCAAAACTAAACACTGCACTAACACAGGTTTGGAGTAATGATGTTAACGATCAATCATTCTTTGATTAATCGGCATTAAGAATTTAACAAATTAAAAATCTGTTAACGGATATTTAATCAATAGTCTAGATATGGCTGTAACTGCACTTCATTTGACATTATTTTGTCTGGTGGAAACATTTGTTGAATGAGGAAACTGAAACTTAAAATGAGAAAAAATGACAAAACAAATTAGAACCTGTTTTGTATCTTATAAATGATTTATGATTAATCGATTGTTAGCAGTTTCAACTATTGGTTAAGGAAATACAACGCAAAACCTCTTTGACTGAAGGCTGCAATTGATCATGGTCAAAACATCAGTAATTCAAAAAGTAACTAATACTCGGAGTAGTTTTTGAGATGAATACTTGAATGAGTACTTTTACTTGAGTAGTTTTCTAACATCGGCACTTTTACTTGTAATTGAGTAATATTTTAAAAATGTAACAGTACTTATACTTGAGTACAGATTTTCAGCACTCTTCCCACCACTGTTTGTCAGTGCAGAGCAGTGTCAGAACCCCAGAACCACCAGAATCCCAGAACCCCAGAACCAGCAGAACCCCAGAACCACCAGAATGGCCATAAGTGTCATTTTGACCTTTGATTTCTAAACTCTATTATCTCTCATGATAAATACCAGACTAAGAGATGAATGTATTTATTATATTAGTTTATCCTTTTAAAAATAAAATAAAACCTAAATGTTTAAAAATTATTTATATATTCATCAATATGTTGCCATTGTGTGTAAACCATAATGATTGCATATACTCACAACAGTATTTTTCTGTAGGATAATAACATCAGTGATCTGATTCAAATTTTAGATTCATCTAGAATTACTCAGAGTGAGAAACAGTTAAATGTATTTTATAAGACTGTAATCATGTTATTTCAACATTAACAATAATAATAATAAATTTCCACCTAGAACCATCACAAAAATAACCATAGCTTATGGGCAAAGGCTGGAAACGAGTACAAAAATAAAACAAAAAAAAGTTGGAAACATTGTTATTTGTAATAAGTAAGGGTACTTTGTTTCAACATTTCAGAGCTTTAACACAAAAATTCAGGGAGTTATAGGTGATGAGAGTGTTACACCCGTCCCTGGTCTCCCCTACTTTAAGTTTAATGGAGTCTAATTAGTTAAGTATTTGTATTTTAATGTTGGGAAATTGGAAATTGAGACCACATGTGAAGTTTTACTGACAGAGACAATCATAGTTGCTAAGCAACAAAGATGCATCTCCAACTGTGCAGTAACAATTTAACAATATAACAATTACAATTTCCATGTGGTCAGTATGACCACCTGTGGCTGAAATAGGTAAAAATGATCACATTTTCTTTGTCTTTTGTGTAATTTATATAAACAAAAACATTTCAAATGAAAACACATACACTTTTAGGAAAAGTCAAATACCACCAGCATTGTAGTTTTCAGTTCCACACAGTTATTGCACATATAAATAAGAAAATGGTTAAAATGACCGCCTTGGCTGTTCCAGTGTTAAACAAAGATATCTGCTAAAAACTTCAGATCTGAAGCTTTTCTCCAGTTAACCCCTGTAACCCGTCACCTCCTGCAGACAGACAAACACCTTTGCTGTCAGCTGTAAATCTAAACCCCCAGAACTCCCTCCCTCTTGAAAGATCAAAGCTCTGGGTCCACTTTCTTCTAGCAAACCAAGTCCAACATAAAACAGGTACAATTAGACACGCTGCATAAAGCTTAAAGCCTTTGACCTGCATAATCCCTCCTGAGCATGGAACCTGATTAATTCACATTCAGGAAATAAAAACTGGAGCCTTCAGCTGAAATCAAACCTCTGAGGAATTATGACATTCATTCTTGTTAAATGCTGGCGTGTCAGAAAGACGCAACTGCGTTATTACTGCAGGAAGAAGTCACACCAAAGGAAAAAGAGATTATTCCTAATATTTTTACTGCCATTCACAAATAAATCTGAATGTTGTTTCAGTGCTCCACTACTACAACTACTACTACTACGACTAAAACGTGAATTATTCATGTTGTAAAGTGCTGAACTTCAAAGAAGATCATCAAAGCAGAGCTCTCCAGAGACTTGTAGAGAAACCGGCCTCGCTGCCTTCTGACAGTCAGAGTCATGCAGCCTGAAGACCTCCGCTGAATGCTAACACACAAGAGGTTATTAGAATATTGTAAAACAGCGTGAGGATATGTACAGATATGCAGATCTTGCACAAAGACTAATTAATCAAAGGCAAAAAGGTTATTGTGCTACTTCTTGTCATCAATTAAAGAAAAGGAATGAATCAATGGATGAATTACAGATGTGTAGATGTGTACTCATCTACACATGAACCTACCAATATAATGTACCATCACTGGGATTCACAAATTAGACACATTACAGAATGGATCCAAAATTACCCTAATTCTACACTCCTTGATTGGGAGATTGGATTTGAGTCTGTTCTTTCAGACGTGCCATTCATAAATAATGCATGTTACTACAGGGGATGAAAGAAATCTTTCGTGTTAGAAATACCTGGATCCAGGTACACAGGCATTCTGGGATAATGAGTCAGTGCTCTGTTTTGGCACCAATTGTATGTAATCCTGATTTTGTACAATCTTGTTCAGATTGAAACTGATCCATGTTTGAACTCCTTCAGGAAAAATATGAATTCTAATGGTTTTCAGATCCATTGAAAATGATTATTTTTTAAAATTCTGTGTGTGTAGGCCTGCATAATTTCAAACATTTGTATACTGAGCAGAATTCAGCCTCGAGTCAACTCCACAGTAAGAAAACCTGATGTTTCTGGATGCATCAAGAGTGTAAATGAAGCGTTTAATCCTGACATGCAATGGCAGAAGGTTGACCACAGGATCCACACTGTGTGACATGGAGGAACATATGTCCTGCAGTGTGGACACCTCATATACATCTACTCATACAGCAGTTAACACAGAATAATCTGTCCTCTCATACATCACATGCATACAGTAGCAGCTGCTGCAGTCCGTCATCATCAGTGCCAGAGATTATAATTTACTATATATATATATATATATATATATATATATAATCTCATATATACATTTATATCAATTTCCATTGATTTAATAGTTTGAAATGCTGCATACACCTGCATATCTGTATTATTGACGGACTAAGCTTAATTAAGCATTAGTAAAATCACATTAGGTTCCTGGTCAAAGCATGATTCTCCTGAAGAACAAGCCGCAGCTAAAAGACCTTGACCAGGATCATCTAAAGTGGCTGCAGCCAGACCCCTCTCAAAGTGAGGGACTATTTCATTCAAAGACCCAACAATGTGGTTCTCCATAATCTCTGCAGATTGGAAATGGATTATGACAGCAGTACAACTGCTCTGTACCAGCACATGAAGTGAAAGCACTGGAGAGCTTTGTCAAGATGGTAGCAGCAGCGAGTAGAGCTGTGATGATAACTGCAGGCACATGATGCCTACTGCGGGGTCATCACCGCAAATTTTATTTTGAAGGGTCAATGTCATGCTGAGATCAGCAAATCAATCTATTAATCAAACATCGATGGATCAGTGCTGTCACACACATCTGGAACACAACCTCTGATTGGTTCACAACTCTGGAACACAGCCTCTGGTGTGTGTGTGTGTGTGTGTGTGTGTAGGGTGTGTGTGTGTGTGTGTGTGTGTGTGTGTGTGTTATAGTTATACACATACTGTATATACATAGCCTCTCACTGTCCATTATGTATTCAGCTTGTAGATTGATTGCAAACACCTTGCCTCATCCTCCTCTCCCAAGTGTGTCGGAGAACTTAAAAAGCACAAAAGGCCATATCTAGAGCTGTGTTTGGTTTGTTTGCTCTGGGCCTCCGTAGAATCATGGTGGCCTCGTAGAAGAGGAGCTGCTCCCTCTGTACATATAAAGGACTCATTCTAAGCAAATGAAAACAGTAATTCTTATTTCAGGTGATTATACACTGATGAAAATATACTTATGAATATTATATCTCATTTCTTCCATATTCTGCCAGTAAATCCCCATAAATGTACATAACCTTCATGTGGACTGTGTTTGCACTGGCTATTATATTTTTGCACTGTTTTTGCACATTTAACATTTTTTCATTGATGCATACTGTCGTCTGCACCGTCTGCAGCGTTCTACACTTTTACTTCTTACACAATAGTTTACAGTATACTTTACTATGCTTATTGATGTACCCCGTTCTCATGCTAGTATAAGTATAGTTATTATCATTGTCACTTTAGTATTAGTATTATTATCTTTATTCTTTTTTTATTGTATTTTCTATTTTTCCCCCTAATTCACTATCCTTTCTTTCTCATCCCCCATATCTCTGCTGCTGTGAGACTGAAATTTCTCCAATGGTGATAAATAAAGAACTACATTCCTTCCTACTGAAATCTGACACACTGTCCCTTTAAATCAAGCTAACTGTACATACAAAACAGATACATGCACGGTCACACTGGTCACCAGAGTGACTGTTCAGAGCAGACCTGGGCTAAATACAGTCTGGGGGACAGATCCTGCCCACTGAAAGGTTCTGTGTGGCCCACAGGGCCATCATGAACTCTTGGAAATATTGTAATTGAAATCTAACAAAGACAGTCAGTCTCATTTTCCTTACCAATAAACTGTTGATGGACCTGAAAGGGTCAGTGCTGTGTTCACTGGTAATGATAATCAATTCTATCTTTTGTGTTAAACTGTAACTTTATTCACTCAACACCACACATCCATGTTGTTTACATTGTTCTTCTTCTTACGTTGCTGTTACTATTGTTGCAACCTGTCTTCAGCAGGCATTGTACACTGTAAAACCATAAGTTTCACCATGCCAACGTGGATAATTGTGTTAATCCACAATTTATCATATGGCAAGACAGAAAAGATGAAAAAAAGAAAAAATCTGCACACCCAGAAAGCTCCTGTTCAAGATATTTATTACTGCGACATTTGAAGCTCCTCAGGCTGCAGTCTGAGGAAGAGCCTGGAGCTCAAAATGTCACGCTAATAAATATCTTGAACGGGAGCTTTTTTGGTGTGTGTTCAGTACAGAAAAGGTGACCAACAGTAGAAGTGCATGACTGTGTTAGTTAGCTGTTAGCTCATAGACATCAACATGCTGGTGTGTGTGCACATCTGACTATAACATTATTAGAGATTCGGGCATTATTAGAACCTTATTTCACATATATTTGTGTCTGGCCCACTGAAGCCTGATCAATTTCTCATGTGGCCCTCCATGAAGAATAATCGTCCACCACTGGTTCAGAGGAAAATCAATCCCTCCCCCAACGCTGACGCTCAGAGCAGCTAATGAGGACTGATGATGATGAAACAAGCATTCAGAGAGAATATCACACCAGCATCGTGTCAGTGTCCATTCCTCCGTGTTATCCTGAGAAGACTGGCCTGTACATCCCATTTTTTCTTCATCATTTCATCACACACCTGGGTGCCCCCTGTCCCACAGCCCGCAGGCCCCCTCCCCTCCATCACACAGCTTCATAATGGAAAGTGTCTAATGAGGGTGAATAGAGTTTCCTTCACAGGCCACGGCCCATTTCTCAGTCCTGTCACTGTCACAGCTCCAGACATCATCCATCACACAGCAGGGCCACCGGCTCTATCCATCAATGCTACACTGCTAATACAATCTACACACAGACACACAATCCAGAGGGGACAGGATGTGGTGAGCTGGGGAAATAAACATTCAACTGGGAAATAAAAACAGCATTTTGCTTTCTGCCTCCATAATACAATGGAGGTGACTGGAACTCACAGCATTAAAAATCTACATTTCATTTCTTTACAGCAATGATCACCTGAAGAGGCTGACTTCTCCATGACAAACTATAATCAGATCAGAGTGTTCAATATGACAGAAGCAGTCATTCTAAATACTCAAATCACTGTAAATAAATAAGTTTTGGGGTAGTTGGACTCTTATAAGTAGATTTTCAAGGCTGTACTTTTACTCATACTGCACTGCAACATTACACCTTCTAATCTACTTGGTTACTTTTAAAATCATAGTTGAGTACTGAGTACAATTTGAATTAATATCCAAACCTTTCATCTGCATTTTTGGAGCTAATAAGGTGATCTGATCACAAACAGACCAATGAAAACTGACATATAAACTGTAACAAAAGAAAATTCTGTGGCAGCACACATTTAGAATAAGGATCTTAATGATTAAGCTTTAGTTGATTAATTGCTGTTAAGAATTTAACCAATTAAAAATGTATTCATGGATATTTAATCAACAGACATGGCAGTAATTGCACCTCATTTGACATTGTTTTGTCTGGTGGAGCCATTTGCTGCCATTCTTAGACTTATAATAAGAACAAATGACCAAAAAAACAGAACAAAATGAAAATCATTATTATTGTTATGTCTATCTTTGTCATATCATGGGAGACAAAGTGTTTCTGTTGCTTTGTGCTACATATCACTTTATTGTAAGCTCTAAATTTATTTATTACCACCTGTTTACACCTGAACACCTCACAGATATGCTGTGATGTACACAGGGACATTACAGGCATATTATAAGGTTGTCAAAAGTATCAAAGTATCAATTCTTTTTAAATACCAGCTGTTAAAAACAATGCAGTATAGCTAACTATAGTATTGACGGTACTAGTTCTGTAGTTACATAAAACCAGAAGCAAAACCAGACAGTATTCAGTGACTTTTCTGTACCAGCACTGTGTGGTTAAAAAAACAAAAACATAGCTATTAAGTAGAGCCCGCCTGATATATCACTTGACCAATATTATCGAGCTGATATTGTCCTATCACAGCTTTATCAGTCAATATCAGTGTATATGTTGTCCAATATGCACTGATATGAAAACTTTTTTCTGTAACAAAACATAATGCAGATTGTTGGATCTGTTTCCTCTATAGGCAGCATTCTGTGTATAATATAAACACTTTTTGCTATTTGTGTTTTATTTATAGTCATTTATCATTATTAGAAATACCAGTCTAACTTTACTGTTTCATTGTCCTGATATCATTTTGGATAATAATGTTTATTGTAAATAGCCTCCATTATGCATCTTTTTTACACTTTTGACTTATTCTATATTCTGTATTAGGGCTTTAACTAATGATTATTTTCATTATCAGTTAATCTATCAACCATTTACTCAATTAATTGATTAGTTGTTTGGTCTATAAAATGTCAGAGAATGTTGATCAGTTTTTCCCAAAGTCCAAGATGACGTCCTCAAATGTCTTGTTTTGTCCACAACTCAAAGATATTCAGTTTCCTGTCAGAGAGGAGGAAAGAAACCAGAAAATGTTCACATTTAAGAAGCTGAAATCAGAATTTGGACATTTTTTCTTAAAGAAATGACTCAGAAAGATGATTATCAAAATAGTTTGCAATTCATTTAATAGTTGACAACAAATCAATTGATTGATTAATCAGTGCAGCTCTATTCTGCACATCATATCCTGTATAAAAAAATATCGGTCAGCATCTCAATATCTGGACTTTTTTTCCAACACAAAAAATCCAGTATTGAGTCCTACTGAGCAGCTTTTGTTATACATATATGGTACTGTATCAAAGTTTGTAAATAAGAATTTCTTCTAGAACTGAAACGATTAATCAATTATTAAATTATTAATTGATTATTAAATTAATTGCCAACTGTTTTTCTAATTGATTAATCATTTTGAGGGTTTTTTTTTTAAATTAAAAAATGGACATAAGAAGACATTTGAGGACGTCAGCTTGGGCTTTTGAAAACTTGATCAACATTGTTCACCATTTTCTGACGTTTTACAGACTACACCAATCGATTAATAATCAATTAATGGAGAAAATAACCAACAGATTAATCAGCGATGAGAATAATCGTTAGTTGTAGCCCTAATTTTCAGTATGAACACAGTCGATACACAGTAAACCCTACAGATTAGTCTCACTGGACCAACAGTTTCCTGATCCTCCACTCAGGTTCACCTGAACTAATCCTTAAAGTTAGACCGTCAGCTCTCCACAGCTGCAGCTGGATGGGGCCCTGCAGTGGGGGCCACTGCACACGGGCCTCCAGCGTACAGCAGAGCTTCCCACAGAACCTGCAAACTCCTCTTTCTTCATAGCACATTAAATCACTTCCAGCAGCAGCTATTGTCACACTGACTGAGCAGAAACACAAAGGCCGACACATCATGTGACGATGAGCTGCAGCCAGACTACACACAGATTTCACAGCAACTTAAAGCCTCTGTGATTCTCCTGGAAACATCAGCCAGGAGGTTCAGAAGTGAGGTCCCCCCCACCCACCCCCACCCCCCAATCACACACACACACACACACACAACACTGTACAAGGCTTCACAGGCTCAATCATCTATTGTTACAGTAAATGTTTCCTGAGGGGTGAATTTCAAGCAAAATGAGAAAAATAAAAGAGAGAATATTGTACTGTGATGTGATGTAAAGTGACTCACTTCAGGATTTTGAGTGATGCTGTTGAGTGATTAAAACTAGGGATGATAATGACTAATCAATTACTGATTAATCAGTCGAAAAGAATTTGATCAATCAAGTAAACTTTCATCAATTTACTATCAAATAAAGATCTGTAATGTAAGAGATTATTGTCATGGTCATGTGGAAATAAAGCTTTGATCGAGGGGGAAAAACGCATTTGGTATTGTTTGGTATAAGAAAAATGTTTGTGTTTTTTTAATAACTATTTATAGATTAATCACTTGTTCAATCGTTAATGTTAAAAATGATCGATTAAGGAAAGTACGTTGATGAAAATACATTAATTCTATTAAAACTATCTTTAAAAATCAACATTCGTGATGAGAAAAACTGTTTGTTGTATTTACCACTCAGTCAGAGCCTCAGTTGAAGCCTGAAAATAACAAATCTTAACTGATGTTTAACTAATGAAAGTAAATATTAATTATAAATTAACAGGTTGACCAAATTGCATGTGGAAATAAAATATAACTAACTACATTTCTAAAATGACTTGTTAAAATATGAACTAGTTAGTAATGTTTTGTCACTTCTGTCTGGATTTTATTGTCATAACAGGCAAAAATCTGGTGATACAATATGTATCATGATACAGACATTACAATTCAATGTACTGCAATGAAAAATTGTTATTTTTAAAATCTGATTTTAGGAAAATGGTCATAATATAAAGAAACAACCTTATGCATAAAATGTGAGTTACTTTTTATGCATTTGTTGAATAAGGAAACTAAAACTTAAAATGAAAAAGAGTGAAAAATTGAAGAAAAAAAGTCCTTTGTATCTTATTGTTAACAATTAATCAATTGTTAGCATTTTCAATCAGCTGAGGAAAATGCACACAGTTTGCAGCCCCTAGTGTTAATATTTTTGCGAAAGCACCAACAGTTGTACCTATAATATTCTTGTAATATCGATATCAAGGTGTCTGGTCAAAAATATTGTGATGATTCATTTTGTCTTTCTCGCCCAGTGATAATACAACAAACTTATTTTATGACTTTAGCCGCTTTCACACTACATGTCGCCAGTCATGACCTACATGATCAATAATCATCCATATCGGCCAGAGTGGGAAATTCACTTTTTCAAATATGAACATCTATCAGATACTGACAGATAAATGTTCAAATTCAGCAGCCACTCAATAGTAAATCATTATTTTGTGGCTGAATATTATAATATAATAATATATCACATTTTACCGGCATTTGGCAGGTGGCTGGTGCTAATTTCCAACCTTGATATCAGCTGATGTCAAACTTCACTATCGAGGTAGGTTTTTCAGCTGTATGACCCGGGTCTAGGATTTTAGATGGGAAAGATAATTTTTTCATTTCATTTTTACTGAAAAAAACAACAGCTGGAGGACATGATCTGTTGGCGTCTCTGTAGCACCACAATGTTTCACTTACACTGGTTTGTTGTGACACATTTTAGCTTTATCAAAGAACTGCAGCTCCTGTCATTTGGATATAATATCACTGAGCCATATTGTGATTTCCATAATATATTGATTAAGTTGTTCAGCTCTGTGGTATGTGTCATCACACTGCACAACACATGTACTATTATCATCTCAACCAGTTGTTTTAATTAGCTGGAAAATCAGTTAAACACGACTAAAAACATGCAACTACAACTAAAAATCTTAATTTTTGGATTTATTTATTTATATTATTGTTGATGGTGTGACTACAGTTTGGATTACATTTAATCTATTACATGTTAAAAAGACAAACAAAAAAAGTCCTTGACCATTTCCCAGTCCAAGAAGATGTCTTCAGATGTCTTGTTTTGTCCGATCAACACTCCAAAACCCAAAGAAATTCAGTTTACTGTGATCTAAAGCTGTGTAAAGCAGCCAATCCTAAAACTGGAGAAGCTGCAGCCAGAGGCACCAGTTTAGAATTTTTATTTGATACATATCAGAATTCCAATTTTCATTTTTACAGAAAAAAAAAAGAGTTGGGATCTGTACCAAACTAATATGATTTCTTCCATCTGGAGAACAGTATTTTTCAGCCAGCTCATCTCTGCAGCACTACAGTACCTCATTATGATGTTGTTTTCTCAAACATTTTTCTGTTATGAAAAAATTGTGATTTGAATATTGCACTTGGCCAGACTGCCATTTTGATAATATTGTGATTACGTGCGCAGCCCTTCTTTTTATTTATTACAAATTAATCACCAGCTATTTTAATAATCGATTGATCGATTTGTGTCATTTTCTAGAAAAAAAATTAAAAATTCTCTGATGTCAGCTTTGTAACAATGAATATTTTCTGGTTTCTTTTCTCCTCTCCGACAATAAACTGAATATCTTTGAGTTGTGGACAAAACAAGACATTTGAGGACGTCATATTGAGCTTTGGATCAATTTTTTTTTTCTGCAATGATTAACTGATTATTAATCGACAATTAAATTAATCACCAATTATTTTAATAATTGATTAATCATTTTGAGTCATATTTTCATTTTAAAAGTGTCCAAATTCTCTGGTTTCAGCTTCTTAAATGTGAATATTTTCTGGTTTCTTTACTCCTCTCTGACAGCAAACTGAATATATTTGAGTTGTGGACAAAACAAGACATTTGAAGACATCATCTTGGACTTTGGGAAACACTGACCAACATTTTCACCATTGTCTGACCTTTTGTGGACCAAACAGCTAGTCAATTAATCAAGAAACTAACGACAAATGTAGAAAAATAATAATAGCTGCAGCCCTGAAGTTGAGCAAACATAAGCAGCTCTTCAAGGATTAAAGTGATTAAAACTGACTCCGTTTCTGATCAAAGAATGAGATTATGAATATGAGCAGACGTGAGAAGCCAGGATTCAGTTTAGACCAGGTGTTGATACTCTGAACTGCAGACACGTGTTGGTCAGTAGTACTGAGGCTGGACCCCCGACTTTAATCCTGAGACATACAGACAGACAGTCCTGAAGGGAGCTGCAGGGACAGAGGCCAGGCACACGGACAGGAGCTCGATGTAAAACAGCAGGACACAAGTGTCTGTCCCTGTGCAACAACCTCTGGCAGACACACAGAGATGCACACCAGTCTAACACACCAGTCTAACACATACACACAACCCCCTGGTAGCAGCACTGAGTCTGTAGAACAAAGCCTTCATGATGTAGGGGTGTTACCCCTGTTTTTCTCCCTGGCTGCACCCATCCCCAAAACCATCGTCTGTGGATTCACGACATGTCGTGCCGGGTGAGGCCATGATCCATCTGCCACGCACTCATACACACACACACACACACACACACACACACACACACACACACACACACACACAAACAAAACACACACACACACACAAACAACACACACACTGTGGAGATCAGGGCTGCAACCCTGTCCAGACGTGTGGAGCTGAAGCTGTGTGCATGTTGAAACGCACTGAAACATGAAGTTCAGAGCTAACAGGACCAGCTGATCCTCCTCTTAGATACAAATAATTAAGTAGAAATAAATTAAATGTCAAATGTGATAAAGTGAATGAGATATTCATAAATAATAATATTTATTACAGCAGAAGCCATCTTTGTCTATAAGAGATGCATGAATGCAAGCAATTTCTTTGAGCTGGTGCTAACCATTATTTTCATTATCGATTAATCTGCAGATTATTTTATAGATTAATCAATTAGTTGGTTGGTCTATAAAATGTCAAAAAATTGTAAAAAATCAATTTATCAGTGTTTCCAAAGCCCAAGATGACGTCTTCAATCATCTTGTTTTGTCCACAACCCAAATATAAACAGTTTACTGTCACACCAGACCAAAGAAATCAAATAACATTTGTATTTGAGAAGCTAAAAACTGAGACTTTGGACTTTTTTTCTTAAAAAACATCTCAAGGCCATTAATTGATCATCAAGGTACTTGGTGATTAATTTCAGACTGGATTAAGAATCAATTAACCGATCAGTTGTTGCAGCTCCAGACAATTCCAATAACTGAGAAGTCCCTGCTTCTAAGATAATCAATAATTTCACATTTTTTAATTCTAAAAGTAAGTCCATACAACCTGTAGTTTATGCACAGCTGAGGTAAGAAAGGCTCAGATGTGGTGAGCAAAGATAGATGATTTAATATGTCACAGCTTTGATTGAACCAAATGTAACTGACACAAATAAACTTTTTATTATCTTATAGAGCATTTGCCAAATAACTCAAATTAAATCTGTCAAGTCAGATATTATTATTAGTCACTAATATACAGCAGAACCCATACAGACCGATAAAAGTGGATGGGCCAGTAATGGCTGGTAATTTATCAGCCCAGTATCATGCAGCCCTAGGAAAGAAAGAAAGAAAGAAAGAAGAAAGAAAGAAAGAAAGAAAAGGAAGAGAGGCTGAATGTTTAATGATTTCTTCTTTGTTGGGAGCTACTCTGATGTGATGTGATGGAGCTGATGGAGGTCAAAGTGGGTCATGTAATTTCGAGGTTTGTCAGGAAACAAACGCAGCTGAGGACGAGCTCGCTGCTGCGTGGACAGACTTTACACAGACTGTCACTGGTTCTGTGTGGACAGTCCTCACAGAGACTCCTCTGAGTCCTGCTGTCTCCGGCCGCGTACTGTGGCTGCAGCTCAAATCAAAGAACTTACTTGAGGAGCGCAGAGAGGTTCCAGGTGTCAGAGCGGCTGAGGATCCCGAGGAGCTGAAGAATGGTGTCCTCCAGCGTGGGGACACTCGTCCACTCCTCCTGCGTGTTGTCTCTCAGGATTATTGTCCAGCTGACGGATCGGCTCGGTCACGCTCCCGCGGAACAGGCGCTGTTAGACGAAGGAAAAGCTGCTTCCATTGACGGCGGGAGAGGAGGCGGCGGCTCTATCAGAGGGCCCGCACAGGACGCCTCTGATTGGCCGGAACGGCCCGAGGGGGGCGGGGCTACGGGGGCCGCACCTCCCGGTCTGATGAAGGACTGCTGAAAACAAGCAGGAGGAAAACAGCACGAGAGAGAAAAATACCATCATTTTTAACAAGGAGCCGTAGCACACTTATAATATATTTATTAAGTGTAAATTGCTTTATTGTCCATTCATTATGTACCTGTTTATCCTCTATTAACCAATAGCCTACTTTTTGTGTTGTTTAAATGCATTTGCAATCCATTTAATTAACATTAAAATAAAATAAATAAATAATAGAAAGATAAACAAATAAATAAACAAAATAAATAGATAAATAGATAAATAAATAGCAAGATAAATAAATACAATTTGAATGCTGAAAGGAGAAAAAAAAAAAGCCTGAACACTCCACTACTTGAACAAAAGTATTCCACTTTGCGGACTGAATTTGAATTGGAATGCTTTTCACATCATGTACTCCGCAGTTCTCCAGGATGCTTCCTGACAACACAGTGGCACAAGAAAACAGTGAGAGAGGCGAGCAGAGTGCATGGCATTGTGACTATGTTGTATATGAGAGGGAGGAGATGCATATGTAGGGTGACCAGTTCCTAACAAACCAAATGTCTGCGTGGGACAATGTGGGACACATTACCAATGATGTGAGGTTGTATAAAATTTTGATATTAAAAAAAACAAACCTTTCCATTCTGCCCCTTACCTCATAACATTTCTGCTTTGCCCTCTTATAGTAGAAGTAGTAGTAATTTCTCAGTCTTTGTTGTGGCTGCATTTCCTTTTCTTTGCGGTAGTTTCCATCACATTCCGCCTAAATCTGCAGAACTTGTGACTTTGTGGTGTCATGCAGTTTTCTGTGTCAGGTAGCAATGATGTTGTGAGGTTAACTTAAAACAGCAATCTTCACACCCACTGCATACAAGCCAGATTTTAGAAAAGCATCTGCCCTGCACTGGTTTAACTTTTGAAAAGCAGAACCAATCAAAATATAAGTCATGCCATCAATATGTGGGGTGTGGGACAAGGGCTGAACATGCTGTGCAGTCCACAAGTGGGAAGTGCACAGCGATGTCATTATTTGTATCTGTATCTGTTCAACCAACAAAATTATCTGTCTCTGTATGTGTATTTTGATAGAAGCTCAAAAGAGTGCATGGTTTATACAGGAAGTCATGTAAAATGGGGCAAATGTTGCATTTTCTAGCCTTAATATTTATTGGAAATATAACTGTTGTGTCCTCAAAGGATCACACTGATTTAATATTGGCATATAATTAATTATATAGTTATATATAGTTATTATTATGATTTATTTCCACATGCTTATACTGTAATTTTCACTTCTCTCTTTTTATTTTCATTTTTATCTAAACTAAGTTTTATAAACCATCAGAAACTGAGAAAAAATTTTTATAAATCAAAAGAATTTTTACATTGAAAAAATATATTCTTCAGTTGAAGAGAATCATCATGAATTGCAATAATGCTGCTTCTTAATGTGTTTATTTTACTGCGGTTCAAAGTACTAGAATATTACACACGTATTAATATTATAATATAGGCTATTATAATGATAGATCTTAATATCAAAATTGATTACTTCTGTAAAAATTAGATAGATGTAAAAGCAGTACTCTTAACCTTACTAAATAATTTTCCCCAAATAATAACAAGCATATTTGGATAGAAGAAATATCTGTTTTCCCATATGACATATGTTATGTATAAATGTTATCTTAGTAGTTTTGAAATTATGCTCACAAACAGATTTTGACAAAACCTGGACTAATTTTTCCTCATTGGTTTTGAAGAATCTGTGGTTTATGAGGACAGACACAGATTTGTACTCACCAACAGGAAAGTCATGTACGAGCTATTCTTAGTTTGGAACTAAGATTTAGAATAATGTGAAGAATTCATATCTGGGCCGAGTGATTTTGGGCCTGTTGCGTCTTCCCCTACTGTCCTGACAAAACAAAGAGATTATACTTCCATGAAAATATAGAAAATCAACTGCTAAACACTGATAGTGCTGCTGTTTGCTAACTGCTAACTACATTTAGCATTCAGATCAAAACAGATAGTTAAGAATAGCTATACTATACTACTATATTTATTAATTATTAACTATAATTATTAATTATTAACTCTTAGACTTTTATTTATAACATAGAAATGGTGGAGAAATTCAAATATTATTTATTCATTTGTTTTGATTTAGGCTCATGCAAAATATATGGATTATTTTATATGACAATATTGGACAATATATCAGTTTCTAACTCAAAGATTCAAGTTTATTCAAGAAGAAGTAAATTATCCAACTAAAGACTATAGGTCAGCGAAACCTTTAAAGTTTATTTCAAAACTGAAGAGTTTGATTTGGGCTCAAATTCAAAAATCATAACAATTTTGAGTCGTCTTGCATTTTTTTACAGTGTAAATGATTCTACAGTTTATATACTGTAACATATTTTACAGTTTGCCAACCGCAAAAAAATATGAAGCCTGTATACCAAATTAAAAAAAGTTGTAATATTTCGTCAACTAAAATGTCGTAGCCTACGTCTATAGCTTGGTGACTTTTTGTCTAAATTTTGACGGTGGCTTGCCTTGAGTGTCCATAAGGCAGCCATGGATGCCAAATTTTAAAAAAAGTCTCCAGGAAAAAAGAGATCTTAATAGCTGTTAAAATAATAAAGGTTGCAGACCCCTGCTCTTGGCTCTGCAGACACCTCCCTGATATCACTAATGATCAGTAGATGGTACCAATGATGTTCTGGACAGTTTTAATGACCCACTGTAGGGTTTTCTGTCCTGGACCGTGCACATCACCTGATGCCAGTTTGTTTCCAGTCAGGATGATCTCTGTCACTCAGTTGACAGGAACATGGCACTGAAATTCAGCCATGTGTTCTCTTTACCAGTGTGGAGATGTGTGATGTCCATGACAGGTTCTCTGTAATGTTGATTTCTCTGAAATCAACAATCAGCTCCTTGTTTTGCTCCTTGTTGAGTAGTAGGTTGTTTTCTGTGCAACACTGTTGATTTATCCTGATAATCGTTGTTTGAAATCTGGTTGATGATGGTAGTGTCATCTGGAATTTTCTCATGTTGGGGGCTACAGTCATGGATGTACAGCTAGAACAGGAGGGGGCTGGATGTAACAAGGCAAAAAAGATGTAATGAGATGAAAATTACATAACAAACAGAAACAATGTAATAAGGAGTAAATTATGTAACAAGACATGAGAAGACAAAAACAACATAACAAGAAGAAACAACCTAAAAGACAATAAAGGTCGAAAACAACATAACAAGACATAACAAGACATAACAAGAAAACAACGTTACAAGACAAAAACAACATCACAAGAAGAAAACGACTTAACAAGGCAAACCTGATGTAACAAAACGAAAAAGATGTAACAAGATAAACTATATAACAAGACAATAACAGTGTAACAAGAAGTAAATGACGTAACAAGACATAAGAGGATGAAAACAACGTAAAAGACAAGTTGAAACAGACAGAGGAGAAGACTCAACCGTGGAGAAAAGGTGAGGTTCAGTTAGTTTTGGGCAGGAACAGTCGGCAGAATTGTCTTTCAGAGGACAAGTTCTGAATTTTACTCTTTGAGTACATTTCAGAGCCTGTACTTTTTCACTTTTGCTGTAGTAAAGAAATTGAATACTTCTATTTGTACCAGTCTTTTTTTTTTACACAAGTATCTGTACTTCTACTTGAGCAACAGATATGTGTACTTTTGCTGCCTCTGCTGAAGTGTCAGAAAGTGCAAGTGATTAAAGCACTTGAAACTTCATCTAAACTGTACGTTAATGACATGGTTGCTGAAACGCAGACACTACAATGAGTGAGTGTGTGTGTCTGTGTGTGGGTGTGTGGTGTAATGTGTAAAGTCATAAAACCGAACATAACCTGGACTGTGTGATCATCAGTAAAACCCATTAGAAGCAGAAACAAAGCTGAGCTGTGAGCTCATCCTCTCCCTCCGTGCTGTGAAGGGGACACCTCCCTGCCGTGATGAACACATAAATCAAAGACAGATAAAACATAGAGCCTGAAGACACTTGAGAAAGAATGTTCCCACAGCAGAGGAACGGTTTGATTTGTGCTGAGAGGATCAACAGTAGAAAATGGCAACGGAACTGCATGGATGTAAAAGTGATATTATTTAGTAGATGTGATGATAGATGGATGGCCATGAGAGCCGGGGGTGTGCCATACATTAAAGCAATGCCTCCTATCTGCAGTGTAATAACACTGCTTAATGCTAACCAATAATATTCAATCGGACTTGGACATTTTGTATATCTAGTAGTCTCTCTGTGTGTTTATAGTAAATTTGAGAGAGAGATTTGAGAGATTTATTTATTTTTTAAAAAATGGGACATACATATTAATGAACATTTTCATGTAAATATGTTTGAGATTGTAGCCAAGGCTAATTTCCGTCTCTAGTCCCATTGGCAGGTTGGTGTTAAAATAAATTTTTAAAAAAAGAAAAAAAAAAAGCATTTCATCCATTTAATTTAATTTTATTTATTTATTCATTGAGTTGATTGACTGATTGAACATATAGCTGTCTGTATGCATCTATTGATATGTGCAGTTAAAGTATACAGTCTGTTGTGACATTATGACACTGAAAGAATATGTAAATGTACTGTATAATGTGCATATTACACTGTTATTTGTTGTTATAACTAGGAATGGGCATCAAGATCTTATTCCAAATAAAAATAATTCTAAAATTACAATTCCAAAAGAGAGGCAGGCGGGCATAAATGTAAAATAAACTATTTACAGATGAAGCTGCTTTGGAGATGCCCTGTTGTCTCCATATGTTGCACACGCTTGTGCTTTCACCTCTTGAACCAGGAGATCTGTCTGCTCACTCACAAATCTTTTCTCTTCATTTCCTCCCTGTAAATCCCCCGTCATGCTGCCAACCCTCCTGGCATACCTGCTTCTCAAAGGTGATGAGAGCTGACTTTCTCATTGGTTTATTGCATGTTCGGCCTACACTCACCCATGAATTAATCAAGGCACTTGTGCACTGCTGATAGGTGTATCCTACTGTGTGCTGCAGGTGCCAGGGGCAGGACAGCAAATGTGGATTTGGACACACCTTGAATAAATTAAAACCATTGAGCCTTGCACTTTCAACTTGTGCTTTAAATCAGTCTACCAGTCTAGGGCCCTCAGCCTTTTCACATTTTCAGCAACTATTTTCTATCATGTAGAATGTGTTTATAAGAAAAACTCATTTTTTCCTTTACACAGACTTTAACAATTCCCCTGAATGCCGCGTGCAATTCTGTCAGTTCCATGGCAACATTACTGATAGCATTGCAGCAGCTTCTCTCTACTGAGCTTCAACCTTTTTGTTGGAGGCACCAGAGTCTGTGAACAAAACACAAATTTGTCTTTTTTTAATTGCAAGTCCGATTACAATAATTCAAACCATTCAAACTGGATGACTCACCAAGTTCCATCCGGGCAGGTGCATCTGTGTCTATCTCATCTGGCACAGTGCCACTAATGGCACTTTGGCTCAGGATAGAGGCCATGATGCTTTGGTCCCCTCTCCTCCTCCAGTAGCTTGTGCACTGTTGCTGTGTGCAGTAATGCACTTCTTGGCCTCATGCTTGAAATCATTTTCTCCTCCAGGATGTGTGGCTCAGAGCTAAAAGCATTCACTTCATCAGTCACTTTCTGCTATTCACCCTGTTTCATTTTGTTGGTAGCTCTAGAGCTTAGGGTTCCAAATAACACATTTTCTTATGACAACTTGATCAACCATTACTTCAAGTTCACAGTCTGTAAAGTTGTGCTTCTTCTTCAATTGTTTCATGGATGCTTCTGCTGTTTCTCCCCCAAACTAATGCTGGTCCTTTATATGTAAACCAGGGAATTATGGATGTGTTTGAAACTATTTATAGTCAACTGTGGGGATGGTCAGAAGGCTTGCACGTGTACACAGTTTCAGGATGATTTAGATATATGATGGAAAAAACGTTGGAACAGATGTAGGTGAGGTTTTATAAATGTGACAAAAAGACTGTGTATGTTT
Organism: Lutjanus argentimaculatus; assembly: GCA_034769285.1. Taxonomy (NCBI): domain Eukaryota; kingdom Metazoa; phylum Chordata; class Actinopteri; order Lutjaniformes; family Lutjanidae; genus Lutjanus; species Lutjanus argentimaculatus. Next base: position 5,661,200 of record JAWZSL010000031.1, on the reverse strand, counting down.
GAACCACCAACCACGAGATTAATTGTGGGTAATGTAAGAAACCAGTCAAGCAAAGAATACTTGGGAGATTCAAGAAAGAAAAGAATCATAGATCAATGAGACTCAACAGTGTGTGTATGTTGCTGTAGTTCTTCTTAATGTCTCCTAATGCAGGTGGACTGTTGAGCTGTCTTTGTCTTACTATCTCTGTGGTAAAGTAATATGGCTGCAGAGCTTCTTGGAGGGTCACATTGAAGGATACTTTGGTCCTCAGTGCTTTATCAGCGGTGTCGTTGTCAATCAAAGGACACAATGGACGTAGTTAGAAAGACTGGAGCTCTACAGAGGCCCATTCACATGGCGGTGGACATCAACACTGCAGTCATGCAGTCAAGATGCATATTCAGACCTGGAGCTTCACTTAATGGTGGGACCTGAGTGCCTTTTTAGGATACGCCTTCTGACTATCTGAAGGGGTGACTAATTTTCACAAAATCATTCCTCTTCACTGTAACTGAAACAAGAACTGGAAGACAAACTAATAAAGACTGCCATCTTTCCACTACAGCTTGACTTGACTTGACTGTACTCGCTCTTTTTTGGTTTTCTGTTGGCAAAAGTCGTGGATGGTACCAGGTGCTTGTTTTGGTATCACCTCCATCGAGGTTCTAAGGGAGCTGAGCTGATGCTAAGCAGTGAAATGAAAAACACTGCAGACCACTGATTGATCAAAGAGAATCATCATTGGAAGGCTTGGGGTATTAAGAAATTCTGACAGTATGATTTTCAATACTGTCTTAAATACAGATGCTCCTCTTTTAGCTAAACTGATAGGGAGACGCTGTATTGTAGTGCAAAGCTTATGCCACCAGGGGTTAGTCTCTGCACAGCAGTGCAGCTGAGCTGAGAGACATGGTGTCTGGGGGATAAAGTTACAGGCTCTGTTTGGGATTATTTTGGATTCAGTTTGGATGATAAAGGTAAACCAGGACACACTGCAGACTGGTCATCATAGCATTTCGTGATGGTGAATTCACATTGAGTGGAGGATAAAGCTTCCTCTTTAGTTACTGCTGCTAAGCCGGCCAAATCTGCTTGTGGCAGATTTAAATCAAAATTGGGAGTAACTGGTGGAAATTTAGCTCAGTGGTAGAGCGTCCGACTCATGTATGGAGGCTGTTGGTCCTCTGCAGCGGCCGCTGGTTCGACTCCCGCCTTCGGCCCTTTGCTGCATGTCATCCCCTCTCTCTCTGCCCTGTTTCCTGTCTACTCTCTGGCTGTCCTGTCCAATAAAGGCAAAAATGCCAAAAAAAAAAAAAAAAAAAAAAATTGGGAGTAATTGTTGAAACACGTGTCAGCATGTCCGCTCACGTAGTGCAGCGGACCTTGAGACAGATCACCCAGCCAGACCAGCTGGAGCACAGTCGTGGAAGAGAGCTGGAATAAGAGCTAAGCTAATCTGACTTAGACATGAGACAGCGAACCAGATTGAGATGCATCGTCGTCGACCCACTTTGATTTTGAATCAGCCCTCATCCTCCTCCTCAAACCCCCACAGAACAAATACAGATGCAGTGGTATCTAACAAGTTTGTCTGGAGGTAAAGTTACTGCAGCTAGTGAGCGAGTGTTAGTTAGCCGGATTTACTAACGTTTGCAGCTTTTGCTAGCACAGATGAAGACAGAGTTAAATCCATTCCCCACATTAGTGCTCTTGAGTTTCACAATTTTGAAATCAAAAAAACAAAAAGACACCACCATCCAGACTCATGAAACATTGAATATTGCTGTCCTCAGAGCCTCCTGCACACCTTCAACATGGAGAGAAATAGAAAGCTTGACAGCACTAGTTACGGCAGCTAACCTATGATTGGACAGTTGCTGTTTTGAGGCGGGTTTAGCAGAAGGTCAATTGTGCTGCGATGGCGCTGCAAATGCACAGTGTGGGTTTGAGTTTTTCAGTGCATAAAACCTGCAGCCTCTCAAGACCGAAGCAGAGCTCCTGTGTGTGGGTATGTGTGTGTGTGTGTGTAAGCTCTGCCTACATTTGTCAGTTTTACACCAATACCGCATTAACACCATATACCGCAGTATAATATCAGTCAGGTGTGACGGTATGAAAACTAGATATCACCCATGTCCATGTCACTGGTGACATGGACGTCCTGCACACAGACCGCAAATTCTGACTACAATTCTTTTATTCACTTGACCCAGATTTTAAAAAATGGCAGAGCACAAAACCACGCTGGTCAACTGAGGAAGAGCAGAAGTTCAACTGTTTGGTTGACAAAAGGTTTTTCCATTATGACACACATGGATGTGATGAGATTATGAGCACTTTCTGGGGTAGGTAAGCATCAAAACATCCATAGTCTGCAGATGAGTTTTAATTTGAATAAGAATAAGAATCATATTTTATTTTAATACTATTTATATAATGCTTTTTCAAAACAAGTTATAAAGCACTTTACATACAATTATGAGGAGATAGTCTAAAATAGTGAGCTTTTAAAATGACTTGAAAGAAGATAAGGTGTGGGATGCAGCCACAGAGAATTAAAACCAGTCTGCTGGAGGGTGCAGTTTATCTGTCAGCAAACGTGCTTGGAAAAATGTTCCTGCCTCCAGTTGTCATCTGTTTCATCTGTAGTCACCTGTCAGGATCACTGAAGACAGGTCCATCTGTCTCCTTCAGGACTTCTTTCCCATTTTTCAATCACCAGTTTGTTTCTGATATGAGACTAGTGCCGACCCATTATGTACAGGGAGTGCTGGTTAACACATATTTATCTTTTGAAGAAAAGCGTATCCCACGTACATTTCAGTATGAACCTTCATACTCATATCCAGTTCATACTTGTGAAAATTCCAACTATCTGTATGTGCTCCAAAATTTATAAATGTCTCCAAGGCTGTTAATGCAGTAGAGGTTGAATATGTTTTGGGTGCTATTCGTGGACATGCATTATAGGGTCTGACAAACCTGAATGCAGAATGGATCTAAACAGGTTAACCAACTCTATGCTGCAGTTTGAGATGTAGCCAAGGGGGGAGTTGTAGGTTTCAGCAGTGAGGATCACTTCCGCGTTCAAAAAGCTGCAGTTCCTCGGCTGCCGCTGGGGGCTGGCTCCAGAAGTGGGCAATTCTCCATTGACCACCATGTTAAAATAGCCAACTTTACAGCCTAAAAAAACATATTTACAGCCTGGTACATTTTTTGTTTTTGGTCACTATTGATAGTTTCCACCTCCGTGAACACTGGGGGGGGGGGTTTGTACCACAACCGTTTTGTGTTGTTTAGGCTTAAAATTCTTGCATAAATTAGGGCGTGGTTACGTTGAGTGACAGCTCCATAGACAGGCACTGGCACTTAGCTCTTTGCTAAAGCATCGGCTGGGCTAGGCGGCTACATCCAGAGGCCTCCAGCTACCTCCAACAGTTGACAGGGGCTGCAGTGTCCGTGTTTGTTTGCCAATGTTCGGATAGGTTTTTGTGACAATACATTTCTCAGTATTTTACCTGGATGTTTGCACTAATTAGCATGTATTAGCATATTTTGCCGCTGGCTTATGACTTAATTGCCGATTTATGGTCGCTGCTGATACAGAAAGAGGACCGGAGCAGTTAATGTTAGGAATGCTGTTGCGGTGTGTTCCGTGCTCTCAGAGTCCGTTTTTCTTGCGGGAATACTAGGCTACAATTTTATTTTGTTTCATTTTCTGTTTAAAAAGTCCGACATTGCATGGACAGAGCAGCTCCGTCAGTAAGCGGCTGCTGTTGTTTGTGTGCTGCTGTAACTGTAAGTGGATAGTGGATGGAGGCAGCGGTGAAAGCCGATAAATATTAAATATTAAACATTTTAATATATTATTATTATTATTATCATTATTTTTATTGTTAGAATTAATAATAATGACAATAATAATAATGTTTTTAACGTTTTAATATATTTTATTAATATGAAATAATAATGATTGTTTCACAGTTAAATAATAGGCTAGAAATAAATTTCCCCCCACAACTCCACCAAACCCTGCAGCTCCACCTAAAACCTCTCTATCTGAAACAGTCATGTTTAAAACACAGCAGCAACATTATGATCTCTGTTTTTAAGAGTAGTTAGTGTGGTGGATGTAGCTGCGTGTAGCTGCCGCTTAGCTTGTTAGCCTAGCTGATTAGCTGATTAGCCTTAGGCTAGCTCGGTTGCTTCGAGCTAAGTGGGCGGGCTCTCGGCCGGCTGACCCGTAGAGTAACCGCCTCTCTGCCAAATATGGAAAGTACACTCCCACTAAAATCCAAGATGGCGCAGCTCAAATGCCCATGGTTTGGTCACAAAACCGACTCCCCGAAACCAATGGGTGACGTCACGGGTGCTCCGTCCATGTTTTATACAGTCTATGGAGGTAGCCTGGGACTCCCTCTAATTGGACCTGGGCTTTAAGAGGAAGGCCAGTGGAAAGCTTTGTCTGGTCTAATGATATAACGGACAAATGACAAAATTGATCTGGATTTAACCAGTCAGAGATCCCTGTGACTGTAAAACTTATACTGAAACACAACAGCCTTTCAACATATGTTATGTTCTTCAAGTTTAAAGCAATATTCCACCCAAAAATGCAAATTCACTCAATATGTACTCACCCCTATGATAATGTGATGATGGGTGAAGATCTTCAGTTCACAAAACAATCCTGGAGTTTCAGCAGGAAACAGGGTTGCAGCCAAATCCAGTACAATGGCAGTGAATGGAGACCACAGATAAAATGTAAAAAAAAAAAGAACACAAAACAAACACAAAATGTCTCCATCCTGCTTGTGTGGTGTAATCCAAGTGTCCATGAGCCGCGACATTAAAATTTAACCACAAAAGACGCCATTCACGCCATGTTTTTAGCCGAAATGTCAACTGTAGTCTCCCAGGTAGCATGTAAACATGGCATCGATGTATTGTGAGACTTCATGTATCTCTTAATGGATGCATGTGTGAAAATATCGCGAGATCTCTTGTGCATCTGGCTAGAGTCTGAGAGGCTACAGTTGACATTTTGGCTAAAAACATGGGGCCAGCTAGTGCTCACTAGATGTTAGCATGCTGCTCATTAGCTTACAGTTGATTGTTTGGGGTGAACAAACAATTACTTGTGCGAGTAATGCAAAGTGAATATTCATTTTGCATTTGGTATGAAGAGGCCAGTCAGTTTACAGTCAGTCTTGCTTGCCTCATCTCCACAAACTGACTGTCTGTGTGTTATGATTGGCAGGTTTACTGGAGAAAAATCAGCCTGGCTTCTTCTCCTCTTTGCCCTCCTCTTAGTTCCTGTCCTGCCTTTGTTTGGGGCGTCACAGGGTTTTTGCCTCTCTTTGAAGCTCAGGCTTAACCACTTTTCAGTGGATAAACTCCTGTTTTGAAAAAGCACAGTCCCGCTGAAACATTGCAGCCAATTAGCACTATGAACTCTGACCTTGAAGTGGAATTTTAATCCCTGATTGGCTGTTGCTGTGTCAACATAACTAGACGCTAACACATATAGACACAGGAACCAGTGCTCTGTACCACAGACATGCACTCACATCACTGTCTCTTATATTTAATACAAATATTTTCTGCTCACCCAGTGATTCTCAAATAATGGTCATTAAAATCATATTGTAACCACCTGAGATTTTTCACTGAAATTTCATTGAAAAGTTTATATTTTCTGTCATAATTTCATAAATGTTTGCATTCATACAGTTGTTAAAAACTGAATAAAAATGTAAAAAATAAGATGTTAAAAAGGCAACTTTGATTTAAAACTATACTACCCTAAAAATAATATTTGGCTAAAATATATGATGCTCTTTATGTGACCTTTTTTATGTTGAATATAACAGGTCACATGACCAGAGTTTAGTCAAGGGCACACCTGTTGCATTACAGGACAGAAAAACATACGGCCCCAAAATAACTGTATTCTGCACAATCTGAGATGTATGGTGGCTGACAAGTACAAACGCGCTGCATATACAGGCAGGCGCTGCAAATACAGAAACGCGCTGCATATAAGAAAACAGATGCAAAAGGAAAACGCTGCAAATACAGAAACGTGCTGCATATACATAAACATGCTGCAAATAAGAAAACAAATGCAAAAAGAAAACGCCACATATCCAGTCATACAACGGAAGTGCTCCAGGCCTCTAGGGGCAGTGCTGAGCTTCCACCCAAGAGACAGACAACGGATGTATCAATGTGTGGAGTAGATGAGTGAATGAGAAGAAGAAAGTTATTGGTGGGAGGAAAATTGGAGTCGGCTGCACTTTCATAATACAGTAAAAGATGAGGGCCACGTGGAAAAAAGAAAGAAAGAAAGAAAGAAAGAAAAGAAAGAAAGAAAAAGAAAAAAGAATACGTACTTTTTCATGTAGCCCCTCCCGACTCCAATTTTCTCTCGGGTGGACGCTCAGCACTGCCCCTAGAGGCCTGGAGCACTTCCGTTGTATGACTGGATATGCGGCTTTTTCTTTTTGCATTTGTTTTCCTATATGCAGCGTGTTTCTGTATTTGCAGCATGTTTCTGTTTATGCAGCGTGTTTCTGTATTTGCAGCACGTTTCTGTTTATGCAGCGCGTTTCTGTATTTGCAGCACGTTTCTGTTAATGCAGCGCGTTTCTGTATTTGCAGCGTTTTCCTTTTGCATCTGTTTTCTTATATGCAGCGCATTTCTGTATTTGCAGCGCCTGTCTGTACATACAGCGCGTTTGTACTTGTCGGCCACCGTAGAGATGCACACGTGGTAATATGTGATTTTGTACTTTCATTTGTTTCATATCTGTGTGTAATATTTGTTGAAGTGCCTTTGCATGGACAATTTGGTACATTTTCTGTTGCTGTGCTGACATGTTTGGATCTGTCTATCAGCAGATATTAGTGTGAGAGAATGTTTAGGCCTGTCTAATACTGGACACTTGCTTGAGAGACTTAAATATAACTGAGATTTATATTTGAAACCTTGTTTTTTAATGTGTTCTAATTTTTGTAGTTTTGATGGTGTGTGTTGATGAAAGTGAGGAATAATAAATAATAAATAATACATCTTCAAAAGCCATCAGTGTGATTGGGTGGTGATTATTTCATAATGAATATGAAGTTGCATGCTGTTGGACTGCTGTGAGATTTGTTGGTTAATTGCACCCCCTTTTGGTGATAAAGTTACAGTGATGTCTTGGTGCAGGAAACCAGTGGCTTTTTGTTGCCATTTGTGTTGCTGTAATACAGCTATAAGAGTGTGAAGAGTTTTGTGATTCCACAGTAAAAATCACCCTGGGGCGAATGGCCCATATGTGAAGAGTGTGTAAGTCCAATGCAACAATCTTCATCACATTCTTTTACGCAAGTGAAAATAGATGATGATGACTGAACATAAAAGAACAAAAATCATCTGTTGGCTGTATAATTATTAAGTAGTAGGTGTAGTATTAAGTTAACAGTAAGAGGACATTGACTGGGACATTACAGCCACCTGAGAAGGAGGATGTGCACTGAAGATGAGGTGTTATTGATAGAAACGTGCCAGCAGTGAGAGCATCCAACTGCAAATATCAGACATCAAGGTCAGGTTTTTAATCAAATCAAAAACTCAAATGATATTTGTTCTGGACAGCACACTCTTCAAATGTGTCAAAGACAGTAACTTATTTTAAGCACTGACTATATATAAAGATGGAGGACATGATAGCTCCCCAAAAGTGAAGCCAAAACAAATTGATCACCCTCTGGTGGCTGGCTGCGGTTTAGGTCATGAACCCCACCCCCTCCATGTTTGCAGATAGGATATGGGTGAACGGAAAATATCAAAATGCACGTCATTGCCATTCAGTAGCTCTTGTCACGCTGATGTTTGTTGTTTTTCTGACCTGTTTGATTTTAATTAGTTATTTGATGCTATAAAAAAGGGGGTTTCATGCCATGATCTGCTTGTGATTTTAAACCAGGAACCATCACTAACATTGCTAACTTTGACTTGCTAACTGGACTGTAATTTCTGGCACAGTGCAATACATCTTTTAACTTATAAATTATAATTTGATTTCTTTGGCCAAATTAGTAGTTAGTAGAAAAGTATAACACTATTGGCCCAGTGCTGGTTACCTTGCAAGGCAGCTAAATTCACGAGATCACAAGGTCATGCGAGAATCCATCTTGCCAGGCTCCACGCTATCCATTTGTGTTCTCACCAGATGCCAATCAGCATCCATGGAGGGACTACTGGCCGCTACAGGCGTGGTTTTAGTTGCACCGACAGCGACAAGCATCCATGGAAGCAACTCATCTAAAAGTAACAATGGCGACTCCTAAAGAGGTTAGCATAGATACTGTGATAGCATCAGTTATATCAGAACTGGAGAGTATTTCTTCATTAAAAGATGAACAAAGAACGACACTTTTGGATTTTATCAATAGAAAAGTTTTTGTTCTTCTTCCAGATAACTTGGGCTTTGGTTCAGTGAGTTGATCTGACTGGTTGAAGTTGGCCTGTGTTGGACATGACAGATAGCTCATCCAATCACCTGCCAGGGGTTTTCTCGAAAGTGCCCGTCCTTTTCCAAACAGTTTCTATGGACAGCCTCCCAGATGGTTCTGTTTAACAATGTTCCAATCAAGCAGCTGCAATTTGCAGCCTGAATCCAGTTGTGGAAACAGTCAGTTTATTGCTGAACTAAACAGACTCTTCTCATATGTCACTTATTTCACTGTTTGATAAAAGTAAAAGTAATGCAGTGTGGTCAGCTGCACTGGTCCACTTATAATGTTTAAGCATTGACAATCCAGTAAAACACAGGCCAGTTATGGCGTTTCAATAGTTATAGTGTTCCGGATATATCACCTTATTCACACCAAGGCCAAACAGCAGTCCAAACATTAGGTGAATGAAATCTGTCTATGTTCTGTCTACCTTGTGAACAGAAAAAGAGATTAAAATGGTTGGTTTTGCACCTTTTCAAGCTTTCATATATCAGATGACTAGGAAACCATCAACAGGAGTACCACAATGATACCATGAAATGGGGATGGGTGCTCCACATGGTGCCTTCTTGTATATGTGCCTTCACAGCCTATAGGAAAGACATTTGGGGAAACATGCTCATTGTCTTCTAGAAGAGAGACAGAGAGAGTCAGAGATGGCCAGAGTGATCCAAGAGGCCAATGAAAGCCAGGAGATTCTGCAGAACCACATACAGGACTACTTGGAATAAGTAGAAGAGGAAAGGTGCATTCAGATCCTACAGTGGACTGTTTCATTGTGTTTGAAACAAACTTTAGGCCTGTGGACAAATGAGGGTCCAGAAGATCGGCCTGTAATGAGTTACTGCTTTTATGTCGTCAGTCACATTTAATTAAGAGGACAAAAAGACAGTTTCAGACTGATTGAGGTAATGATTGAAGCCAAGAATTGAGCTGCTGATTCTGTGGGACTGTACTTGAATACGCAATCTGTTGCGATGATGAAAGACGGACTCCTGTCCCACACTGCTTTGTCAGGGCAAGATTAAATAAATGAGCTGTATTATTTGAACGAGCGTTGTAGGTGAATGAGAGCAGACATAGAATAGTTTATCCAGCCAGGGTAATATCTGGCTCCCCAGCTGATATGTGCTCCACTATTTTCATCATCACTTGTGTGTATGCATGCATGTGTGTGTGTGATCAACAGGCCTACAGCTTGTCCACAACTAATCTTGCATACTACTGGACTGATGAGCTTAATTTTTTTGGTGCACATTCATGATCGTATGCTGAAGGAGCTCTGTGGATCACAGTTTTGGAAAACCTTTGAAAATCCTTTTTTTGTAGCTCCACAGCAGCAATAGCTGTGGTCAGAGGCATTATATTTTCAGGTCATCCCAGTCTTGTGAAGGTGAACACCTGGAGGGAATTTCTTCAAATTTGACACAAATGACCAGTTGGACTCGAGGTTGACCTGATTAAATTTTTGTTGGTCAAAGGTCAGGGTCACGGTGACCTCATGTTTGTCTCATTCTCAAGAAAGCGATAGGAACCCTTGGAGGGAATTTCATCAAACTTGGTTCAAGCGTCCACTTCGACTCAAGGAGGAACAGATCAGAGATACAAAGTTAGTATTAACATGACCCATTCATAAGTGGTCCTTAACTGAAACAGGGTTTCAAAATGAAGCAATTGTTGATCACTTGTGACCCCTAGTGGCCAGCTAAGAATAGTGAAATGTCAGCTGTCAATGGTCATATATTGTCTCAACAATAAATACACTTAATAACTTTTATTAAATTGAACCTTCTTTCTAGGTTTCAAGTTCATATTCTCTGACTGTATGTACCATACATACATTGAAAGCTTAATTCCGGTGGGTTGAAGGCTATCAGTGTGTCCTGTCAGAGTGCGTCTGGGGCTCAGTCCTGACAGACAGGGAGGAGGAGCAGAGCTTCACTCTTCACTGGGCTGGAAAATGACCTCTGGACTGAGATCAGACGAAAAAGAACAAGATGGATGAAGCTGTAATGAATGAGGTGGGGTACATAGATGGCTGCCGTGTGCGTGTGTGTGTGTGTGTGTGTGTGTGTGTGTGTGTGTGTGTGTGTGTGTGTGTGTGTGTGTGTGGACGTGTATTACTTATTGTTGTCGGGACACAAATCTGTTTACACACTCACATTGTGGGGTCTTCCCTACTTTATGGGGACAAATTGCAAGTCCCCATGAGGTAAATCATTAAATTTTAGGGTGAAGACTTGAGTCAGGGTTAGGGTAAGGTTAGGTTTAGGATAAGGTCAGGGTTAGGGTTAGGTTTAGGCAGGGACTTGTGATGGGTAGGGTCAGGATAAGTCTCCAGGAAATGAATGTAAGTTAATGTAATGTCCCCAGAAGTGATGGAAACACAACAGAGGTGTGTGTGTGTGTGTGTGTGTGTGTGTATGTGTGTGTGTGTTCAACAAAAACTATATAAGCACATTATATATCAGTGTCATCAGTGAACCCTCACACTTACACAAGTACTTGTACTTATGTAAAACGGCTCTAGTAAAAGTAGAAGTACTGATTCAACTCCCTTACTGCAATAAAAGTGAAAAAATACAGGTTCTGAAATACTCGTGTATTAAGTATAAAAGTTAAAAGCTGTCCTCTGAGGGACTTTCTACTGGTTGTTTCTGTGCAAAGCTAACTGAACCTCACCTTTTGTCCATGAGAGTTTAACTCTCTGTCTTGTTATGTCCTTTACATTTTCATTGTTTTATGTCTGTCATGTGTGATATGTAGTAATGGATACACCAAGGAATCCTCTTTTCTATGTGTTATTGTACCATTTAGGTTGAAATCAGTTTTGATGTTGGAAGGCAGCACACAGTGATGCAAAATAAAAATAATAATTCTCCACAAATACCTTAAAACATAGCGAGTAATGCGCCTGTTTTGAAAATATAAGGAGTTGAAAGTACAGATATTTATGTTAAAATGTAGGGAGTAAAAGAAAAAAATGGTCAGATAAATATTCAAATACAGTCACCTGCAAGTGAAGTAACAAAGTATTTGTACTTAGTTACTTCCCATCTCTGATGACACATAGCTTTTGAGCTGAGAGAGCATTTTCGGCAGTGAGCCAGTTTTGTCTTCTGCTAGCAGGACACATCACACAGCAGGATCAAGTCAGCTCAGCACAGGCATCACTCACTGATGATATTAACAACGCCTTGACAGTGGTTCATGTCAAGGGCCTTTGTTGAACTGTTGTATTCTATTGCAAACCTTGATGATACAGACGCTGACATTAATGTGTGCTCCGCCCCATGACATCGGTACCAGCGACGCATAGCAGGCATCAGACATTACTGATTAATCTACTGATTGTTTCTTAAATTAAATTATTGTTTGCTCTATATACAGTAATGTCATAAAAAGAGCGAAAATGTCCATCACAGTTTCGTGATGCTTAAAGGATAACTTCATTGTTTTATATTTTTCTTACTGTCAACAAATTTCATGAAAAGACTAAAATCAACAAGATATTACGCCTTGATTCCACCTGGCACGTCACATCAGCGATGCAGTTTTGATCCGTCCTCCTCACGGCTTCATGTCCCACCAGCAGTGTTTCAGCAGTGGAGCGTTTTGCCCACCTGACGGTGTAGATTTACTCAGATTATGTTGGATTGTTCATTTTTCCTCGATTTTTGTGCGTCTACCATGGATCAGTAAGCTATGTAGTTAAACTCTTTCTTTTTTGTCTCTTTTTTGTCCGTTGGTGTCTTGCAGAGTGTTTTCTTTTGAAAATGACCAGATTCTCTACACCATTCCTGTGTCTGAATTCCTGCCACTTGATCTGCTCTGCTGCTTGACGCGACATCCATCAAAAAGAGACTCAGCGCGTATTCTCCAAGTAGCAGAGCGGAGAGCCTCTTCTTGGACACTTGTGGTAGAATCATAAGCATTGTGTAGAACAGCCACAATCAGTCTGACCTTCTGTATCCTCTCAGCTCCAACCACAGCTATTTTCAGTTGATTAATTAATAGTTTGCAAACACAGATGCCACTGATTGCTCTGAAACGGTCATGGTACTGTCAGTATTCAGTACAAGTCGACCAGCAGAATATCGATTGTGACATATTGTGTACGCAGCAAGCAGACGTTTTGACAATTTTGATGCCGATTAAACATCTAACTCATCATTTGCAGCTTGATAACTCTGACTGTTGCCAAAATGAGCATGCAGCTTTTTGATGACGTTGGCTGTAAGTAAATGTAGTTCAAACAGGAGAAAATGGTGTATTAACTGTTAACTATTTTCAGGTGTGTAGTAATACATACTTATATCTAGTGAGTAGCCTACTTGCAGCAGGACAGTGTATGTGGGACTGAGTCAGATAAAGTGTGTGTGTTCATGGTAATGGAGGAACATGTCAGCCAGTGCAACAGTGTGGCTCAGTGATGTCTTTTTAATAGTCTTTGGACGACAGTGGCGCTCTATGGCAAGGAAGAAGAAGATATCAGGCTTTGATACAAACACAATACTTGTTAGTAGATACATTCAGGGTTGGTTTTAGTATGTACTTGAAATTTGTTGAAGAGTAGAAAAATATACAATACACTAGACGTTAAGGCAATGTCTTCACATTAGTTGTTTTGTTCATCCAACAGTCCAAAACTGAAACATAAAGAATTTACAATAATAATTAACAGAAAAAAGCAGAAAAAATCCTCACACTAGCTGAATGTTTCTCATTTTTATCCATGCTAGCAGCATGGTGATGCTAGTCTGTCAGTTGGTCTGTGAACATTCCAGCACTTTGGACCAGACTGAAATATCTCAACTTTGCAAATGATTGACATGAAATCTTGTCCAGACATTCATGAATCCTGCTGACTTTGGTGATCCTCAGTCTTTGTTCCAGCACCACCATCCGGTTCACACTGGTGTTTTTAGTGAAATATAAACCATCCAAACACCTTTTGGATGGATAACCATGAAATCAGATGTGCACATTTATTATGTACTCAATATGAAATCTCCAGTGATTATAAAAGATCAATCTTAAAGCGACAGTTCACCCAAAAATCAAAATTCAGTCCTTATCTACTCACCCTCATGTCCATTGAGGGTAATTTTTTTTTTTTTAGTCCACAAAAGACTGCTGGAGTTTCACAGGAAAACAGTGTTGCAGAATCCCCCAAACAATGGAAGTGAATGGTGACCAGTTTTCAAATGTAAAAAAAAAAATAAGCCGACAAAAAAACAAAATGCCTCCATACTGCTCGTCTGGTGTAATCCAAGTCTCCTAAAGTCCTGATGTGTGCATGTGCACGAGAATGTGGCTCCATGCTAAGGATCTACAGTGAAGATTCAGGCTAAAAACATGGTGTAAATAACATATTTAGTCAACTTGGCATGCTGGGGCTTTAGGAGAGTTGGATTACACCAGATGAGCAGTATGGAGGCATTTTATGTTTTTATTATGTTGTTTTATTACATTTGAAAATTGGTCACCATTCACTTCACTGTTAAGGAGAAACTCCAGCAGGACTAAAAAACTAAACCCAACCTTCAGTTGACATGAAGGTGAGTAGATGACTGAATTTTAATTTTTGGGTGAACTATCCCTTTAATAACTTCAGTGATCCTCTGACTTTTCGTCTAGCGCAGGGGTCTGCATGCAGCTCTTTTGCCCCTCTCCAGTGGCTCCCTGTGGCATTGACAAAAAATTAAATGAAATAAATAACAGTTCTTTTTGAACTAAAAATTTCATTTTCACTTATTGTTGTAGGCCTAAAGTGATTCTTATATTCTCCAGCTGTAAAAATGTGTAGCCAATACACCGAAAACACTGGGAAAATGTGTGTCATAGTCTGTGTCTCCAGCTCAGTGCCTTTTCCTCTAAATTTTTTCAAGTCTTGAGTCTTCTTCACCTATGGTCCCCCTAAGCTACCTATAGATGCCAAATCCAAAAAAAGAAAAGTCTTAGAGGAAAATAGAAAATTTAATAGTTCCAGGCACATTTTTTGCTGACCCCTGCTCTAGCACAATCATCAGGTCAAAATTTCCAACACTTTGGTTCATGACCAAATACCTGCAAAACTACATTCATGTCAGCCTCCACTTTACTTTGTGTTTAATGTAAATATGCAAACATAATGCTGATAACATGCTGAAGTTGCTAAACATCAGTATGCTAGCACTGTCCCTGAACGCATGTTAGCATTTAGCTCAAAGCACCACTCAGTACAGCCTCACAGATCTGCTAGCATGGCTGCAAACTCTTAGTCTTGCTATATGATCAATGACTTAAAGGGATAGTTCACCCAAAAATAAAAAAAAATCAGTAATTATCTACTCACCCTCATGCTGATTGAAGGTCAGGTTTAGTTCTTTAGTCCACAAAACACTGCTGGAGTTTCACAGGAAAACAGAGTTGCAGAATCTCCCAAATGATTTAACAAATATAAAATGCCCAGACTGCTCATCTGGCCTGACCATCAATTGCCATGAGGATGAGTAGCTAATGACAGAATTTTCATTGTTGGGTAAATTATCCCTTTAAACAACTGATTATTTAAGCTGGTATTGATTAATATTCTAATGAATGACTTGATTAATCTATTAATCACTTCAACATCTGTATAATAATAATAGTACTAATAATAATAATAATAATGATTATGATAATAATAATGATAATCTGGTTTCTAATAATCAAAGTATGATCTTTATCAACTCAATTATTTCAGAACTAAATTAAACAAACATTGATCAAACTGATTATCATATGGTCAGCAGAGGTACACAAAGTATTTTGAGCACAAAATTTAAGACAAAGATGAACTATTTACTCTTTAAGTCCCAGCACACACATCTGGATCAGTTACCAGAATTCTGAGGAGGCGTTGTTTGACTAATCTGAAGCCCAGCCGACCGTCGTAGACAACCAATCCAATGAGCAGACAGCACAGCACGCAGAAGACACTCAGCAGGCCGTACATCACATACACTGTGAAGCAGAAGGACAGCAACATATATCAGAGTCCCAAACTTTAGCTCTTTGGAATGCAAACTTCTCATTCTATCAGAAATCCCTTAACATGAGGAAAAATGCTCATTTCAGTTTAGGGTCTTTGAAAATAACACTGACATCCAGCAGGTGTTGTGGTCAAGTGTGAGTGTTTCCATCTCTGAGAGGAACTGTCATATCAAGTTTCTGTTTCAGCCTTTAGGCCAGGAGCGACACTGTGGGAAATTCAAACACTGTTCCAGTTTGAATAAAGTCAGTCTTCATGAATGTTCTTATGTTCAGTTTTGTGTTATTAGACTACCTTAGTTTTAGATGAGTGGACCTGGTTCACTGGGGAACTTATTCTACAGCAGCATATTACTGCCACCATGAAAGACAAATATTTGGCCCTTTAATGACCTCAGTCCAACTCTTTTTTTTTTTTTTTTTGGCATTTTTGCCTTTATTTGATAGGACAGCCAGAGAGCGGACAGGAAGGGGGGAAAAGAGAGAGGGAACAACTTGCAGCAAAGGGCCAAAGGCAGGAGTAGAACCAGCGGCCGCTGCAGAGGACTAACAGCCTCCATACATGGGTCGGACACTCTACCAACTGAGCTAAACGTCCGCCCCCAGTCCAACTCTTTGATCATTTATAAATATGAAAACAAAAGTATAAATTAATAATTTCTTCAAATGAGAGAGAGGCTAAGTGGCCCATTCATTGCTTATGTCTGTCATCAGGCACAGAGGCGCTTTATTTTATTAAAAAGTTTTAACTCAAATGAAAAAAGGTGTTAAATGTAACATAGTGTTAAAGGGATAGTTCACTCAGAAATGAAAATTTAGTCATAATCCATTCACCTTCATGCCAATTAAAGGTCAGGTTTAGTTTTTTTAGTCCACAAAACACTGCTGGAGTTTCACAGGAAAAACAGTGTTGCAGAATCTCCCAAACAATGGAAGTGAATGGTCATCTTGTGTAATACAAGCCCCAACATGCCACGTTGACTAAAAACATGTTATTTACACCGTGTTTTTAACCTGAATCTTCACTGTAGATCCTTAGCTTGGAGCCATGTTCATATGCACACCGTCTGAACTGGCCAGGAAAGCTGTTTTTCTGTGAAACTCCAGCAGTGTTTTGTGGACTAAGAAAATAAACCCGACCTTCAATCTGCACAAGGCTGAGTAGATAAAGACTAAATTTTCATTTTTGGGTGAACTATCTCTTTAATAAATCAACAAGTTACTTCTAATCTAGGATTACAAAAACTTTGCTTTTTTTCTGTGCTTTTGTGACCAGATGTGAATCAGTGAAATTCAGGACAGTGGATCTGGGGCTGAGCGTGTCACATCAGGAGGATCAGAATGTATAGAAGCATTAAAAGCAATGTCAGAATCTGACTCTAATCATTATTTTATTACTATTATGAAGATCAGTTACTGATTGTGAGGATGATCTGAAGCACAGTGTCCTGGCTGTGTTTACAAGATATATGAACCTTTAAGAACAGGTGACAGGTGTGTTACACTCATTTTAAATGTCTCCTCAGCAGCTAAGATTGTCATTAAACTGCAGCTGCTTACAAACACATTTTCTTTACACATTTTTATCACAAATTCCTCGTGTTGCACTCTCTGTCACCTGGTTTAAAACGGGTCAAATGACTTCAACAATCCGTTTTTCATGACAGCCTAATCAGTGCAACAGACAGGTGAAAAACACATTAATAATACTATATAATATAATATCTAATACTAATATTTTTTTTAATATCTAAAAGTAGGAGTTAGAGCCAATTCAATCATTATATTTTCACTGATTCAGAGTAAAACATACTATTGATACAAACTCATGTAGACTAATTGATAATTGAAAGTAAGAGTTAAGATGGTGCCTCAGAGAGAGGGCGACAAGCCGGGAGCTCCGTACCCTTTTGATTAGTTTTAAGTTTTAGGGGCTATTTTTGTGTTTTTGTCTTTTTACTGTATCTTTATCACAGATCTCAATTTATCATGAAACAAAGACACGTTTTCTGTTTGGTACATAAACATTTGGTGTGTAATAATAAAAAAAAGTCATTACAATGTGAAAATATCTTGTGCGAAAATGTTGCTGCTAATGCTAATTTCTCTTGTCATGGTGGCAGCGACAGGCTGCTGTACTTGTTCACACATGGACTAAAATGTTTTCATAATTTTTTTTCAGCACATTTTCATAATAAGGAGTATGTAATGTGTTCAGCTGAGGAAAGGTTCTGGACAGATGGTGAACAGGAAAGGCTTTGCTTTTGCTTCATGCCCACTATAAACAGACTGAAGCTGGTTGCACAGAAGAAGAAGTGTTATCAGCGTCTGTCTGTTGTGTTTGTAAAACAGCAGTGACGTACGTGAGCTTGCGGGCGGAGGAGGGCTGGTGAAGGCACAGTAAGGTTTACTGGCAACAGCGTTGGAGTTGAAGAGAGGTTTGACAGAGACGGTGACACAGTACTCCACACCTGGCTGCAGGTAGGTGATCACGATCTCGTCTTTGTAATGCAGACTCAGTCTGAACTGCAACACAACAGACAAACCAAGTGAGTAACATAGAAAACTCATCACTTTGTGTGTCATTTCAGTCCATTCTCATTCCCAGACCATCAGATATTCATGTTTGTCACTGTCCATCTGTGTCTGCTTAAGTTTCTGTATGAGAAGGTCCACACATGGAGGTGGGTGGGTCAGACACAGGACGGAAGGTCGGGGTACATGTCCCGTATGAAACAAAGAGTCAACATTATCAAAAGTTTTAAGTTACATCATGTGATGTATGTACATAATGTGACACAGTTATGACAAGTTGTAAGGTACATAACATTACTTAAATGTTGCAATGTTGCAGGTCGCTTTAGTGACATCACGTGACGTACATAACTACTGTAGTTATTGTTTCCCAAATGGTCTTATCCTAAAACTACCTAAGTAGTTTTAGTGTCCTAAACTCCTAGACTAAACTAAAGTAAACTAAACTAAAAAGGCTGGTTTCATGTTTCAGTTTATATTAAGAAACAAACATAATAGTAAGTAAATATTCATTTATATTTTCTGTTTATTGGCATTGTCTTATTTTATTTCTATCAGACACTTTTGTGTCCAGACTTGTTCTGTTTCTGTATGTGTAAGAAAAGTTCAAAGGTTCACAAAAAATTATTTTCTTTGTTCAGCTGTCACTTTTCACAATAACACCACTTTCTTGTAGTTTCAAAGAAATTGTTACTGAAGTACAGCTGATGTCTTCCACTTCCTGTGTCAAACTACAGTACATTATTTTTTTCCTAAGAAAGAGCTGCCACACACTGAACACCAAGACACACATACATTCTTTCTCCACTGGTTTTAGTTTTTCTAAGTAAAACACATGCTTGCCAAAGCAAATAAAAAGGTTACCCGTGTTTCCTGAATGTCACACTTCAAACCGCTTTATAGTCGAGTTCTTTGTTCATGTTTCAAAAGCAGGGAGAACAGCAAGAACACTCAGACACTTTGTGTGTCCTATTTTCTCTGGTGATTCTCTGGTTTACCATCTGCTCTGATCGCCTCTCATCACCTTCGTAAACTGTAACTGAATGTCAGAATGAGGGGTTAGAGGAGTGAAATTACAGAAGTGAAGATGAATTCCTTTTTGTTCTTCAGGCCGAGCGTTTCCTCAGACACCTGCAAACACGAGGCTGCGAGAGGAAGACGTGGGTTAAACCACACACACTCTGAAAAACCCCAGAGCCTTTGTGAGACAAACATGAGCCTACACATGTTCAGCTCCATATTCTGATTCACCTCTCGTGAGATGAAGAAGAGCTTTGTGCGTTTGTTGTTCTGATTTCATGATATCTAAACACACAATCTGAAATGAAACATCCTGGAAGAAATGTGAAAACCTGCAGAAATTCACTGTTATCTTGAGTGTTGGGATGATAGATGATCATATTTAGTCATCTTAACATCTGTAAATAACAACACATGGTACCTTGTATATTATACTTCACACTACACACTAGAATTTTCTGACCCAAACACAATATTAGCCCTGCTTACAACAGTGTGGACTCTTCATTAACCCAGACCAGACAAACTCAAACCTTGGATCTAATTAATCAAAATGCACAACAATCCAGATTCAGATTTACACCAGAAGTGTGGAGATTGTAAATCATCTCAACTGCTTTATTTTCTGCCATGTGTACATGAAGTAAAGTCATATTAAAACTATGAACCAAAATGAATCAAATAATAAAGCATGATTTATATTTGAACTGTGCCTATACTGAGCATAAAGTAAAGCTGTATGACTGTTAATCATAAAAACAGAACAGAGGAGGTGTAAGCCTGAGTATAATGGGAGGTTGAAAATAAAGTTAATTGTGTGTGGTGTATTTGGAGGAAAACAAGAAACCACTGACAGAAATTTTAAATACTCATGCCCTTTGAAAACAGTCAACAGACCCCAACTTGAGCTCATTATTTTCTGGTTTAAACCCCGTTTGCACAGGATTATTCTGTGATGTCTGATGTCTGTGGTCTTAATTCTGTGTGAATCTGCCATGTCCATAATTTATACAGCAAAAATACCACTGGAAATTACCTGTGAAATTCACTTTTTTGTTCAAATGGCAAGTAATTTTTTTTTTTTTTTTTTCTTATTTAAATTTTTATTTAGAACAAATTTGGAGCATGACTTACAGCACAATCATTGTTACAAATATGTATTTTTTCCTTCCATCCAAAGTAATAGTGCAAACAAATAAAAATAAACATTGAGATGGTATTAGTAGTCTATGTAAATACAAATATACTTGTAAAGGTTGTTTCATCCCTAGACAAAACCGTTATTGGTAAAAATATCAGACATGGACAAATAAATGAATTAAATGGCATGTTAATTTTAATAATATTAGCAGCCACTCAATAGATTATCATTCTTTTTTTTTTGCAGGTGAGCAAAGCAAATCTACCAGCCACTTGTATATTTTACCAGCATTTGGCTACTGGCTGGTGCTAATCTTGTGCCGTGCTTGTAAAATGTGCAGAAGATGGGCAAAACAACTCTGTGCAATGATTTGCACATACTTTTTCAACTTGCATTCAATTGAACACAGTGCAAAGGCAAGACATTTAATATTCTGATAAAGTTGGGGCAGGGCCAACAAAAGACTGTGAAAGTTATGGAATGCACAAAAAACACCATATTCCCCATGTTAACAGATGACAGTGTCATGATTGGGTATTAAAAGGGCGTCCTCGAAAGACATATATCAACAACATCCAGAAACACTGCAGACTTCTCTGGGCCTGAGCTCATCTGAGATGGACTGACGCAAAGTGGAAAAGTGTGCTGTGGTCTGATGAGTCCACATTTCAGATTGTTTTCACAAATCATGGACGTTGTGTCCTCCAGGCTGAAGAGGAAAAGGACCATCCAGATAGTTAACAGCACTAATTTAATAATAATAATAATATAACAATTTCAAAAGACAGCAGCTATGATGGTATGGGGGTGTGTTAGAGCCCATTGCATCATGGGTAACTGTCACATTTGAGAATGTCTTATTAATGCATGTTGCATTATATACATTACATCTTCGTAATGTATTCAATTGAACATTGTTTGAAAAGTTTTTGCAAATCATTGCATTCTTTCTTGGAATTGGGGTTGTATGTATAACATTTTAATTTTCACTTATTGTTATAGGCCCAAAGTGATTCTTACATTCTTTAATTGTAAAAATAAGTAGCTGGTACACCACATGAAAAAAAGTATTATATGATATTGTCAACTAAAATTTGTATCCTAGAGTACACCATATGGCCAAAAGTATCAGGACATCTGCCTTTACACGCACATGAACTTTAATAACATCCCATTCTTAATCCGTAGAGTTTAATATGGAGTTGGCCCACCCTTTGCAGCTATGACAGCTTCAACTCTTCTGGGAAGGCTTTCCACAAGGTTTAGGAATGTGTTTATGTATAACACCATACCACTTGTTATACCACTAACAGTTGACTGTGGAATATTTGGTAGCGAGGAAATTTTGGAATTTCGGAATGGACTTATTGTTATGTGTGTCAAAATTAAACAAAGCAGTGGACCCAAAAATGCAGACTTCCAGGCAATCTACAGTACAAAATGTATTTAATGAGAAAACAAAAGAACTAAAGCTTACGAAAGGTCAAAACCAAAACCCGAGTCCAGAAGACAAACAAAAGAATCCATAAGACAAAATGCAAAACTCCAAGAAAATGAAAACAGGTCCAACAAGAACAGGATGACACACCGGGAAACACACAACGAACTGACAAAGAAACAGAGAAACACAGGGACTAAATAGACAGAACTAAATTAGATGCAGGTGGACAGACAGGTGAAACCAATGGCAATCAAAAGAGCAGGAAAAGAACAAAGACAGGAAGTAAAGACAAGACACATGAGGGAAGACCAGGACTACAAAATAAAACAGGAAATGACCAACAAAACCCAAAACCATGACACTTATTGCACAGGTGGCAACCTATCACAGTACCACACTTGAATTCTGTGAGCTCCTGAGAGCGACCCATTCTTTCACAAATGTTTGTAGAAGCAGTCTGCATGCCTAGGTGCTTGATTTTATACACCTGTGTGCCATGGAAGTGATTGGAACACCTGAATTCAGTGATTTGGAGGGGTGTCCTAATACTTTTGGCAATATAGTGTATGTCTACAGCTCAGTCGATTTTGCTCTAAATTTTGCCAGTGGCTAGTTCTGAGTTAATGCCAAAATCAATCAATTAATGCCAAATCCAAAAACCGTATAGAGTCAAAGGAAAATAGAGAATTTAATAGTTGCAGCTCCAGACAGACTTTTACTTTCAGTAAAGGTTGTGACCCTTGGAATAGGGCTTAAGTTGTGTCATTCCAGGCTTAATTTCGGGATCATAAAACTCTACACCTCTGCGTTTTTAGCTTGTTTTTAGCCTTAAATGCATGACTTTCTCTCTATATGAGTGGACTGATACCACTTCAAAATAAACTTCCTGCGACAACAACATGTCAGAAGAATGACTACAAACTTGTCTCCCTGAGTAGAACCAAAACAAAACAACCACATACAAAACCTCACAGGATGGAGGGGAGGCAGTAATCTGTCTGTGACAGGAAACAACAGGGTTTAAGGGGAAAAAAAGACTTATCTTTTGCGGGACCACTACGAACTCACAGTTTTGAATGTGTGACACCTCAGTGTGCTCTGTTACACAAACAACATGACCGTGGCTACATGCAGCAATTTCAACCAGGCACAAACATGGTGTTGTGTTTGTGTGAGTCTTCTGTAACTCTGAGAAGCACCAACAATAAATGAGCCTCATTGCTGCCAAACAAACACAGTCTCAGTTGTTGCCTGTAATTATAGTTTGATTATTCATTTACAGAAACATCATAGTAATGATCAGGGTTGGGAGGGTTACTTTAAAAATGTATTCTGATACAGATATTGATTACCTGTTAAAATGTAGTCAGTAACCTAATCCAAGTATATTAAGGTAATGTAACTTGATTACTTTCTGTTATTTTTGGATTATCTCAAGTGAAATTGATTAGTGTAATATAATGTTTTATTTAGGGGTGTGTATTGGGAGGAATCTGGTGATATGATACATTATTACGATACAGGGTTTATGATTCAATATATTGTGACAAGGTGACACTTTTTTTAAAATCAAATTTTAGGAAAATTGTAACAGTATAATGAACTCTTTTTTTTGTTGACTTTTTTATGCAATTAGAATGGTGAAGATGGGTAACAACACTGGTATCTAGTGGTCTAGTATCTAGAAGTTTTAAACACAACAAATGACCACTGCCACAAAACTTTGCCTGTATCACAATATCACAATACAGTGTTTTTGAGAACAGATACAGTATCACAAAACATAATATCACCATACTCAAGTGTATCAATATTTTCTTACACCCTAGTTTTATGTTCATTTGACTTTAAGTAGCTATTCACACTTCACACTCAAACTTAAAGTAACCTGTCATAAACTTATTCCAGTCCTGTATATTGCTCTTTATTTTAAAATGCACTTTTAAATTGTGTTCCTGAAAAATAATCCCAATTTATTACTAAATGTAACTGTAATTACTGTAATTTGATTCCATCTTTTTTCTGTAACTGTAATGGAATACAGCTACTGTTTTTGTGTATCCTGATTACATAATCCTGTTCCATGTAATCCATTACTCCCCAAGCCTGGGGAGTAGCCTATGTGAGTAATAATCTAAAAGGGGCTGTCCTTAGAGACTGTCTTTGTTTGACCAATCATCCATCGAGTGTGTAAATTTTAACAGTCCATCAGAAAAATGGATAATTATCTGCAGGTCCAAAGGATTGACCTAACATAACACACAGTCATGTGATCCATCATGAATGTAAAAATATTGATAAATGCAGCTTTAAGCCTGGAACATACCTGTGCTCTGTCCCTGGTCCTTTGCACATGGAGGAGAAGTTCTCTGTGGAGGTACTTCAGCTGCTGTCCCCTTGTTGTGGGAACTCTGAGCTTCAGGAGTAGACAGTTCCCACAGCCGGACACAGACACATCAGGAGGTCTCAGCACAGCTACAGGGGGAAATGAACCCATTTCACAAGAGATTCATCACAGGACAAATAATCATGATGACTAACAATATTAATGTCTACTAAGTAAACTGCATACTCCATATATATCTGTGAAGCAATTACATATGTATCATCATCTACTTTGTACTCAGAAGAAGAGTGGATTTTTGTTTCCACCCACTGAGGTTTAGCTTAACCAATGAGATCATTTCTGCCTTCAGAGCTGAGCCCCGTTCTTCATTTGTGGAGTTATCCAGATCATAATGTTGATTATTTGATGTGAGTCTGGATTCTGGAAATTGATCTAGAACAAGTCATTAAATTCAAACCTGCAAAAGTGCAGCTTGCTGACAGTTAGCCAGATCATGAGCAACTTGTTTTAAGGAGGACCACAAACCTGAACTGATTTTCAGATACAAATGGCTCGTTTTCTTAGTTTTAAAATGAAAGAGTGTTGATGTAAATATGAGTTTTGAGGAGAACTGGACCTGTTTCAGAAAGCAGGTTTAGTGAAAACCCCGAGTTTAAGTCTGACATGAGGGGGAAAAATGAGATAACTTAAAGGGATACGCCAACATTTTTTTGTTTTCGTGTCTTGTCTCACTCCCGAGTCCATGACAAGAAGATAGACACCATTCTTTCAACTGTGCGTGCAGTAGCGAGGGAGAGACGGACAGAGCTCGCCAGCACTTTATGTCATTTTCGAAAGAAACACACAGGAAACTAAACCGCAAACTGCGGTTTAGTTTCCTGTGTATTTCTTTCTGATCTTAGTCTAAAAATAGATAACGTAACATAACGCGGTAAAAAACGAGTCACAACAAGCACACAGGACCGTTTAGAGTTGCTGAAGAGTTTATCAGATGACTGTAGGCTGAGGCAGGCTAACACTTCCTATTGACTCCCAGTGTTTGAGCTAAGCTAATTAGCGGCGGGCGAGCTCTGTCCGTCTCTCCCTCACTACTGCACGCACAGTTGAAAGAATGGTGTCTATCTTCTTGTCATGGACTCGGGAGTGAGGCAAGACACGAAAACAAAAAAATGTTGGCGTATCCCTTTAAACTCTGTCAACTACTGTGGTAAGTGACTCTGTGAACCTAACCTGCTCACTGGCAGATTTTCTCTGTGACTCCTCCCCTCCTGCAGAGCCTGAAGCAGCTGTCTGACACGCTGTTTCATTTCCTCATTCATACAGTCTCTGGTGTATCAAAACACACGTCGAAACGCATTAATTTGCAGAAGTTTAAGTTTTCAGAAACATGCATTCTCTGTTGGATATTACAATGTTACCCAAGACTTTAACATGAGCCCTTTAACATGAGCCATCGACCTGTCATCAGAGTAAGAACAGAGACAGAGATCTGTGACATCATGGATTCATCATCAGCTCAGAACAAAATCTGTACATGTTTCTTCTTTATAACACCATGACTGTGTGGACGTGAAGGCAGCTGTTCCCCTGCACTGGAACATTTACTGTATATCACTGCAGTTACCTCTGCTTTAATCAAACTAATCTGTATCAGACACTGATTAAAGATCAATTATTTGTCAAGTTGTGATTGGTTGCACTGATATAACATGCGGATCATAGTGATCATATGCTAGAGATGATGTGAATATTTCTGAGTGAGGATGAGTGTGGTGCAGCTGAAATTACTCAATACAGGCTGAATAATATCTTAATGTGTTTTTACAACTGGTTTAAAATGGAGGCCCTCCTTTTATTTAC
The DNA here is from genome assembly GCA_034769285.1 of Lutjanus argentimaculatus. Taxonomy (NCBI): domain Eukaryota; kingdom Metazoa; phylum Chordata; class Actinopteri; order Lutjaniformes; family Lutjanidae; genus Lutjanus; species Lutjanus argentimaculatus. Next base: position 5,635,355 of record JAWZSL010000031.1, on the reverse strand, counting down.
CTGTTGCCATGGTGACCCATAGTATTGGTGCAGCACTGATTACATGCACACACTTACCACCAAGTGAACATACTCAGTGTTGATTGAACTAATTCTGATCAGCTGCTCTGGAACCAAAAAGTCAGAGTTTCCCTTCTCAGGCTGATCAGAGTTGACTCAGAGTTTGTTAATCCCACGTTCTAAAACAGACGGCAGGCAGTTTATTGAGAAATCACTGTGATCTGATCTAAGTTTCAGAATGATAAGTTACCTGTACTCATATATCAGTCCCTCCAGGAAGTCGCAATGTTGTAATCACAAAAATTCATGCAAATTCAACCAATAAATCTGTGCGACCTTGCGACCTTGTACAATCTCTGCTACTTTTCCACAAATTAGACCAGTCATCATAACTTCCCACTATTTCCACCAATCACAGCAGTCCCCCGCACAAATGTCATACATGTACGTCTCAATGAACCGATTCAACGTTTTGTTTTATTATTCACTATTTCTTTTTTTTTTTTTTTTGTCATGGGTTCTGAAAAGAACACATTTGTTGTTGTAATTGACATTTATCGGCCCTCTGTGCACTTTTATTTTATAATTTTGTGCTGTTTTTGTTTTTCCAAAAATATTTTACTTCTTTGTGTAGTTCTTCATTTACACATAAATCGCATTTTTTTTTAGAATTTTTGTAATTCTGAGCATCTTTGGTGACGTTAGTAAGAGTGCGGTTTTGTTCTCCCTGGAACTAGTTGACTTTGATTTTTAATGAATTATACAAAAAAATCGCAACTTTCTTTTGCAATTTTCTCTTAGTCCTGCAATTTTATTTATCAAAAAATGCCTGAAAGCATTGCAACATGTATCACAATTTTTTGGAAAAAAACTGCCATGAAATCAGGCATTTTATGCTGCAACAATCCCAAAAAAGGTCTGGACGGGCTGATACATGATAAATCATACAGCAAGAAGTTTGTGCACTAAAAAACAATAAAATATAGTTGGACATACTCTGAGAAAAAAGACATAAACTCAACTAAAAGATCCTGATTGTTAACAGACCAGTGGAGCCAGAACATTGAATTTCACATTAAAATGTGAAATTGTCATTTGAAGATTGAATTAAAAGTTTTGTTTTCATAGCAGGCTCGTGATTATTACTGAATCATCCATCACAGAACCTCACCAACCATCCATCAACATCACTCACACTCTGACCACATATTAAATGATCATATCTAATGACAGAGGTGGAAGTAACTAATTACAAATACTCAAATTACTGTAACTAAGCCATTTTTTTGGGTAGTTTTACTTTTAGGTGTTGATTTTTCAAGTCTGTACTTTTACTTGTACTTAAGTATGTATTGCACTATGAAATCTACTTAGTTACATAATTAAGTGCTGAGTACAATTTCAATAAACATCCACATCTTTCATCTGCATTGTTTTAGCCAATTAGGTGATCTGTTCACAAACATGCTCAAGAAAAACAATTACATTTGCACAGGCTTTGAGTAGGGATGTCAAGGATTAATCATTAATCGATTAATTACCATGCAGAATTTTACCAATTAAAAATGTATTAATCAATATTTAACCAGTAGTCTAGAAATAACTGGAATTGCCCCTTGTTTGACCTTGTTTTGTCCAATGGAGCTGTTTGTTAAATAAGGAAACTTAAACTTAAAATGTCAAAAAATGACCAAAAAAACGTATTTTCTTTTAAACTATCTGTTTTGTATGTTTACAATGATAAATTATTAATGTCTAATCAATTGTCAGCGTTTTCAACTATCAGTTGAGGAAAACACACAAAATTTGTAGTCCTGTAGTTTGCAGAGGTGACTGGGACCACGAAGCAGAACAGAGCATTAAACAACACATTAAACATCAACAGTTACAAAGTAACTGAAACTCTGTGTAGTTTCTGAGGAGAATACTTTGTACTTTTACTCAAGTAGTTTTCTAACACGAGTACTTTTACTTGTAATTGAGTAATATTTTAGTAATGTAACAGTACTTGTACCTGAGTAAAGATTTGCAGGTGCATGCTGGGAAGGTTCTCAACACATCTACTTCATGTTACTGCAATCACATGACCAGCACTCAGCCAGTCATGTGAAATGCTAATCGCAGTTTCAGCCCTCTACTTGTTTTGCACATTTTTACCAGGATCAACAAATCAAACCTCACACTGCTTTCAAACAACCTAAGAGTAAACAGGATTATTCAGTCCTGATACCAGCATGTAAGCCTGGATTAGTTAAACCACTTTTGAAGAACAGGGCCGAGTTCTGCCTGTCTGAGAAATGTGTCACACTTAAATCTTCAATATGTACTGTGAGTGTGTTGCTGGTGTCTCACTGTCTGACAGAGGCTGGAACCAGCCAGATGTGGTCCAGTTGGATGTCTGGTTGGGTTTGAAGGCCTGGATGCGGGCTCGGTAGTGATCGAACGGGTCCTTGAAGGCTTGGGTCAGATTACAAGTCTGTCCGGCTGTCAGCTTCACACAGAGAGCCACCGCTCTCCACGAGTTCTTCCTCCAGAGCAAAAGAAAAAACAGAGGCAGGGAGGGAGAGAGAGAGAGAGACTGGTGATAACCAAAGATAACTGCTAACAATAATGAGTCATCCTTAAAGGGAGAGTTCACCCAAAAATGAAAATTCAGTCACTATATGAGATTCTTCTGTTTTCCTGTGAAACTCCAGCAGTGTTCTGTAGACTAAAAAACTAAACTTGACCTTCAGTCAGCATTTTTGGGTGAACTGTCCCTTTAAAATAAGAACCGTCACCACAGCAGGTGAAGGTCAGAGCAGACAGTGATGAGAAAAAACAAAACTATCAGCATGCTGATGAACATGTTACCACAAAAAACAACTCCGGTGTTGTGTGCGTCATCATGACACAAGGAACTCAGACACGTTATGAATCAAGTACTCAGTTATACAAAAAGGAAAGTGCTCACTCAGGGGGTTTAGACATGTTTCAGAAACAAAAATGAAACATATGACAGACATGCACGCAGGGCAAGTAGAAACTGTAGGCATTTACTAATATGTGTTTCGTTTCTGACTCAGCTCACAGAAACTGTATGGACAATAAATGATGGTATAGACTTTTTTTGCCCCAAACACCTGGCTGTCAGAGAGAGTCAGAGTGTTTCATCCCCGTCCAATGAAAAACACTTATCTCCAAGATGTCAGTTTTTCAGGAACCAAGAAAAACAGCCACGTTTTCAGCTTTGTGGCAATGCATTTTTAAGATGATCCAGTGGCTTAGTACTGTAAAAGGTTTGTTTGGCTTAAAGGAATAGTTCACCCAAAAATGAAAATTCAGTCATTATCTACTCACCCTCATGGTGACTGAAAGTCGCGATTGAAGGTTAGTGAATGGTGACCATTTTTCAAACCTATAACAGCACCTGAATAAAAACATAAAATGCCTCCATACTGCTTATCTGGTGTAATCCAAGTCTCCTAAAGCTCCAACATGCCAAGTTGACTAAAAAAAAAGTTATTTATGCCATGTTTTTATCCTGAATCTTCACTGTAGATCATCAGCTTGGAGCCATGTTCACGTGCACGTGCACACTGTCTGAACTGGGTGTGTGTGGTGTGACAGTGTGCACGTGTCGGGACTTTAGGAGACTTGGATTAAACCAGACAAGCAACATGGAGGCCCCCCCCCCCCCCCCCCAAAAAAAAAAAACAAAACAAAAAAACAAAACAAAACTTAAGAGCAATGTCTTTTTCCAGAAATCATGACATAAAGAAGAAGATAATATTCACATGATCACAGTTTCATGCAGGAACTATTTTCTTTCTACTGTAGAAAGAAAGTAGTTCCTGAATGAAACTGCTCACAACAAGGTCTGTGGATTATCTTGAGTAACTGGGTCATGATTTCTGCTGCTGTTGACTTCTTCAAATGTGGCTCTTTGAGCACCGCAAGCCAAGTGCCATTTATTTCCATTATACTGGAGAAAGGCAGACATCTCCTCGGCTGATATTTCCAAAACTGTGAATCACAACTCAAAACTATCTAGAAGGATAAATGGAATAACAGGTAAGAGGAAAAATACATATTTCTGATTTTTCCAAAGTTCCAAAGAGTATATGTGTATTGTACGTTTGGCATATGTGTGCTTCGTAATATTTGTGTTTTATCCAGATATCAATAAATTGGTACATTATTTAAATAAATGTCTAATATTAATAACATCAAAAACACCTTGTCAGTGTTCGAGTCATGAATCAGCCTGGCCAATATATATTAACACCAGATATATTAGTATCAGGTGATGAATAACAGGACATATCAATCCAGATATGTCAAAATCATTTTTGAGGTCATTTACAAACAGCATCAGCATTACAATCTATGTCAGCTGGACAGCAGAGACAAGTTCCTTAACTCAACTGTAGAAAGAAAAAAAGCCTTATGTATGTGCTTTGTTTATGTAAAATATATCTGTCAATATGTCATTTTTAAATTATTTTTCACGCTCAAATAATCTGATCTGTGAGCAACATTTGACATCTACACAACATGAACTGTCCAAGAAACAGAGAAAAACCCTTTTCTAAAGTCTGTGCTTTCGGAAATTTGATGTGAATTTGGTCAAATTAATGATTCAGTATTAGCACAGCCACTGTTTGTAATATAAATGTCTGCAGTTTGACACAGAGGTTTGAGTTTGGAAAACAGCTCAACAAGAGGATCTGTCAAATCAGGTGCAGGATGGCTTCATGTTGGAACTGAACACGTCAGTCATCTGTCATACAACCAGCTGTACATGAAATGAAAGCCATTCCAAGTAAATGTCTTTAAAGTGATGCCAAACCACAGAGAGGCAAGCTCTGAGAGGTTGTGAGTTCCTGTTCGCAAACAGTGTGATAATAATTCCATGTTAAGTCATTTTGTGGTTTTCTGGCAATCATCTTATCAGCAAAAATCAGTGCGTTTGAAAAGTTGCTCTCTGGCAGCTCAGTGGGTATAAACAGCAAACAGGGATGGTCCTGGGACTTCCGTGCTATGTCCTATCACTTCTCCTTTTCTATCGCCACTACACAAGCCTTACAATACCTGAGGCAGAGGGTTTCCACTTTGAAGTGGGTGCCAGAGGGGGTGTCGGGGCCGGGCAGGAAGCTGAGCATGTGCTCCATGTTGAAAGAAGAGATGGAGACGTTGGAAGGTGCAGGGAGGGAAGCACACACCACTGCAGAGGAAAAGAGATGAAGAATACTAACTTCAAATCAAATTCAAGGGACAATTTGCAATAATATTGTTTGGTTTTTCCTCTTATTTTATAACTCTGCATCACAACACCCTGCTCCATCTATAGTCTGCAGAAAACTCTCAAACATTCCCTCTATAGGCACCACACCAAAGTGAGCTGCAACCTAAAGTCATTCTGAACAGAATTACTTTGCAATTATCCTGCCAGCATCCATAAACACACAACTTACCACAATATATGTACAAATCTCAGTCCAAAGGCGTAAAAACAAAGAGATTAAAAACACTAATAAAGCTCACAGCACATAAACTGCCCAGTGCCAACACACATTCACATCACATATTCACCATTTAAACCTCTGACTTCTTCCGCACCTTCAGTCCAGGGAGCATTACCAAGGTGTAAATGCAGAAGAAGAAGCAACCACAACCCCATCTTCCCTCCATGGACTGTGTTATGGCTCGCAGTTATACGTCTTACTCAAGATGATATTGTTTTTGGGTTTGAGCTCACAACATATAGAGAGGGATGGGAGGGAGCTGGGGGTGTGTGTGTGGGCTGGGAAATGAACACTGTTTGTCATGTTCAGGGCTGAGTTTCTATTTCCCCAGAAGTCCCTCCCTGTGCATTTTGTCTTCCAGATCCTGCATATAACAGTTTGAGCTGTCGCAGTGGCACGGGTACAGTACAGGTTCACTCTGGAGTCACTTCACTTTTACCTTGTTTCTCATCTGTGTGAGTTTTATTTGCTATTGTGTCGATATATTTGGTAATTTTTTGGTAACTTCCTTTCCAAAGTAAGCTTGAAGAATTTGCACCATGGAAGACTTTACTGCTATGATTCAAATGAGAAAACATGACTTTCTTTGTAAAATGTAAGTGTATTAATTGTGAAATGTGCATGAGTCTTTAGAAAAGCTCGACACTGAGGTGTATTAATGTCAAGATTTTATTTTAGTAAATATACAAAAATGTCACAAATATGGAATTTGTTTTGTGATTATATATATTAAGTTGTCTAAATACAACAACATGCAATAATGTATCCACTACTTTACTATCCTGATATGTAACTTCAAATAAATATAATGTTAATATGATTGTACATTCGACATCACAAGTTAATAAAACATGAAAAAACAAAAACATGGCATGAGTCTGTATAACATTCATCCAAGAATATTCCTCATACAGTCACAACTTACTTACACAGAACTTTTCAACAAAAAAAGTTACAAAGAGCTTTACATGGTTGAAACTGTGGCCTTGTGAAATATGGTTGATAATAAAGTTAAAGACAACAATGATTATGATAAAAACAAGTGGGACATGTTGGAAGTACAGAGTGGTGGCATTAAAAGCTTTTCTAAAAAGCAAAGTTTTGAGAGGTGATTTAAAAGATGACAAATTCCATAAGCCTCAGATCCTCAGGCAGGAAGGTCCAGAGCTGAGCTGGGACCTGCAACCAGCTCTCCCTGAAAATCTGCTGCCATATTCATAAAGTTTCCCAGTGCAAAGAGTTGCTCCTAGTTATGCAATTCTGAGAAAACTCTTAGAATTGTGACATTTTCTTGAAATTTCTCCTTGAAGTTAAAAGTATATCATAGTAAAGACAAAACTTCTTAGAGGAAGTTAGATGGAGGGGGGAGGACTTTTCACTGGCTTAAGAGTTTCTTGAGCAGAGGAGAACATGGTTCTAAGACACAGACAAAAGAGAAATGTTCTCGAGTTAATGGTTAGATCACACAGGGGTCATGTTTGTGGTTGATCTCATTAGAGATGCACCCACATAAAAGAAAAAAAATACAAAAAAGTGTTTTACAAAAGAAAATAAAACAACTCCAATGGCCATAGCGAGCTTCCCCTGTTAATATAAAATATAAAATACTGTATATTAAGTAGTAAAACTATCTGCATTGTAAATGAACATAAACAAATAAATATTGGCTACTTTTATTTTTTTTCATTTTCAAGCCAATACTCAGTGAAACAGCGACCTCCTGGCATTTTGTGAGTGTTTGAGAAGCAACGAGGCTCGAGCAGCTTCATTTTGTGCAAAAGGCAAAAGAAATGAGGCTCTTTCCAAGCACTTTTCAATCCTTGAAAATTCAAGCATTTTCAAAGATTTCCAGCACCTGTTAAGAACCCTGCAATATATTTTTATAAAATAGGGGTGGACTTGGGAGGATCAAAATGAATTATTTCTTTTTCATATAGCCGGAGAAAGTTTTGGAACATACGACACTTCAGTTCTCACAGGCAAGACAGGAACTGATGAAAACTGCCCTCTTCACTGGTCTTTAATGGGACATAAATTTGCTTGTCATCCACATAATACAATTGTGCTTAATTCTATATTTACGCATATGTCTCAGTGGCAGCATGTACATACAGAATAACAGAGGGCCAGCGTGGAGCCTTGGGGAACACCACAGGTCAGAGAGACTATAATGGCAGAAAAAAAGTTTAAATAAAATGAAGCAGCAGTATAAGTGAGTTATGCTGTGAGCTGTGTTTTCCCTCCTTTAGGGGAGTAGAATATTTGTTTCACAGTGTGAGCACGATGTTTTTATATGGCCAGGCTAAGCAAAATGTATACATTAACAGATATTAGGCTAATACATCAAAGGTATTATTAACAGCTTAACTGTTTGAGAGAGGGAAAACAAATGGTATCAGATCTGTATCGGCAGATACTCAAGGTTGCAGTCTTTATATCGGTATCAGACGTGAAAAGTGTTATGGAACTCTACAACAGCCAATCACAGCACAGGGGAGTTTTACAACAGCCAATCACAGCACAGGAGAGTTATACAACAACCAGTCACAGCACAGCCCACAACTGGTCCACGATTGGTCGAGCAGACAGGAGCTGGTATTTACATGTTAGATAATAGAGTCTGGAAGTCAAAGGTCAAAATTGCGACTTATGGTCATTCTACTATTTATTCTGGCACTTCTAGTGTTAAACTCTAAATTCACTTAGATAAAGATATTATGATTCTCCAGTCAGAGTGCTTTTTCCTGTGTGGAGAGGGTCAGAGAACACTTCCCATCATGCAACAGTAAAATAAGTGGCAAAAAATATAAAGGATTTTCTGCCTGGAGACTTTGTTGTTATCGTGGTGTTTCTGAAAAGATGATTGTATTTTTGTTTATGCTGAACTTAGTGTCTCTACTTATTAGACGTTGTAATTGCAAAAGGGTCTGGGTTGTTGGAGCCATTTTTGTTTTAGTTGCAAAGTTTATTTTTTCCAGTTTTCTGGATGACAGATTTTTTCTCCCTTCACTAATGAATTAATAATCATTCTATTTGTGGAGGTATTATGGTTAATTAGATGATGATGATCACCTGCAGAACTCAGAAAAGTGGAAATGAGCAGAAATGAAGGTGACAGTATCTCAGACTGTGGTGTTGTGATAAACTGCGCCCACAAGGGTGGCAGAGTTGAAGAGTTGTTAAAAAGAAAAGGCCAGACGACCTATTCACAGACTTTTTTGTGCTTGAGAAAAAATACTAAACACAAGTTAACTGATTCATGTGTCAAGTTCTCCTGATCTGTTCATATGAGTGATTCTTTCATGGTACTAAAGTAAAACTGACTTTTTATCAAGACAGAATAAGAAATGATTATAGTTTGAAGTTTGGACTTAAATTGTCATCTTGTTTAGAAAAAACTAACACCTCAAACTGTATATGTGATTATGTCCATCCCATCAGAACATGAGATTTCAGTGTCTAGCCAATCACAGCACAGATAGTTTTAACAACAAACAATCACAGCACAGTTTTTTTACAACAGCCAGTCACAGGACAGGGAGGTTTTTCAACAGCCAATTACAAAACAAGGGAGTTTTAAAACAGCCATTTACAACAAAGGGGAATTTTACAACAGCCAATCACAGCACAGGGCTTTTTTACAACAACCAGTCACACCACATCAGAGTTTTACAATAGCCAATCACAACACAGGTGGTTTTTTACAACAACCGACGACAGCACATGAGGGTCTTACAACAGCCAATCAGCCAATCAAAGAAAAGCTGGACAAAGGGAGGAAGGGCACCCACCAGCAAATTTTTGTTTTATTTTTCCTTTGACCAGCACAGTGGAACATGTCTCTGTTGAAGCCTCCAGGCTGAGGACTGATGAAGTCTTACTCTTGGTTTGAGGAGAAGCTCGGCCTGAGTTCAGGCTCAGGAGACACAGGAGCTGACAAAGATGAAGCAGATAAAGAGGAAGACAGGAGATTATTGCACCTTCACAGTTTATAACCTGCCCTGCTCCCACCTGTGCTCACCATCACACTCTCCCCATCACTCTCGACTGATAATGTCTGATTGGTTCTCTTTTCACCTGAAGAGGGCGGTGTTGGTTTAAGATTCAAGAGAGAAGACAAGGACATGCAGCAGGGTGCAACAACCAGAACCTGCTCTAGATGATGGATGGATGTCTGAGAGAGGGTGAGAGAGAGAGAGAGATGCAGGAAAAGCAAAAGAAAGTTAAAACCAGCGGGTCAGATAAACCAACCAGCAGGTTTTTAAAAAGCAAATATTTAATAGTTCCTGTTTTTTCCAGACAACTGAAACAATCAATGAATCCATCAGTCAAAAGCAATGACTTATTAGTGATCAAGTCTTTTATCAAATGGTACTCTTGAATAAATGAATGAAACTTAACATTTCCTTTCCACAGCACCTCAAATGGGAGGAGTTGCTTCTTATCTCTGTTTTATTTTTTACACCAACTATAAATTGAAAACCTTTTGGTTTAGTTGCCGTTATGAGCACTTTAAGGACTCTTGGCTCTGGGAAGCTGTGATGCACAAAGTGTATTTGTAAAGGAATAATGTAAAAAGTTGATAGTAATGTATCTACCACTGTACTGAGAAGAGTTAATGAACATGTTTAACCCTTTTATACATAGAGCTCACTACAGTGGACAGCTAATAAAAAGCCATTTTCTAGTATATGCATGTGTACTGATGGTATAGTTGCCCTTCAGCCACCACAGCGGACGCTTCTGCATCGTCTCATACACTGCCTCCCACTGGCCAGTCATTGTAAGTGCAAAATAGTTTTCTCCAACCAAGATGGCCGACAGAGGGCCAGAAACACTGAGCAGCTTGAGGATATCTTGCCAGTCCTTCTATAGGGACTGATGAATGATTTGTCAACTAAATTAGACATCATGCATCACTGGCTACATTTCAACCACAATTCATACTGTTACTGACACTTTATTATTCTTGAAAATATTTCACCTGCTGTACCTTTTTTTGGCTGTGAATTGATTGATTTATGTTATGAGAATGTAATTAGCAGTTTTTCTAACAAAAACTATATAACTATATTTTGTGCATCACTAGTTACAATGTCTTTATATTTTGTAGAGCTCAAATGCAATAAATGATAGAAAGTCAAAGCAAGGTATTAAAAAGGTTTTTTTTAGCTGCACTACAAATATATATTTTTATATTATTTTATTTTATCATTGTATTTATTGGTTTGTTAAATACATATTTCATATTTTTGAAAACTCAAATACATGCTGTCCACCTGAGTGGACAAAACATGTGATTTTAAAAAAGCAGGGTTTTTTTTTGTTTGTTTGTTTGTTCGAGATTTTCCTCTGTAGAGTGATTTTCATTTGATACTTTTTCATTAAAGATTGTTGATTTGTACTTTGTCTCCTGAGTCGTGCATTTGGGTTCAAGTCCTAGTTCGGTTGTGACAGTACGAACTGGCCAGCATGAACCCAGCCAACTCAGAGCAATTGACGGCGGCCATTCGCTCCCAAAACGCCCGTCTGAATCAGCAGGAGGATCAGATGTCCTCTCTGCATAGTGGAGTGAAGGGGCTGGCGAAAGGTCAGGAGGATTTCAAAGCAGCCATAACCACCCAAGTGAATCTCCTGGTAGCCCAAGTACAGCAAGTCCTTGCTCACCTCACGAAGGAGCCCTCCTCTCCTGACACAGTAGCCACATCGTCTCTGGCAGCTGCTGGAGCGTCATCGGTCCCGGTTTTCCATGCCACGGCTCCTCGCCTCTCCCCACCTGAAAAGTTTTCCGGTGAGTCTGGAGAATGTCGACCTTTCATTGTTGACTGTGAAATGCATTATGAACACTTGCCATCAGCCTTTCCTACAGAACGGTCCAAAGTGGCATTTATGATTTCCCATCTCACCGGGAGGGCAAGGGCGTGGGCTACAGCTGAGTGGTCCCGTGACTCATTGATCTGTGGATCCCTCGATGAATTCAAACAGGCTCTGAGGAGGGCTTTTGATCCCCTCTCGTCTGACTGGGAGAAAGCACGCGAGTTGAGTAATATCAAACAAGGTATGGACTCTGTTTCTGATTATGCCATCCGCTTTCGCACCCTAGCCACAGACAGCGGATGGAATGCTACGGCCCTTTATAATGTTTTTCTTAAGGGACTCTCTGACCAGATTCAAGATTTGTTAGTGCCCCTTGATCTGCCGTCTGACCTGGACTCTTTGATAACCCTAGCCATAAGAACTGACAATCGTTTACAGGAGCGTCAACGAAGCCGGAACCTAACGGCGCCATCAGCTGGTTGTCATCAGGGCCACGCTGCAGCTACTACACCCAGTGGGCGGAGTTCCTCATGCTTCCCATCACCGGTTCCACGGAGGATGGCGTCCTCCGAGGAGGTGGAGGAGCCCATGCAGCTGGGACGAGCCAAATTGTCCACAGAGGAGCGTCGTCATCGTCTGCAGGAAGGCAGGTACTTCTATTGTGGGCAGCAAGGTCATCTCCTCGCAGCGTGTCCAGCAAAAGAGCAGGCTCGCCAGTAGATGGGAGGGTACTGGTGAGCCGTTTCTCCTCCGTTGAATTCTCTCCTCGAGCCTTAACAGAGATCACGGTAAAGCATCATGACACCACACTTTATCTTGGGGTACTCATTGACTCAGGGGCTGATGAGAGCCTCATGGACTGGGATTTCGCCAAAAAACTTAATTTGAAAGCTGAACAATTATCCCAGCCTATAGAGGCCAGTGCTCTCGATGGGAGTTTAATATTCCAGGTAACTCACAAGACTGAACCACTGACAGTAATCATTGGTGATCACCATGAACTCATGTGTTTTCATTTGTGTAGCTCTACCCAGCACTCTCTTATTCTGGGTTTCCCTTGGTTAAAAGAACATAACCCACACATTGACTGGAGTACTGGGAGGGTTTTGAACTGGGCTGAGAGTTGTAAAGACAAGTGTTTAAAGTCATGTCATGATTTGAATGTGAAAACTGTTGTTAATGCTGTCTCTGTTAATTTTGACACAGACTCTGAAACTCCCGACCTGACTTCAGTCCCGAGATGTTACCATGATCTAGGTGAGGTTTTTAGCAAAAGTAAGGCTACTTCCCTTCCTCCTCACCGACCATATGATTGTCCCATTGACTTGATCCCAGGGGCTCCAATTCCTAAGGGTAGATTATATTCTATCTCTGGTCCTGAAAAGAAGGCCATGACTGAATATATTGAGTCTTCATTAAAGGCTTGCCTTATTCGTCCCTCTTCATCTCCAGCTGGGGCGGGGTTCTTTTTTGTGGGGAAAAAAGATGGGTCTCTCCGGCCATGTATTGACTATGGGCCACTAAATGACATTACTATTAAGAATCAGTACCCTCTGCCACTCATGTCATCAGCTTTTGATCAGCTTCAGCAGGCCAGGGTTTTTACCAAATTAGACCTGAGAAACGCCTATCACCTGGTTCGAATCCGAGAGGGGGATGAATGGAAAACGGGCTTTAACACACCCAGTGGACATTATGAATACCTGGTTATGCCATTTGGGTTGACTAATGCTCCTGCTGTCTTCCAAGCCATGATCAATGATGTACTTAGAAACTTCCTGAACCACTTTGTCTGTTTACTTAGACGACATATTGATCTTTTCCCCAGACTCAGACTCTCATGTTTGCCATGTACGTCAATTGTATGTGAAAGCTGAAAAGAGTGAGTTTCATGCCAACACTGTATCTTTCCTTGGCTTCATCATAGCCCCTGGAAAGATGCAAATGGATCCAGCAAAAGTTAACGCAGTGGCTCAGTGGCCTACAACCTGATAGCCGCAAAAAGGTCCAACAATTCTTGGAATTTGCTAACTTTTACAGACGGTTTATCTGAAACTTCAGTGCCTAAGCTGCCCCCCTCCATGCACTCACGTCTCCACTGACTCCTTTCCTGTGGTCCTCTCAAGCTGAGGAAGCCTTCCAGCAGCTCAAAGCACAGTTCACACTACCGCCCCCATCCTCACGGTTCCTGATCTCAGCTGGCAGTTCCTGGTGGAGGTGGACGCCTCCAATAACGGGGTGGGAGCGGTACTCTCCCAGCGCTCCGAAAAGGACAACAAGCTTCACCCCTGTGCCTTCCTGTCTCGGAAGCTCTTGCCGGCTGAGAGGAACTACGATGTTGGGAACCGTGAGTTGTTGGCCGTCAAAATAGCACTGGAGGAGTGGAGACATTGGTTAGAGGGTGCACAGCATCCTTTCACTGTATGGACTGATCATAAGAATCTTGAATATATTCGCAAAGCTAAAAGACTGAACTCACGTCAAGCCAGGTGGACACTGTTTTTTAACCGTTTTAACTTTGTGTTGTCTTACAGGCCGGGGTCCCAGAACACCAAGCCTTGTCCTGTCCGTTCGACCCCGAGGCTACTGCCAAGGAACCTGAGCCCATCCTACCACTGAACCATGTGGTAGGAGCAGTGACTTGGCAAATAGAATCTGAGGTGAAGCGAGCTAATGGTGAGAATCCGACACCTAGTGGTTGTCCGGTGAATCGCTTGTTTGTCCCTGTTGATATGTGTCCACAGGTGATCCATTGGGCTCACACCTCGCTGCTCACCTGCCATCCAGGAGTCAAAAGAACCATGCATGCCATTTCCCAGAGGTTTTGGTGGCCCTCCATGGAGCGAGAGGTTCGGGAGTATGTGGAGGCGTGCTCCATCTGTGCCCGCAACAAGACCTCTTCCAGAGTGCAGATGGGGTTGCTGCAGCCACTCCCTGTTCCTACTCGTCCCTGGGCTGAGATCTCTCTGGACTTCGTCATGGGGCTCCCGGACTCTGAAGGTAACACCACTGTCCTCACAGTGGTGGACCGATTTTCTAAGATTTCATTGCTTTACCTAAGCTTCCATCTGCCAAAGAAACAGCTGAAATTATGATGACTCGTGTTTCGTATCCATGGATTTCCAAAGGATATTGTTTCAGACCGGGGGCCCCAGTTCATCTCCAGATTCTGGAAGGAGTTCTGCAAGATCATCGGAGCCACCGTCAGCCTCACCTCTGGGTATCACCCGGAATCGAACGGCCAGACAGAACGTCGCAACCAGGAGTTAGAGACATGCCTTCGATGCCTGGTGTCGCAGAACCCGGCCTCCTGGAACAAGAAGCTGGTGTGGGTGGAATATGCCCACAACTCGCTCCTCACCTCGGCCACTGGCATGTCACCGTTCCAGTGTGTCTTCGGCTACCAGCCCCCTTTCTTCTCAGAGGCAGAAAAGGAGATCACCATCCCTGATGGTTTCCACCTGTTTCCCATTACCTTGTGTGTGTGTGTGTATATATAGTCTGTGTTTCCCTTTGTCCTGTGCCAGTTCGTCTTGTCTCATGAAGCCAGAGAGCCCACGCCAGCCCATGCCACAGTTCTTCTCTAGTCAGGTTTTGTATTCCTTTGATACTTTGTTTTGCCATAGTCTTGCCTTATGTTATTTTGATACTTTTCTTGCCTTTTTCCATAGCCTTAGTTGCTTTCCTCGTCAGAGTGTTTTTCGTTGCAGTTTTTTCCTCTCAGTGAGTGATTCTTTTTTTTCTGTGCAGTTTGAGATTTTCCTCTGTAGAGTGATTTTCATTTGATACTTTGTCATTAAAGATTGTTGATTTGTACTTTGTCTCCTGAGTCGTGCATTTGGGTTCAAGTCCTAGTTCGGTTGTGACACTAAGAAGTCAAACTAAGTACATCAACCCTCTGTAGCAAAAGAAACAGGGAGGTTGTCCTCCAGCTGTCTACTGTTGTCTTTTTTTTTCTCACACTGCAGATCAACCACAATCAAGCCACATGATTGTTATGTGCAAAATGAATGTGTGTGTGTGTGTGTGTGTGTGTGTGTGTGTGTGTGTGTGGGTGTGTGTGTGTGTGTGTGTGTGTGTTGCTCAAGTATGTTTCCGCCTGCAGTTCTTTCCTGTGACTTTACTCAGAAAACGTTAGGTGTGACCTGCTTGCTGACAAACATGACACTTAAGTTTTATTGCACATATTAACCAATAATGACAACAATGACTCCACATCACACTGTAAGTGATTTTACTCCAAAGATGTGTGACAGAGATCTAAACCCACAGAAATTCTTAACAAATTAAGAAAGAAGGGTACACCAACAATTTTCATATTTTTTTCCCCAAATTTTTTAATTTTTATGTGAAAATTAACAAATATGTTTCTGTGTTTTCCAGACAATCAAGACATTTTTTATCTCTGATTCTGCAGGATTCTATCACTTTGGATTTTTTGTTCACACTAAACTGGCCATAGATCTGTCATGTTGGTTATTAAACAAGCGAATATAATAAATGGGAAATATAAATGAATCTTTAGATGCACTGTTTTTTCTTTAGCATTGATGCTACAAAGTTCTTTAAGCTCAGCTCCAGACATGTAGTGAGGCACTCTGTTTTGACTGAATGTGATGCAGTTTTTATGCAAAGAAAAGTGCAATTGCTTTGTTAGAAATTCTTAAAATACACCCAGACTCTACGAATGTGCAAATATTTTTCATTCAAAGTTTAGCTGCTGCACAAAGCTCTTTCTCACTGCTGGAGGTTTGAAGGTTCCACAACATGTCACAAGATTATCTCATACGTCCACATATAACGCACCGATGCTCAAACATCACAGTGGGGCATCATGCATGCTTCTTATTACTTCGAGCAGCATGCATGGGGAGAAAGTACAATACATTTTATTTGAATATTTTCTTGCCTTTTCCCTGATGATCTGAATAAATCGATTAATTAACTAAAACTAGCAATTAACTAAAACTAGCATGAAAGTTAAAATGATGGGTAAAAACAGATCATGCTAAATTTTTGGGACCCTGTCTGTCAAAATGACAGACAAAGAGAAAGTCTAACACATCCACTGAGCCAGTGTGAGTACAAACACCTGAGTGGGTCTGCAGGACCACTGACCTCCTTCTTGTGAAGTTGTGGAAGAATAATGAATGCTGCAGTGGTTTGTCTCTCGCACTTACAAAAAGCCAGAGCATAATTAAAATGAGTCCTCAGCTACTTAATGACCCAACTTTTAAAAATGTTTAAATTTTGTCCAGAAAAAATGGTTGTCAGACCACGAATCCTAATAACCCTGGTGATGCCCTGAATTGTGAGCTTGCTAACATTAACATTCAGCTTGAAGTACCACTGTGTCTATGTCAGCAACCTCTGGGGCTGAAAAATGAAGCCAAAGATGAAATGCCAAAAACTGGCAAAAGATTTTGAAATGTTTCTGTAGTTTTCCAGCAATATTGATTATATATTCAAATCCAAACTTTCAAATGTTGGTCATCTTTAAAAAGCCGAGCTCCTATGAAGCTGTAGAGGACATTGCCAAGGCAGCACTTTATAGGTTGGGTGTAATTTATTAGCAATTTATTAGCGAGGTGCACAGCAGAGCAGAGAGGCCGCCGATAGAGACAGTGAAATGACTGACTAACTACTGTAAGTGCAATAAAACACTTGCAAGTAAAAAGCCAGTACTTTATCAATACAGCTGATCAACAAGCACAAATATGAAGCCAGTGATATTTTAATCTGCTCTGTCAGCGGTCTTGTCATGGACTCTGCTGGAGCTTCTTAGCCCCACCCTCCTGCTGCTCCTCCTGCTCACACCTCTCTGCTCATCCTCCAGTCAGTCCCTGCCAGCCTTTTCCTGCCAGTACTCTGTCCACACCCATTTGCACTCCCCCTGCATTGACTGTCAGCCAATCAGTGACCAGCCTGCTCAGCCCACCACACACCTGTTTCTTATCTGCTCATTTTCCCTTCAGTATTTATACCAGGCAGTTTCCCTCTATTGTTTGCCAGATCATTGTTAATGCTCATGCCTGCTTTGTATCCTGCCTGTTTCCTTGTTTCGCCTGTTGGATTTATGACCTGTGCCTGTTTACCTGGTTTGTGTCTTTGCCTGATGCCTCTGTACCTCTGCCTGATCTCTGATTTTTGGTTCTGACTCTTGCAACAGACAGTACTCTGCTCTACTGTGAAAACTCTGCCTTGTGATTCTGTGTGTGGGTCCTCTCTGGTACATGACAGGTCTCTTATCCACCACCGCTGTTACACAAGCACAGCACATTAGCTTGGCTAATAGCAAACTGAAACAAGCTAAGATCTGTTTAACTTAGTTTGCCACATATGTTAAAATGTGTCAAACTGTTGTGCTGGATGAGACAAAGAACCCCTCCTCTCCTGCAGGCAGTAAACCACCTCAGCATCAGAGGGATGAGACAGGCTGAAGATGCTGACAGCTGCTTGTGTTCTTCATTATTTCTAAATGTCACGCAGTATTTTGATGTCAAGAATACAATTTACTTTAACATTTTAAATTTGCTTACAGTGAGATATTAATCAATTTATGTAGCGACTTTTAACATTACTGTTGCTGCTGTAGTTATACTTAATCATTTTTAATATATTATATTTTTAAAAAGAACCTCAGCAGCAGTGCATTTGATTTCCTTTGTCCTGATGAAACACTTGTTAAGTTTCACCTTGTACTCCTTTGGTCTCTCCAACAACCTCTCCAGCCTGTGCCCATGCTCCTCCTTGGAGTCTCTCCAAACAGGCAAGTCACCAGTGATGTTCGCAACACCATCCAGATCGTCAATAATGTGTGCAGCGGCCCTCTGGAAGACCTCTGGCGCTGATGAAATCCCAAAGGGCAGCTGCAGGAATCTTTATCTTCCTATGTGTGAAAGGTCCAGAGCTTTGAACAGTCATCACCAAATTTTACAAAAAAGTACCTTGTATAAGGGAAACTACCTCCTCAACACTGAGTGGTGGGTAGTGCTCCCGTTTGGTCGCTTCTTTTGGATCCATACAGATGTGGATTTTCCTGGGTGTGACCACAGTAACCTGTCTGTTGACCCATTTTTTTGGTTCAGTCTGCCTACAGTCACTTCAAGTTTGTCCATGCGCTGTATGTAGCTCATGATCAAAAAAACATCAAAAAAACAGACAAAAAGCATTCTTAAGCAGAATATCGACTTCACATCTTTGTTTTTGTTGTCTTTTATCACTTAATATTACATGTGTGACATCACTGTCACCAGTGAGGTTAACATTAAGTGTATGTGGCCCCCACCCCCAACCCAAAACACTGTCTGAGAGGCTTGGGGGCTGGAGCGCTGTCTCCCCTGACTGAGTTCCAGGGGCTGCGGTGTGAGCAGCCTTGCTTTGTCCTGGCTGCTGTGGAGGTCCGGGGACTGCAGCACGAGCTCTGTGCCCAGGCTCTGTGGCTGGATCATGATGTTCTCTGGCCCGCAGATCTGCAGCTGAGCACTGATGTTTTCATGCCAGATAACACCATCTTCTTCTGCTGCTGCTCAATTCCAGTGGTTCCCTTCTTCATCGAGTGACATTTTTTTGTCAGATGATGCATCACAGCGTCCCCTACCACCTCGCCGTGAAAAGAGGAATTGTCGAGATATCTCATCATTGGCAGAGAAAGAGTTATGAATGTCATTTTCTTTTCCAACTTCATGCATTCTCTTTGCCAAGCCTTGTTTCAAACACCTGGATTCTCCTAGTATAGCTGGTATTGTCACAATTCTGGAATTTTTCATTTCAATACAATACTTTGAAAAATATTGATATTGATCCCATTTTCAATACCAGAGGGAAAATTAATTCAAAAATTAATATTACAAGGCAATAAGATGGCAACAGATATTCAACCAGAGCAAATAAGATGAGTGACAAGACAAAGACAGCACCGCAAGTAAGTGAGAGGAAGTGGGACACTGCAGCAGTGTGTGTGTCAAAGAGAACAAAGGGTGAGAAAGTTCACCTTGTACCAGAGTACTGATACTGAGATAAGTTAGTATTGCAAACGTTTCAAATATTCAGTATCAATATTTAGCAATATTTTGATATTTTTGACAACACTAATAGCTGGAAACATCTTGATTGATTTCAAACTCAGTGTTAGTGCTCTCTTGCTCAGTGGCTTTATCATTTGGCCAAAGAATGCAACAATCTTACTTTTACAAGCCTGAGCCTGCCTCCAACATCAGCTGCATTAAATGGTCAAACTAACATTGCATTACAGTCTGCGCCGGCATCCACTTTAAAACTCAATGCTTTCAGTCCATTTTCTGCCTCACCTTCTGTCTCTGCAGACGCCACCACACTTGTACTGATGTCATTTTCACTCTCACTTTGCTTGACTGCTTGCACTCTCTTGCCATGTTGGTGCTGCTGACTCTGTGATCTACACATCCTGGCGGGATGATTTTTCTTGTGGCATGTTTTGCACATTTGGCCAACTGCAGGACATTTTTTCTTCCATCTTTTATCCCTCCAGGAAGTTGCGATGTTGTGATTGCAGCAATTCACGCAAATTCAACCAGCTCCCCGTGAATTCTGTGCGACCTTGCAATTTTGTTCAAACTCTGCAACTTTTCACCAGTCACAGCAATCCCCGACGCAAACATCATATATGTACGTCTCAATGAACTGACTCAATGTTTAATATTATTATTTACTTTTTTTTAAAATTTTGTCACAGGTACTGAAAAGAACACAACATTTGTCATTGTTATTGACATATATCAACACTCTGTAGACTTCAATTTTATAATTTTGTGCTGTCTTGACTGAGTTTGAGATTCTCAAAGATTCTTCAAAGATTCTGCCTCTTTGTGGGATACCCCACTGGTGCACTTTTACTTTTTTTTAAAATCATTTTGTAATCCTCAGCCTTTTTGGTGAGGTTAGTTAAAACACTCAGAACAGAGTGCAGTTTTCTTCTGTCTGAAACAAGTTGCCTTAGACTCTTATTGAATTATAAAAAAAAAAAATGCAACTTTCTTTTTTTTCCAATTTTCTCTTAGTCCTGCAATTTCATTGCAAAAAATGCCTCAAAGCATTGCAACGTGCACTGCAATTTTTAGAAAAGCTGACATTTTAGGAAGCAGCACCCTCTGCAGCTTGACTCGTTTTGAAGAGTTGTTCCTGTACTGATTTTAACTTTGTTGTCTTATGGTCTGACTGCACTCTGTTCACTTCTGCTTCTTTATTCAGTACTTCTCAATCCTTGGTTTTGAACACATGCCATATGTAAAATATTTTTTTTCTGGGCTCACAGTAGTCCTGACACTTCCTCTTCAGCACAGCTATTTTGTGTCCCTTGTCACGTCCTCAAAGTTTAAAGTATTACATACTTTTATCAGGAGGAAACAGTACACACTGCACCTTCTCTGACTTCTCTGTGGTACTGCTGGCAGTTCAGAAGAGCTTTAAGTGTTGAAATCCAGTTTCTCCAATTTTCCCCAAGATTGCCTTGCAAACGCAAATTCAGTGTTTGTTGAAACTGTGCTGTACTATTCTTATACCTTAACTTCTGATCCCATGCTGTATTAAGGCCTGACCACCAAGCTGACTTGTAAACTCAACTTCACTACTTACTCATACTTACTCACAACAGGTTCACACAGCTTCATTTTCCACCTGTATGCAGGAATCAGGTGGATCCTGACATGCACAGAGTGTTTCAGTACAGCACTGGACATGGTGTGTTGGGCCCTGCTGATTGAACAGTGATCCAAAATATTCTCTGGCTGGGCGTTTGGGGAGTTCACAACTGAGATTTCCTTTGTTAAAGTTGCCAAGTACAGTAACTAAGTCCAGGTTTGTCTGCACACGTAGAATATCTGGTCGGCAAGCACACACTGTGTGGCCTGCATGTTGACCTGCGGTGGAAAGTAAACAGCGACCAGCACAAAGCCTGTCAGCTGCAGCACCGAGTCCAGTATCAATCCACACAGTTGCAGCTCCATGAAACACAAAATCGAAGATGAAGAAAAGTCTCTGTTTTTAGCTTAAGTTCACTCGGTTTGTTGCATAATAAACATACACTGGAGATAAATTATTCCTGTACACAGTGTGCGAAATCCACGCTAGTGGAGACTCACAGGTGTACTGGCACATGTCCTTCTCTTCTGGAGTGAAAACAGGTGAGGGCACCTTTGACCAGAAAGTACAATAATTCCACTGATGAACAGAGAAAGTGGGAAACTATGATGTTCATGAGATCTTCTCTGGTGAAAGAGCTGCAGTGTGCCACAACTAAAAAAGACAAAACAATTCACATCAATACATCAGACGAGCAATGTGTCATCTAGCCTAGGTCAGCAAGGCCATGCCCCCTTCAGAGGGAAAATTTAGTTTCATTTAATGGGAGGGATAGGAAAATGTCAAAAAGCTGCTGTGCAGCAGGTTGTAAATCAAATAAACCTACAAATCCATCACGATCTTTGGCTCCTCATCCTTCCTGGAAAGGAAAGGACCCCAAAAGGAGAGCAGAGAGAACATCTGAGCATCCAGAGAACGGTGACTGTTCTGATGAAGAGCAGATATTAGCCTGAATATGCTGTTTCAGAGAGTTCAGTCATCACATTACAGTGCAGCAGTGTCAAGTCAAGTCTAGCTCAGATCAACAGTTTTCTATTGACAGGTTTTGTTATTAACAAACAACAGTAAGACTAACAATACCTGATAATTCAGCATAATCGTGCCTGGCCACTGTGTCGGTTCACTGATCTACTTGGACAGAGGAAGACTGAGGGAACATGACAGCTGACTGATTAACCTAAATTCATTAATATATCGCAAACACTCCGGTTCAGGCCGGTCACAGAATAGTTTTTAGACATGTCTGTAAAACAAAGGTTTGTTCAACTCGACATGAATTCACACAAACTTGTCAGAATTGTAATTCAAAAAGCTGTACATGGGTGATGATCAGAATGTTGTAAAGGGAAAAGTTTGTTCTCTCAATATTTGCCTTTAGCTACTTAAGTATTCCCTTATATGTCACTAGAAATTCCTCAGTAACTATATACCTCTGAAAATTTTAAGGGACCTATACAGGTCCCTAATTGTCAATTTACAATGTTGTGCAGCCTGCGTGAGCTTCCCCGAGTCTGGGGAGGAGAGGGCGGGGGCAAACAACTCACTTCAACCATAGATGGTAAATTAAAATAGGATCTCAACCTTTTTAATATAGTGCAGGGTTTCCCCCAGTGCTTTATAGGCCTGACGGGCTGCCAGGCTTTTCTTGTCCCCCCGCCAGGCTAAGCGTCACTTGTTTATTTATTTTAAATAGGTTTTTTTATGCACCAAAACAGTGATACCAAAGATGGTATACAGAGCTTTTAACCGCATCTGGTGATACGGTTGAAAGCGCAATGGCGACAGCTTATGGTCGATACGTGAACACATAGGGGGTGAGAGGTCAGGTGTATTTTCCATCATCTGAACACCCAAAACCTCTACCTGTCTACACGCTAACAACTTTTACGTGTCATGTCGGAGGAGCACTGGAGGAGACGATGAGCCCACTCGTTCACCCCCAGGCCAAGGGGAGTGCATCCCCGGCAAGCCGACCGAGCCACGGCTCGATGATGAGGCAGAGCCAGTGCGAGTTAGCACGGATGTTAGCACGTCGTCGGAGCAGCTTTCTGCGGGCCGCGATGGTAAACATCGAACAAGCGGATTTAATCCAAAATGGTTAGCTGACCCTAAATTTAGCGGATGGCTCTACAAGACCGAGTATGGTAAGCATGAAGAGTTCTTTGAAAAGCCCAGACGGATTGCTCGCACTGATCCAACCTGCACCATGTGCAGCAAAAAGTAGAAGAGGTCACACAGCACCAGTGATGAGAATAACATCGTTATTTTTTTCAGTAACGGGTAATCTAACTAATTACTATTTCCATCGTTACAATGCCGTTACCGTTACCGACAATTAAATGGGGCACGTTATAAATTATAGCTACTCATTGAAGCTCTTGTCATCTGACTCAGCTCTCAGCCACAGGAGCTGCACAGCTGTTTATTTTTTCTTTGGTGAGGGAGGAGGGAGGGACGAGACAACCGCATAAGTGATGATGATTGGCTAAGGTAGCGTAAGCTTTCACGGTAAGCCAATCAGAGGCAGTGTTCAGTTTACACACAAACCACACACACACACACCGCAGCCCCACACGCCCAAACTAGCAGAGGTAAACTGCAGCAATGGGAGTCTGGAGGGAAAGTTGGCGTTTTCAAAGTGGAAGTAAGGTGAGGAGGAGTCTTTTCCTTCCTCTTCTTTCCCCAAGCAGGTTCTTTTCCTCCATGCTCATTTAGGTACTGGGGGTTTGTTGTTTTAGTTTGTTGTGTTGGAGATTGTCGGTAGTTACGTTAATCGTCTCTTAGTTTATTTTAGGTTTAGTTTCTGTTTTAGGTAGGTTAGGGGGAGACACTGGGAGTGACGGCCCACTGCGTGATTGGCCCAGCGTCTTCCTTCCTTTTGTTCCTTTCAGCCGGGTTCTCCGGCCTCTTTTGTTTCCCTTTAGTTTGTTTGTGCTTTTGTTTAATACTTTGGGTTAAATAATAAAGTAAATTGTTACATTTTGGTGTGTCGTCCTCTTTTATATGTTGCAGCCTCCTGCCCCTATTGAATTGTGATTTCTCTGTTTGTATGGAGGCCGTAACAATGAGCAATCCTGACTGGAATCACAAACTGGATGGGATGTGCATAGTCCAGTACAGCAAAACTCTGTTGTTTGTGTGTGTAGCATAAAGGGACTACAAACGTAAATTTTGTCTTACAACCTCGTATTGTAAAATGACAGTTGAATGAACCCCTGATACAAGCAGTCGATCTATAAATTCTGATTAAAGACTAGAAACACTGAGGTCACATGATGACAGCTCCACTAAAATGCCAGCTCCATTTGCTGAAAGAGACTTTGAAATGTGGTTAAAGCTTTTAATTGCACTTTTAAAGCGATATTCCAACCCTAGATGATAATCCACTCAATATGTACTCACCCCATGCCGATGTGAGGATGGGTGAAGATCTTCAGTTCACTAAACAATCCTGGAGTTTCAGCAGAAAACAGGGTTGCAGCCAAATCCAGTACAATGACAGTGAATGGAGACCACGGATAAAATGAAAAAAAAAAAAAAAAAAGAACACAAAACAAACCTATCTCTTAATGGATGCTTGTGTGAAAATATCACAAGATCTCTTGTGCATCTGCTCAAGTCTGAGAAGCTTCAGTTGACATTTCAGCTAAAAACATGGTGTAAATGGCGTCTTTTGTGGTTAAATTTTAATGTTGCGGCTCGCGGACACTTGGATTACACCACACAAGCAGGATGGAGACATTTTGTGTTTGTTTTGTGTTCTTTTTTTAACGTTTCAAACTGGGTCACCATTCACTGGCATTGTACTGGATTTGGCTGCAACCCTGTTTTCTGCTGAAACTCCAGGATTGTTTTGTGAACTGAAGATCTTCACCCATCCTCACATCGGCATAGGGGTGAGTACATATTGAGTGAATTATCATCAAGGGGTGGAATATCGCTTTAAAATCAACTGATTTGCAGTGGTGAACCATGAAAATTATAGCTGGAACTTCATTTTGGCCAAAACTCAGGCAGACACAACAAAATTGCAATATTAATTGAAAATGATTATGCTGGAATAGGCAGCAGGTAGTTTGTGACGTGTTTGTAGTGTGTAGTTGCCACATACAAAAAAACAGTAGAGGACAGTAAACACCACACAATGACAGCAGGATATGTAATGTTTTTTCTAGAGTTTTCTTTACTTATAGTCCTCTGCAGGTCCTCTGCTACACTGGGAACGTCCGCCTTGAAAAAGGCAGCACTATCAAGTTAGCCACCTAGCCATCAAGAAGGTCTAAGCAGATTATTTTTGGTCCCACCCACTGTAAATCAAAATATGATTGGTTAATTCACTTGTCACTTTCTAAACAAACACACAGGCTGTGGCCTGCTGTTCCAGTGATGAAGTCCTAACCAATGAGTGAGCCAGCTCTAACCTTCCCGCGCCTAGAGACAACAACAAAAAGTCTGAGTGGATAACTCTATTTTGCTGTTTTTAGGACAGTAACCCTTTCAATTCTGAAGCAAAGCTGATAGAAAATGAGGTTTAAATTAAAATGAGAAGAGAACTGAAATAATCAAATATAATGTATTTAAATATAATGTTTGAAATACTGATATGTTAGGCCTAGAAGGCCCTCAGGGTTCCCCTCTGATGATTTGTAATGTGTTGCAAATAATCTATTAATTAAGAGCCTCCAAAAATTCAAAATTCAAGCTGTGTGCCAAAACAAAGCTTAATTTTTTAAGCTGCGGCCAGCCTGTCAATGTCTTATTTATATTTTGTTGTTCTTTGATTTTAAATTTTGATTTAGCAAAACGGCAATGTTTTTCAGGTGTTTGTCAGGTGTCACCAAGTCTAAAGGTCATTTTTTAGTGACTTGCGTTTGACTCAGATAGATAATCAGATGTCTCACATCTCCATTTCTGGGTGGCAAACATCCAATTTATTTTTAACATGATGATGTGTGTCCTTCTCTGTGACACAGCCCTGTTTGCTGTTCTCTTTAACACACACTGGTTGCTTCAAACTTCCTGTCATGAGGGTGGGGTCACTCCACTCTGGTAGTGTGAAACGCAAACTGTTCTACAACAGAGAGGGCTGCATCTTCCTGTTACCAGTAAGTTTGCTTTTGTTATTTTATTAATTGTTGGCTTTAGTGAAGAAATAGTTTATTAACTCTCACAACTCTGTTCACTTTTTATTTTTTGATATTCTTACATGAACAGGTGGTGATGTGTTTCAAATGATTTCTGATGAAGAACATGAATCGTATTTTACATCAAACATTTTGTGAAGAAACATTTTGTTTCATGGTGTCATATAAAGCCAAACTGCCATAATATGAAAAAAGTCTGCATTATCCCACCACTGAGTTGTGTAGTCACTTTAAAACAGTCGGGAAATTCACATCAAGATAAATGAGGAAGAAAACTTCTTGTTTCTGGGAGGAAGTTGACTGTAATTCTACTGACTGACACAATCTTATGAAAAAGGGACCAGGAATAGTATTTCAACTTGGTTTCTGAATCCAGAACCATTTAATCACATTATATGAATTTAATTTTTAAACACATCCGCTGTTAAAGAAGATGTGTTCAATAAGAAGACCTCATGTCCTCTACATCAATGTTTCCCACACTTTTTTGCTGAGGACCTGCTTTTCAAAAATGGCGCACCATCATGACCCAGTTCACAACAGGCCTTATCAATAAAACTTACGAGAGTTGATTTGTGCATAACTGAATGTTCCTGATCATTTTTTCTCCATTTCCACATCACTGTATGCATATACACATGTTACATACTTTATAAATGAGAAGTAAACGAAGTTTAGAAGTTTAGAAACTCCAAAAAAAAAAAAAAAAAAAGTATTTTGAAAATTATTGACACTGGACTGCACCTGATTTGTCATTATTCACTTTCACATAAACAAGTTTACTTAACAATTTTTTTTAAAATACATTAAATACAAGTTTATCTAAAGAAGAAAAGTAAATTATCTCAAGAAAACATTATTAGCTGGTACACTTTGAGTTGGGCTCAAAACTCAAAAATCTATTGAAGTAAGTTGCCTTGAATTTTTGTTTGTTTGTTTGTTTGTTTTATAAGTGTAAGGCTTTTTAGTCTTCTTCACAAAGTAAATATAAAATAAGTGCATTTAGTCAGAATTAACAGACTTGTGTTTTTTCCTCTTATCAGGAAAACAATGCACACATTTTAAATGCTTTATAAAAGGTTTGCTGCAGATATAAATCTGAAATTTTGCAGAATTTCTTTAATAGTTTATTTGGTGACCCAAATAAAATCTCCTGTGATCCACCTGTGGGTCACAACCCAGTGTTTGGGAATAACTGCTCTACACCATAGCATATTATCTGTACAAATCCACTGAGCCACTGACAAGCAGGGATATCTATTCTCATATGTGTTGGCAGATCAAGAAAATGACATGTTTACACTCATATAATCACCATTTTTATGAAGTGAGTAAAATATGATGCAGTTTATTAATGCTTTGGATTTAAGTTCATCAGCAAAAATGGTTTGCATCATTTACAGGAACAACAGACCTAACACTTCAACACTTCCAAATTCAAACAGAGAATTAGCACCTCTTTACTCCGTGTGCTGTGTTGATTTATATATCAATACATATATTTAATACATTTCAGTGAAACAGTGCTGCACAGTTTAGACCAACAATAGTGACTGTGTGTTATACTGTGGTCCACATGTGACAGTGATCAGGGCTCAGGACCTCCCACACTGAAAAGCTGAGAGAACTCAAAATTTCAAGGTAAGGGACTGCAATCAATTTTTGAGCTTTGAGCCCAACTCAAATCCTTAAGTTCTGAAAAATTTTCACCAACTACTGATCTTTTGTTGAGATAATTTACTCTTCTTTTTTAGATAAACTTAAAGTTTTGAATTTTATAAACTCACAATATTGTATTAAAAAAATATTGAGTAAATTCATTTAAGTGAAGGTAAATGTTAAAATACCAAGTTCATTAATGTACATTTTGTACATTTACAATTTAAACAGTTTTATTTTGTCTTTTAATGTCTTTTACTTTAGTTCGACACTGGCTACATTTTATTTCCAAATGGTGTATTCTTATTTTTTGTTGCATGCAGCTTTATTGAAAAATGCACATAATATTCATGGCTGGACACAGTGACTGGACAAAATCTATAACTGAGGGATTCTTTCCCTTCTCATAGATTTAATTATTTTGTTAAGTTTACTTTTAGCACTTCATTTAACTTTGTGCCCCCCATCCCCCCAGATGGTTGAAATACTCTTCTAAGGCCAATAAACTTAATCTGGAGTGTAAATTCCCTTTTTTAAAGACTTAGACATCATTTGGTTTAAAACATCCAAATTGGAGATTTTTATTATGATGAAGTATCACTGCATGAACACAAACTTGAAAACATTCCCTTAAAATCTAGTCTTAATACTCACTGATTCTTCTTCATATTAAATTAATTCATATTGATTCATTATTCCATATCATATGCCTTCTGGTCTGGCATTCTGGTCATATAGGTCATTGATTTAGGTTATTTCCGACCAACTTGGCAGAATGTTGTTGCTGACCATATTTATTCCGTTCTGGTCAATGATGGCCTCATTTTGCCTTTTTGTAAGTGTTCATAAGTTAGTCTAACACTTTAGAACAGTAGACTGTAGTGACCAAAATGGACACTGGGGTGGGTGTGGTACATTATTTTTGTTTCTTAGAAATATATTCTAATTCTTTTATTTTTATGAGAAAGAATGAATGTTTTGTACATTTAATGATGACATTGCTTAATTTTAACAAGTCTTTTAATTCAGTTAAGTATATTTTACCAAAAGTGTCTCACAAACAAAACTGTGCTGAGACTGTTTCACAGATGATTGCTGATTCAATCCTATGCTCATTTAAGAAAAGATAAGATATTCCTTTATTAGTCCCACAGTAGGGAAATTTACAAGCCCATTATGAGGCCATGGTTAGCAGTGTTGTATTGGGCTACATTTTGTACTGAAGAGGTTACAGTACAGTATCCACAATAATCCACCAACTAACTCAACATCTGTCTGTCTGGAAATCTCATTTGAAAAGGTGTCACTGGGGCTAGTATTGTGATTTTAACCAAAAGTAGCAGCAGCAGTATAATTCACAAAGAAAAAATATAGATCCATACAAGATGGATACATTGTGCTTCTCTTCTTTTGAGCACTTTTTCAACCTGAGTCACAAAGAGGAAATGTGCTCAGATTAAGTAACACTTCACTGTTCTCTTTAGCCTTTTATGGTTTCGACAGTGTTGAGACAGAGTGCAACACAACCGTCTGCTTACAGGAAGCCTTGTATTTATACTCAGTGTTTCACTTAACTGTGGGTGGATGTTTCACACACCAAAAGTGTGACCTTCATTCTCATGTTCTATATTCCGTATTATTATAGCACTGTCATTGCTATTTTCTGACCAACACTGTTATCATTTTCTTGCCCAGCGCCCATGTTGTGTAGGTAGCACATGAACTTGCACTCATGAGTGTGTTGGTCTTAACCCTTAGACGCATGACCTACCAACACTCTTCCATGAGTGGGGTCAAAAATGACCCCAATTAGAATGAATGCCTTTTATGCTGTAACTTAAAAATTTCATTTTGGTTAAATTATTATTTTTATTATATTTTAGTCAACAAAAGAATTATTTCATGTTTGACATGTTCATTTATCACTTTTTTATTAACATTTTATCACAAAACAGCTTTGAGAAAGGTGGCCTGACAACTCCATGTGGACAATAGTCTGGGTTCCCTCTATTGGGTCCTCTTCATCTGAGAGTCAAACCCCATGATAGGTTCTTCATCTTCCAGGATCATTTCTACGGCGAGGTCTAAAGGAATCCTAGCAGGCATCCTAGCAGCCATGATACTCTAGATGAGAATATGAAAAAAAATTTTTTTTTGATTGGCACACAAAACTATGAATCAATATGTAGCTGCATAAGTACATGCACGGACATACACATACACATACACACACACAGCACGCGTACGCGGGACACACATGCGCGTGCACACACACTTATGATATCATTTAGATTTTATTACAGGAAGCTATAAATATCATAGTAAGAGTCTGTTTCTCTACACAACAAATGCAGTGATGTTAGCTAGCTTAGTTAGCTTAGTGTTACCTTAGTTAGCTAGTGCAGCTAACTACAAAGTAGTAATTTGATGAGGATAACACAACACTATCACACAAAATTCATGAATGTGGAAAATAAGTTCATATGTTATAACAGCACATATATTATGAGGTATAAAAATGATGATAATACTTACATGTATGTTGTTGTGTAAAAATAACCTTCAGGGTGGTGAGACTGCTGGCATTAGATGTGTGGATCGACAGTAAATGTATATCTGACAGTCACAGTTGATAAAAATCAAAGGTTCCTAGGGTTAACCTTTGAAATTCCATAGAAAATGCTTGGGGTCATTTTTGACCCCACGTATGGAAAAGTGTGATACTGATACAAAAAATGCAATTACTTAAAAAATATAGCAATTAGATACAAATCCAAATGGCCTCATGTCAAAGACAACCTATTTGAGGAATACATGGAAGATTAAACGATAAAAAATTAAAATTACAAAGATATTGCAAAAAAACAACCGCTGGGGTCATTTTTGACCCCACTTGTGCATCTAAGGGTTAATAAAAGATGTGGTCAGGC
The DNA here is from genome assembly GCA_034769285.1 of Lutjanus argentimaculatus. NCBI lineage: Eukaryota > Metazoa > Chordata > Actinopteri > Lutjaniformes > Lutjanidae > Lutjanus > Lutjanus argentimaculatus. The sequence continues at coordinate 5,604,680 of JAWZSL010000031.1, read as the reverse complement.
TATTTTGAAGCAGCATAGCGCAATTGCGCCATTGACCAACAAAAACCTGGTCTATAGTCAATGCTGCCGCATTTTCCTGCTATTTAAAGGACACATTATTCAGATAATAAGATGTGCTTACATACACACTAACACACTCTGCTGCCACACTGCAGTTATTTCACAGGCCATGAAAATGAACCCTCTGATTAACAGCGGTTTGGTTAAAGGGGTGCCATTTCTGAAACTGGAAGTAGCTTCTCTGATCATGAAATCATTGTCTAAATCAGTGGTTCCCAAACTGGGGGGCGGGCCCCCCTGGGGGGGCACAGAGCCACTGCAAGGGGGGCGCGAAAGACCAGGGGAGAAAAAAAAGAGGAAACAAAGCTGAATGAATATGATCTATGTAGGGGGAATAAACAAATGAGTTTGCTGTTTCTATCCAACAGACCTTTATTTTTCCTAAAATTTAACTTTTGAATTCTTTTTTTATCAGTTCCATCCCCAATTATGGTTTACAATTGATTTAAAATTTTGTGGTGGGGGGCTTGAACTTCTGTTGTGCTTCCGAAAGGGGGGCATACTGGAAAAAGTTTGGGAATCACTGGTCTAAATGATGTTGGGCAGCACCTGCTTTCGAGGTGATGTTTTTATTGTGTGTTGTATTGTCTTTAACAATTTACTTTAATGATTACAGAGGCTGTTTTCAAGTAATTTACAAACTACAGTAACGTTCCCATGTAAAATGACACAGTAGTCATCCTTCTGTGCCTCATTGTGCATAACTGTGCACACACACAGTTAGGATGGGGAAGACTCCTCGTCCTTTTTCACCCACCTGCAGCCCATCTCCTGTTAATCACAATGTTAATGACTGATTGACCTGGTGTGTCCAACCCGCAGGTTGACCGCAGTGCCTGAATCACTACCAACACTACCCCACAACACCTATAATTAAGGAGGGACTAAATAAAACTCCTCTGTACCTTACTTTGTATCCAGATTATGTGCTGTCCCTGTCCTGGCCCTAAATGTCCTTGTGTCATGCACTGTGGACCATGCACTCTAGATCACCTAAATAGGGCCCTTAGTCCCATTTTTTAAGTTGCAGTAGTGAGTAAATTTGTCAGCATGCACCCATTTCTGTTGTCTGTGCTGTTTTACAGCTGTCAGTGTTGACAAAATCTTTACTTTATCTACATATTGGTCACTCTCTTGGACTTTCAATGGGTTAAGCCTTTCATCTGGAATTGTTACACCCCACCATAGGGCTGCCCTATTGGGGTGAACTGCATTCAACCATTAACCCAAATAAATCAGAAGACCAAATCCGTGGGATTTATTAACAACAAGTAGCCATAAACAATACTAAATCAAGATGATGCTGAATCAAGACAAAACATAATCAAGAATAAAAAAGGCAAGAAGCCAAAACATACAGTAAGTGGAATGGATGTCATTTTGTGGCAAATTTTCTGTATGACTTTATATGAAAGACAGGAGGTTAATTTTCTGTTTACAGGGCATGTAACACCTTTCTACACAAATAAATTTACTGAATACATACACATGTGCATTTCTGCCTGTGTACTACAGTACGGTACTTTATGGATTTTCCCCAGTAAACTTTTACTTGATGTTGAAATCTGAATATAAAAAGCCCAGAATGGTACAAAATAAAATAGCAGTCAGTGAGACGAAATGGACATTCTTGTATAATAAAGTGTCAAGTGTCAATAAAAAAGAAGAACAGAACATAAGAAATATTTCCAGAGTTGACTGTCATGGTGAAAAGGCCACCAAAAGATGAAAAATCATCTTAACATTTTGAGCAGTACAGCTCACACAATGACAGAAACAAATTCATTTTGGTGGCACTGGCCAATTTACTGACGCAATAACTTGGTTTTGAAATATGAATGAAATGTTCTGTATTACTGTAGTTATGACCTTTTGCAACATGCAATAGAGTTTTGGTTTCCCATGAAACAGTTGTGACAACTGCACTTACAGTTTAGAGAAAGTTAAGGCTGTTTTGAAAAATGAGCCAAAACGATTGAGAAACTCTGTGAAATGCTGCTGGTGTTCCTGCCTCTCAACATGGAATTGTTTTATGCTTTAAACTTATGTTTTTACTCAGTGCATTTTTGTTAGTCTTGATTTAATTTGTCTTGTCATCTTAATTTAGCATTTGTCATTTGCATCCAATAGATTTGCTCATTGTAAAGGTGTCCTATTCTGGGTCATTTGGGTTAATTGTGGAGTGTTGTTTGCCCCAGTAGGACCACCTTAGGGTGCACTGGAACAGGTGCTTTTAAGCACCTCCCTCAGGCCAGGTGCACCCCATGAGCAAAGCAAGTGGGCGGAGCTGCAGAGGGCAGAGGGTCAAAAGAGAACAGCACAGGGAATACACCCCCACCCTTAAAACAATGAATAGTTTATCACAATTCAGTTCAAAAACTACTTTAACACTGTGACAAATTACAACCATACTATTTATTTAATGAGACAAAGTGTACCAAGTGGGGAAATGAGTGTTACTTACCAAGGCTGTATGCTGCATGTAAAATGGTTAGATGCACAAACACTTCAAAGCATGACTTGCAAAGCATGACAAACACTTTAAAATGACTAAAATGGGACCACTGCTGACAAAAGGGTGCCAACTTGGGTTAAATGTGGAATCACCAAAATCTTATCAAACACAAAAGGTCCAGCTAATGCTGCTACTGAGATTAAGAATGCGCAGCAACCACAGGTAGCCAAATTAGTCAGCACCACCACCACAAAACCAAAAAAGTTTCCTTTGTTTACCAACCTAAATACCAGGTGACCAACAGCAGTGCACTGTCACAACCGCAAACCAAAAGGGTAACAACAAGTAACCTAACTATAAATTTGTAGTCGCACACCAACACAGAAAGACCCAACAAACACAAGCAAGTTACTGTGACGGTAACAGGAAATCAGAAACAAACAGACCTGATTAACTGGGAGGCCACACCCACCACTCTAATGCAGCGAGGCTTCAGTAACTAGCCAAGCTCGAGGAGACTTTAAATGCTGAACTAGGCCCTGTTATCACAGAGGACCAGAGATATAGCCAACTGCAATACAATGAAGTGTGTCCCCATCCAGGATTGCCACTAAAAATAAGAAAGGCAAAACAACGAAGTGGCAACGTCTTCCAACCTGCCTGGCTCAGGGTGCTCAAAATTGAAACTACAGGCTACTGAAGCAGTTACCTAGTCAACAAATGATTTTGCAAAAAAGATGACTATTACACTCAAACAAAGACCACAAGATACACACAAACTAATACATTTACCTCACCTTGTTCTATCCTGGACAAGCCCCCTTTTGTTACCCCACACCCTAAGGCTGGGGGGTAACAAAAGGGGGCTAAAAGGGGGCAAACAGCACTCCACCATTAAACCTAAATATACCAGATACTGAATCAAGACAAACACAACCAAAACCAAGAAAAAAGAAAAAAGGCAGGAATTCAAAAGTTTAACACAACAAAACTTCATGCTGAGGGGGCAGAAACACAAGCAGTCCCCATGCAAGAAGCCTCCATACATCTTCTGCTGCCAGCACAGGTGCTATTAAGCACCTCCCTCAGGCCAGGGGTACCTTATGAGCAATCAAGAGGGCGGAGCTGGAGAGGGCAGAAGGGCAAAAGACACACGAGCTGGCTTGGTCTTACTCAATTCAACTTGGCCTGTCAGCCCAGGGGTTTGCATGTCCATTACAACAGGGCTACCTGCTTGAAGGTGTGTCTTTTAACTGAAGGCAAGCTCAACGAAGCTCAAGTCGAGCGGCTGTAGAGCTGTGGATAAACTGCTCAGGGATAAACACCCTGTTTCCTTAAATTCTTCACAATAAAAGTCCCCTGTTGTTTTGTTATTTAAAAGCTTTTATTATGCAGCAGCACAAACAGGAAATGTTTTCAGCAAATATGGAACGGTAAAATAATGCAGATAAGTGAGAGTATAAACAGCAATACAGAAGAGAAACTAAATTTCAAAGCACAGAGATTCAGTTAGAAGCTACAAAAGTACTGAGAGCTGGAAATGCAAATCAGCACAGCACGGTTTGACTTGGCGTGTCCAAAAGTGCCGTGAAAAAGCCCCAGTACAGCTGAAACACCCCCACCCTTAAAACAATGAATACTGTACTGTACTATTCTATTTATTATAAAGAGAATTTTTGACATAAAATTGCCGTAACATTATTCAGTGTCCTGCTAACAGGCGTTACTTAAGAGAGTTCTTCTTTCACACAGGAGGCCGGGGTTTGTGTTCCGGCATGTATCAAAGGTGTGTAGGGGTGTGGTTGGTCAGGCAGTCACACACACAGAAAAAGCAGAAGAAGCATGAAGAAACTACAGTCCTCATGTCATTGTGCAACCCTGTGTTGCGTAGTGATAATAAATGGCCTCATACCTTGGTACCATTCAACATGCCAGATAACCAAAGCACTGAACTGAGTCTTGCAGCAGTGACTCAAGACAAGCACTCACTCAGGTGTGTGGTAGAAACGTCTCATGCAGACACAAAAGGGTACCATCTGCGTACAGATGGAGGCCAGTGTTTCCCAAACTTTTTTCCTGAGGACCTGCTTTTTAAAAATGACAAACCATAGCAACCCAAATCGCAATAGGCCTTATCAATACATTTTGGGAAGAGTCCAGTCATGCATAAATGAACATTTCAAACAATTTCTACTGCTATTTCTGGTTCACCTTATATTATCTTGACACTTTATTGTTAACATATATGTTTCTTCATAATTTCTACATGAAAAATAATTGCATTTACACTGAGTTAACAGGCCATCTCAGTGTTTTGATTTCCTTTTATCAGGAAAACAACATAGGAATTTTATCCTACTTCATAAATGAGACAAAAAAAAGTACATTTAGATTGAATTAGCAGGCTCTTGTTTTTTTTTTATCTAAACAGTAAAAAAACACACACAAATTTAAATGCTATACTGCAGGTATAAATCTTAAATTTCCAGAATTTCTTCCAATATATTCGGAGACCCAAATAAAATCCCCTGTGACCCACCTGTGGGTCATGACCCAGTCTTTGGGAAAGACTGATGTAGGCTATGAGACATCAAGGAGCATGACAGAGCAGCATTGGTTTTGTCGACCTGGGATCAGAATGTGCTGGCAGTTATGTAACAAACAGACTTCCTGTGCTGAGCTAAGATAAGATCAGATCATTCTTTATTGATCCCCTAGAGAGGAAATTCAGGCTTTACAGCAGCACAAAGTACACAGAAAAATTACAGATAAATACAAACAATAAAAGTATGTACAAAGTTTGAAATACCAACCTGAAGTGATTTGGCGTTTGACAGGATTTGATTTGAAGGGTAAATAAAGTATTTGTATTTTAATGGATCCTTGCCTCATACTGACTGTCAGGACAATGTTGTACTGTATGAAAATCGCACAGTTTTAATGCTGATCTATTGGATGCTGTTCTAAAAGAAAAAAATGTCTTTTTGTTGTCACCCAGGACATGGAGCTCTGTTTACCGTTCCTTCTGCTCTTGCTGATGGGTAGAAATGGTAAGTTTCAAAAACATGACATTATTTATTTGCAAATCTTCAAGGACTAGTGTGTAGGATTGAGTGGAACCTACCACTGAGCTAGCAGATTGCAAACTTGCGAAAAATGTGGAAGGCCCTATCAAGAGCTGGTGTTTGGTTTATCTGGGCTTCTGTAGAAACATGGTGGTGCTACATTGTGGCACGTAAGAGGACCCGTGTCTCTGTAGATATAAATATTGTAAGGTCATAAAAACATAATTCTTATTTGCTTTATTATGATGAAAGCATAGTTGCTAATATTATATTTAATTTCTTCCATATCCTGATAATAAATGCACATAGATCTTACACACTTGACCTTTAAAGCCAAAAGTGGCCATAGAAAAATAAAAATAAAAGAAATATTGAGCTTTTTAATCTTTGTTATCATAGGAGGCACACTATATGTACCAATGTATGTAACACCATTTTGCCATTAGGAACTAAGGGGCTGAAATAGAATTAAAAACCAAAATTAAACAGTCAGTCTCAATTGTAAAGTATGGTCAGACCACGTGATCATTCAGTTTCACTTGCAGGAGTTTCAAAAGTGCTAAGAGCTGGTCACAGAAAAGAAAACGTTCATCAGGCGCTCTCTGGCAGAGTACAGTTGTATTGAAAACTTTTATTTAGTCTGGCATAGTAGTTTGAAATATGGCCAGGGGACATTCTCACAACAATAGACTGACTATGGCTTAGATAGACCAGGTAGTCAGATTTCAGACAGACATCTACTGTAAATGCATCTGTTGCACAAAGCAGTTTAGTTCTTGACTATCTTAAGGGGATAGTTCACCCAAAAATGAAAATTCAGTCATTATCTACTCACCCTCATGCCAATTGAAGGTCAGGTTTAGTTTTGTAGTCCACAAAACACTGCTGGACTTTCACAGGAAAAAGAATCTCCCAAACAATGGAAGTGAATGGTGACCAGGTTTCAAATCTTAAATAACAACAGAATAAAAACATAAAATGCCTCCATACTGCTTGTCTGGTGTAATCCAAGTCTCCTAAAACCCTGACCTGACAACTTTACTTAAAAACATGTTATTTACGACATGTTTTTAGTCTGAATCTTCACTGCAGATCCTTAGCAGTATGGAGGCATATGAAGGCATATGGAGGCATTTTATGCTTTTTTTCCGTTTGTTTTTTTATGTTTGAAAACATAGTAGGACTGTGGTACAATGAATTATGGGTAAATAAAGACAATTTTCAGAATTTAAGAAAATGCCCAACCGAGTGACTTCATCCAACAACTCAGCTCAGTTTACCTCAGCAGAAAATATGTGTCTTTTGGAGGAATTCATCAGTTAAAAGGACACTTTACTTGGAACGTTTAGTGAATAGTGTAATAACACCAAAAAAAGCAAAAGAAAGCAAAGAAATCATTGCTCTCTCTATAACAATGTTAGCAGTCCACAAATTATGAGCCATGTTTTCCTCTTTTTTTGTTGTTGCATGCTACTGATCAGTTGGTGGCTCACATGGTTACCATGGTAACATTGGTCTTAAGCCTGAGTTAGCCTGGGACTGAAGAGTCTAATTGTTTTGTTTTGTTTTGCATCATCAATAGCCACACAAGGAACTCATATGCTGACTGACAGAGTCCTGACATGAGTCTGATGTGAATTTTTAATGTCCTTCAGTGTCACAAAGAGCTCATGAAGAAATAACTGATTATAAGCATTATTTGTATTATTAGACTGCAAATCGCTGCATGTTCTGAAAAATGACACAAACTGGTAGAAACAGGATAAAGAGGCATCTGGTACAGCGATGATTCAGAGATTATTACTGTCAGATCACTGTCACACACTTTTTAATGGACTAATCAGGAAAATACCTGCGGCAGCATGCTGACTTTGTAGCGATGCCAGGCTAAAGTAAGCCTGGCATCGCCAGATGTGAATTAGAATGGAATCTCTCAGTTCGTTTCTGATTTCCAAGGACCGTTATCAATGGGTTGCTCAGGCAGCTGGATAGACCTATAACCAATCAGAGCAACAAAGTGGTGACTTAGCGCCGAGTGACACGTGCAAGTTGGGGAAGAGCTTGGTCTGTTTTCAAGCTGGAAAAAAATGACTAAAAAAAAACTACAACGCATGTCTGCTCTTCAACATAGTGTCATGCTGTACATAAGATAATATATATTTTTGGTTCTAATGACATGTTTATGTTCGCTCAGTCTGACATATTTTGCTTTGTTCAGTGTAGAAACAATAGATGTGTGTTGTTTTTATATCCTTGCTCTGATGAAGATCATAAGAAGTTGAAACCAGGGGCTGGTTTCACAAAGATATTTTAGACTAGTCTGCAGTGTTAGACTAGTCATAATTCTGCTGATGAGGTGAATGCATCATTTATTAATGTTGCATTCTCCTCTGAAGACAGTTCCATCACTACTGAGTCATTTGAAACATTGTGCAATTCTATTTTTAATCTGTTATTTACAATATTAAACACAGATTATAATGGTGAATGACACATTTTAATTGTGTGAATTTTCTGAAGTGATGAGGCGTATGAGGCATGCAGCACTCATGTAAGTGTATTGGTGCGTCCTCCCCTATCAAATACATTTCATTTCTATATGGTAAACATAAAATATGAATTCTTTGTGTCCACAACACATTATTTAAAATTGTGGACTTGTGCTGATTTTACAGTTTCTTTGTGCAACTGTTTTTCATACAGTTTGTGTTTTTCTTTACAGGATTGTGTCAAGAGCAAGTTTGCTCGAAGTCTGTGATCAACTCCTGTGAGGACTGTATCAGATCAGGGCCGTACTGTGTGTGGTGCCAACAGCTGGTGAGAAACTTTTTTATGTTTCCATTTATGTAACACTTTACTGTCCTTCCTCAAGTATTGACATGGCTACAAAGAGTAGCATGTATCAACATAACCACACTGGTAACACTCTATTTAAAAGGGTGTGCATGACAGTCATTACACTGTCATAACCATGTATGACTGTTATAATTAGGTGTTATTCAGTCAAGTTTGTCTTTTGAATGCAAATTAGGAAAAGAAAAACAGTCAGTCAGACATACAGAATAGAGATATTGAGTTTTTTTATCCTTTATTATGGTTAGAGGTACACTATATGTATCAAATGTATATAACACTGTTATGTCACTGGGTACCAAGGGGCTGAAATAGAATTAAAAGCCAAAGTTAAACAGTCAGTCTCAATATTAAAGAATGCTCAGACCAGGTGATCATTCAGTTTCAGTTCTTAAAGTAGTAAAATCTTTTAAGTGTCTGTTAAATCTGAAAAGAAAATGCTCCTCAGGCCCATATGCAAATGTAATATATGTATACTGAATTTTCATGGATGAAATATATGTACATATGAAGTAGAAACACAAATGTACAAACTATATGCACAACCTAGAAATTCAAACAATTTTATATGCTGACACATGAGATTCTGAGAAGAATAACAGCGGTCACATCGTCAGCTGATTAAAAACAGTGTGATTGCAGCAGAGAGGGAGAGCGAGAGTGTGAAAATGGACAGAAGTGTCAAAGTGTTCAGCTACTGAACTACACTGCAGACTGGAGCCTGTTAACAGTGAGAAACACACAGATTAATCATCTCTTTAGGTCTGTATCTGTGGAAGCACACTTCTGTCAGTATGATGGAGAACAGATCCTGGAAGTCATTATAATGGGAAATCAATGTCTTGAAATCAAAAAATTAGGATGTAGTATTTCAGAATACTGACTATATCTCAAAATAATGAGAAACTTTCTCAGAATGACTTACATACCAAGTCATTATTTTAAGATATTAAGACATTCTTGTGACTTAATGAGGCTGGTGTTGGATGGATCCTGAAATAAAAGAGCTGGTTCTCAACCAAAAGTCTGTGAGCTGAAAGGTGATGAAGCTGAAGTGTGTCCTCAACAGAGCTTTCAGAAAGCTGCCGTCTCTGGGTACACTTTCAGCCGCCGGGCGCTCCACACACACACACACACACACACACACACACACACACACACACACACACACACACCTGAAGCTCATCACATCATTAACTACTCCAAAGGATGCTTGCACACCTCAGAGTGACATCATTTCCACAACCCACTCAACCACACCTCAGTATTATGTCTCAGTGACTGTAGTCACTGTAAAACCAAACGCTCAAATGAATTATTTGTATTAAGTAGTGAAAACTCAACTTTTGTTTAGAGGTTCTACTCAGCTAAAACATGTTGAGTGACAGTAGGATTTTCTTTCTTTTGTGCTTATTAAACTCATTGTTTTCAAGTAATGAGGGAAAATGGTCCCTAAAAAGATCTCTAAAGCACAAAATATTTTGAAATATTTTAAAAACTTGCGTTGATTGAAAAGAAATTTTTCAGTTACTTTAAATGTATACATAAAATGTATTCAGTTCTGTTAACTTGCAATGAAAGGGAAGAATGGAAAAAGAATGCAATTATTGAAAATTATTGAAAATTTTCAACTTGGCTTAATCAATCATTTTAATTTAATGATACAATAATCAAAGGGTACATGTAACACAAATAAAACAAAATACAAATAACAAATATTTAAGCTTGCATAACCTCACACCTTTGAGTTTATGAGCTAAAGAAAAATGCAGCAACTGATTGCTTTTTTTATTTATTTATTTATTTATTTATTTATTTGGTTTTTCCAGTGTACCAGTCCAAGGGGTTTGGGGGAAAGGAAAAGAGAAACTATAACCCCCTATCCCTTCTAACACTGGCATTATTTGGATTATTCATGTATTTATTTAATCTATTGTGGCCTGTTCCCTGTTCAGTCTGTCCACTTTTACTTTCCTGGTTTGAGTGCATTTGTATTTGTTCTTCTGGCAGCCAGTCAGCAGCTGGACTGTGGCCAGTTTAGCAGCACTTTACTGAAATACAACCAGCTAACCATTTCTAAACCAAAAACTTTTACACCAAACACGTTCAAACTGATCTGATTCTCAGTATTAGTCTCATCAAGATTAAGTGTATCAGTAGATCAGAATGGTTGGCACATTATTCCTTGGCTTGACTTGAAGTTAAACACACCACTCTGCAGGCCAGAACTGTTAACATTTCAGCTTTATGATCTGAGTAAGCTATCTGCAGGATACTAACCAAGGTTAATATATACAATGTTACCAAGTAAATTAACTAATTTGTTTTAATTATTTCTTTATCATGTGAAGCTGTATCACTACCTTAAACGCATCCAGTAAATTTACATACAGCAGCAACAGAAAACACTGACCAGCGACAAAGCTTCTTAACCACGTTAGACCTGGAACTTTTCAGGAAAAGGGTGTTGGTCTGTTGGTTTCTAACGATATTCATACACTCTTGATCTAAAAACTCAGCTTAACATGGTTTACGTTTTTGGCAAATAAAGGATGATAACAGAGAAGGCTAAACACAGCAATCTATTTCTAAAACACAAGTAAGAAGACAAAATGATGCATTGCAGAAGCGCTGCTAGTTCAGGAAAGAATAAGGTGAATATTGTAGTTTGTTCACAGCTTGTGCAAGGAAGTAATAGTAGCAACATTATATGCAGAGAACAGATGAATGAACTTATCAATGCTTATCTTTTTGGTGTGTGTTTTTGCCTCCCTTTCTACAGAATTTCACCAAAGCAGGAGAGCAGGAAGCAGCACGTTGTGACACTGAAGCTCAGTTAAAACAGAGAGGCTGCGAGCCGGACCAAATCATCTCCCCTCAGAACAATATGAACATTGTCGAGGAAAAGAAACTGTCCGACTCATTCAACCAGGAGGAGCCGGTCCAGCTGAGGCCACAGAAAATTAGTCTGACACTGCGACCTGGTTAGTGGAATGGGTTAAATGGGTAATTCATTCGAAAATGAAATTTCATTAAGTCAGTAAAGTCATCTACTCACCCTTATGCCGACTGAAGGTCAGGTTTAGTTCTTCAGTCCACAAAACACTGCTGGAGTATCACAGGAAAGAGCAAACAGTTAAAGTCAATAGTGACCAGTTTTCAAAAGGAAAAAAACAACCAAAAAATTCTCAGACAGTGCCTCCATACTGTTCATCTGGTGTAATCAGGGATAGAAGTAACTAATTACTAATACTCAAATTACTGTAATTATTTATTACACTTATGTATTTTTCTAACACCAGTACTTTAACTTGTAACTGAGTAATATTTTAGTGATGTAACTTGTACTTGAGTACAGATTTTCAGTACTCTTTCCACCACGAAAAAAATGCCTCCATACTGCTCGTCTGGTGTAATCCAAGTCTCCTAAAGCCCCAACATGCCAAGTTGTCTTGAAAAACGTCATTTACATCATGTTTTTGGTCTGAATCTTCACTGTAGATCCTGAGCTTGGAGCCACATTCACACGTGTGTGCACACTGTCTGAACTGTCTATGTGTTGTGACCTGAATAACACCAGACCAGCAGTATGGGGGCGTTTTATGTGTTTTCAGGTGAAACTCCAGTAGTGTTTCGTGGACTAAAGAAACTAGATGCAACCTTCACTTTAATGCTGGCGAAAAGAAGAAACACAGCATTCGGTGTCCTGGTCAGAGTCAAACCAGAGCAGTGTGCCCCGAGGTCATCTCTGGTTCTAAACTTACTGTCAGTGAACATCAGATATTTTTTATATTGTTGTTTGTATTATTGTTTTATATTGTTTTTGTTAATATGCCGGGGGTCTGCAACCTGAGGCTCCAGAGTCACATGCAGTGTTTTAGCCCTTCACCAGTGACTCCCAGTGAAAAATGATATGAAAATGATTAAGGTTATGTTTTTTTCATTTATCTTTGTTGCCAGTCTATGAAAAAGTTGAGGCAACTCAGAGTTTCAAGGCAATGAACTGCAATAGATTTTTGAGTTTTGAGCCCAACTCAAACTTAACTGTTCTTCTACTTAAATCTCTGATTTTTGGAAACCCTGAAGAATTGTGTAAATTCATTCAAGTGAAAGTGAATGTGGTTGAAATCTGAATATTTTCAAATAAAACCATTTCATTTTCAGGCAGCAAACCAATGACAAATAAGGTTCACAGCTCATTGTGACCATTTTTTTCAAATACAATTTTTGAGTTTCTTCAACTCAAAGATTCAAGTTTATCTAAAGAAGAAAAGTAAATTATCTCAACTAAAGATTATAGGTCAAAACCTTTTAAAGTTTATTTTGAAACAAATGTCTGAGTTGGGCTCAAACGTCAAAAATCTATTGCAGTACGTTGCCTTGAAATTTTGAGTTATCCCAACTATTTTTTACATTCTTACATTTGCCAACTGTAAAAATATGTAGCCTATCCACCAAATAAATAAAAAAGGTTTAAGGTTTATTTCATCAACTAAAATGTGCGTCATAGTCTACATCTATGGCTCTTGGCTTTTCCTCTAAATTTTGACGGTGGCTCGTCTTCTTGAGTCTCCATAAGCTAGGGCTGGATGCCAAATCAAAAAACCTCTTCAGTGAATAGAGAGACTTTAATAGCTGCAGCTCCATTCAGATGATTTTTTTCTTCTTGTAGCTAAAAATGGCTCTTTTGATCCTTAAGGATGCAGACCCCTGTTTAATGCATAATACATAAGCATGATCATATTTCACGTTATCTTTTGTTTGTCATGAGTTTGTTTCTCTTTTGTGTTCACAGGGCTCCCTCAGACATTCAGGGTTTCTTTTAAAAGAGTTCAGGGTTATCCAGTTGATCTCTACTACCTGATGGACCTGTCTTACTCCATGAAAGATGACTTGGAAAATGTCAAAGGCTTGGGACAAGAACTTTTTGCAGCTCTGAACAGCATCACTAGACAAGCTCAGATAGGTAATTGCAATCTTAATTTGATCATTTTCAAAATACTTTTACTGGCATCACTGAATTTCGCCTCCAGTTATCCAGCAAGTTAAACACGTCCATACAGTAACTCTCAGGACTCAGGAATTTTAAATGAAAAAACAGACACTTTAAGGAAAAGTCAGGTACCAGCAGCTTTGTATTTTTTAATTCAACAAAGTTACTGCACATATAAATTTGAAAACGGTCAAAATGCCCTCCTTGGACGTTCTAGTAGATAGATAATAGCTATATAATAGAATCTGACCAACAACTGAATAACTCATGAAACACTTATTGACAAAATAAGGGCGGCACGATGGCGCAGTGGTTAGCGCTGCCGCCGCACGGCAAGGAGGTCCTGGGTTCGAATCCCTGAGCCGGCAGGGCCTTTCTATGTGGAGTTTGCGTGTTCTCCTTGTGTCCGCGTGGGTTCTCTCCGGGTACTCCGGCTTCCTCCCACAGTCCAAAGACATGCAGCAGGTTAATTGGTGACTCTAAATTGCCCGTAGGTGTGTGTGTGAGAGTGAGTGGTTGTCTGTCTCTATGTGTCAGCCCTGCGATGAACTGGCGACTTGTCCAGGGTGTACCCCGCCTCTCGCCCAATGTCAGCTGGGATAGGCTCCAGCCCCCTGCGACCCTCACAGATATTAAAGCAGCAACACAGCTATTTAAACCAGACAGGTCACAAAATTATTTATTTTGCTCTGAGTGCAATCTAACCCCGCTAACCTTAACCAGCCTAACCAGTGGAGATAACAAGTACTCACCAATGGAGACGTAGTGCAGGTGGGGGAAAAAAGGTGTCAATAAGGGCTTTTGATGTGTCACAATTCAATAATTCCCACCATCCCTTCACAGTGTGAACAGCAAAAACTGGCGTTTGCGTTGATGGATGGATCAGGAGTTGTAGGATCCAGCTGACATTTGATCCACGCAATTTGCAGTTTAGTCAGTGTCTTAAATCATTCAATGTGGCCTCTGAACACATTATACATGTTCAAAAAAAAATCATGGGGGGGGTAAATACAAACTATTTACAGGCTGTATTCTGAAACGTGCCATTTGTTTCAGTGTGTTATTTCTGAATAAATCTTAATGGTCTGAAGTGTTTAATAAACCTTTCGTGAAGTGCTGCCTTATATAGAAAAAACAAGAATTAAGAGCTAATAGCCATTTCTGTGATTCTATAGGGTTTGGTGCCTTCGTTGATAAGACAGTCCTTCCTTATACCAACACCAATCCGGACAAACTGAAGAGGCCATGTGAGGACGAGGGTGGTGTTGGCAACTGTCAGGCTGCTTTTGGCTACAGACATGTACTTAGCATGACAGCAAGCGCGGACGACTTCAAAAAAAAAGTGACAGCGCAGTACATTTCTGGAAACTTGGACTCTCCTGAAGGGAGTCTGGATGCTATGATGCAGGCTGCAGTATGTGGGGTAAGGATTCAACAAAACAGAACACAACACAGAACAATGCACCATCAGTAACACAAGGAAATCAAGTACAGGTTTACTTTTACACCTAATCTGTTCGGTTCTGTTCAAATGAACTCTGATGCATAATATTACAGTATGAAATGCCTCTGTTACCTGTTAATCCACTATTTATGATACAAGAGGTCCAGTTACAGTCTTGATTAAGACTTGAGGAAAGTTTTACAAATTTAAAACCTCCATGGACTGAAAATTTATCATAGACAGAGTCCTAATTGCAGCCTGGTAGCAGCTCAAGGTGTCCTGTTAACAGTTTTGTACTCTCTTTTACAGTGGTGGAAAGAGTACTGAAAGACTGTCCTCAATTACAAGTGCTGTTACATCACTCAAATATTACTCAATTACAAGTAAAAGTACTGGTTCTGTTTCTCCAGATCTTCAGTCTAAATTTCTCAGTTTTCCTTGACTGGTTGAAAATTCGTCTTTTTTTTTTTCTCATTTTAAATTTTCGTGTCCTTATTCTACAAATGGCTTCAAAACAAAGTCGAGTGAGGTGCAGCTCCTGTCATTTCTCGACTGTTAAATATTCATGGATACAGTTTTAAATGATTAAATTCTGGATGCTGACTAAGCAGTTAATGATTAATCATGAACATCAGTACTCCAAATGTTTGCCAGACTGTTACAGTCTCGAGAATTTTTTTCTGTGTTTTTTGAAATAACCGATTTGACCTTTTGTGCTTTATAATCATACAAAACAGAGCAGAGCCTGGATGAGTCCATAAAGAAGTTCATAATTGAGTACTGAGTAAAATTTGATTTAATATCCAAACCTTTTATTTGGTTTTTGTAGCCAATAAGGCTAATCTGATTTCAAACAAGCCAATGAAAACCCTGATATGTGGACAAAATAAAAAATGTAAAAAATGCTGCAGCAGGCACAGGTTTGGCAACAGACTGTGGTCACTGAGCAGAACAGAGTTGGAGTTGGGAATAATTTAGACTGAAGATTTGGAGAAACATTTGGAGAGTTTTGTTTGTAATTGAGTAATATTTTAGTAATGTAACAGTACTTTTCCATCAATGATTAAGTGTGTGCATGTTTGTGTGTGTTAGTGAAAAAAATAAAATTATATTACAAGATATATTATAATACAACTTATTTTAAAACTAGGGCTGGGCAACGATTAAAATCTTTAATCGCAATTAATTGCATAATTTGCGTGATTAATCACGATTAATCGCATTGTATACGCAAACTCCAAGAATGAATTCAAAAGTAGTGTAAAGAGCACTTTTATTTCAATGTTCTGCTGCCATATGAACGAAAGTGCCATAACATTTGTTGTGCAAATACTTTTAACATCAGCACTTATCAGTAATACATATTTAGTGTAAATCTCAACTTAAAAAATGTAAAAAAAAAATAAAAATAAAAAAAAATAATAAATAAAATAAATAATAATAGTAATAATAATAAATTAAAGCTTATTGCCACTGACAGGACATTCTCTTTATGAAATAAAAAAAAAATCTACCAACAAAATCCTGAGCCACAATCAGGACAAACAGGCAATTTCTGAGGTAACAGCAGAAACTTTTAACAGGGAGCAGCATTACCAGTCTATGGCCATTTAAAAGCTCCGTGACTTTACCCTTCTCCATGTCTGCTTTGGTTTTTCCGCGTTTTCCTTTTTCCTTTCCCGGTTCCGCAACAGCCAGCGCTATTCTCCTTCTTCTTCTTCTGTTTGAAACGGCGGCTGGGCTGGCAGCCAGCTCATTGGCGCATTATCGCCACCTACTGCTCAACACTCAACCCTCATGCAGGTTGAGTGTCAGATTTATCTTGTTAGTCAGTGAATGGAAGTGAATGGTGACCAGTTTTCAAACAGAAAAAACAACTGGAAAATTATTCTGTTTTTTCCATTTGAAAACTGGTCACCATTCACTTCCATTGTTTGGGAGATTCTGCAACACTGTTTTCCTGTGAAACTCAAGCAGTGTTTTGTGGACTAAAAAACTAAACCCAACCTTCAATTTGCATGAGGGTGAGTAGATAATGACTGAACTTTCAATTTTTGGGTGAACTATCCCTTTAACTTCATGTTTTCTTACCTAAATGGTCCACATATTGTTGTTCAGGACAAAATAGGCTGGAGGAACAGCAGCACTCGGCTGATTGTGCTGACCACTGATGCTGGATTCCACATGGCGGGGGATGGAAAATTGGCGGGCATACTGGAACCTAATGATGAACGATGCCACATGGAAAACAACCTTTACACCAAGAGCACTGAGATGGTATGTATGTAATCACATTATAGTCAAAATGTTTGTTTATTTTGTGCTAGGTTATTGAAAATGGTGGCATAACTATGAAAATAAGCTTCAGTTTGTAATTGCTGATTTCACTGATGGTTGCATTGTAGGACTACCCCTCTGTTGGACAACTAGCTATGCAGTTGGAAAAAAACAATATTCAGCCTATATTTGCAGTGACAAAAAATGTGGAGAACGTGTACAAAGTAAGTAAATTTACCTCTCATTTCTGTGTCTATTTTTATTTATGTAAAAACCACACATATTCTTACTTTGACTGATTTTTCATGTCGTCTTTTTTTTTTTTTTAGCAACTCTCAAGAATGATTCCAAAATCTGCGGTGGGAGTTCTGTCAGCAGATTCTAAAAATGTTGTTGGATTGATTAAAAGTGCCTATGATGTAAGTTGTCAATTCACTACTTCCTTTTCCTTTTTTTTAATTTGCTACTTTTCTCCTCTTGTGTGTGCACATGTATTTTGCACAGTCCCCTATGACCAACAGTGGTGGAAAGAGTACTGAAAACCTGTACTCAAGTACAAGTGCTGTTACATTGCTACAACATTACTAAGTTACAAGGAAAATGTGTTGGTGTTAGAACAATACATGAGTAAAAGTGCAGAGTATTTGTCTCAAAAACTATGTGACTATTAGTTACTTTTTAACTGTTAATGCTCAACACATTATCAATCAAAGAGGTTTTTGTTTGTCCAAATCTTCAGTCTAAATGACTCCCAGCACCTTCGCTGCAAAAACAGGCCAATAGTCCTGATGGTGGTGCTACAGCAAGCCTCTAAAGTTCAAAATTTTGAAAATTCATAACAAATCAACCATATGTGCTACAGATTTACAACTTTCACCAAAATGTAGCCCCAATACTGAAGAAACTTTTGTACATTTAAACCTATTGCAAATTATGAAGTCCATCACTCTGTTTTTTTCAAAAACTGTTAAACTTATTAAACCTATCTCCTCCCACAATTTTTGCTCAATTGGCACCAAACTTGCTACAGAGCATCTTCAGACTGTCCTACACAAACGATCCACACAGATTTTTGATTTATCAAAAATTGAGCCTACAGTGCATCAAAATGTTTGACTGTAAACGGTATTACAAACATATACTTGCAAATTCTTGCTAAATACATTTTCAATGTTCATGAAAAAAAATGACAAAATTTTGGAGTCATGGTAGATGATGTTTGGAAAATATCAGAATTTTATCTCAAAAACTGAATTTTTTACAGCATTTTGAATTTCACTCTCATGCGAACAATTGGAGTCAATGCAAAAATGTCATTTTTAAACATCAGTTTTTCACTTTTGGAGCCAATAAATCATTGTTAAAAACTAATGACCAACATCTCCATGCTGTCTAGATGCAATTTGTGTATTTTGGGATTTTTGTCTCAATAACTGAATTTTTGACAGCCATTTGAAATCTGCCTTTACATGCTAACAGCTGCTGTCTTGCACACAGGTGACTGGCTTGTACAACATTTCCATATGAGAAATCTACCCAAACTTTTCACAAAGGTCCAGTCCCATGCCAGATGTCCTCAACTGGAAACACAAGACAATAGTCCTGATGGTGGCGCTACAGCAAGCCTCTAAATTTCAAAACTTTGAAAATTCACAACAAATCAACCATATGTGCTACAGCTTTGGAACTTTCACTTTGAAATGTGCTTTTCCATGGCATGGATGGCTGCTGCCTGGCACCCTGATCCTTGGCTTAGTCAATTTGTGAAGCCACACATGAACTGTCACTTGCCAATTAGCTCAGTGAGATAAAAGACGGACTTCAGTGTCAGAAGTTGTGAGTTCGAGCCTCAGCTAAGGCAGGATGGACATTTCAAATGTGAAAGCCTTATGTTCAGGTATCATGCTATGTGGATTAGAGACTGCAAAGATTTAAATAATTATGATCCAGGCAGTTTTGGGAAGAGACAAATACTCTTTATCAACACGTTTCCCTCTTATCCCTTGTCTCTTTTCCCTGTTTATTTGGCTTAGCTATCAGTCAATATGCAGAGTCTCTTGTGCCAGAAATTGTGAGTTCAAGCCTCAACTGATGTAAAATGCACATTAGAATGCCACCTTTTTTTCATCTTCCTACACTCTGCTTGTTGCTCAGAATTGCCTAATTTTGCCTAAAATTGCCCGGCTCCGACCATTGCTGCGCAGCAGCTATAATTTGAGTTTGAGCTTTTTCCTCATTATTTTGTGCTATTTTTGTTTGTATCTCACACTCAACTGTGTAATCCATGACAGAGTTTGTCCTCAAAAGTAACTTTGACCCACGAGAGTCTCCCTGACAATGTCAAAGTCACCTACACCCCTCGATGTGACAATCCAGGACCAGCAGGGGCCAGCGAGGGGGTTTGTAACAACGTACAAGAGGGACATGAGGTCAGTTCTTTTACTACTCTTTAAAAAAGTTTTCATTGTAATGTTATACAGTATATTAAAGGGACAGTTCACCCAAAATTATTATTATCTTCTTATTATTATATATTATCTTCTCACCCTCATGTCAGTTGAAGGTTGGGTTTAGTTTTTTAGTCCACAAAACACTGCTGGAATGATTGAACTATTAAAGTGAATGGTGACCAGTTTATAAATGCAAAAAACAAACAAACAACAGAATAAAAATATAAAATGCCTCCATCCTGCTCGTCTGGTGTAATCTAAGTCTCCTAAAGCCCCAACATGACAAGTTGACTAAAATAATGTAGCTCCTTAGCTTGGGGCCACATTCACATGCACATTCACAATGTCTGAGCTGGGTGTGTGTTAGTGTGACGGTGTGCAAACAGCAAGTTAGAACACCTGCTGGTACCAGTAAGCTTTTTCAACCTCCTAGCTGCAGTTGCCCTGAGAACCTCCACAGGTTGGTGGCCTGGAACCACACAACGCTCTTAGAAATAAAGGCAATAACTAGAAAAAGGATTCTTTGGCTTGTCCCCATAGGAGAACCCTGTCTGGTTCCTGGTAAATTCTTTTCTACCTAGAGCCAAACAGGTTATATGTAGAACTATATGTGAAACGTTTCACCCTAAACCCCCCCTGAGAAGTTCTATAGAGAACTCTCCTATGGTGTAATGGTTCCACACAGAACACTCCCCAGGGGTTCTATTCAGAACCTTTTCACCTTTTAAGGGTACTAACAAGAACCCACTCAGTGGGATTTACCAAGAACCTTTTTTATATTCCAAGGGTTTGTCTAGAACACACTCAGGGGGTTCCACAGAGAACCTTTTCATATTCCAAGGGTTTTATCTAGAACACACTCAAGGGTTATACCAAGAACCTTTTTATATTCCAAGGTTATTCTCTTGAACCCATGCTGGGGGTGCTACCAATAACCTCTATATATTCCAGGGGTTTTATCTAGAGCACACTCAGGGGGTTCCACAGAGAACCTTTTTATATTCCAAGGGTTTTATGTAGAGCACACTCTGGGGGTTCTACCGAGACCTTTTTTATATCCAAGGGTTTTATCTAGAACCTACCCAGGGGGTTCTATGCCGAACCTTTTTACATTCCAAGGATTTTATCAAGAACCCACTCAGGGGGTTCTGCTGAGAACCCTTCTATATTTTTTTAAAAACCCTTGACAAATCCTTGACAAACAGAGTTCTTCAAGGATTTCAAAAATCCTCAAAGAACTCTTTCTTCCTAAAAAAGTTCTTTGGATGAAAAGGGTTCTTAATGGATCCCTTTGACAAACCCTTTGTTCAAAAAAAGGTTCTACAGAAGCAAATGGTTCTAGGAAGAAACTCAGCCCTTGGTGTGTGTGTGTGTAGTTTGTACATTTAAAATGCTGTAAATGTATCAAACTGGCTGACTAACCAACCCTAACTGCCCTCTCCAGATTCAGTTTGATGTTACAGTGACGGCGACCTCGTGTATGACGGACAAGACTGTCACTATCCGTCCTCTGGGCATTAAAGACACACTGACGGTGACCTTATCTACCAACTGCTACTGTGACTGTAAAGACCCTGAAGGCAGGAGCCACTGCAACGGCAATGGAACAGTCGCTTGTGGTATTTGCAGGTAAGCTTCTCACCTCCAACAGAATGACTGTGTCAGTGAGTTGGCATGCAATAGAACTTCTGTTGATTCCTTAAAGGGATAGTCCACCCAAAACTGAAAATTCAGTCGTTATCTACTCACCCTCATGCCAACTGAAGGTCGGGCTTAGTTTTTCAGTCCACAAAACACTGCTGGACAGGAAAAGTGAATTCAAGATAAAAATGACAAAAACCCACAATGCCACTGAGTTTCTTGTGGAATTTAATGTACACAGGAGGCTGGATCTGGCTGTCCACACCAGAGGCGCCTGTCTTCGCACTGGTCAACATGTGATTCTGGCTGCCTGCTCTTTTCTGATCACACTTAGAGTTGATCTTCAACCTAATGAATTTAGAACATGAAGCTTTTTACGTGCTCCTGCATAAGCGGGGTGTCACTTCTTCTGCAACAATGAAGTTAAAATGATGTCACCTTGTGTGATGATCTGTGGTGAGGAGCTCTCTCTTCTGCCTCTGTGTGTGTGTGTTTCTGCTTGTCTCTGGCAAATATGTCAGTTTAATCATTTAAAAACATAATCAGCAAAATGATCATATTTCTGACAAATAGACAGTTTTGATATTTCATCACAGATGGAAAAAAAATGGGGTATTGAAGTACAGGAGAACAGCACAGAGAGGGAGAGAGAAATCAAAAAGATTGGCAACCATGGGATGTATATTTTATCATTTATCAGAATCTGATTATTTATGTAATTTATAATATATAATTGATATCATTAAGAAAAAAGTATCAGTGTGGTTTCTTGTCAGATCCATGGAGGCCATGAGAGGCAAGTTATTAAAAAAAATCTTATGATCCATTTGCTAAGTCTGATCTAAACTCTAAACTATTTTCTCTCTTGTGTTTATGACTTAAGGATAGGTTAGAAAAAGAAGAAGAAGAAGAAGAAGTTGTTATACTCTTTTCTGCTACAAGAGGCTAAAGTGCACCATTACCCTGCAACTTGCTAACATACACAGTATGGAGCCTGTGTTCAGAGTGCTGGAAGAAAACATGAATACTTTGAGTAGAGAACTCACTTCAGCCTCTTGTGGACAAAAATAGGTATTACAACACCAAAACTTGACTGCAAAAACTTTTTTCCTCATATTTTCACACATGGATATTTTCACACATTCAGCTTCAGGTTTAAATTCCAATCTTTTGCCTTCTTGACCATTTTCAGAGTCAATTCATTTGCCATTTGCAGTAGGTAACATTGGAAATAGGGGTGAAAGAGATGCATACAAACAGCATACAAGACAAAAAAAACCCAAAACAGTAGTTATAAAAACACAGGATAAAGAGAAGGAGAAGGAAAAAGAGAAACAAATGAATATGGTCAAAAGGGGAATGGCAGATCAACACAAAATACATACAACAAGCATGCAAAGCCGAACCAAAAGAAGAGCCAAACTCAAGAAAAGAAAATCTGAACTCAACTACAAGTACTGTTACATTGCTGAAATATTACTCAGTTACAAGTAAAAGTACTGGTGTTAGAAATATACTTCAGTAAAAGTACAAAGTATTCATCACAAAAACTACTCCAGAGTATTAGTTACTTTTTAACCACTGATGTCACAGTCACCTCTCCAAACTAGGGCTGCAAATTTTGCGTGTTTAACCAATAGTTGAAAATGATAACAATCGATTAATCATTAATAATTTATAAGATATAAAACATGTTTTTTCCTCATTTTCAACTTTTTCTGTTTTGTTTTTTTTTCTTTTTTTTTGTTTGTTTGTTTTTGTCATTTTTTCTCATTTCAAGTCTAAATGAATTTTCCTTATTCAACAAATGGCTCCACCAGACAAACACTGATCAATCATGACAATTGATTAAATATCCATGGATACATTTATAATTGGTTGAATTCTTAACATCAATTAAATGATTAATGATTAATCATTAACGTTCTTCATCCAAATATGTGCTGCTGCAGCATTTTGTTTTGTTTTCCATCCATGTCTTTGTTTTCATTGGCCCGTTTGTGATCAGATCACTTTATTAGCTACTAAAATGCAGATGAAAGGTTTGGATATTAATTCAAATTGTACTCAGTACTCAACTATGATTTTAAAAGTAACTAAATAGATTACATTTTGTAATGTATACTTTGGTAAAAGTAAAAGTACCCCAAAAAAACTATGTAATTACAGTAGTTTGAGTATTTGTAATTAGTTACTTGGTTAGCATAGTTTAGCATAAGGACTGAAGGTGAATGAGTCAGTTTAGATTACTGAAAAAAAGGAGAAATCTTTGAAGGGGACAAATGAGAAAATGTGTATTGTCTCACAAAACTGCTCAAAGAAAATTTCTATAATAAAAAGCAGCATGGAGGGATGCCAGTGAAAAATTGGTTTTTTCTTACTGGTTAATTTATTTAGGTCTGGTTGCTCTTTCTAACTTGTCTGCAGATGCAATGATGGCTCCATCGGTCAGTTCTGTGAGTGCACCATTGGTGATAAAGATGAGCGCTCCCTGCGAGCTTCCTGTCAGAGGGACAATGGCACCGAGTGCGAGGGTCAAGGAGACTGCGTGTGTGGCAGGTGCCAGTGCCACACCTCACAGAGCGGACTCAGTTACCATGGTGACTTTCTGCGAGTGTGATGATGAACACTGTGAGAGGTTCCAGAATCAACTATGCGGAGGTAGAGTTTCAGTCTTTTTACATTATCTGCATTTTAAAGTGTTACAGCAAAAGAAATGTCTTTTTCCATTATGGTTTAAGAGATACATCAATTTCTTTCAAACACGTCATCTGTATCTTTAAGGCTGAGATATACTTGCTTTTCACTGCACTTTTGCACACGCATCCCTACGCATCATGGCTCCTTAGGTATTCCTGGTCCATCTGGAGCAATGGTTGTGTGTGTCCTCAGAAAGTAACACTATGCAATAGAGCTGCAATTAACAAATATTAATATTAACAAATCCTGTCACAGTCTTGTTAATTGAAAAATAGGTCCAAATGTGAAAATAGGTGGAGCACACTGATGAATATTTTCTGGTTTCTTTCCTCCTCTCTGACAGTAAACTGAATATATTTGAGTTGTGGACAAAACAAGACTTGATTTGATGGACGTCATCTTGGACTTTGGAAAACACTGATCAATATTTTCTGACATTTTATGGACCAAACAACAAACGGATCAGTGGAAAAATTATTGCCAGATTGATCACTAGTTGAAAAATAGGTCCGGACCTAAATAGGTTTGGACCTATTTTTCAATTGACGAGATTGTGACAGGATCAATTTTTCACCATTTTCTGACATTTTATAGAAAACACAATCAATCGATTGATTGATCAACTATCTATATAATGTCTCTGATACACCACAGAATTACAGATAAACATCAGATTTTATGGTCAAAGAAAGTTTAAACTTCTGTCCATATACACGTTCTTTCTCAGACCACAGGCGAACTGCCAACCTGTGCCATATGGTAAAACCACCTATGGGTGTTGCACACATGATGTGTAGGTGAAGGCCAGTTTATCAGCACCCTAACTCTCCTCTCTGTTCCTCACAACTTGTAGGAAAAGGTAAGTGCAAGTGTGGCAAATGTAATGTGATCAGGCTACGAGGGCTCAGCCTGTCAGTGCCGGGTGTCTGTGGAGAGTTGTCTTACATCCAACGGGACTGTGTGCCACGGCCGAGGGAACTGCAAGTGTAACCGCTGTGAGTGTAAGGAGGGATACCTGCCTCCACGCTGCAAGAAGTGCCTCAGCTGCCCTGACCCTTGCCAGACCAAACTGTAAGGAGTAAAAACTTCAACTCAGCTTTTACTTTCAAATGATCTTTATTAAAGGGTTGCTTCACCAAATTCCAAAAGGAAGACTTTCCAGTATTTGGTCATAAATGTATAAAGTACACCTAAGTCTTGCTATTAATCCTGTTTTCAGGAACTGCATTGAATGTCTTGGCTTTGAGTCTGGACCTTTTAAAAAGAACTGCAGTGTGGCTTGCCGCAGCATCCATTTTCATGACATGGTGGAGAAGTTCACCTTATCAAGCAAGGAGTGCCTGCAGAAGGACACGGAGGGCTGCTGGATCAAATACAAGCTGGACCAGCTGGATGGAGAGGATAACTACAGTGCTGAGATTCTGAAGCAGAGAGGTGAGCTGCTGATGAAATACACAAAACTCTTCATGAACGACAAACAAATCTGAGAACAATCTCATTGTTTGGCTGCAGTTTTTAGTGGTTCAGCCTGTGAGGCTGTACTGAGGATCAAGTGGTGCTTGCATTGAAGTGCTAATAATACCTATAGAAAACCATGTTAGTCAGTTTTAAATAAATAATACAGAAATAAACAATGCTATGAAAACAAATAAATTAATGAATAAGGCTGAATGAATGAATAAATAAATACATACACAAATAAATGCTAATAAACATTTATTTCAAGGGCTTTTTTTCATAATTCCAACATTTATTTATTTATTTATTCATTCATTCGTTCATTTATTTTTTTATTATTATATTCCATAGCCATATTTATTAATTTATATACTTACTTATGTGGTTATTTAATATTGACTAAAATTCTTTCCATAAATACCACCATGTTAAGATGCTCACTTTGGGCCTCATTAAAAAAAGACATATGTTGTTTCTATTTCTACCTGAATTAGTTTATTCTCTTGGTTTAGTTTTTTAGTCCAGTTTTAGTCCAGTTTTCAAATGAAAAAAAAAAAGCAACTGGAATAAAACATAAAATGCCTCCATACTTCTCGCCTGGTGTAATCCAAGTCTCCTAAAGCTCCAACATGCCAAGTTGACTAAAAAATGTTATTTACACCATGTTTTTATCCTGAATCTTCACTGTAGATCCTTAGCTTGGAGCCACATTCACATGCACATGCACACTGTCTGAACTGGGTGTGTGTGATGTGATGGTGTGCAAACGGCATGTTGGGTACACTTTAGGAGACTTGGATTACACCAGACAGCAGTATGGAGGCATTTCATGTTTGTTTGTTTTTTTTTCCAGTTGTTTTTTACATTTGAAAACTGGTCACCATTCACTTCCATTGTTTGGGAGATTCTGTAACACTGTTTTCCTTGAAACTCCAGCAGTGTTTTATGGACTTAAACACTAAACCTGACCTTTAATCAGTGTGAGGCTGAGTAGATACTGACTGGATGGAAATGTCTTTAGTTTTGCAGGTATTACTCATAATCCAAAGTAATCCAAAGTGTTGTACAAATACAAATGTTGTATTGATGATTGTGTTAGATGACGATAAAATAACATGGCAACTCATTGTTGGAACATTTCAGTCAAAACAAAAAAATTTCAATCTCATGAGGGGCTACAGGAAAATTAAGGATCACCAAAGTCACCAGGGTTCATCCTCTGGGGACAAAGAATGTCTGTATAAAAATTCCATGACAATTTATCCAAGAGATATTTCACTCTGGACCAAAATGGTGGACTGATCAAACAATCAGGGAAAAACACGTGCACTTTCTTTTCTAGTTTAGTGTTTTGTGTATGTGTAAAACCTTCCGTCTGTACCTTACCGATCTGTGATTTGTTCCTCTTCCTCCAGACTGTCCTGAACCACCCAGCATCGCTGCTATCATTGGAGGCTCCATCGCAGCTGTGGCTCTCATCGGCATCCTGCTGCTGATGCTCATCAAGTTTCTCATCTACATGAAGGACATGAAGGAGTTCAAGAAATTTGAAAATGAAAGGAAGAAGTCCAAGTGGGCACAGGTGAGACGAGATATTTGAATGTCATTTTTTTTTTATCATCAATGCCTCAAAAATAAAAACTTAGAAATAATCACTATGAACATTTTAAGAACAAGAGCTTTTATTGTGTTAAACAATGACAATATTATGTCCTGGATGTAGGATGGGCATGGGGGTGTTTCCAGACTTTTTTGACTAGGGTGTCCCAAGTGGGACACTGACCCTTGATGCATGGGTGGCATGCAGGTGGCGAGCATGTACACATGCATATGTGCACATTAATGTATAATTTTTAGCCCAACCAACACAACACCATACAGTTGTAACATAAAGCTTCCAAACTTTATTCTTCAAGTCATCAAAAAGAAATTGTGGATTCACACCTCTAATCTCTCCAACATTAAAAATACTTTCATGTTTATGTTTTTTTTATTTATGTAAATTGATTTTGTAAAAAAATTAAAAGTAGGCTACTTACAATGCACATTTAAGAATACTCATACCCCCACCCCCATTTTTTCACTTGAATACACTTGGTATCTGGCCAGTGGTGTGTGCCTTGACAGGGAACTTCCCGCCTACTCAACTCAGTGTAACACAGCATAGGGTGTGCAAGTTACTCCTGTCTGACCCGATGAAGTACCTATGTTGGTCGATACGCGTTGATCATTTTTTAACTCTTTTTGACTCATTTTGCGATGTAAAATAAAGGCATTTTAACTTTATACAAACTTTACAGTGTGCCTTGGTGTGTTTTTGAAGAGCCTTGCATTTTTGATTTTTTACTGAGACTGTTTGACCCATGCAATGAGCCCTTCACCTGAGGAATAAGTGCAAAATACCTGAAGTATCCAAAGAGCACCTGTATTGTGACCAACAGAAAGACCCAGCAGCACTTCCACTCTGTTGTCTTCACACCCATCAAACAGTTGGTTCAAACTAAGGTCCCACCCCTCACATTGGCATTTAGGTTGGCCAATCAGACTTCAGGGATGGCCAGTGCCTCCCCCAGGCCCTCCTCTAGACAAACCCCTGATAGTGTCACAGCCATGCAAGATGCATGATTCACAAAACTTTACAGGCGTGTAGTTGAGATCAGAATAGACTCAATAATACATAATAATGTAGTAATGACTACTGAGTACTCACGTTGGCGGGTGTTGAGACTGATGTGATCCCATCAAAAATGGTCTCTAGTTTGAGACTTACCATTCCTTGAATACTGGCTTTTATTTGAGAATTTACAGTCCTTCTACATTGTGGAGATGAACATGAGCAGAGTCTGGGCATCTGTCAGAGAATCATAGATGAAAACAAACTAATCATCAGACCTTCTCTGTTGCCAGGCCGACAACCCACTGTTTCAGACTGCAACCACCAAGGTGGAGAACCCCATGTTCACTGGAGAGTGAGGGCTTCCACTGCAGCCCAGCATGTGCAGTCCATCGTGTTGTGTCGGAGTTATGCCCGTATGTTTGTAATGCTCATATATTTACAAATGTCAACATTCACAGATGTATTTACTGGCTTTAATGTTGAATTGCTTTCTTTCTTAATGATAAATAATTAGTCTCATTTACTGTCCACACGTGATTACAGTTGCATTGTATTTGTTTACTTATTATTCCAAAAAATGTGCAATTTTTTTTCTCAGTTTGTTACATTTACACATGAGCTTTTTGTAATGTAGTATAGCTTCTAAGTGTATACAGTGTTTATAAGAGTTTATGCTGGTGCAGTATGTATAAAATGGGCAGAATATGTAAGGGACAGTGTACAGTGAGCAGGTCATTATTGTGAAATAAACCCTGGCAGGATGGTGCAGGACATTATTTCAGGCCCAGTTCTCTTCAGTCTATTTATGTTAACACATGACAATATCGTTATAAACCACAGCACCAATTTCCATAATGACGCAGACGACAGCCTGCTATTTATCTCCAGAAGCTCCAATAACTATGGTTCTATCAGCGACTTGATTGCATGTACAGTTAAATGTAGATAAAACTGAGATTCTTGTTATTGGAGCAAAAGCTGAAGAGAAAAACTGTCTGACCACCAAAAATTATTTGCATTAAATGCCAAGGAACAGTCAAAAACTTTGGTGTTTCATTGATCCGGATTTAAACTTTGAACATCACATCAGGAATGTGACGAGGGTGTCACTCTATCTTCAGAGGAATACTGCAAAGGTCAGACCGTTTCTCTCCCAGGCAGACCCAGAAACAGGCAATACATGCTTGTATCTCCAGCCAACGAACTATTGTAAAGCTCTTCTCTCCTCTTGTTACTAAGAAAGCCATTGGTCAGTTACAGCTTGTACAGAACACAGCAGCACGTGTCCTGACAAAAACAGAGTCCACATTACTCAAGTCTTGAGCGCTTTACATTCATTACCTGGCTGCCACAGAATTAATTTTAGAATTCTTTTATTCGTTTTTGAATCACCAAATGGCCTTAACCTGACAGGTCATAATATACGTGCCTGACTTAAACCTCCTGATTGTTCCAGAGGTTGGAACTAAAAGGCACAAGAGGCCGCCTTTGCTAATTATCCCCCGGAAACTCTGTAGCCAGCCTCACCAGCGGGAGTAATGGTTCAAAAGTATTCATACCCCTTGAACTTTTCCACATTTTGTCACGTTATGGCCACAAACATAAATATATTTTTTGGAAATTTTATGTGAAAGACCAACACAAAGTGGCACACAATTGTGAAGTACAAAGAAAATTATACATGATTTAGAATTTTTTTTTACAAATAAAAAACTGAAAAGTGCGGTGTGCAAAAGTATTCAGCCCCCTTTTCTCTGAGTGCAACCAATTGCCTTCAGAAGTTGCCTGATGATTGCTGAATGATCGAATGTTGACCTAATGAATAAATAGAGCCCACCTGCGTGTAATCTAATCTCAGTACAAATACAGCTGTTCTGTGACGGCCTCAGAGGTTTGTTAAGAGAATACTGGGGAGCAAACAGCATCATGAAGTCCAAGGAACACACCAGACAGGTCAGGATAAAGTTGTGGAGAAGTTTAAAGCAGGGTTAGGCTATAAAAAGATTTCCAAAGCTTTGAACATCTCACGGAGCACTGTTCAATCCATCATCCGAAATGAAAAGAGTATGGCACAACTGCAAACCTACCAAGACACGGCCGTCCACCTAAACTTACAGGCCGAACAAGGAGAGCACTGATCAGAGATGCAGCCAAGAGGCCCATGGTGACTCTGGACGAACTGCAGAGATCCACAGCTCAGGTGGGGGAATCTGTCCACAGGACAACTATTGGGCATGCACTGCACAAATTGGCCTTTATGGAAGAGTGGCAAGAAGAAAGCCATTGTTAAAAGAAAACCATAAGAAGTCCCGTTTGCAGTTTGCAAGAAGCCATGTGGGGGACACAGCAAATCATGTGGAAGAAGGTGCTCTGGTCAGATGAGACCAAAATTGTTTGCCTAAATGCAAAATGCTATGTGTGGGGAAAACTAACACTGCACATCACTCTGAACACACATCCCCACTGTCAAACATGGTGGTGGCAGCATCATGCTCTGGGGTGCTTCTCTTCAGCAGGGACAGGGAAGATGGTCAGAGTTGATGGGAAGATGGATGGAGCCAAATACAGGGCAATCTTGGAAGAAAACCTGTTGGAGTCTGCAAAAGACTTGAGACTGGGGCGGAGGTTCACCTTCCAGCAGGACAATGACCCTAAACATAAAGCCAGGGCTACAATGGAATGGTTTAAAACAAATCATATTCATGTGTTAGAATGGCCAGTCAAAGTCCAGACCTAAATCCAATCGAGAATCTGTGGCAAGATCTGAAAACTGCGTTCACAAATGCTCTCCATCTAATCTGACTGAGCTTGAGCTGTTTTGCAAAGAAGAATGGGCAAAAAATCAGTCTCTAGATGTGCAAAGCTGGTAGAGACATACCCCAAAAGATTTGCAGCTGTAATTGCAGCAAAGGCGGTTCCACAAAGTATTGACTCAGGGGAGATGAATACTTTTGCACACTGCACTTTTCAGTTTTTTATTTGTAAAAATCTTTTTAAATCATGTATAATTTTCTTTGTACTTCACAATTGTGTGCCACTTTGTGTTGGTCTTTCACATAAAATTCCAATAAAATGTATTTATGTTTGTGGCGTGTAACGTGACAAAATGTGGAAAAGTTCAAGGGGTATGAATACTTTTGCAAGCCATTGTACCTTGTAGTTTTAACTTTCATTTTATTTATCCTTGTTGTCATTGTTTTAAATGTTTTTATTTTCTGATTCTGTGTTCAGCACTTTGTGTTATATTTTATGCATGAATTGTGATAAACAAGTAAAAGCTGTGTAATAAAATGAAGTATAACATACATAAGATATTCCCCACAATGTGGAAATTTGCAATATATACACACA
The DNA here is from genome assembly GCA_034769285.1 of Lutjanus argentimaculatus. NCBI lineage: Eukaryota > Metazoa > Chordata > Actinopteri > Lutjaniformes > Lutjanidae > Lutjanus > Lutjanus argentimaculatus. The sequence continues at coordinate 5,573,316 of JAWZSL010000031.1, read as the reverse complement.
ATACCAGTATGTTTTATATAATACATACATTGGATGTATTACACATGACCACTGATAACTTATTTGATAGTTTAAAGCACTGCTCTTTTGTCAATGTGGCACAATCCTTTAGAGATCACTGTGTGTGTATGTGAACTATGATGTGAGATCATTACATTTGAATATAGTTTTAAGTACCTCATCCTTTCGTACAAACAGAACCTCCCATTACTGTCCTCACCATGACAACACTGGCTGTTTTTCTGACAAGAAAGGACTACAGGATAACAAATCAAAACTGTAACTGTGGTCAAAAAGCCAACTCGTCTGTATCATGATGGCCTGGATGACTCAGTCTGTGTTAACAAACAACCAAGACACAATTCAAAGATTTCTTGAAAAACAGGCTGCTTTAATTTTCATTGCTGGATGAGGAGCACTACAGTAGTCACCCACTGTCAACTAGTAGAAACACATACTGCCAAGATGTGTGTGTGGGCCACCACCTCGGTAGAAGTCCAACAGCTACAGACGTGAAGTCTAAAGCTGTTTCATTAAATATTTTATACACCTAAAACAAAAAAATGTCGTTTCACTGTTAGGTAACAATCAGGACGAGTCACTGGTAATCAGCCAATCACTTTTCAAAGTTAAACATTTCCAAAAAGCAGTGACTCCACAACATAATGTAAAGCTGGGCTCAGATTACAACATCGTCAGGTCAGCTGTTTACTGTCTATTTGATGTTTTTAAATGTTGTCAGGGTCATTTGAAAATGATCAATTGATGCTGGTGTAGCCTGTCACAGCCCGATAAGGATCTTCAACCTGCTGTAATTGGATTACCTTGCGAGGCAGCTGGATTCAAGAAATTATGCAAGAATCCATCCTGCCAGACTCCAAGATATCCGTTTGCGTCTGCACCAAAAGGTGGTGCAGCCAGTCAGCATTCTAGGAGAGACTACTGGCAGCTACTGGCATGGTTTTGTGTCCATGGGAGCAACGTGTTGAATAAACAGTGGCGGCTCCTGAAGAGATTAGCATAGATACTGTGATAGCATCAGTTATATCACAACTGGAGAGAATTTTGTCATTGAAAGAAGAGCAAACAATGACAGTGTAGGCTTTTCTCCATGGAAAAGATGTTTTCGCTTTTCCTCCCACTGGCTTTGGAAAGAGTTGAAGTTAGGTTGGTTCATCCAATCACCTGCCAAGTGTGCAACAAATCATCTGGCATGTCAGGTTAATAATCTGAGCCCAGGTTAGGAGACTAAATCATGTCAGAATCAACACAAAAACATCATCTGAAGCCCAAAGGAGGATTCTGTTGATTATTATTGATCTACCCATGCAGGCGAGGTGCAGGGGCGAAGGCCTGGAACACAGTAAGAGAAAAAGAGAACAAAAAGATCAGCCCTAAGTATAGCAGAAACCTTGAACGGTCAGACTGAACTAATCACACCAGGAGAGCAGGAGGAAAGAAGAGCTGCTGTCACTGTGCTACATCTGCTGGGTGGAGTTCCCGTTCCAGGTGTTGTTGTCGTCCTCACTGTCTTCCTGAGTCCGGAGCCTGCAGATTTTACCATCTTTCTTGAAGTCCTTGGGCCGCTTCTCCAGATTGTGCTTAGAAAGAGTTTCTCTGAGCGGGCACAGAGGGAAATGTCAGGATACACAGTGAGTGAATTATAACATATACAGTACATCTATACACAGTACACCTACGTACCAGTAACATCTATTTTGTCTGTCAAACAGTCAGTTTTTTTGGGATTGTTGCGGCTGGTTTTCTAAAAAGCGTGATGCACGTTGCCGTGTTTTTAGGCTTTTTTTTTTGCAATGAAATTGAGGGAGCAAATGAAAATTGCACAAGAAAGTCGGATTTTTTTTCATTATGTAGATTCCAGTGTCCCTGGTAGGAGGAAGTTCTACTTCAAAAAAAACAAACAAGAAGAACATGAACAAGTTCATTTTTGGGATTGTGAACTTAGTTCAAAATTAAAAAATGCCAACTATGAACATGAGCTAGTTCATTCAATCTCTGTGAACTGAAGAATGAACAAGACTGTACATCCTACACTGTCTGCTGACTCCTCTCCTCTTAACTGGCCGGTAGGGGGATGAAAGTTACCAACCAACCTACTAGCAGTGTTAGTGAGGAACTAGTTACATGTAACTAATTACATGTAATCAAATCACAAAATGTATGTAAATGATCACAAAGGGGTAACATCTGAATATTTTAATTGCCTTGTGCAAATCTGCACTATTGAGTGACCTCTGGTTTGTACGTGTAAAACATCTGCAAAGTTACAAAGTTCACATCAGAGGGAGTTACTCTCTTCCACAGAAAACACTGCTGAACTGCCTGAAACAGCTTCTTTGTAATCCAGCCTTTACTTGTTACTACCAGCACCACCTCCAGCTGGGTGATGGTCCCACCCACTGAAACCTAGTTAATCTACCTCTCTGTCTGCTCTTGTTATTTCCTCACTAATGTTGACTCCAGTAACACGAAGGTGTGGAAGTTACAAGCGAAGCAGCCAATTGTCTGCGTAGCTACAAGACCACAAAAAGTCTTCATCTACTCCTTCACTGAGGATTCAAGACCCTGTGGATAAACTATTTTAAGTGAATGTCCCCTAAACAGAATCTGAAATACTTTATTGATCCCAGGGGAAACTGCTCATGTTACAGGTGCTCCCATTCAAGAATAGAAAATATGGAAGCATAGAGAAATTAAGAAAATAGAAAATTAGTGAATAAAAATGTGTACATCCTTCTTATGACCCATCCATCACTGGTGTTTGTCTCTCTCTTTATAAAGAAATTATCAGTCATATGATACTTTCAGCTTGTGCCAAAGGCCAAACAAATAATAATCATCCGTGGTGTCGCTTCAGTGCCCTGTTCCAGAAAGCGGGTTTAGTGAATAAGATAACTTCAATTCTGGGTCAGTTACCAAAGCACACATCAGAACTCATTCATTTGCAAATCCTGGTTAGATTAGTTTGTTACTTAAGGATTTAGGCCTGGGCGATAAAACAATAGCAATAGCTATCGGCGTCAGACACATCAATAGTAATAAGAGAGGGGTTTGATAGTTTCATTTAACTGCAGTGAATGCAAACTGCCATGAAAACACAAAACGACTATGTCCCTGTTCATTGACAGCCTGTCACAGTCCTTGATGACAGAGCAAGCTACAAGTGACAGACAAACAGCCAATTATAAACAGACAAGGTCCACGTAAGCCTATTGTATCCTGAGTTGCGACAGTGACCCAGTCCAGTGACCCAATCATTTCACGATGTGAGACAACAAACAGTGAGAGAGACACGAAACAAACCAAAACAGCGACAAAATGAGTGCAAATGAAAAATGGAAAAGGTCAGGTCACCGGTGTCAGTCCGTTGTTTTTTTGTTTTTGTTTTTTTAAGTCAGACAACAACTATCAGAGGGAGGTTCCTTCATACGGAGGAAGCTCGGAGTAAAACCGCTGGTGCTTCACACTGAAAGAAGCCAGTTGAGGTGGAGGAGCAGGAAAGTGTTGTGGAGAAGCTCGGTCTACTGCTGCCACGACCCAACTACTGATAAGCAGAAGAAAATGGATGGACGGATCAACTCTCAGAACAGTGTTCTGTGTAAACTGCAGTCCCGACCAACACTAGTAACACAACAAACTTCTTTTATAACCTCGGCTGCTTCCACCCTTCAGTGTACACAACATGTCATCAGTCACGAGCTACGCCCATCATCGATAATTATCGATATCTACCGATGTGGAACTTCACTTTAAACATGACTGCTTTCATGATCAATTTCTCATCAATGTAAGTGAAGATGGGACAGATCCGTATCGGGGCTCATTGGGTATTGGACTGACGTCACAGATTTGTGGTCCAATCTAAATTCCACAACGCTATGTGATTTCTAACTGGTGCATGTAGCTGCACCTGTGTCTGATGAGGACTGGGGGAGGGACTAAAAGGGAAGGAGGTTAGTGCAGGCGGTTGTTCTGGGGAGCTGCGCTTAATACAGAGATCCAGGTCTAGGAGAGCACTAGGGCTGTAGCCGATATCCGAGTACTCGAGTACTCACTCGGCTTGGGCGGCATCCGAGTGCCATTTCACCTACTCGGATACCCCCCCCATCCCCACAGCTGGGGCGCTGGAGCGCACTGTCGTCGCTCGGCGGCATCAGAGCGCCTTGTCACTGCGCGGATACGCGGATACTCGGATACTCGATACCCCCCCCCGCCCTGGGGCTCACTGCAGCGCACTGGTTGGCCGTGTCTTCAGACGGAGCGATGGCGTAAGTCGGTTTCTTACTGCTGTATTTGTAAGGATATAAGTGTAAAAAACGGGGAAAAAACAGTCCAGATCAGAGCGTTTCTGAAATAAGATTAAGAGGTAATGTGACATCATAGTTGCCATGTCAACCTCTCTTGCGCTGTCTAGCAATCTTTCTTTCTCTCTCTCTCTCATGCAGGCTATAGGACTGTGTGGCATCCATCATCGCTGAATGTCATTGACCTTCTATCCTTCGTTTCCCACCCCGTTGGTTTAGTTTTTACTTTTTAACCTTTATCTGACCCAGGTTTGAGCAAATTATTGGTTAAGTCCATGGCGCTGACCATGGTGCTGAAATAGCCTATCAGCAGTTGTGGTGCTAGATTATCAGCAGGTCGCTGTTTAATGATAAATCCATGGCATTGTCCATGGTGCTGAAATAGCGCAAATTGTGCTGCACAACTCATCGTAATCCACACTCTCTCCATTTTGCCCTTCTGCCTCCGTTTCCCATTATTAACGCTACTAATTGATCAGCTGTGTCATTACAGGCTGTCACTGCGCAGTGTCTAATGTTGGATTTACTTTGTTTTACGTAATATCTGGCCGTTTACGAAGCAAATTGAGTCTCTTTGTTGATCTATGATTTTATTTCATATTTTGATGGTTCAAAGTTGAGACTTTCTTTTTATTTTTGAAGCTAAAGCCGTTCATTCAGTCCCTTTTTGACAGCAGCCAAATAAGCTCAATCAGCTCAGATCTAACAGAACGGCTGTCTTTGGCTGCTCCGTGCCGCTCTCCTTCTACATGGCGCTGCACCCCCCCCCCCGTCGGTAAAGGAATACTCGAGTACTACTCGAATAGTGACCCCGAACATTCGGATAGTAAAATATGCCACCATTGCAGCCCTAGAGAGCACTCATTGCTGGGGGCTGGGTGCTGTTCGCATGCTGTGCTGTGTCCGTTTTTGGACACATATGGGTGAATCTTAACACCCCTACTTGCAGTATTCCTCAGGCGGCAGAGAAGTTACGCCTGCTGGGACTAATGAGGAATTTGTATGCTGCTGTACTTCTATCTGACATGCAGCAGTGATTTCGCTCACCTCTTTGCTTTGTCGGAGGCTGATGTTGAGTTGGTGTAAGAGTTGGACTGGTGGGCGGGGCCTCTGGATGCTGCTCCAGGAGGGGGTGGGGTTGAGAACAGGAAGGAGCTGAGGAATCTCCATACAGCCAGCAGAGGGTAGAGGAGTGTGCCCAGGACTGCCCAGATACCGCCCCCAGAGGACTGGACCACTGCATTAGCTGGCCTGCCCGACTGCTGAGAGGGAGAACACACAAATAATGTTGATACAAGAGACACATTTAAGGGATGGTTCAACAATTTGAAACATACATCTTTTTGTTTCCTCCCACTAACTTTATCCTGACTCCAGCTCTGTACTGATATCCATCTAAACATCAGATCATTTCCCCAAATGTTAAATTATTCCTTTAAAACCAGTGAGAATGAAAAGTGCCAGTGTTTAAGAAAGTCACAGTGACCTCAATGAAGATCAGGAGGCCCTTCTGAGCCACACAGAAGGTATTAATCAGAGACAACTCAGCTTAGATGGGACGTGGACACATGGAAGTTTGACTCTGGTCTACTCACCGGCAGAAGAACGATGGAAGCACTTGGAGCCAGTTCCAGCTCTGCCAGAGTCTTGTTCAGGTCTTCACTGGTGAACTCCCGCCGAGGGAACATGGTGGCCAGGGAGAAGTTCCCGTAGCGGTTTCCCACTTCCTGAGACAGGACCAGGACAAAACATTAAACTGTTATCCTGCAAGAAGGGATTTACAGTGCTATGTGGTGGACTTCAGTTTACTATGCGAGGTCACAGTTGAGTTGATGTGTGAAATCAAAGCATAAATTATCATGGTATCACACATTATTGTTTGCTTGTGATTTGAACAAATTGTACTTTAAAACCAGTTACCACGGTTGAGAGCCTAGTGTTTTCACAGGTTTTCCTGCCAAAATCTGCTCCCTTTCCCTTGGTTAAATACTTGCAGGAACCCAGGGGCCAGTTGCACAATGATAAGACTCTGACTATGGCTTAGATATAACAGATGGTCAGTAGGGTTTGGCGATTGGACCAATCTATCTCCCATCGACGATGGGTGATATATTGGTCCAATTTCCCAGCACAAGTAAAGAGTCAAAATCAAACCCCTGTCAAAATACCATTTGTCTAAATTCTTAAGAATGAGGAACAGTTATTCCCAGTTCTGTGTTTAAATCCTCCTCCCCACATTTTATTTATAGTAATGGTAAATTCAGGCTTTCTACGGAGAAGAGCGATCTATTCTTCAAAGGTTATCACATTAAAATCCTGAAAGAAAAAAATGAACATAACAACTGCAGAAGCAGTGAAATCCATCAATCAGGAGACAGACCTGAACAGCAAACTGCCGAGCCTCCTGCAGTCTGCTCTGTGAGGGGAACTGGTTGGTGAAGGATGAGCCATCTGGGAGGCGGAACTGTATCCTCGCTATGGTACTGTGAACACACACAGACACACACATGTTAATATTCAACATTTTTCAAAAGCAGAAAACCTCTGTGGAGTACATTTATCTCATGATCCTTCTTTGTTACACTTGATTTCTCTCTCTCTCTCTCTCTCTCTCTCTCTCTCTCTCTCTCTCTCTCTCTGACTCTCTGGATGTATGAGTGAATCGTCACTATCCTAGCTGTCGTCTTAGCTGCCATGCAGGTGAGATGCTGTCAGCTCTTTTTTATGGCACTCCAGCAACCTTTCTCAGACACTCTACGTATTTTTGAAAAACCCTGATTTATCCACCTTGCTTTCAAATTTGCAGCAAACTGCAGAGTACAGTTAAGAGTTTCACCCACAACCTCTAATGCACCCAACTAAACTCCTGTTTCCAGGAAAACTGAAATGCTCATTGTGCTTCAGCTCATAAACGAGTCTTTGCCAGACACCATTTTCTCCCAGTTGTCTCAGTGGTACTGTCTATGTGCAACTCTCAACGGAGATGAGAAGGAAGACTCCATAAAAAAACCAGTGTCTTACATTTTTTTTTCCTACTTGCCAGATCAGACAAGTGAGTTGCTAGATTTACTTGCCCTGTGCACGTGGGCAATCCCTATAGTTGAGTTCTGTATAACAAATGATCAGCTGAAACAGAAACAGTTTGTGTCACTCCTTGATTTCCATGAACTCTTTACCTCCTTTCCCTGACTACTGTCTCCTTCCTGACCTCCTCCTCTGCCTGTCTGGTGTGCAGTAGTGCCTGCTTGGCAGCCTTCTCCTCCTCCTGGGTTTTGGCATAGCGTGCTGCTCTGTCAGCTCGGTCCTGTAGGAAAGAGGGAACAAAAGTGCAACAAGGTTCATCTATATGATATATGTCTGCATTGTTGTTAACAGGTGCAACAGTTCAAGTCAAAGCTGGAGATCATCTCATGTGAAGCTATTCAGGCATTTTTTTCATGGAAGAGCTTGAAATTACCAGCATATTTTGTGTTGTGGTGGGTATTATTCCAATTTGATTTTTATCCATTACCATCATCCATTAAGAATTTTAGAACTGACAGCAAAACTCTATTTTTGTGAATGGTCAAATAGAAGCTGTTTTTTCAAAAAGCAACTACCTGCACTGTAATTGCTCATATGGTGAGTACAACATAATATACTAGTGTCTCCACAGCTCTAATTCCATCAGTACAACAGACTTGAGTCAGACCTACATCAGTGTTTCCCCTGTCCTGGTCCTCAGGGCTCGCTGCCCTGCATGTTTTGGGTGTTTCCCTGCTCCAACACACCTGATTCAAATGATCAGCTCGCCATGAAGCCCCTGCAGAAGCCTGACAATGAGCTGATCATTTGAATCAGGTGTGTTGGAGCAGGGGAACATCTAAAACATGGAGGACAGTGAGCCCTGAGGACCAGGGTAGGGGAAACATTGTACATGTACCACTTTACTGAGAACACTTTAAAAACAAGAGTAGCAATGAGATGTCATGAATCTGTAGGTTTATACAGCGGACTTCTCCTGAAGTTAAGGTGTTATCACTATCTACGCTATTGACAAGATTCTGTTTGGGGTTTTTTTTTTTTTTTTTTTTTTTTACAAAACACTCGTTCACCGTTGCAGCTGCTGATGGACTCAGACTCTGATAATTCATGTTTTCATCAACATTCTGAATTTGATCAGAAAGAAGAAGCAAACAAATTCTGGGTGGTCAAATCAGGATTGTTGCTGGTGACAGTGGCAGACACAGACATAATCACAGAGGTGAGGGAGACGACTGTAGACACTGAAATCATCATCATGTCATCCAAGTGGCTGATGTGCCAGGGGTAGACAGATGAGTCATGGATTTGGCCAAACATGGGCAGTGAAGAAGGGCACCTAGTTGTCAACCCGTGGACTTGTTCATCGGTCATAGTTCAGACTATAATACTTCAGGAGCACAGAATCAAGGTCCAGCTCTCATTCTCCCTTCCCACCCACCAGACATGGAGGTAAGAGATTTTTTTAAGTTAAATTCAAGCACTTTTTAAGGTGCATTTTCAAGGTTTATCCAGCACCTTACGGATGTGGTAAATATATATTTTATACATAAAAATGGTCAAAATGTTTAAATCTGATGTTACTTAACATATAAACGACCAAGATTATGTTTCATGACAGAAGAGAGACAAATTAAAGGAAAACACAACAAAGTTTCATGTTTCAAAGTGTGGTATCTATCTGTAAGTAGACTTTGCATCCCATTAAGGCTGCAACAATTAATCAATTAATCGGTTATTAGTCGATAATCAATTTAATCTTCAACTATTTGGATAATCAATTTATTGGTCTAATTTTTTAAGAGGAAAAAATGCCCAAATTCTCTGATTTTAGCTTCTTAAATGTGAATATTTTCTGGTTTCTTTCCTCCTCTGACAGTAAACTGTATATTTTTGGTTTGTGGACAAAACAGGACATTGAGGACGTCATCATTGTGACCTCCCATGCTGTGAGAATTTGAGTGGTAGCGAGGTTCCATCATCTTCATTTTGTACAAAAGGCCAAAGAAATTAGGCTCTCACCGAATTATTTTATTTCTTTATCTAAAAAGTCAACAGTCAGACGGTGTTTATTGCGAAAGTAATACAATTACAATTTCAAGTACTTTCAAGCGCTTTATAATAAACCTTGAAAACACTACATTAAAATTCAAGCATTTTCATGAATTTCCAGCCCTCGCACGAACTCTGTGCTGTGATACTACTTCAGATGCAGTTTTCTGGTCTCTGTCTCTGAACGAGGAAAATCACACTGCTATCTGGTAACAACTGTTTTCTTCTCTTACGGCTCATTTGCAAACATAATGTAAAAAGATAGGGCAGCAACTCAGTGTGTGTGGACACCACACGTGTGTGAGACACAGCAGCTCAGTGAGGTAACGCTATCTACTCCACCTGTGTCTTCCTAACTGCTCAGCAGAAGAGAAAACAGAAACGCGATTGTCTGTTCTGCCTCCCAAAGGCAAGAGTGTGGGAAAAAAATATTGATTTCCAAATTAATTGATATTTGGTGTTATTTTTGGTGCAAAAAAAAAGGCCCACCAGGCCTGTAGAATTAGAATTATAGGAGGAACATGGCTCTGCTGGTTGCATCTGGTAGTTGCTGGTGGCATTGCAGAAGGTGCTTCACCATCTGTTGCCTGGTGGAGATCTGAACTCTGCTGAGATACTGTCATCTCTTCTAGTTTTTATTGTAATTAGGGGCCGGGCAGCCTAAGCTGCCAGGACCCTATTGTAATCCTGCATGTTCTTCTTTCTTTCTTTCTTCTTCTTCCGAGGAAATCCTACTTCCCATGCACAAAAAATGACCAAACTTTGCACTAAGGTCCAGTCCCATGTCAGATTGCCTCAGCTGCCTCTCCTCCCACAATTTTTGCTCAATTGGCACCAAACTTGCTACAGAGCATCTTCAGACTGTCCTACACAAACGATCCACACAGATTTTTGATTTATCAAAAATTGAGCCTACAGTGCATCAAAATGTTTGACTGTAAACGGTATTATAAACATATACTTGCAAATTCTTGCTAAATACATTTTCAATGTTCATGAAAAAAAATGACAAAATTTTGGAGTCATGGTAGATGATGTTTGGAAAATATCAGAATTTTATCTCAAAAACTGAATTTTTTACAGCATTTTGAATTTCGCTCTCATGCGAACAATTGGAGTCAATGCAAAAATGGCATTTTTAAACATCAGTTTTTCACAAAATCATTGTTAAAAACTAATGACCAACATCTCCATGCTATCTAGATGCAATTTGTGTATTTTGGGATTTTTGTCTCAATAACTGAATTTTTGACAGCCATTTGAAATCTGCCTTTAGATGCTAACAGCTGCTGTCTTGCACACAGGTGACTGGCTTAGTCAATTTGTGAAGCTACAAGTGGTGTTTCCATTTGCCAATTAGCTCAGTGAGATAGAGGGTGGTTCTTGGTGTTGAAGGTTGTGAATTCAAGCCTCAGCTTGTACAACATTTCCATATGAGAAATCTACCCAAACTTTTCACAAAGGTCCAGTCCCATGCCAGATGTCCTCAACTGGAAACACAAGACAATAGGCGCTACAGAGGCGCTACAGCAAGCCTCTAAATTTCAAAACTTTGAAAATTCACAACAAATCAACCATATGTGCTACAGCTTTGGAACTTTCACTTTGAAATGTTCTTTTCCATGGCATGGATGGCTGCTGCCTGGCACCCTGATCCTTGGCTTAGTCAATTTGTGAAGCCACACATGAACTGTCACTTGCCAATTAGCTCAGTGAGATAAAAGACGGACTTCAGTGTCAGAAGTCGTGAGTTCGAGCCTCAGCTAAGGCAGGATGGACATTTCAAATGTGAAAGCCTTATGTTCAGGTATCATGCTATGTGGATTAGAGACTGCTAAGATTTAAATAATTATGATCCAGGCAGTTTTGGGAAGAGATAAATACTCTTTATCAACACGTTTCCCTGTTATCCCTTGTCTCTTTTCCCTGTTTATTTGGCTTAGCTATCAGTCAATATGCAGAGTCTCTTGTGCCAGAAATTGTGAGTTCAAGCCTCAACTGATGTAAAATGCACATTAGAATGCCACCTTTTTTTCATCTTCCTACACTCTGCTTGTTGCTCAGAATTGCCTAATTTTGCCTAAAATTGCCCGGCTCCGACCATTGCTGCGCAGCAGCTATAATTTTATTTTATTTTTACAATTGAAGTGACCACACGGACGTGAGAAAAAAAGCTTTATCAGGTTTTTGTTCAAAATATGGCTTTTTTGGTTGAAAATGACCAATATTCAAGAAAAAAAAACAAAAAGAATTGACACCTAAGTATATGGTTCCTGAGAAAAAATGAGGAGAAACAAAGACGAGCTTACCAGAGCAATCTGCTGTTTGACACGCTCCCTGGCAGCCCTCTCCTCTGCCTTCTCTCTGTTCCTTTCCTCCAGGAGTCTCTTGGTCTTCTCCTCTTCCTGTTTCCTCTTGAAGTCCTGCATGTCCTTCCCCACCTTCCGCCGTTCGATTTCCTTCTTGATCTCTTTCTGAATAACCAACAACACACAGGTAGGTCAGGGATGGAGTGGGCCACACTGGATTTCTTATTAGCTTCAGAAATAAAGGCTCTGCTGCCACAAGTGGCAAACACGCTGCAATTGTGGCGATATGTGAACGCCGAAGGTAGCCACACTATTATAATGGGAGATGAAAATTATTTCAAGGGGTGAAAGTGAAAGTTTCACTTTATCCAGCAGCTACACAGCCCACAGGACACAGAGCGATAAGGGTCATGTGCCATATAATTGGGCACTGGATAATGAGACATGGGCAGCGACATGGAACTCTGCCATCATAACAGTGTTGCATAAGTCAGGTAAAAATCCGGCAGAATGTTCATCTTATAGGCCAATTAGTCTTTTAAATACAGATTATAAACTTTTATCCTCAATATTAGCTACTAGATTAGCACAAATTATACCTCAACTCATAAATCCAGATCAAACAGGCTTTATTAGTCAAAGACAGCTTGTCGATAATGTGAGACGAACATTAAATCTTATTGAGATAGCACAGAAACAGAATCTACACATGGCAGTAGTTACCTTAGATGCCGAAAAAGCCTTCGATAAGGTCTTATGGCCTTATCTATTTGAAACCTTAAACAATTTTGGTATACATGACAGTTTTATAAGATGGTTGAAAGCTATGTATAAAGAGCCAAACGCCAGAGTTAGGGTTAATAGGGCAATATCTGATTCTTTAAATATTTCTAAAGGTACTAGACAGGGGGATCCCTTATCCCCATTGATTTTTGCATTATGTATAGAACCACTGGCAGAACATATTAGGTTAGAGCAGAAAATAAATGGTATAGACATAGCAGGAGTTAATCATAAACTGGCGATGTATGCGGACGATATAATAATCTACTTGTCTGATCCTGAACAGTCAACTGAAACGTTGATGAATGTAATTAGGGAATTTGGAGCCATCTCAGGATATACACTGAATGTTAATAAATCAGAAGTAATGATCATGGGTGGCACAATTAGTGATAAATTGAAACAGAAATATACATTTCATTGGGACGTAGAAAGGATAAAATATCTTGGGATTAATATAACAAAGAATTTGGACAACTTATTTGCAAAGAATTTTGATGAATTAATAAGTCAGATCAAACAGGACCTAAACAGATGGTCGATAATCCCATTCTCTTTATGGGAAAGAGTCAGAATTATACAGATGAACATATTACCAAGATTTCTGTTTCTTTTTAAAGCACTACCCATATATATTGTCTCTAACATTTTCAAACAACGGGATTCCATTATAAGGAAGTTTATATGGAATGGCAGGAAACCAAGGATAAAAATGAATCAACTTACATTGCCAAAAGAAATGGGTGGCTTAGACCTTCCAAACCTGCAAGCTTATTATCAAGCAGCACAAGTAAGAAATGTTAAAATCTGGATGGGAGAATGTCCACACATAAAATGGAGAGAGATGGAAGTAAATTGTGGAGATATACCATTAACTGCTCTCCCTTTTTCCAAATACAAAAAATCATATACTGAGAATGTAGACAATAGATGGGTAGTTGCTACACTTAAGGTTTGGAAGGAAGTCTGTCACAATTTAAAATTAAATGAAGATGTAATTTTTTTGAAAGAAATGGGGAGTGATCCAGACTTCTCTCCTAATAGAATGGACCAGACGTTTAATATATGGGCGTCTAAAGGTCTGTCCAAATTTGGACAAATGTTTGGGAGTAAAGAAATGAAATCCTTTGAACAGTTATCGTTGCAATATGGTTTACCCGAGTCTCATTTATTTCGATTCTTCCAAGTGAGAAGTTATCTTTTTGATGTTTTAAAAAAGAAATCTATTCAAGAAATAAACCCTTTGATAAAATACATGCTTAAGATATATGATTGTGGTAGTGAAACAAAACTCTTAACTAAATTAGTTAAAATAATACAAGCTAGTCATCAAGATAAACAAATGAATCTCTGTGTAAAAAATAAATGGGAGAATGAAATTCTTTGTAATATCTCACCATTAGAGTGGGAACAAATGTGTAAAATATACATGAAACAACTAACTCAAATTACTGGAAAGAATTTGCATGGAAGATTATAACTCGATATTTTAGGACACCCCAAATTCAAAGTAAATATAAAGGTAATTTAACCTCAAGCTGTTGGAGGAAATGCGGGGAGCAAATAGCACACCACAGTCATATATTTTGGTCATGTAAAGTTTTAGGCGGTTTCTGGGAAGATTCTATTAGAGAATATATATAATATATATTTTTGGCATCGTTTTGAATAAAAATCCATTAGTCCTACTACTTGGAAAACTTCCAGAAAACATTAAGAAGAATGATGTACATTTATTTTTAATAATAAGAGTAGCATTAATTAAGCAAATTACAAGAAATTGGTTAAAAGATGATAACTTAAGTAACTCCAAATGGAAGGACCTTGTAAATGAGATATACAGAATGGAAAAAATAACAATGAGAATTAGAAACCAAGTTTATATTTTTGAAGAAAGATGGGAAAAATGGGTGAGGTATATAACAAACAATATTTCTAATGATTTGTAAAATATGTTTCTTATATATATTTATATATATCTTTCCTTGTTAGCTTTTTTTTGTATTTGCAATTAACTCCTCATCGTCTTTGTTTCTGAAGTGTAGGCATGTGCGGTTGCGGGTGGGTGCCCAGTCTACATGCGTTTGTTGTTGTAGTGCCTAGTGCATGTATTGATGTGGATGTGTCCTCTGACTGAAATCCTGAGCAACTGTTTGAGTTGTTTTTTTTTTGTTTTTTGTTTTTGTTTTTGTTTCTTTGTTTTCTTTGCTGTATTGTGCTCTGCCGTCTGTTTTGCTTTCTCTATTTCTTCTTTCTTTTTCCTCCACGTTGTGTTTGGTGGTTGTTTTTTTATGTTAAAAAATCTTCAAAAATGTAAATTAAAAAAAATTTAAAAAGGGTCATGTGCCTGAGAGAACTGTGACAGAACTGTGACCCACAGCCAGTGTGCATTTAAAAAACAACAACATGGTGATAACCTGATGGTTCAGAGACAAAATCAACAGACCCAGTTTCAAAAAAGTGGCAGAGGAAAACTCAGATCGTCCTCCAGAGATTTACAGTGACAGTGACTCCTCATGTTAATCAACAAGAGCAGTAATGTGCTGCTTTATACTTAACATACTCAGTGATGCTGAGATTTAAACTGACTGTTTTACTAGAATGAACATGGAAGTGATTAGTTGTCATGTATCAGAGATCTGTGCACAGCTAGTTAACACCGACATGAAGCAGAAAGAGTTTAGTGAACATATGGGGTAAATATTTAATGCCCTAAACAGGCTTGTCTCCTTACCTCCTCTTCTCCCACCCTCCTTTGCTCTCGTCTCTCCTCCAGTTTCTTGGTCAACCTGACAGGACGATATAATGATAAAAAATACCACATTTAGCTTGAGAATGACAAATATAACATCTAAGCTTCATGTCATTTAATTTCTTCCTGTTGTTGACTCTTTCTGATTTATTTGTCCCAACTGTTTACAGTTAAATGATTCTGGACATGTGGACTGGACTGTGCTGTGCTGATGGGCTAGTTGAAGTTCTGGTTAGAGGTCATTGGTTGAGGTGGCTATTCAGTTTTATTGACAAGTCATTGAACACAATGTGATTAAATTAAGGTCAGTGTAAGAGTTACAATGTTATTAATTCAATAAAATGTGATTTATTGTCCTGACTTGGTAGTTGTGAAGGAATAGTGGAATACTAACCAGGAATATCTCACCTTTGTGAAACTTATGTTACATTTTTGTGGAGATTGTGTCAATGTTGCAGGCCCACTGAGGTACCAATCTAATCCAACAGCTCTGTAGTAAAACTGATGTTTGTGAAGCTGATAAATGTTTAGTCAGACTGTTGACATAGCGTCAGACTGAAGGTGAGCAAACTCTGGTTTTTGGATGTATAAGAGATGGATTTATATTGGACTCCATTATAATTAAGAGAGTTTCTAATGTTTGGGACTCAATCAAAAACATCTTATCATAACCGTTAATTGTAACTCTTTTTCCTTTAACTGTCATTTAACATGAGATGACATCTCTAGCAGAAACACCTCAACACAAAGCACATTTTCTGTCTGGAACGTACAGAACTTCACGTGTGTACTCCTACCGTTCCACCTTAGCATCCAGGTTCTCTTCCTTCTGAGAACACTGAGCAGTGAGATCTGAAGATGCATTGTCTGCAGGAGTCACTGTGGCTGAAAGGCTGCCATCATCTCCTGTGCTGGAGACAGATGCTGTGTAGAAGAGGAACACAAACACCAACATGAAGCATTGGGTTAACTCGCTTATTGACACCTTGTCAGCACAAAGCAAACACAGTCCATCCATCCTCAACAGATTCATACATCCATATTTGATTTGTGTATGTATCCTGTTTCATGTACTGAGCTGTCACCTTAGGGGAAAGACTAGGATTTAATGCTGTGGCTACAGAACATTTCCAGTAAGATGACTCTGAAATCATTTATATCAAGTCTCACTGCTCTCTATGATAACCAGTTTTTCACTCCATCACTCAGATGACATGTCGTAACAACTAGCTTTTTTAAGCATGATACAGCCCTAAGGATACATAATTACAGCACACTGACAAGGCATAGCTGAAATATATGACATTTTACTGCCCTATCTGATAATAAAAACTCATAAAAATGTATTAAGGGAGTATCCTGAAAGATTTGGGTGTACAAACTCTCCTTTTTTGAACTAACTGGCACTCCAGCTCCATTTTTGTCTTTAAAATTATAGTTACATCATGTAAATTTCCTCGCCACCAGATGACCATGAGAATCCATAAACCTCTTTTCAAAAAACAAAAACAAAAAAACAAAACAAAAGTTGAGATGCTGTGTAAAAGAGAATAAATAAAAACAGAATGCAGTGATTTGCAAAAACATTTCAACTTCTATTCAATTAAATACAGAGAAAAGACGAGATATTTAATGACAATTTAATGTTTAATGTTCAACTTTTTTTTTTTGTAAATCAACAGTCATTCTGAATTCAATACCTGCAACATGTTCAAAAATGTTGGCACTGGAGCATGTTTACCACTGTGATACATGAGCTTTTCTTTTAACAACAGTCAGTGTGTGTTTGAAACCGTGGAGTCTAATTCGGCTTCTGAAATTTGTGCTCAAGGACATGACGTCCATGATTTCCAAAAAAAAAATCTGAATTACAGACTTTCTGTCAGTCCATATCAGATGAGCTCGGGCCCTGAGATGTCGGCGGTATTTGTGAATGTTGTTGATGTATAGCTTTCGTTTGGCAGACTCCAAGAGGAGTAAACCTGAGGTTTTACAGACCGACAGGTAACTCACTGACTGAGTTTTGGTATCTGCCCTCCTGCATAATAAGGACCAACGTGGGGAACTCAAATTCCAGTGACTTTGAGTTTCTGCAGCACTGCATCTTGCAGCCTACAGTACACTGGGCACCTGTGTGTGACAGCCGCCTCGCTGAACTGCAGTGGCTCGTATGTGTGTTATGTCCACACAGCGACAGCGCAATGCAGTGTCATGTCTGCCAGCCCAACTGTAGATCTTTCTACATTGAGTTTACTGAAATTTTGTGAAGGGAAGAAAAGAATAACCTGACAGCAACAGTATTTTTGTTCACCCTTCTTCAGAGAGAGAGAGGACAGGAGGGAGAGGACGCATCCTCCCTTCACCCCATTTTTTCATATCTGTGACAGTCTATTAGTGTGGGATCACCATCGCACACTTTTTAATCAGACAAAACACACGGAGTAGGATACACTGCACACAGCAGTCTGAGCAGATTTTGACCTATTGGTCAGGGGAAATACCTGCACTGAGGTGTGGGCTTCTTTTTAAAGGAGTTTCATAAATATAACCTATGCATGCCTTAAACAGATCAATATACAATCACCTCCTCAACATATTTAACACCCAACTAATGCATTTATTAGTAGTTTAGCTTTTCATAGCATGCTAAAATCTTATTTTCTGTCAAAATTCTGTGGTTGGTTTCCGTGGTTTGTTTTCACACCAAAGGGTTTCAAGTGGTCTCAGCCCGGTTGTTTGGTCCACACCAGGATTTGATTGACAGCTTTCACACCAGCCTAAACAAACTGGACTAAACAGGCAAAAGGACCACGGTCTGTTTTAACTGGACCAAATGAGGAAGGTGTGGAAGCCCCTTTAAATTGCATTTGTAGATGCAGCAATGAACTGTGTTCACTGACAAACGGTTTTCTGAAGTGTTCCTGGGCCCATATATCCTTTACACATTGATTTTTATGTAGTGCCGCCTGAGGGCTCACAAGCTTTTAATGTTGGTATTCAGCCTTGCCCCTTATGCAAAGATTCTCTGATCTCTGAACTATCTTTTCATGATTTTATGGCTTGTAGATGGTAAAATCCCTGCAGCTTTGTATTAAGAAATGTTGTTCTTCAACTGTTGGACTATTTGCACACACTGTTTTTCACAAAGTTTGGAACCTTGGCCCATCCATGCTTGTGACTGAGCCTTACGAGGACGCCCCTTTAATACCCAATCACGATAGTGTCACCTGTTACCAACTCACCTGTCTACCTGTGGAAGGTTTCAGACAGGAGGTTTTGGCACATTCCACAACTTTCACAGTCCTCTGTCCCAACTTTGTTGGAACATGTTTCAGGTATCAAATTCAGAATGAATGTATAGTTACAAAAACAATAAAGTTGATCATAAATATCTTGTCCTTGTACTGTATTTAATTAAATATAGGTTGAAAAGGATTTATAAATCATTGCATTTGGTTTTTATTTACACAACATCCAAACTTTTTTTTGGAATCAGGGTTTGTAAGTTGCATCTGCCTATGTGATTCACTCACCTTCTGCTGTTGCTGCTGCTGCTGCTGACCTAACCGGCAATGCTGGAGCTGAAGCTGGAGCTGGTTCTGTGGCTGTGTTGTCAAGTTGACTGGTATCCAAAGGAGCACTTGCTTCTGGTAACAATGTCCCACCTCCAATCTGCTGAGCATGCATCTGACAGAAAACAGGCCGACAGATCATTACCAGAAAGAACCATGTAGATTCATTGGCAGTAGGTCAGCTCTTCACATCTCATAATGTTTGCTCGTTACTACACGTTGTCATGCACATTGTGTTTTCCCCACATTTATGCATTTCTTTATAAAGTTGGCTGAGCATGTCCTCAAAAATTACCAGAATGATCTTACAACATGCAATTAAGCACATGGGACAGTGTATCATAATGTGAATGAAGGCCAGCAGCAGATTCTAACAAACTACAATAATTATGAGGAGAAGTTAAGAAGAGTGAAAGCTTGTTGCCACTACTGCTTTGTGTTATTCAAGGTGGTTTAGTCAAATCTGTGCCAGAAAAGTTTCACATGCTAATTGATCTGCACCTATTGTCAATTCAATAAATAATCATTGCAGTGTTAAAAATTATGTAACTGTGAACAACTTATTATACTTGTCTTAAGGAAAGGTTTCATGAGCAGCAATTTCAGGGACAGAACTCACAAAGCTTCCTAGTACAAAGAGTTGCTCCTAGTGATGAAATTTTTAGAAAGTTCTTAGAACTGTGTTTTCAAAGAATTTCCCCTTAAACTGTAGAGTAGATCCTTGTCAAGAAAGTTATGTACAAAGCATTTTGTCCTTAAAATAGTGTGAAGAACTGTTCAGAGTATGGAGGAAGACTTTTAACAGGCTTAAGAGTTTCTTAAGCAGAGAACGTGGTTGAAAGACAAAAGAGGAAGCTGAAATATTTTCCAAAGGCTGAATGACAGTAAATTAATGAAATGCTACAGATTAGACTGTGCAGAAATACTGTTTGTGGTCGACCTCATTAGCCATGCACTCTCCATTGCAATAACGCTGTAACACCAGAAACTACGGTGATTGCAACACTAAGATCACCTTCATCAGCAGACTGGTGACTCAAACAATTATAGCACTTTTACAGTCTCACTGCGACAGTTCATTTCATTTCCAATGGATGTCTGCACATAGAAGGCTTCCCCTGTTGATGTTAATATACACTCATTTTGAATTTAATATCTGCAACATGTTTCAAAAAAGTTGGGACAGGAGCAACAAACACTGGAAAAGTTGTACAGAAAAATCTTGCAATTAAGGGGCAAGGCAAGACATTAAATGCCCATGACCCCCTTTGACCCCTCAGGCAGCGCTGCATTAAAAACTGCTTTAAAAGCCACATTGTATAAAGGATACTACATGGGCTCAGGAACACTTTGGAAAAACGTCGTCAGTAAACACAGTTTGTTGCTGCATCTACAAATGCAAGTGAAGACATGTTAAGCAAAAGACATATTCAACAAAATCCAGAAACACTGCAGACTTCTCTGGGCCCGAGCTCATCTGAGATGGACTGACGCAAAGAGGAAAAGTGTTCTGTGGTCTGACGAGTCCACGTTTCAGGAAATCATTGACATCCTGGCCTCACCACCAGCACAAAGTTCAAAAGCCGGCATCTGTGATGGTATGGGGGTGTGTTAGTGCCCATGGCATCATGGGTAACTGTCACATCTGTGAAGGCCCCATTAATGTTGAAAGGTGCATACAGGTTTTGGAGCCACATACGCTGCCATCCAGCTGATGTCTTTTTCAGAGACATCCCTGCTTATTTCAGTGAGACAATGCCAAGACACATTGTGCACATGTTCCAGCAGCGTGTCTTCGTAGTAAAAGAGTTCAGGTACTAGACTGACCTGCCTGGAGTCCAGACCTGTCTCTCATTGAAAATGTGTGGTGCATTATGAAGCACAAAATACGACAACGGAGACCAAACAGGACTGTTGAGCAGTTGAAGACGTATATCAAGCAAGAATGAAAAAGAATTTCACTTTTAAAACTTCAACAAATTAGTGTCCTCAGTTCACAAACACTGACTGAGTGTTGTTAAAATAAAAGCTGATGTATCACAGAGGTAAACATGATCCTGTCACAACTTTTTTGGAACATGGTGCAGGCATCAAATTCAAAATGAGTGTGCAAAAAGCGATATGTTAAGCAGTTTGAAGAAGATATATCTTGTCTTCTACTAAATATAGGTCTAAAAGGATTTGCAAATCATTGCATACTGTTTTTATTTACTGTTTATGCAGCATCACAACTTTTTTGGAATCAAGGTTTATATAAATGTGGCTGCTGAAGAACAGGGTTCAGAAGTGTTTTCAGTGCACACTGAAACTGCAACCAGATGATGTGAAAATTTGGTGCTGTTAAAATGTTTTTTAAAACCCTGGTGTCAGCTGGGGATAATTCAGCCTTGATCTACCCCCTGAGTAGATATGCTGTTTAATCCTTCACACAAAGAATGCAGGCGAGTATGTGAAAACTGACATTTGAGTGGCACCTGTCTAAAGTCTACAGCCATGCTAGCAGGTCTGTGAGGCAGGACTGAGTGATGATGAGCACATGCTAACAATTTGATATTTACCGGCAGTATTACATTAAACAAAGTACAGCAGAGGCTGATGGGAATGTCATTAGTTTTGCAGGTATTCTGTCATAAATCAAAGTATTAGAGAAGTACTCATTTTGACCTGATGATGGGACTGAATAAAAAGTCAGAGGACCACCAAAGTTATTAACTATTAATCCTGTAGAAGACCTGAATGTGAATAGCAGATATCATGACATTTCATCCAATAGCTGTTGAAATATTTCAGGATAAGTCAGGACCATGGTTAAAAACATGCATGTGATTCTTTATTATGGGGTACGGATGTTTGAAAAACGCAATGCAAATTAAGCTACATACAGTCAGATCCTTGTGCCCGTACCTGCTTAACTCTGTTGATTCTTTTCATCAGGTCTTCAGCAGACACACTGCCAGCGATGACCTCCAGAGGAATCCCATTCTCTCCGATGAAGAAGCTAGAGGGTATGCACACCACCGGATCTTCACACGAGGTGGGTTAAAGAACAAGCTCCCAGCAACTGACATTTAGTTGTACAGAGTGTTTAAATATGCAGCATGAGTAGCACTCTTCACTGAGACTTCTAGCAGACAATTCCCATCAGGCAATAAAACAATGAAAGGTAAGGAGTGATAATCGTTATGGTAACTCAAAGTTATTAGATGTCCTGTCAAAAGTTTGAAGTTATAATTATGACTCAGTGAACTAAATGAGTTTGGATCCAGGCATATTTGAATGGATCATTACTGGCTCAAATAAAGCTGTACTTGCATTTCTTTATGCTAAATCATCAGGTTTCTTTACTGTACCCCACAGCATTACTATATTGGACTCCACCTAATTCTTCTTTACTGTACTCTACTGCAACTGTTTACTGTATTTGACCTCATTTTCCTTTACTGTACTCTATTGCATTTCTTGACTGTATTCTACTCTATTTAGCCCACCTCAGCTGCTAGTGTTGCAGCACTGTTCATCTTCATCACAGCCAGTGAAGCATTTCACTGCACTCTAAAGCAAAGAATCTCTGTCTGCACATATCTCGCCTATCTCCAGAACCTTTCATCTGATCTACTTCAAATTCGGGATGTGCATGATTAGTTAACTACACAATTTAACGGCCACACCCTTGCTAGTCAGAACAAGAAATACTAGTCGGTTAAACTATTTATTAAATGCCCCTCTTCCCTTCCTAATGCCTTTATGGCCCAGATGTTGCTAACAGCAAACTGAGACAGATAACATCCCTAAAAATCACACACACAGTATTTTGATCTAGAAACTGAAAATAAGTTTGTATGTAGGCTGTGTTAGAATAAACTGGCAAATAAGCACTAAACCGGAACATTGTGTAACCACATTCACCACAGGCACAGATTTGCGTGTATCCTGTGTCTGAACTCAGTTTGTGTGTTTGAGTCCCAACATCTAACAGAGTGAGACATCCTCTCTCCAGCTGATCACATCTCTTTCTCCCTGTTAAGTTCTGATTCATATGAAATTGATAAGACGATCAGCCTTACAGTTTTTAATCTAGACTTTCAGTATTTGGCTCAAGTAGCTCATGAAAAACAAGGTGAGTCAGACATAGTTAGTTACACCTCTTATTTCAATGTGTCAGATACATATTTCATCAATATTTTAGTAGATATGAGTATGGAATCAGCACATACCCAATGTTAAAGGACTCAGATTGAGAACTGAGCCAAGCCAACTTGATCAGGACATCCCAATGTGATATAGTTACAGTCAAGAGCTACAGAAACACTCAGTACACTCACAGTTGTACAGTGGTGTTACAGAGTGATGCAGTACTGGCTGAATGTCTTCAATACTGAGCTTGCAGATTTATTACCGTCAGAACTTCGCAATTTTTGCCAGCTCAGTGTCAGAGTCAATGACTGCAACCAAATCATTTTCACATTAACACATTCTACTTTTCACTTATGTATCCAGCCAAATGCTTGCACTGCAGGCTGTCGTTCAGGAGAGCAGCACTTTAGCACTGACAGGGTGAGGTGACAAAACTCAGCACTAGAGTTCAGTAAGGACAGGAACAGATTTTGATTGTCCTTACTTTAGCCAATACGATCCATAACAACAGCTTGGGACATCTCTAGTACCACCATGCCTCCATTATGTAAACTTCTGCCAGATAAGATATTTTAATAGTTGAGGCATTTAATTTATTGGATAAATCTTGTCTTTCTTTCATAAAAAATTCCTTTGTAATTCAGCCTGACAGGGGAGGTTCGGGGTGTAAAAAATGCAAAAGAACTACTCTAGTCCTGATTAGAAAACAGTCAGTAATAGCTGAGGTCAACATCTACTATAAAGTACATATATTTAACAATAACAATAAATGTGACAATGAGGTGAGTAGTGCAAATAATAGCTTTCCTCAGAGATTAGTCAATAATCCATGACTTCCTAACTATCTTTCAGTATTAGTGCCACAGTAATTAAACCCAAGAGTAATTGTTTAACATTTAGAACCATAAAAAGGATACAGATCTGGGAGAACTGCACACATGTCTCGCTGTGGAAAGAAGCATCACATGGTTAAACACATGGTTAAATTCCATACACAATCCATTACATCAAACACCTGTCAAAGTGATGGCAGTAGATGAGTTACTGCTTAGATCAAGGCGTGACCTCCCAGACCTCTCTCCACAGTGCTGGAGAGGCTGGCTCCACGCATACACATTCTGCTATAGACGAAAAAATAGCCTGCCTTACTTGCATTTCTTTAAACTGAACACAAACATCTTGGACGGCGCTAAACCCAGGATAAAATAGTGTTGAGGGGGAACTTGTTTTGGTGGAACATTTACACGTCAGGAGGCGAGCTCTGGTATTAAAATGACAACATCACTGCGAAAGAAACAGCAATAGCTGTTAGCTTGTTTGTGTTAGCATCCCAGGTGCGAATTTGCCATCTTCAGCGTGCTGGTTGCAGGTTGTTCTTGTTTTGAAAACACAGGTAGCAGATGCCATGATGCGGCTTGAAACAAGCGACCAATGGCAGACTTATACCCGCAGTGTGCATCCAATGAGTCAGCCTAGACAAATACAGTTTATTTAGACTAGTTTTCATACAAATAATCGTGTATTGTCAACTTGTCCTGTCCTGTATTTTTATTGTCTTATTGTGTAGCCGAAAATAACTTTCCACAACAGGGAAAATTAAGTTCTTAACATGAACTAAATTCTTAGACAGATTAGCTAAAATGTTTCAAATTTAAGTTAATCCAATGCCACTGCAAAACCACCAGGATTTCCACAGGAAACTGGCTAGTTTAAGTAAAGAGCACTTAAATCTGTGGAACATCAAATTTTGAGGAACTGCCCTTAATGGTCGACCAAATTGTTAGTCACTGAGAAGAGTCTTACGGCTGGTTCATACTACACGCTTAAGCAGCGCGTGGCATCACCTGCTGGTTTTCATTTTGGCACCCATATGAACAGGTTAGAGCATCCACACAGCCCACTTGAGCAATGTGACTCATGAGATTCGGAGGATTGCCTGTTTTCTCCGTGAGATGTGCAAAAAATAAACATGGCAAAAATGACCATTAAAAATGATCTGTTGACAGTCATATGGACTTTTTTTTTATCAGCAACAGGACACCTCTTACTACACTTTCATTGTCTACATCTGTCGCAGACCTGAAAAAAAAAAAAAAAATCAGGGCAGTGCTTTTTTTTTCCTTTTTTCTCTCCTTTCTCTTCTCCATTTATCCAGCTCTCCCTCCCTCCATCCCTCTCTGAACGAGGGGAAAATCACCGATTGCCTTCAGAAAACAGCTCTCTTCAAACTACTCTGCAAACTATGTAGACGGACAGAACTTTCAGCATCCGCCTCGCAGCAGAAACGCAGCCTGTGTGGACACCACCACGTGTGTGAGCCAGAGCAGTTCAGTGACGGTGCTGTCATGCACTGCTCCAGCGTGTAGCGTGAACAAGGCATTAGTCCACCAAATTTTCATTGGTCAGTTGGCCTCAGAAAAAAAACGCCTCGAATTCCATTTGGGTGCAGCGTAAAAATTTCCATGTATAATATTCTTTCTCAGCCCTGGAACTCAAACCATTTTCTGATGCTCCAAAAATATATATTTAAATAATTAAATTAATATAACAACCATGCCCTGACCAGTCAATGGCCTGACTACTGGTCAACAAGTTGGGGCATCCCTAATATTTTGCTTATGGGACACAGTGGTGAGAGCTCACTTATGGAAATATCTTTAAGACAGTTAGGTCTACCTCCCTTGCAACTAAAATTCAGTGTCATGCACTATGTATTCAACTTAAATACCTCTTGGCGTCGACTTTGATGGCCACACAACAGTTCTGTGCTGCCTCCGAGACTTTGTCGTTCTCCCAGCTGGACATCAGCTGTGCTGACTGTTCATCTTCTCCTGAGAAAAGACAAAGTGACAGTGATGAGTCATTTTGTTGCAGTTCACTGTCAATTAGGGCTGTCCCTGACTCCTTTATAGTTTTCTGTTCAGTGGGCCACACTAAATTCCTTCATCAGCCTGTATGAGTATATTTTACCATTAAGACTTATGTTTTAATGCCCTTCTTTGTCACCTGGGATTTTCAGATTTTCACACAGTCAGTGAAAGTAAAGTGTGTGTCCCACAGTTAGAGTATAAAGTCCCAACAGAGAGTTCTGTTTTGTTTCTGTTGAGCTTGAATGAAGCTGACGATCAAAATGAAGTTTTGCAAGGGGAGTCTAGTTAGTCTGGCGAGAGCAGTTAAACAAAATGCATCTCATCCTGATCCTGTTGGTGACAAAAACAAGCAAAGAAGCAAGCATCACCTTCCCTGCATGCTCTGCAGTGCACTGGGTGCAGTGGCTGATGGTGCTCACCTGTGATCAGTTTCTATCACTTTTCTCTTCTTTTCTCTTCTCATTTGGGTGATTTGACTACATTCACACACGAGGCCTTAGTGCTCAACTCTGATTTATTGCTCAGATCTTTTTTTTTGTTTGGTTATTCATGTTTTAAATGTGGCCAATATCAGTGTAAACTGAAACAATAACAAAGACATCACAGCCAGCACGCTATGTCTTAAATCAAAATTTAAAAAAATATTTATATATATATATATATTATATATACACACACACACACACACACACACACACACACAACACACACACACACATACATATTTAAAAAAAAAGAAAGAAAACCACTTTAGTCAGCATTTACAGTTTCATTTATACATGATGTGAGTGGTAGCCCCACAAATTCTTGAGATGATAATGAGGCTGAGGAGAAAGACAGCCAAATGTTTAAAGGGTACTGCACACTTCAGTGTTTGTGAGCTGTAGACTACATTATATTACTGTACTGTGATGAGACATGGTGGTGTCAATATTGCCATTTCCTGATAAACATACAAAAATTAGCATTTCACAGGCTGAAAATGGCTGAAATGTCACCCGCTGTTTTATCATTCACAGGAGTTTAAACTATTCTTGTTAGGGATGCACGATCACTGTTTTTTCCCACCAATACCGATAAACGATAACTTCCTGCTTCTCATAACCAATGCCGATACAGATAACTTTTTAATAGTTTATATATACACCTGAGGTAAAGAAAGGCAAAGATGTAGTGAGTAGGGCTGCCACGATTAGTCGACTAGTCACGATAATGTCGACTATTAAAATTGTCGACAACTAATTTAATAGTCGACGCGTCGTTTTGTTTTTTTTTAATCTTTGTTTTTCTCTCAAAACTGCTGCGGCACCTTCCACTGCCGCATCTGCCTTTCTGTCCTTGACACACATGCCAGTAGTGGTATTCGGGGTCAGCCGTGATGTCACCGGAAGTTATACCAGATGGGCTCTGGTATCATGGCTACCCGGCGGCAACGGAGCTCAAAAGTGTGGGAGCATTTTAAGAAAACAAAAGAGAAAAGTGTGCAATGCAATATCTGCAAGACAGAACTTGCCTTCCACGGCAGCACAACTGCCATGCACGAGCACCTGAAAAGGAAACACGTTGTGGCTTGTGACAACGATGAAGAGGGACCGTCGTCTCGGTAAGCTAACTGGCTAGTTAGCTGCTAATATTAGTGTAAACAGAGAGCTAACTTACTACTTACTCATATAGCTGTAAACGTTAACATTAGCGATGACGATTTGATTCATTAGCCGCCCTTAGCACACATATTTCATGTGTTTTCTGTAACGTTACAACAGTGATGTGTTTGAATAGGAAATGTGGTAACGCTAATGTTTTCTAACGTTATGTTTCAGTGCTAAAAAAGTACGTTCTTCTTCAATGGACGGCTTTGTTACAAAGCCAGCAACATGCACACCTCAGCAAGCAAATGTCCTGACTGAGTCCATACTGAACATGTTGGTGACGGACATGAGACCCCTGTCCATGGTGGACGATGAAGGGTTTAAAGAGATGATTAAACAGTTCAACCCGGATTATCATGACAACTACCTACCAGGCAGATCCCACTTCACCACATTGATGGAGAAGAAATATCATGCAACCTTTGAGAAGGTCAGTCTCTCTTTCTCTCTCAATTTCAATTTGATTTATTGGCATGAATGTATTAAAACGATATTGCCAAAGCAACAATAACACAGTAAAATAAATAAATGATTAAATGATTTAATAAACAAGCAACATTCAAAGACATAAGAATTAAAAGATCATAGATCTCTCACTCACTCTCTCTCTCTCTCACACACGGCACACACACACACACACACACACGCACACACAATAGCAATTTAAGAATTCATCATGGTTAAGGCATGCAATGTAATTTTTTGTTTTTGTTTTCTTTGACTTATATGTTGAATGTTTATTATTTAACTTACTTAACTGAATAATTGAATTGGCAAATAAATTTAAAGCTTGATGCATAAACTGACAAATATTGTTAATGAAAAAAAATACTGTATATAATTTTCTTCATAATGCTTACTATTCTTCCATATCATGTCTTTAAAGGAGACCCTCAGGGGCGTCAACAGTTTCCTCACACGACTGCTGATGTGTGGGCCAGTCGTGCAACAGAGGCTTACCTTGGTGTGTCTTGCCATTTCCTGAGTGAAGATTGGTAAATGAAGACCTTCAACCTTTCCACCATGCCTCTTGAGGAGAGGCATACTGGTGCAAATATAATGACATGGATGGAAGAGTTTTAGCAAAGTTTGACATCTTGCCCACCAAAATAAAAGCAGTAGTTCATGACAGTGGTTCCAATATGGTGGCAGCAATGCAACTGCTTGAAGAAAAACATGGATGGGCCTCTATCCGCTGTGCTGGACACACACTCCAGCTCATAGTCAACACTGCTCTCAAAGAAACCACCATCAGCAGAGCACTAGGTGCTGCTAGGCAGCTAGTGGAGCACTTTCAAAGAAGCGAGCTGGCTAGTACAAAGTTAAAGATGA
Source organism: Lutjanus argentimaculatus (assembly GCA_034769285.1). Lineage (NCBI taxonomy): Eukaryota > Metazoa > Chordata > Actinopteri > Lutjaniformes > Lutjanidae > Lutjanus > Lutjanus argentimaculatus. The sequence goes on along the minus strand of JAWZSL010000031.1, from coordinate 5,544,517 downwards.
AACAGGAGCAAATGAATGTTAAGCAAAATGCACTGATCCAGGATGTCAGTACAAGATGGAATAGTACATGATTGAAAGACTCCTTGAACAGTGCTGGCCTCTCACTGCCACTCTGTCAGATCCCGAGGTAACTCCAAGGGGGAAACACTACTTCGACCTGAAGCCAGAGCAGTGGGAGCTGCTTGAAGAATTGAAGCAAGGGTTGGCACCTTTTGAGACTGCTGTTTACCTTAGTGGACAGCAGTACACAACCATTTCAGGTCTTCCACAGGTGGTCAAAGGGCTGACACGGGCTGTACACCAAAGCCAATTTGAGACAAGCTCAGGAAAATCCTTCATTTCCAGTGCAGAAAAAGGGATAACAGAGATGGGGGAGTATTTGCACTATCTCAGGAGACAAAGAAAATCCAGTTCTTCTTGCAGCTGCCTTGGACCTGAGATACAGAAAGCTGAAGTTTTTGACTCCTGAAGATGGCATCAGACTCAGGGGAGTATTGAAGTGCTTGCTGTCAAAGAAGCAAAAACGACTGGGACACAGGATGCAAAACTGCAGAGGGCCAATGGTTCAGGTAGAAAGAGTGCTCTGGAATCCCTTCTTCAGTCTGACACAGACAGTTTGAGTAAAAATGAGAATGGAGAATCTGAGGAGGACAGAAAGATCCAAGTTGTGATAAATGAAGTTCGCTGTACTTGGAGAGGCCTCACTCCCTAAAAAGGAGGATCCACTGAAATGGTGGAGTGAAAATGAGGGACGTTTCCCCACACTGTCAAAGCTAGCTAAATCTTTTCTGTGCATCCCTGCAATCTCCACCCCATCGGAGCGGATTTTCTCTGCAGCAGGGAACATCTGCTCTCAAAAGAGAGCAAGCCTTTCTCCAAGACATGTAGAAATGCTAACTTTCCTGGCTATGAACAAGAGCCTTGTGCAGTTTGGGATTATATAGAGTCAGAGTGTAGTAAAGTTGAATACAGTTGTGAGCACTGAGCACAAAATGCACTTTTGTTATATATGAGTCAGTGAGACCAAAACTTTAATAATTCCTTAGTTACAGGTGCCTACCTCATTGTTGCTATGTTTGATGCCAAAGACAAATTAAGGAAAGAAAAAACCTAAAAAATAAACCTGAAGTATTTATTTTTGTGTTGTTTAGGTAAGTGCCTTTTCCTTATTTTACTTAGCTGTTTGCACTTTATGCTACACAGTTAAACAATTGTTTGTTGCTACAAGCATATTTCATTAAAGGTTTAATGAACTATCATCTTAACTATCTTTATTTTTAGTTAGCATATACCTTAAAAACTTCAAGCTGAAAACTAATGATGGTTATATAAGAGCAACTTCATGCTGGTGTGATAAGCTGTATGTTTTACATTCAATTTACGTATGATCCGATTAGTCGACTAATCGAAAAAATAATCGGTGATTAGTCGACTATCAAAATAATCGTTTGTGGCAGCCCTAGTAGTGAGTAAAGATTAATTTAACATTATAACTCTGCCTCTGACTTAACAAAATAATGTAACATACATCACTAGTGTTGTAATCACAACAAAAACAAGAAAAGTTATGACTCAAAAAAAAAATTATTTCTTCACTCAGCTGCATCACTCAGTTAAAAAGATTTTACAGAACAAAAACTCAGTGCAAAAATAAAGTGCATCACTGTCCATACAAAAATAAAAGATTTACAGAATGAAAACTCTGTACGTTGTTATGGATGAGCGTTTGAACGTGTGTTGTGAGTACATTATATAGTTCAGCCCCTCTCGCCCATCGCCTAGGCAACCACGGATGTTTATATCAGTAAAGTCGGACAGATGACAGCTCGAAAAACCAGCATCGTTTCGCAGTGTTTTAAACTAGACGACAGAAATAATGTTGAATGTAGACTGTGACAGAATAAGCTGATACATATATTCACTCGACTGGGGTAACATGTGACCACATTAAGTACAGATACGGACTTAAACCTGGAGAAGCTGCTGCTGCTGCTAGCACTGCTAACGTTAGCTACACTGTGTGGCAGGCTGGCAGCTGACAGTTAGCTCCAGGTTGTTTACCCGCAGACACTGTCATCCTCTTCAGTCTGAAAAGGTGAAGCATTTGGTGAGTTGTTGTCGTGTTTTGTATATTAATATGTAATGTTTGTATTGGGGGGCGAACGTTTGGGGAACCTCCGGTCGTCCATTAATAATTTGTTTGTTTGTTGTTGATTTTTTTTTTTTTTTACCGTAATGTCGGCAACACTCTCTCTCCTCGCTCTCTGAGTGTGGGTGGGTGTGTCTGTACCGGTGTGAGTGCACGTGTGTATGTTGTGAGACAGGAGCGAGGGGGGAGCCCCTCCCGTCGCAGAGGAGAGAAGAAATGCATTTTAATGATTGTAATGAAACGATAGCGACTAGAGATGCACCGATTCCAATTTTCTTGGCCGATTCCGATTTCCAATTTCTTTAAGGGTCTGACCTGCCGATTCCGATTTTGGCCGATTCCGATTTTCAGTTTTTCTAAGAAATATAGAATTGACAGCATTCACAAACATTTTTGCAACTTTTCTTGTAAAACTAAATCGGATGTTCATAATAAAACACTGACTATTAAATAACTTATATTTTTTCTCAAAAAGTGCTCCAGATTACAGCCAGGCCTTATTATAAGATTAAATTAATATTATGTACTTGAGGAAACGCGATCTCGCGAGATTTTGCGGGACGCGATTTCACGTGATCTTGTGTAGAAGCCATGTAAACAAACCAGTGCAGCAGTCTGGATGAGAAAATGTTTGAGGAGACACATCAACACAGGTTGTTTATTCTTCAGCCAGAACAGGAGGTGAGATTTTAACTGTCAGTCTGTGAACAGCAGTCTGCTGCTGGCTAACATTAGCATGAAGAGCTACAAAGTTTACCGCTGTTTGGCGACACTGTCAGCTGTTCTGTGTGGTTGTAGACTGTCTGTCTTCTCTTTATTCTGTTCTTGGAGTTTCTTGCTAACACTGACTTCATGCGAGCATGTGTCTGAGTGTGTGCTGCTATGATCAGCGCTGTGGTGGGCGTGACATTACGGCCAGTGTGTGCTGCGCGCATGACGCGACCATCGTGCAGAGTATGTGCGTGAATATGACCGGCATAGAATCGGATATGTGGCGCTGACCGGCCGGTCACCGGTCTCTGGCCGGTCAATCGGTGCATCCCTAATAGCGACGCATTAGACTCTGAAATTGCGCAAATTAGAGTTAGCTTTTTTTATTTGATAAAAAGAATGCCTGTTATAGGCCCTTTTGATTAAAATAAAAATTAAATGATGGAATTTTTTTTTAAATCTATGACTTGAATTTCTGGGTGGGGATCCTGTTGGCAGGGCGGGGGTGTCTGTTGGGGGGGGGGGCGCCCTCCCAAATACACTATAGGGGAAACACTGCAGGGCAAACAAACGGACTGAAAATGAGCGAAATCAAGGTAATGTTGGCTATTTATAATTGGATGTAGTTATCGGCAAAAAAAATTTCATTATCGGAGTTATCTGTGTGACGTCATTTTTTCCAATATCAGGCCAATAATTATCGGTACCGATAGTTATCGTGCATCCCTAATTCTTGTGAACACTCTACTTAATATTTTTACATTCTGGTGCTTTTGATGGCTGTAAAAACTCCACTAGACTTTTAACAGCAGGGCTACAGTGAACTGACACTTCCCCACAGACACACACTGGACAGAGCGGTCTCTCTGAGCTGCTAACATTAGCTCAGCACAGAACAGAGAAACATGGAAACACAACACAGAAACTTTCCCAAAAATGGCCACAAATGTGCTTCTAGTGACTGTCAAAGCTTCAGTGGACTTTCTGTGTCCCCAGCTCTATATCCTCATGGATATAAAGAGTCTGTCTGACAGCAGCTGCTGTTCAGATTCCATGTGATTTCTACTGTTCACACCATCATGAAGAAAACAGATCTGAGTCAAATATGAACAAAGAAAAAAAAAAAAAAAAAAAAAAAAAAAAATTCAGATTTGGGTGACTATTGCCTGTAGTGAGAGCTGAACAATTAATTGAAATTTTGTCAAAATCACAACATGACCTATTGCAATTTTCAAATCGCAGGATGTACAGTATTTGTTCAAGTCATAATGTGTGTAAATATATTGTTTTAAATTAAATATTTCTGTGCTGCAGAGATCGTCTACTAAAGATCCTTGCAAAAATGACACCAATCATTTTAATTTTTGATAAAAATGAAAATAATGATGTAAAAATTATCATTCACTCAACTATTGCAAAACAAGACAAAAAAAAAAAAATGATCGCAATTAAATATTTTTTCAAAATCATTCAGCCCTAGCATGAACACAGCCTTAGAGACTGCAGCGTTTACAGCCTGCAATGCTATTGCATTCCTGTGTGCAATGACACAGCTAAAAAACAAGAAGTGAAACTTGTTTACCAACCACTCGTTTCACCTTCTCTCACTTAACCACTAGCACATGTTGTCACAAGGATTTTTTAAAAGAAGTGTGAGAGCTAATATAATAATGTAGGCTATTTATGACTCCTTGTATTTATCATTTTCATTGAAATGTTCTGTTTATGCATTTCTCTGTTTTATTGAGGGCGGCACAATATGGTAAAAGAAAATCAAATTGCAATAATTATTATTAAATTATTAAAATGTGTCCTGTCCCACACATCAGATTCCAGACTTAAAAACAACTTCATTTGATTCAGATTCCTGAAAAAAAAAAAATAAAAATCATTTTAACATATGTATATATGTAATATATGTAAATATATTACATATATTTTTCAATCAAAATAAAAACAATGATTTAAAAATTATCATTACCTCTATTACTGCAAATCATACTGCAATTGCAATATCAGTCAAAATAATCGCAATTAGATATTTTTTCAAAATCATTCAGCCCTACTGGAGAACAGGATTTACATGCCAGCACACTGTGTTTCATTATAATGCTGTTTGTCACACATTTTTCCTTTATCAAAAAAATTGCAGCTTCTGGATTTGGATATTGCACTTGGTCATATTGCAATTTCAATAATATCTGAATGAACTGTGCAGTTTATCCTGTTACTGTAATGCACACCGACTGACAAAAGATAAAAAGGACTGCTGGGTTGTCCCAATCCCTCCTCAGTCCACTGCTGAAGATGTTCAGTATGCAGCCTGTCACTACGTTAACCAGCCCGTCAGAGACTTTGTAGAAAGCTGCAGTGGTGAAACAGCTGTATTAACCAACACCGGCTCGGCTAACACTGGTGCCTATGATGCAATAAGTACCAACACAAACTGGTGACGTTTGCATTTACCTCGCTAGAATGCTGTTGTTTGGCTGTCATTACAAGTGTGAACCGAGTGTCCCCATCCTACCAGCTGGGGAACACACAGATCTGTCCAATCGTCATCTGACTATCACATCAATAACCAATCAGTGATCAGTTGTTTGGGCTGACATGGTGAACTAGCCTGTGCTCTTCCTGGTGTTAGCGTCAAGTTAATCTGTTTGACGTCATATTAGAGACAGCAGGCGCTGCTGTAAAGACATTAGAAGTCATTTCTTCTTACAATAATGTTACACGGGCCATTGACCAACACTACAACCTATCACGTGATTGTAGGCACATTATGGTTCAGTTAGTGTGTCTGTCTCATTCCCGTCAGTCGCTCATTTTCTACAAACATGCAGAACGACACTCAGCATTCTTTGACAGTTGGTTGGTTATGCTAACAGCTAGCTGGCTAATGGCTCAGCAAGTGCTGCTACCGCGGCTAGCTAGCATGCTAGCGCTATTGCTTCACTTAAATATGTAGCCTAGCGTTAGCTAGCAGGCTAATCGACAACACATACACACGCCCACACACACACACACGTACCTGTAATGACAACGACAAAGACGAAGCTCCGCTGTTTAGCGGAGTGAATGGCGTCAGGGATCGAGCCGTCAAACCAAAGCATGTTCACGAGCTGTTGTGTGTCTGGTTAATGACGCTGCTCGCTAATAGCTGAGCTACATCAATTCATCAAGCGAAGTCAGTCAACATCGAGCACTGCGCGCATCAGCTGGCGAGAGACGTCTTCTTCTTCTTCTTCCTGGCGCTTTATGGCTGTTGGCAAACAACGTAATGGTGCATTACCGCCACCAACTGGTATGGAGTGTGGATTGGGAATCTGTCTTAAATGTACTAACTCTGATAACTTAAAAAAAACAAAAATCTAAAGGAAAACTAGACAAACAAATAAAACAAATTTTATTCTCTTGGTCCTAAATGACCAAATTGTAATCTTGATATTACAGTTTCCTCTCTGCCGGATCTTGCCATCTTTCTCATCACATCTAGCCTACTTGTCTCTGAATTCTATAAAACCATCTGCCTGTTCTTTCCTCTTCCCACTATTTTTGCCACCTTTCTTTTGACTTGTGCTTAATTGTGGTCTTCATTTCGGTTTTACTAAAAGGAACTAGTATGTCAATGTGATTAATTCTTGTTGCTACCTTTGCACACGTGTCAGCTGTTTCATTTCCACTCAGTCCTACATGAGCTGGTGTTCATACAAATGTTATACTCAGTCCCATCATTTGAATTCTGAATATTGTTTGTTGTATTTCCTGTAAAATATCCTGTCTGCTGTCTGAATGGCTGTATTTCATGCTGATCATTGATGAACTGGAGTCAGAGCATATCCCTGTTTTCAAAGGTCTCACCTCTTCAACCCACTGAACTGCTGATAATACAGCCATCATCTCTCCTGTATACACAGATAACTCGTCACTGATTCTCTTGCCAACTTTAATATTCAATTTTGGAATTATAAATGAAATACCCATTCTGTTATTTGAACTTTTCAAAGCATCTGCATATATTTGAATGTAATCATAATATTTATTTTCTATATAATCTTTTATCAACTGTGGATGTAAAATAAATCCCTTATCTTTGTTCTTTTTATGGAGCAGTGTGAGGTCAACGCTAAGTCAGGAAGTATCCAAGGTTGTATTACTGAGAGTGGAACTGTTGGACTGATATTTATTGCTGTTATGTCTAGTTCATTTGCTTTTTTCTCTCTTGTCCACCCAAAGCTTTTTGTTTCTCTCCTCTCCTTATCCCAACAGGGCTTCAGTGTGTCTTGTGTTGGATGATCTTCATCCATAATCCTTTTACGTTAACCCAGTAACTCAGAGCTAGCTGTACTCTCTTTAGTTCCAATGGCATTTCTCCCATATTTGCACTGCTGATGTTAGAGTTGTTGGAGTCTAACAGCACCTGTACACAATCTTAAAGCCTGATATTGAATATTGTCCAACTTTTTAAAAGATGTATGAGCTGCAAATCCAAATGCAATACTCCAAAAATCTAATACAGATCTTATTAGTCCTGTGTAAATGGTTTTTAATGCTGCTCTGTCTGACCCCCATTCACTTCCAACAAGACATCTCATAACATTTAAAACTTTCTTACACTTGTCAATAACTTTCTGAATATGCACCGTCCATGTTATTTTCTCATCAAGCCACAATCCTAGAAATTTAAATTGTTTCACTCTCTCCAGCTCTTGATGATATAATTTCAGTTTTAAGTTACTTTCTTTAAGTAGCCTAACTCTTTTTCTTGTAAAAAACATTGTCTTTGTTTTCTCTACTGAGAATTTAAATCCCCACTTAAATGATCATTCTTCTATTTCAACAATAGCCTCTTGTACTTTCTTCACAATAAATTCCACGTTCCCACCTCTCTTCCAAATTGCCCCATCAACTGCAAAAGGAGAAAATCCTATCCCATTCTCCAATCTAAAAAAAAAAACATAATTTATCATGACAGAAAATAACAAAGGACTTACTATACTGCCTTGCCATTTTCTACAACAAAATTTCTTGAAAAACACTTGTCTGATCGACCTTTAAAAAGTCCTTGATCCACCTATACATCGGGCCATTGACCCCCAGTTTACTCAATTTAATTAATAATCCCTCTTTCCACATCATATCATACACTTTTTCTATATCAAAAAGCCACAGCCACAACACTTTCCCTACTAATTTGTACTTTCCTTATTTCATGTCCCAGACACAAAGCCGGGTCCATGGTGTTTCAGCCTTTCCTAAATCCACTCTGATATCTTGATACGCACCCTTTGCTTTCTATATAATATGTTAATCTTTCATTTATCATCCTCTCCATTACTTTGCAAATATTAGATGTTAGGGCAATAGGCCTATGATTTCCTGGGTTTGCACTGTCTTTCCCTGGTTTAGGTATGGCACAACCACTGCTTCTTTCCATATCTGTGGTAATTTTCCGTTCTCCCACACTTTGTTATATAACTCCAATAAAATGTTCTTAGATGATTCACTGATCTGATTTATCATAATGTAACATATCTGATCTTTTCCTGGTGATGACATCTTAGTTTTCCTGAGAGCACGATTCAGTTCTACCATTGTAAATGGTAAATTTATTAGATCATTAGTATCTTCATTTGACTGCAGTCGTGTCTCATTCTCAGTTATTGTAACTTCCCTCCCTCTTTTTCCCTCTTCACTAATATTATTTGAGCTATGCACCTTGACAAAAGTATGTGCCAGCACGTCTGCTTTCGCCTCATCTGTCACAGCAGTACTTCCATTATCAATCAAGACTGGATACCCTCACACTCTTTTAATCCATTCATTCTTTTTATCATTCCCCATACTTTAGTAATATCTGTTTCCCTTCCTATGGAAGCAAAAATTACCTCCAAAAGACCTTCTTTTAATTGTTTTCCTTACATTAGCTTGCAACCTTTTATATTCAATAAGAGTCTGGAAATTATGAATTCTTTTTATCACTTTAAATGCTTTATTTGGAGATCTTATTGCATTCTCACATTCTTTCGTCCACCATGGCACAATTTTCTTTTTACTCTTACCTCCTTTCCTTTGAATTGCTTGCTTTGCTGCCCCTAGGATAGTTTCACAAACAGAAAGGTTTAACTCATCAATATCTTGATTAATATCAATGTATTGCATTTCTTTATCACATATCTGCTTAAATTTTTCCCAATAAGCACTGTAGAAAACCCATCCATCCAATCTATCATTTCCATACTCTTCTAAATTCACTCCTACTTCAGTTATTATCGGACAGTGGTCACTTCCAATTGTTGTGTCTCTTATAGTTTCCCAATTGCAGTTACCTGCCACTGTTTCTGATACTAAAGTAAGATCAATATCTGATTCTGTGTTATGTCTGTCTGTGTTATATATATGTATATATATTATATATATACACATACAGTGGTGGCCAAAATTATTAGAACACTTGGCATATTTAAGAAGTTTCAGTTGTTTTTGTTGAATTGGCCATTAAAATACCCATAAAACAAATGAAATATCTACAAAATCATCATTATGCTCTATAAACCATAGAATAGAACCATCATAAGGAGATTTAGGCAATTTTCATTACAAAAAACAAGCTAGGCCTATTTCACTGTCAATGTCACACAATCACGTCCCTTCACAGAAGAAGCCAAATTACTTGTGTAATCATTGTCAGGTGTGATCATGGTTAAATTAATGGTGATGCAAGTTTTGCAACACACAAAGAGGGTATGTTTGACGGAGGGAGGGGGAGAGATATAAAAATTAGTGTCTCTTGCCAACAGTTAAACACGGAGGGGGTAGTATTATGGTGTGGGGTGCCATTTCAGCCTCAGGTACAGGTGACTTAGTGAAAATTGATGGGATTATGGATAAGAAAGTATACCACAACGTTCTGGTGAGGCACAGAGTACCATCTGGGAGTCGTCTTATTGGGCCTGGATTTGTTTTCCAAGAGGACAATGACCCTAAACATTCTTCTAACTATTGCCGGAACTACCTGTGACAGAAGGAATCTGCTGGAACATTGAAAATGATGGACTGGCCCCCTCAAAGTCCAGACCTCAACCCTATCGAGCAAATTTGGGGCATGTTAGAAAATAAACTGGACAGATCTCTTGTACATTCAAAGGAAAGCCTTTGGCTTGAGTTGCAGAAGGCATGGGATAACATTAGTGTTGAAGTTCTTAGGAAATATATTGACACTATGCCAGAGAGATGTGCTGCTGTAATTGCTGCAAAAGGTGGACATACCAAATATTAAAGTTAAAAGTGGATAAAAACAGTAGGACTCACTTCATCTGATATTTGTTGTGCTCAGAGCAACCATCTGAGCACAATTGAGGCCTGCAAACATCCAGAAATGTCTCAGATCTGCCAGGGAGCACAAACACTGGACTGTTGATGACTGGAAGAAGGTACTCTGGACGGACGAGTCCAAGTTTGAACTCTTCTGTCAGCATCATTGTGTTTATGTCCGCAGAAAAGCTGGAGAATGTTATGATGCCAGATGCATTGCACCCACAGTGAAACACGGTGGAGATTCCAAAAAATATAAATATAAATATACATATAAATATAAATATGTAATTGTTTATTTTTATCAATTTACAAAATAAAAAGTGAGTGAACAGAAGAAAAATCTAAAACATCTAAAGCCTTCAAAACAGCATCAATTCTTCTAGGTACACTTGCACACAGTTTTTGAAGGAACTCAGCAGGTAGGTTGTTCCAGACATCTTGGAGAACAAACCACAGATCTTCTGTGGATGTAGGCTGCCTCAGATCCTTCTGTCTCTTCATGTAATCCCAGACAGACTTGATGGTGTTGAGATCAGGGCTCTGTGGGGGCCATACCATCATGTCCAGGACTCCTTGTTCTTTTTTATGCTGAAGATAGTTCCTAATGACATTGGTTGTATGTTTGGGGTTGTTGTCCTGCTGCAGAATAAATTTGGGGCCAATCAGATGCCTCCCTGATGGTATTGCATGATGGATAAGTATTTGCCTGTATTTCTCAGCACTGAGGACACCATTAATCCTGATCAAATCCCCAACTCCATTTGCAGAAATCCAGTCCCAAACTGAACCTCCACCAGGCTTCACTGTTGTCTGCAGACACTCATTATTGTACAGTACCGCTCTCCAGCCCTTCAGTGAACAAACTGCCTTCTGCTACAGCCAAGTATTTCAAATTTTGACTCATCAGTCCAGAGTATGCTGCCATTTTTCTGCACCCCAGTTCCTCTGTTTTCGTGCATAGTTGAGTCACTTGGCCTTGTTTCCATGTTGGAGGTATGGCTTTTTGGCCACAATTCTTCCATGAAGACCACTTCTGGCCAGACTTCTCTGGACAGTAGATGGGTGTACCTGGGTCCCACTGGTTTCTGCTGGTTCTGAGCTGATGGCACTGCTGGACATCTTTCATCTGCTGCATTAAGTTTCCCTCGCCGACCACTGTGCCTACGGTCTCAGAAATTGCCCGTTTCTTTGTGCTTCTTCAAAAGAGCTTGAACAGCACATCTTGGAGCCCCAGTCTGCTTTGAAATCTTTTCCTGGGAAAGACCTTGTTGATGCAGTATAACTTACCTTGTGTCTTGTTGCTGTGCTCAGTCTTGTCATGGTGTCTGACCTGTGACATCAAACTGTCTTCCACAACCTCACCTTGGTAGCAGAGTTTGTCTGTTCCTCACCCAGTTTTAAGCCTCCTACACAGCTGTTTCTGTTTCAGTTAATGACTGTGTTTCAACCTACATATGAAACTGATGATCATTAGCACCTGTTTGGTATAACTGGGTAATCATACACCTGACTATGATCCCGCAAAATCCCTGACTTTGTGCAAGTGTACCTAGAAGAACTGATGCTGTTTTGAAGGCAAAGGGTGGTCACACCAAATATTGATTTGATTTAGATTTTTCTTCTGTTCGCTCACTTTTCATTTTGTGAATTGATAAATATAAACAATTTCATTTTATATTTTTGAAAGTATTTTTACTTTACAGCATTTCTTCACACCTGCCTTTTGTACAGTACTGTAGATATATGAGATAAAGGAGAAGGGGTAGGATTAAATAAGTATGTATTTCTTCCCTTGAGCATGTTAACTGTTGTTTTGTTTTGTTTCTTGGGTTTTTTTTTTTTATTTCTTCAGTGAACTTCATTTTGTTATTCTTACCATATTGTGATGTTTTTATTGTTTACTTTCTTTTTACATTGGGGGGACAGGACAGATGCAACAAAGGCAGGAGAGTTAAATGAACATCCAAGTCACAGAAGGGTAATAATAAAAGATTAAAAAAAATTAAAAAACATCAGAAAAATAAACAAACCAACCAAAAAAACCATAAATGGTTAAAGTACCCCAGCACTTCACAAGCTGTGGCCAATGACAACACGTCATAGAGCTTGACTGGGAGAACAGGTGCATTTGTTACGTATTTTCAGGTGCATTGAGAGTTGGTTTGGGAGAGAGTTCTACTGGAGGTGATTGTCCATCTATCAAGGAGGTGTTGCCATACTTTCACCAATGTTCTTTTAACGCAGTCTTTCCAAAGGTAATATATTCCCCAGTTCCCCAAGCCACTGCTGGGATGGAGAACTAACCTCTGACTTCCAAAACTTTAAAACAAGGCATTTAGCCAACAATGTAGAGAAATAGCTTTCTCTAAATACTTCATTAGATGAATTTATCCCAAATGAATGATGAAAGATGGTATGGAGAAGGTCTTGAGCTGTAGTTCTATTGAATGCTTTGGAAATATAGTCGAACACATGGCTAGAAGTGCCAAAATTCCAGAACCACCAGAACGGCCATAAGCATCATTTTGACCTTTGACTTCCAAATTCTATTATGTCTCATGATACTGTAAATACCAGACTAAGAGTTTAATGCATTTATTCTGTTAGTTTATCTTTTTACAAATTAAATGACACCAAAATGTAAATTTTATACATTTTTTTATATATTCATCAATATGCGGCCAATGCTGTAATGACTGCATATACACACAGCAGTATTTTTCTGTAGGATAATAACCATCAGTGATCTGATTCAAATTTTAGATTCATCTAGAATTACTCAGAGTGAGAAACAGTTAAATGGGTTTTATAAGATTATAAAAAAAAAATGTTACTTTAATATTAATAATAACAAACAAAGTTCCACCTAGAACCATCACAAAAAATCATCACAGCCTACGGGAAAAGGCTGGAAACGAGTACAAAAAAATCTGGAAACAGTCCTGTTTGTAATAAGTAAAGGTGCTTTGTTTCAGCATTTGAGAGCTTTAACACATTCACGTTCACAAATTCAGTGAGTTATAGGTGCTGAGACAAAAAGTGTTACAACCATCCCATGTCTCCCCTACTTTATTTTTAATTGAGTCTAGTTAATTAATTATTTGTATTTTAATGTCAGGAAATTGAAAATCAAGACCACTTCACTTTGATTAATCTGGCTTTAATTTTTCCACTAATCAATTAGTTGTTTGGTCTATAAAATGTCAGAACATGGTGAAAAATTGATCATGTCACTATGTTGTCAATTTAAAAAATAAGTCCAAACGTGGAAACAGGATGTCCACGTTTCCACGTTTGGACTTTTCAACTAGTGATCAATCTGGCAATTTTTCCATTGATCCATTATTTGAATGATCCATAAAATCTCAGAAAATGTTGATCAGTGTCTCCCAAAATCCAAGGTGACATCATCAAATCTTGTGTTTTGTCCACAACTCAAAGATATTCAGTTTACTGTCAGAGAGGAGTAAAGAAACCATTCACACAGAAAATATTCACATTTAAGAAGCTGAAATCAGAGAATTTGGACTTTTTAAAAATTAAAATAAATATTCAAACCAATTAATTAATTATCAAAATAGCGATTAATTTAATACTGATTAATAATCAAATAATCGTTGCAGCTCTAGTCTTAACAGGCCATCTCACTGTTTTTATTTCCTCTCATCAGGAAATCAATATAGGACATTTTTAGCCTCCTTCATACATGGCACTCAAGGACATCCAGGTGGAGTTTGATGGAGCAGAGAGATGCAGTACATCACTCTGTAACAGCACACATCAGTCTTACACTTACAAGATTAAAAAGCACAAGACAGCAATGTTTAGATAATTCTTGCATGGCCATGGTCTTGAAACTGAGACTGTACATATAACCAAAAGCAGTTACAGCTCAGTTTGTGCTGCCTCCATTCTGTCAGTCAGTTCACTCATGTGATGTGAGGAGTGAGTTCATCCTAAATCAGGCCACCTCAACAGCCAAGCCCATTTTTTCAGTCCGACTACATGGTACCGAGTTGTTTTATAGTCATTGGTAGGTTTTTCATAGTGTTGGTCAGTCTGCCTGTTTGACCCATTTTGCTGCAATAAAAATGAACGTACTGAAAACCAACTTATTTGATTTGTTAATAAATTTAAGTTTTCCTTTGGGGACATCATTTGCAGTTAAGGTAATAAGTCATAACATATTACTTCAATGCTCAATATATCACAAAATGTTTAAAGTTACAGTAAAAATGAATCAGGCTTCCTAAGTCCAAAAACTGGTCTAGAAACCATCATCAGTTCTTTTCAGGGACATAACTTATTTTTGTTCTGGGGACTGTTTTCTGGATCAATCTATTATTTGGTACATGAAATGTCAGGAAATAATGAAAAATGCCCTTCACAAGTTCCCAGGGTTAAGGTTCACATATATAATCTGATTACACTTAGACATGCCACTTATCCCTTATTGGTTGGAAATAAATTGTTGATGAAGTAGTTGGCAACTAGAGGTCAAATCTTTCTGTAAACTTTTACTAATTGTTTCAACTGCAGTTCTGATAAATACAATGTTGTTTGTATTAATGTAACTGATGTTCTTTTGTGTATCAGGTGGTCAAATGGAAACACTTAGATTTCCATTCATCTATAATGTCCATATTCAACATGTGGCTGTATGAAGAAAAAAGAGCAATGACACAGAAATGGAATTTTATACACAAAATTTTATTTGGTTAAATAAAGCAACAATCTAAGAACAGAGGTGTGAAATGAGGAGCGGGTGTGTAAAGGGAGCAGCCGATACAGAGGCCTATCGATACGCACAAACAGAACATAATCCAGATGTTTAAAACGTAGTGATGACTGCTCTGCATTCTTCAATCAATGCTTGTCTGACCTCAGACATTGCTTACAGGGAACACTCAAAAGTAAAAATAAAAAAATACATACAGACTCTACAATGTTCCTTCTTTTGTTTCTCCTAATTCCATGCAGTTTGATTTTAATGTGACTGAATGTGCCAGTGTTGGGATGGTTTTGCCCTGGAGAGACCAACAACTGCTAAACAAAAACCCAGTCCAAGACAGACGACAACAGAGAGTGACAATCGAGGGGGGAGAAAAGCGAAGGGGACATTATTTTATATTTACAAGACGTACTCCAGCTCATAGCGAACGTAAATGTTTTTCTCGTCATTGTAGACCTGTGGGTAGTGGGCAATGAGGGCGTCTTGAGAGCCGATGTAGATGGAGTTGTAAATCTTCCAGTAGACGTCCCTCACCTTCCTGGCCGGATGGAACAGACCCTGGAGAGACAAGGAAAACAAAAACAGGCTTATCAGTGACTTTTCTTTGACATCGTTTTTGCAACCTTAACTAATGCAGCACTTTAAGATTAATGGTTTGCTTTTTGGCCTTGTTCAGACTGCTAGCCCAAATCCAATTTTTTTTTTGGCATACTCAAATTGTATCCAGTCTGGAACGCCAAAAAATAAGCAAAAAAGGGATGAAATTATTATTAGAAATATCTGCAAAACATAACAAGGCATAAAGATTCCCAGGGCATAGATAAGCTCCCCTCAAAGCATTTGGGAGATAGACCTGGGGGTTAGTTTAGGGGGGCAGGCTGTATCCTGTTTATCCTGATTTTAGCACTATAATCACTACAACAATGCTAATATAGCAGTGGATAATTCAGCAGTGTTCAATTTTTATTCCTGAGGGATGCTCCTGGTTATTTTACCTGTAAGCAGTACTGCAGCATGCGGCAGGGCCCAATGGCGACCCTCAGTCCCTCCAGGGCACCCATAACAGCCTGGATTACATGAGGCGACGTCTCAAATACGTTGGGCCACACATAGTTAAGCAAGTGGTTGAGGGAGTCTTCACAGCCAAAACCGTAGACGCCCAGCGACATGTGCTGCACCACTGCGCTGGCTGTTTGTCTGTGGACCAAGTCTCTGCAAAAGGACAGAAGTGCAGGGTCAAAACAGATATTGGTATGAGACTGGAAATCATAAACCAGTGGCTACACGTTTACTTAGTGATAAACTATAACCAAACAGTAAAACATTCAGGAATTCTGTTTTAACCCTTGCTGTCCTACTCACCTGTCCATGAGTGCATCCTCCAGCAGTGGCGTGACAGCATAGATGTAGTCTTTACCCATCTCTCCGATGTACTCGAACAGGAAGGAGAGGGACTTGAGTACACCATTTTGCACGTTGAGCTCAGGGACACGGTATTCGTTCATGAGCGCAGGCAGCACTGTGAATGGTGAACAGGTCTCGGCAACAATGGCGATGGCCACAGTTGTGCAGACTCTGTTCTGACGCTCCTGGACCTTCAGGTTATTGAGCAGAGTGGCCAAAACATCATGGGGACTAAGAGGAGGGAGGTGGACAAAGTGTTGGTTAGGTTTGACATTTGTAAGAAACCTGGTTTTGGTTTTTGATGGCGATATGTATTAATGATAGACGTGATCAAGATCAATTAGAAAGAAGTTTGGAAAAATGTTCCATAGTTTCACTTAAACGCTTTAAATGCAACCCACCATGAAAGCACATAAATATGCGCCAGCTCATAAACACCCTGTCATATCCCTTGATAATGTAGTAGGACTGCACAATGAACCACAATAAAATAATATGGTCAAGTGCAATATCCAAATTGATTGTGAGTAAATAATTTAAGACTGAATTTGCAGAAATTGACACTTGTCCATCATGAGATGACGTTGCTAGTATCTGTAGACTGCAGAAGTCACAGTGTTTACTACAGGTATGATAATGCTGACTGGAAGACTGTTTACACTGGGTAATAAAACACATCCTGGATGATCCAATAACAAGCTGTCAGTCCTGAGTACAGGTGTGAATGCCCCCAAGACGCACTGAGGTCTAATTGCTCTGACCACACGTGAAGATCATCCAGGTGGCATGTGACCACTTTCTTTTAGCAGTGTGAACACAAATGTTTTCTGGAAGGGCTGCTTACTCAACTGACGTAACAAATCCATCATTTGGTTCACTGTAATGCAAATTAGGTTTTTGGTTCTATGACCTGCCAAGATAAGTGAACACACCATCTGTTTCAACAGATTTCAACATTAAACTCACAGCCGCAATATCCCCAGGATCCCTTTAAAAATCTTTTGATAGTTGCTGAATGAGGAGAAATTTTACCAGTTGTGATTTAAATGTAATACATTAAGTGGTTTTCTTTTCTTGTAAAAAAACATTGTGTTGCTGTGAAGAGCAGACAGGAGAGAGGTTCAGTGGTGCTCTGGGATTTTAGAACTGAACAATGAGCACAATGTACACTTCGACGTTCTCTTGATGGTTACGGAGATTCAACTGACAAAGACCCTTAGTGTTTATTGGCATATAGAACGAGGACACGAGATCCCATCATGGTCTCTCAAGACAAGTATGGAGATTATAAACCCAGGTATGAAGTGAGAAACCTAGAGCCATCCATATGTGATCTGATCATCCAAGACCCATTTTATACCAGGAATCAACAGCCTCTGACTCCTGCCAGTCTGCAATTGCTTACAATAACATTTTATAACCAAGATAACAGCCTACTAACTGGCAAGACAGAAAAAAGCCTGAAAATTGAAGCTTTTTGAATACACGAAGTTTCATGCATTCCAGTTACAGATACTCTGAACAGACGCAATTCAATTAACACAGAGTACTCACCCAATGGCTTTGGCGATATAACCAAACGTGTTGACAGTTGCTCTGCGGATGGCTTTTTTGTGAGCCTTGAGCAGCTCCAGCAGTTCAAAACAAATCCTCATCCACTCTCTGGCTGACACATACTCAGCACCCCTAAAACACACACAATGAATTTGAATAACTGCACTGCTCATTACTGTGCTCACTACAATCACATCCATCAAACTACACTCTGAGGTTTTATTCTACTGACCTGTCAGCAATCCTGCCCACCAGGTCGATACAATTCTCCTGCACTTTCTCATGTCTGTTCTTGAGGATGGGAGTCAGGCGAGGAAGCAGGTCTTTGATTGGTGGGGTCATCTTGTGCATACCTGCAATAAAAAGACCATGGTTCAATGGCCATCCAGATGTTTCATTTTCTAAATTTTGAAATCTGAATGTCAAACAGGTTAATCATTTAAAATGTAACGATGCTGATGAAGTTGATGAAGGAGACATACCAATAACATTAACAATGGCCTTGAGTGCTCCCAGGATGCTACCCAGCACTTCAGGATACTCTTCTCCCAGGTACTCATACAACACCACACCCAAGTGACCCATCAGCTTCTCCTGCAGTGACGGACAACGAGTAGATGCATTAGTTTCTAAAAGAAGTTATACAGTTGCTTCTTTAAAATCTGTGATCAAATGTCTTCACAGTGTACCTCCTGGCAAGTCTTCATGACCACAGCTGTGCGGGAGATCAGATCGGCAGCCTGCTGACGGACTTTGGCTGATTTGTTGTTCAGACGCCACAGCACTGTACCACAGATCTGAGGCAGGTAGGGTTTCACACGCTTCCCAAGGGCGTTCACCACTGTGCCAAAACCATTAAGCATCACAGAGTCCTGGAGAACAGGGAGAAAAGATTACTTCAACAAAACAAAAACATTCTGCAAAGACGCATCAGAGTCCTGGAGAACAGGGAGAAAAGATTACTTCAACAAAACAAAAACATTCTGCGAAGACATTTTTTTCATACTGGAAAAACTTGACATTGCCAAGTGGGTGGATAACTCATTCATTTCTTAAAGGGACAATTCAGATTTTTTTAAGTGGGGTTGCACGAGGTATTTATCCATAATATATGACCTGCAAGTAGGTGGCAGTTGGCATGCTCCAAGTTTGGAGCACAGAAGCTAAGCAATGTACTGCTGTGGACAGAGACAGCAGCAAAACAAACAAAAAAAAACTAATCATTGAGTTTACAACTATTTATTTATTTATTCATTTATTCATTATTTAGAATATTTTCACCACTTCACCTTGTCATTAGACAGCCACCAGACACCTTCGGCAAAAACAATAATTTTACCTCACTGAACACAGGAGTTGTTGGTCTACTGCTGCCTCGATCTGTTAGTTAGTTTGTGTTATTGTGTGACTTCAGTGAATCTAAAGTAGCCTTTTAAAACACCAGGTCACAGATTAACACAATCAAACTAACAGATCAAGGCAGCGGTAGACCAGCAACTCCAGTGTTCTGTGAGGTAGAATGACTGATTTCGCCAATGGAGTCTGGCTGAATGCAAGAGACCCTGATATCTGTCTTAAATAACGGCAGTGCCCCGTCAGAAAAAGCTGTCCAATGGCAAGGTAAAGTGATGAAAATATTCTAAGTACAATGTACACTTCCAATGATATTGCTTTTTTAGGTGGCTAAAATACATTTTGGTGCTGACACTGTCCACAACAGTGCATGGCTAAGCTTCTGGTCCCCCTCTCTGCTTCCCCCAACTGGGGGTATGTCTACTGCATCTACTGTAGCTAACAGCATGACTATGGAGAAATACCTCATACAACCCCACTTCAAATAATCAGAATTATTCCTTTAATGGACCTTCTTCCCAGCAACCGTATTGATATGAAACAGTGTGGTAAACACAGGTGTTTCTAATGATAAAAATTAAATTGCTTTTAGTACAGCAGGACCTTTCCAGGAAGCCAACCTGCACAACAGCAGCACACTGACCCTGTTTGACCTGAATCTAAACAGAGCCTTAATTAGTATCATAGCTAACACCTCTGTTTAACCTACTATTTCCTGTCAAGATGGCTGCTGTGAAAAAGGTGTACTGCTCTTGATCAAGCAGATCAGGGTCTTCCGTCTCACCTCTGTCGTCTGTTCCTGGAAGGCATACAGGATACCGTCAATCAGCTGCTCCTCCAGCTTGTGGTCAATGTCAGCTGCACCTAGGTTGCCCATGATTTTCTCAATGGTCTCCATCACCATCTTTCTGTACTGCTCAGCCTCATCTTTCAGGTCATCAACGATGCGAGAAATGATCTCTGCTGCTCCCACTTTGTTGGC
Source organism: Lutjanus argentimaculatus (assembly GCA_034769285.1). Classification (NCBI taxonomy): domain Eukaryota; kingdom Metazoa; phylum Chordata; class Actinopteri; order Lutjaniformes; family Lutjanidae; genus Lutjanus; species Lutjanus argentimaculatus. The sequence continues at coordinate 5,524,315 of JAWZSL010000031.1, read as the reverse complement.
CAGCTCCACTGTGGTGTCCACCAACTATAAAGGGAGAAAGACAGTTCAGAAACATGTGCAGGATGTGTGCAAACACAAGACAATATTCCTACTAGGCCGTTTACATGGCTAATGCAGCCATGCATTCTCTGTTTACGGAAAAGTGGAATGACTGGAGCTGCTTGAACCATTTTGCTTTTTTGCACTGAAATAGTATTTTGTCAGTATTTTTGACTGCTGGCAGTCTGGTGATGTGTGCACACAGCATCCCACTTTCATTCATTAAACCACCTTGAAAAGGAAGGTGCTGTGATATTTGCTCATATCCAAGTCTTTGATGATGTTTTAGGTTTCCAGGAATCAACATCACAGAGAACCTGCCATGACAAACATCTCCACACTGGTAAAGGAGGATCAGAAATGGCTGCATTTCTTAAAGAAATTTAGGCAAAAGTCTTGTACAGAGGAGCAAATGAAAGCATCCTGACTGGAAGCATAACAAAATGTCATCATGGGATGTGCACAGCCCAGAACAGGAAAACTCTACAGAGGGTCATTAAAACTGCCCATAACATCATTGGCACCATCTACTGAGCATAACTGATATCAGGGAGGTGCCTGCAGAGCCCAGAGGAGATAAAAGACAACACCAACCCAGCCACAGTCTGTTCATCCTGCTGCCATCAGGCAGGAGATTAGAGACTACAACAAAATCCGTTTTACAACCTTGTTGTAAATGATAAATAAATCAACTTGTATGTTAAAAGGTGGGTGTGTTTTTCCTTCTGCACAGAAATGTGGGCTTTTCTTTTGGGTGTAATGCACAGAGCTGATAGTAAATAGGCAAGGAGCCGTGTGGTACACTGTGGTAAAAACCAACTGAAACGCATATTCAAAATATACGTCTCAATTGCTGTTTAAATGTCCAAAGATTCTAAAGCCTGAATAACCTAAGCATAGCCCAGAAAATACTACATTAAGAATAAAAATCTAATCCATAGCATCCAAACAGAATATGCAGTTTACATGACCCATAACATATTCAGAATACTGTCATACTCAGAATAAAAGTAGAAAATTAGTGTGCATATAAACGTGTTTTAGTGGCTCTCAGCCTCAAGCCCACCGGCTTCACCTAAGGACATACAGGTAGGTGACACATTAAAGGGGAAAAACAACATCAAGTGTCTCAGTAAGGTGTTGGGCCACCATGAGCTACCAGAAACACTTCAATACTTCTTGGCATAAATGATGTGCCTCATCTTGAAAAAGATGAGGATACCGCCACAGTTCTCCAAGTTAAATTTAAGACTTTGGATTTTAAGCCCAGAGTAAACAATTATTTACAAATTATTGGAATTTAGTAAATAATAATACTTAAAACCTTAATTTTAGATGTCTACATTCAATTCTTTTTTATATACTTTTAAAGACCTCATGGGTACCCTGTAGATCATCTCTGGACCTCTACCCTTATGTAGTGCTTCTGCTGATGGTGGAAAGCACTGTGATAGCATTGGTGCAAAATCTTCCATAGGTGTCAAGTTTTGATATCTACTGGCAGTGACGGGCATAGTATATATTCACACAATTTTCATACTATATTAAATTTGTGACCCACCTGCATCTCTTTAAAAATGGGAAATAAATAGCTTCATATTTTAAAAAAGGTTCAGTAACTTCTTAAAACAGCTACAGACATTTGGTTTTCTGGCCAATTAAGTCCCCTGGAATTGACTTTTTTTGAGTTGAGCATGAACTTCTTTGTACTAACCTGTCTGTAGTTGCGTCTGTCCAGAGCCATCCTGTGTTGCCAGAAGTGCTTAAAGAAGGGGGGCAGGATCTCTGTCTTAATGTAGTTGGCTTCCACACCATCAGTGCCACAACACTGTTTCACCACCTATGAGACAAAAACACAAGTGCAGGTCAGAGACGAAAACTTGCAACTCAGGACATGAACAAGGTTTCAGGTCCTCTCACATCTCAGCTCAGACAGAGAGCAGCATTTGTAAATGTAACCAACGGGTGCAGGGTGAGAACAGGGAGGACACAGATATCAGCCCTGATAATTCTCATGTTGGTGTTCATGTAGCGAACTACTAGCCCTGAAAAAACCATGTGAGGGTTGAACAGGCGAGAATGAGTCGCAGGAAGTTAGATAACATTTACAGAAGCCTGGTTTAGGCAACACAAGATGAACAGCCAATGTTCATTCAGCATAACACTGAATACTAGGACATGAGGAAATCTTCCTATCGCTTACCTTGAGTACAATCTTTTTCATCTCCTCATCAGGGGACTGGAACTCTCTGATGAGGATCAGCATCACCTCTCTAGTGTAGTAGTTTGCATACTCAGCATCCATGAGTGGGATTAGGTAACCAATAGCTTTGAGAAACGCAGCCAGACCCTGGTGACAAAAAACAACAAATACATTGTGAATACAAACTTCACTCACAGATTGTGGCTTGGAGATCTGATTAATTAATGTATTTGTCCGATGCTGCCAGTAAAGTATTAGCTGGCCTTTCATCTGACCTCTACTGACAGCAGCAGCCCCTTTAAGGAGACTTTATAGCAAGCAAATATTCACACTACAGCCACATGCAGGCTTAGTGCTGGGTGTTGATCTTGCAATAAACAGTTTCTTTCCTCCAAAAACTTGAGAATGTACTTCTTACCTTTCCTCTGTGCTGTCTGATACCCTTCCAGAGGGCTTGAGGACTGAGTCGAATGATTCAATACCATAGGGTGTAGCAGCTTCAGCAAGGGCAGCTATAGCCAGGGCACTGATGGTCCTCACTTTCTGCTGCTCATCCACCAGACCTGTGGCACCACACACAAGACCCAACAATCAGAACCTCGACTCAAGAAATGACAAACAAAAGATGCACTGCTTTTCTCAAAATGCACCTTAATGCACTGTGCTGCCACCTATTTTTTTAAGGTGTGTTGCTTTTTAAAGGAATTTTAAGATCTACTTATATACACTTTTAGCTCTCATTACACTACAGCAATTTGTTTATGCATGCAAGCATACAAGAAAATAACAAGCTGAATCTTGTATTAATAGCTTCACTGTATTAAAAACAATAATTGTACAGAGAATCTATAAAGATTTATGATTTGGTACATGATTTTATTCTATCAACAATGAGCATCAAAGGACTGTTTGAAAATGGAAGATTATGCAGATGTATTGCGAATGGAAACAGCACCACACAAGTGTAAAACTACACAAATCAGTGTAAAACCCACTGAAACAATGTCTCTGCATGTGAAAATAAAACCTAAACAGGCTGTAATGAACAGCATGTAGTACCTTAAAAGGCTGCTGTTTGAGATTAATCTACAGTGCAAGTCTCCAAGGACCGGCAAACACCTTTACATGTGACCATGACTGACCGTGTTCGATAATCTCCACCAAGCTGCGAAGGTGGGGCAGAATGGCACAGCCCATAAGGATGGCAATCTGTTGCACGATCTTGATGCCTGTGTGTCGGGCCTGCCAGGACTTCTTGCTTTTGCACACAGCTTTGAGAAAGGGCAGGAGAGAGGGAATACCGAGGGCAGACGCCACCACAGCAAAAGCTCGGGCTGTGGTGTTTCTGACGTACTCATCCATGTTGTCAATATCAGGTCGCATTGTGGAAATCATCGTAGCCAAACCAGCAGCCTGGGACGGATGGAAAGAAGACAAATGTCAAATATCTGAGTCAGTATTTACCAACAGGTGAAGTCACAGACAATCGTCACAGAGCACAAAAAAAATCTGTCTTCTACATGCAATGTTTTAACAACACACTTGAAAAAAACGCTTCACATAGTTTCCTTGGAGACCTAGTAGGGCTGGGTATCGGTACTCAATATCTTTATAGTATTGATTGGAATAACTCAGTACCATGTATTATCAAATCTTCTCCAGTCATAACAGAAATAAAACAAAACGATTTAAAATTAAACTTGAATTAATTAAAAGAAATAAATAAATAAAAAGAGAGAGGGATGGGGGGGGGGGGGGGGGGGGGCCTTGCGCCCTCCGCCTGTCTCCCGCTGGGGCCCCTGGTCGCGCTACTCTGCGGCGGGCGGGGGGCTGCTTGCTCGCCTTCCCGGGGCCCTGGTCTGACCTCATCCCCCATTGCCATGACAATCGCCATAGCCATCCCTAAATAAATTGTTTTAAACTATTAAATTAAACTATTATTTTTTAAATCTTACGACTTTTTTTTTTTCCTTTCTCTCTTTCTCTCTACAATATTATGTTACATTATTTATGATATATGATAATATCAGAGTATTGTGGCATTTTATTACGTGCGCACGCACACACGCATGCACGCATGCGCGCGCGCACACACTCTCACATACTTTTTACTTCCTATAATCATGTGGAAATATTATGTTACTGTCAGTTTGTATGTTTTTGTTGTCGTAAGTCTGTACGTTTATCCACAGTGTGTAATGTATTTGTTCCTTTTGTCACCTTCTATCTGTCACTTACGTCACCTTGTCTATTTCACTAATATATATATTAAAAAAAAAATCTTCTCCAGTCAAACAATATCTGCATTAAATTTTTTAGTACCCAGATGTAGAAAAAAAAAGGACTATTTATATGGTTTTGTTCACAGCCAATTACTGCAAACGTACTTCATAAAGAGGAACCTGCGTAATAAGGTATCAAATTAAGTACTCCATTGGTATCAGTATCATTTTAAAGGTACTGGTATTCATGCCGGTATTATAATAATTCTTAAACAACATGCAGCCCCAGTAATTGCATAATGTTTGGGGACGGGATGCAATAATTATTTTGCCAAGATAAATGGAATTTAAAATGAGAAAACGCTCGTGTCTTGTAATCCAACTAAAACCTGCTGGATAATTATTTCTCCTGCTCAGCAGGGATTTATTCATTTATTTTATGTTTACTTATTTTAACTTGGGTAAGCAAGCATCTCACTAACAAACATCTGACTATTTAATTACAGTTTACATCAATAAACCTAAATAAGTTTCTAAATGTGCAATTGTTATTTATGATTTAAACATTTTAAACCTAGTTTTGCTGAACTCTGATAAGAACTAATCTTAGATTTGTTTAATCTTTGTTGGTGCAATCCAGTGTTTATTAAATCAAGTTTTTTCAAAATTAAAACAGCTCTTTAAATGAGCATAACTTGTCAGTCTCATCAACATAATGTAGTCTATGGTGCAGTCAGATTGCTGCTTGAACGCCCTGTTAATACAGGTGCTGCCTCCCTTTGTGTGCTGCAAGCAAGAGAGCAAACAGTTTTCTGAAATTAAATGAAAATGTGTATGAAAGGCTTAACAAATATGGGCCGACCCAGAGTATTGTGTCACAAATAAACATGTGAGTTTGAGAAATGATTACATCTATGTATTTGTTAATAAATTTAGCCTTTTGGACTTTGTTTCCAACTTGCGGGATCCAAACATGTCCAATAACAAGAGCAATCACTCCAATCATACATAGCCACCACTGGAATCTAATTCTGCACATAGTATAATAATAATATTAGTGTAACCTCATCTTTATCTGTAACTGGTTTAAACATGATGAACAGACATGCAGAAAAAAGCTGTACAGCTTTCAAATGTTCTTCGATTGGATTGTAACCAACGGGTGCAGGTTGAGAACACACGAGGCATAAATGTCACGTCTGCTAGCTCTCATGTTGGTATTAATCTAGCGAACGACTAGCCCTGATCTGACCACAGACTGGTTGAACAGGCGAGAATAGTTCGCAGGAAGCAGAGTGTGCCCAATTTTTTTTTTAAGTGTTCAACATTACCTTTGCCAAGTTAGAGATGATTTCTCTGCCTTCTACTCGAGCATAGTAGTCCTCATCAATCAGGAGGGGCTCAATAACCACCAGGATCTGGACAGAAAAAGAACACCAAGTTAAAAAAAAAACAATCCAACCAATCACAATTCACTAAAATAAGTACACATCTCTCACATTCAGCCTACCTTGTGTACGTATGGTCGAACCAGGTCATCAAGCTTGTAAAGAATGCGGTCAATCACTTTCACCAGCAGGTGGCGCTCTTGGTCCTCCAGGGTGGGTGACATGAGTAATGGCAGGATCTGGTTGAACAGGGGTCCTGCTCCAAATTCGCGAGCCTTGTCTGTGATCTGACGCAGAGCAGCCTAGGACAAGAGAGGGAAGAGGATCAGTCAGTGAGACAAGAGTTGAAATCATGTGGACTGAGACAGTCAACAGATCTGATGATTTGTCTGCTGCTCCCAGCAGATCATGATTGTCCACCTGCCGACCTCCACTGAAAGCAGCCGTTCCTCAGAGAGGAGATTTCTTTAGCAAGCAAATATTCACACTGCAGCCACATACAGGCTTAGTGCTGGGTGTTGATCTTGCATTAGGTTTGTGCTTTATGTATTTAGAAGTCTCCTTAGCAGATTTATGAGAAGAAATGGATAGATAGTGTACACGGATTTTTATTAGGTGTCTATAATTTGTTTTGCTGTTGACCCTGTCCACAGAAGTACAGCTTAGCACCTGTGCTGATACCATCAGGTTGTCCAATAGTTATGAATGTTTATTGTCACTCAGATTTTTGCTGATTTTTTTTTTTTTTTTTTTTTTACTAATTCAAGCTTAAGTTCTAGAGGCTTTAAAGGGGTTACTGGAAATCATTCGAGGGCTCCATAAGGAAATGGCAGCGACCAACCTTCCTCATGGGTGGTGTTCCATTTTTAATCTTCAGTAGGAGCTTCATGATTTTCCTTTCTTTCTGCTCCTCAGGGCTCAGCGTGGACTCATCCACCTCCACCTAACACAAACATACAGAGTCAGTCATCAAGACACATGTTGAACTTCAGACAGGACAAACATTCTGTCTGTTGCATAGAAACTGTTGATTTTACGTATGTTGGGTGCACAAATCTGATGCTCACCAGCAGTTTGTCAAAATACTGGATGTCATCAGGTTTGAGGAAGGGGAGGTTTCCTGAGGGTTGGTCATTCATCTGTTTTGTGGTGCGGTCCTCTGCCTGCATGTGGAATCCCGTCATGCCTCCAATAGGTGTGGGAGTGGCTGACAGCTTACGGGCCGGAGTGCGGATCGGCACATAGCCTGCTGGTGGAGGTAAGACCTGTGGAGAAAAAAAATAAACTGTCAGGACTGTGGATACTTTCAAATAATATTTACTCATGCTTTTGTCACTAGAGACTTAAATTAAAATAAAGGGGCAAGGACCTTGTATCCCTCTGGGAACATGGCGTCAAGCTCCTCGTCTGTGAGAGGCCGGTTCCTCTCATCAATTTCCCTCTCCCACCTCCACGCCTGCAGCTGCTCTGGAGTCATGCTCATCAAATGACCTGGAGAAAACAGAAGTGGAAACCAACTGAAAAACACAGAAAAGCTTGAAGATCCGTGTGCCTAATACATGGTTGTTTTGTGAGCAAAGCCCTTGGCTGATGTTAAATTATGTCAAAATGCCAGATAATTAGCCCGATTAAGTGATCAAGTGATTAATCAGTTTATCTGATACTAGCACAAATAAGCCCAAGTAAGGATTGACATTAAAAGGAACAGTCATGTAAAAGAAATGAAAGGAGCAAATCAGAAACGGTAGGAGGAAGGTATAACGTAACAAAAGTAAAAAAGGTTCATTTACCTGGTGTTGGGGTAGCCATGTTCATAGCTGGTGTTCCTATGGGAGTTTTTCCTGGGGTAAGTAGCGGCGTTGAGGATCCCATCTGACTGGCAGGGGTTTCATCCCACCGAGACTTTCTCTTACTGGCCCCTGGGGTTGGAGTCTCACCCACTGACTCATCTCCTCTGTCTGTACGTGGTGTTTCAGCCCAGCCACTCCCGTGTCCCGGGGTCTCCCTTTCTGTCTTTGGGGTTTCGTCCCAGCGGTTCTTGCGTACACTTCCTGTGGCTCCACCGTGGCCAGGCGTGGCGTGGCCAGGTGTGTCCCTGCCGGGGGTGGCAGCGCCAGCAGGTGTGTGACTGGGAGTGGGGTCCCACATGCGGGTACTGGGAGTGGCCCCTGGGGTCTCGCTGCCTTTAGGGCGGCCGGGGGTTTCATCCCATCGGCTATTTGAAGGTGTGTGTGCTGGTGTGTGTCCTGGAGTCTACAAAGGACCACAAACGAAGAAAAAAGAGATTAAACATGAGTCAGATGATCTACAACATCAGAATCGTTACCCAGCATCACTGGATTCTTTTGAATTACAAATTTTCATTATACTGAGTACTGACAAAGAATTGACCAAAATACTTGTACACTACCTGTACAGCACTTAAAGGGATAGATCAGATTATTTTAAGTGAGGCCGTATGAGATACTTCCCCGTATTCAGTGTATTACCTACAGTAGATGGGGGTCAACACACCCCCAGCAAGAGTATCAGTGTAGGAAGCTAAGCAAAGTACTGCTCCGGACAGGGTCAACAGTAAAACGCATTTTAGGCACCAGAAAAAAATCTGTTCAAGTGTACCCTACATTTAGAATATTTTCACTGCTTTGCTTTGCTGTCTGACAGCTTTCTCATACAGAAAACAGTCATTACTAAGGCAAAATACTGCCCTCTCTCCAAACAAACCAAAACAGCAATTTTACCCCCTAAAACACCAAAGTCACAAAGTAAAACAAACAAACAGTTGTGTAACAGATCATCACTGGTCACGCAAACTAAACCGCAGACTAAATTCAACCATCATAGTGTGAAATACATTTTTTCCTGTCGTTTACGTTTTACTTTTCAAAGTAATAATTCTCAAAATGCCAGTGTGTGTTGTGGTGAAAAAGACAAGACAGATGTATTGTGTTTTGCTCTGAAGTGCTCTGTGTAGCTCTGGAGGCGTTTTTTTTTTTTTTTTTTAATCAAGAGCAAGTGACTTAAAAGCCGTCACTTTCTTCTCAACTGAGTGAAAATTTGTGGAATTTCAGTGACACTGGGTATGTTTGTCATCACAAAGAGACTGGTACTCCTGCTGCTTCTCCAAACTAGGGGCATGTCAACTGCCATCTACTTTAGGTAACACACTCACTATAAGTAAGTACCTCGCACAACCACACTTCAAATAATCCAAACTATCAAGCAGTAAGAGGCTGAAACTTGAGTGGCTTACCTCAGCAGAGGAGTCAGCCTGGTCCCAGCTGGACATCTTTTTGGGTGTAGCATTAGAGGGGGTTTGGTCAGCTGTCTGGTCCCAGCGACGCTTGCGTTTTGTGGCAGCTTGGGAGGCAGCAGACCCATTGACAGCTTTCAGGTCCCCTGACTTGGCCTTCTCTGCCAGCTGCTGACGAATCTCCCTCTACAAGCCAAAAAAGCACAAACGTCAGGATATATAACCGTACCACAACAAAGCACAGGACTCTCTCAAGGATTAACATCTGACCACTTCATCTGAAATAGTCTGCAGTCCATGGCACAAGAAAACAGTGGGTAGCTGCTTACCTCCTCTTTGGACAGGTTCTGCTCTAACATGACGTCCACATACGACCTCACTTGCAGCTTGGGGTCCGGCGTTTTGCCCCCTGCGCGAAAGAGCACGAACAAGAACATAGGACACTCATCAGTATACATTCTAGGGACCCAAGTTATTACAAACACAGCAAGCAGAAACACAGCCAGCTAACCCTGACTCTCTTTACCAACAGATTAACTTACGTTCCTGTTCTTATAATCAGCTGATTCACAAAACATAGTCCTAAGAAATTACATACAAATATACATTGGTCTCTTTTACATACAGTCATAGCATTCTAATGAAAAACAAGCAGATACATAGAGAGAAGAGCTGAGGTTGTGGTGTTTTCTTTAAGTGGATTAAGAAGTTATAGCCATCACTGATGCAGGGGTCCTGGGCTGTGCTCTTCAGAATACGTACACTTTCAGTGCCAAGGGTCCTTCTGCAGTCAGACTTCAACCGGCAGAAAAGAAGCCTAGAAAATTTCTCTTTACCATTAGTAACACTTTGGAAAAGGGTTTGAACTCACACACAACAGTATACCACCTGTGTTGCATTGATCTACGGCACTCAAAAAACAAAGTATCTTCTTGGGGCATAACCATAAAACTAGAAAAAAATTATATGACCCTGTGCCCCAGATTCCCAAATATGTATACTAACAGAAAGAATGGAGTCAAGGGTTTGAGGCTACATCTAGGAATGACATTACTACAGTATAAAATATGAGCATCTACTTTGGCATTCAAATATAAAAATGAGGCAAAAAAAAAGAAGAAAAAAAAAATGAAAAATCAAGCCCAACTTTAAGAAATAATAATACAACATGCCAGAGCCACATTGACTCATAAAAACCCTTGCTCTTATTCAATCATACATTTAGATCTTGACTTCCTTTTCAGGACAAAGGTACCTGATAAAATAAGAAGATAAGTAGTCAAATATTTGGGCAGTAATTTTCCATCTTGAATGCATGGAGAATTTTATCTAAATTTGTTGGAAATTGATAAGCCAAATAAAAAAAAAACTTAAGAGGCTCTTGGGGGTTGAGGTTTGTAGTAGTTGGGCTGCATCTGATTCCCCTCACAGGCCCCAAACAAGCAGCCAGTGGACCCTGACCAAACTGACAAGTGCACAGTTCTGTGTTCCCCATAACCTACACAGGATGAGTTGCTGCACCCTTAACAGAGTGCAGTACAGGACTGGCAAAGCAGTACTGCTGTAGGAGAGAAATTAAGGACAGTTAGTATGGGCCTGTGGTATTGTGGTACACAATTTTCTTGATAACATATTTCTATTTTACAGAGAGAGTTGTAAAATAAAAATATATTTACACAACAAATTTGTACAAAGAGCTCTCTCTACATGCAGGCTTCAGATGAGCCCTACCTAGACCAAACCTGAGGTCTTCGGGCCATTTAAGCTCATGTTGTCAGGGGAAGTGAAGATGCAATTAAAATGGAAATAAATATAAACTACCTGCCTCACAACTATTGTTTGTGGTTTCACACAAAATGCTCAAGTTCTTGCATGTTTCTACGCTTACAATGCCATTTCAAGGCACCATTTTGAAGTCTTGCAAAACTATAAAAATGGTTGATTCCTGATATGCTACATAAACTCAAACTCAATAGGCCTAGAAACTGTGATCCTCAGATCTGTAAGAAGAGCTGCTTTCACTGGACTGCACATAACTTTTCTTGCCATGCAGCGTACCTATAGTGAGGCCCAAGGATCTTACCTATCTATCAAGTATGACAAGCTAACAGAGGTTGACTTAACAAAAGACACTTAAAGGGATAGTTCACATTTTTTTGAAGTGGGGCTGTATGAGTTAATTGTCCATAGCCAATGTGTGGATGATGGCCAGCACACCCCAAGAGTACCAGCGTAAAAAGCTAAGCAATGTACTGCTATGGATAAGGACGGCAGCAAAATATGTTATCCTTTTCTTAAAGGTAACTGCTGTTATATGAGCTACTCTTTCCAAAGCAACCAGACTCCTTCACCAAAAAACAATAATCTTACATCGCAGAACACTACCACTGCCTCCATCTGTTAGTTTGTTTCTGTTATGTGACTTTGGTGTTTTAAAGATTTAGTTTGGATTCAAAGTCACACAATAATGCAATCAAACCAATCAAGGAAGCAGTAGGCCAGCAACTCCTGTGTTCTGCGAGATAAAATTACTGTTTTTGCTAAAGGAGTCTGGCAGCTTTGGAGAGAGCAACATCTGGTTTGGTTAACAGAGGTTTCCCATCAGAAAAGCCAACCAAATGTCAAGGTGAAGGGGTGAAAATATTCTAATTATAGCATACACTTAAACGGATATTCGTTTTTTTTCCCATACAACCCCACTTCAAAAGCCAAAACTATCCTTTTAAATTACAGCCCAGACAAAGAGAAATTGGGAAGACAAATGAGACCTGATTGACAAATTCTGTTTATGACTTTAATGTTCTTACATGACCCTGACATAAAAAATGATTCTGGGCTGACTACGCCAAAGTGACCCAGCATATTTCTTTCAACTGCCTGCCTTCAGGAGCTAAAGCTCTGTCAATGAGTGAGCACACTGTCTTCAGTTGCTGAGCACATATCACTGGCAGGTATATTACACCATAGGTAACCCTCAAACTTATATTTACAACAAGACCCTGCACTTTCCCATCATAATCTAGGCTGACTGTCACATGGGATTGTTAACCCTTCGACTCACACACAACCCATCTGCGACCCATGTCTGTTAGGTGAATTACCCTTTTGAACACTGAACACCTAACCACCTCTCCCACTGAAAAGAATGGTAACCCTATAATTGTTTTATTTTATTGCACACACCAGGATAAAACTTTAATTTTGCACATTAAAATCATGACAATAAAGTTCCCAAACCAAAGTACTGAAATAAACTATCAGCCCACACCGATGTGTTGAAAAGTTGGATACAAATGCAGATCATATATTAGGAAGAAAACGTACAATGACACAGAATGTTCTCGGACTGCAAAGGATTGACCACAGGGAAGGCATCAAGTCTGGGAAGCAAGCTATTGCATTGTGGTCGAAGGGTTTAACAGCAAAACTATGGGTGTGAAACCATTGGTAGTCATGGGGGTCACAAAAAAGTGAACCGTGAAAAGGGGGGAGGAAATGGGGAAGACAAAAAATAGCAAAATTTACCATCCGCAAAAGGGTCGAGACGTTCAGGTGAGATGATCATCTGTCTGCGCCGGGCTTTGTATTCATCTTCGCGCTCTGCGATCTTCTGTGGACGATGCTCAGCAAATGGGTCATACTGCAAAAGAAACAGGGTAAAGAGTGTGAGTCTATTTTTAAACTGAAAAACAAAATGGTCCTTTGTATGGAACAATTAAACAAAAAGACAAGAAACTCTTTAAAATTCTGATTCATTCTACAATAACAGAAAATTCCCTTTGACAAAACCAGGAATGTAACTGATAGCAAGAGCACAAATGAAAACATAACAGATTTTGGTGACACCATAAATTAACACATACTTGCTCGTCTGACTGAGGAATGGCATTGAGTATTGCCACTGGTGCATGGTACCCTGGCTTCTTTTGTCCCAACAAGCTTGTTGATGAATCATCTTCATCGTCCTGAGGAAAGAAAGAGAAACAGGAGTCTAGTCAAATCTCGCCAGGATGGCAAGACTTTCCTAGCTCATACGCAACAGGCAAAGGGGAGCAGTCAAGCTCCAAAAACACCAGAACTGTGACAGAAAAAAGCGAGAAGGATCTGTAGGCTATGAACCTACACTCTGCAACTACCTGGGAGAGAGGAGTGATGAAGAAATCACAGCTCTATAGTGCAACATATATGTCACAAGTGCTATGAAAAGAAAAAAAAAAATCAGCCTGTGCAATTACTGAAATTACAGCTGGAACATCGGTGAAATACAGCTTTGTTCAAAAATACTTACATCCTCCTGTTCATTGGCAGCAATGGAAGTGACATATCCAGCAAAGCGACTGTCACTGCCTCCATAGATCTCCTGGTCATAAAAGCCAGTTGAGTCGAGGCCCACTCCCTGCTCTCCTTCCTCCAGCAAGTTGGCCTTCATCCCCTGGATCTCCAGGATCTGGGCCTCGATATCTATACGGATATAAGGAAGTAAACCAGATGGTGAGATACTGCAAAATTACTGGGGCTGTATAATAATTAAATAAGAAATATAAAATATCCTTCTGTGACTATTTTGATAAATATTAAGGTTAAAATACATTACTGGTAATTTTGCATGTCATTTTCAGATCATTTTCATTAAAATGATGATTGTGTGATATTTGATGAGGTCTGTACCAAACAAGGATGTTCCCTTACGTCTGGAAATATGATTGGGGGCTGGGGCATTTTTAAGCCACCTCAATGCTTCATCTCTTGTGACACGTTTTGCTTAAACGATTTGATAATATTTCGATCGATTGTCCAGACCTACTAATTACCAAAGCATCCGACTCCGCTGTAAGAAAGCACAACGCTAATCAGCGTGTCCTATTACTTCCAAGCTACAGGGGCCATGCTGCTAAACGCAGTGCGCGGAGCAGCTAAACACAACAACGTACGTGTAACGTGTGGTCGCGCGGTGTCGTTAAATGATGCTAATGCTAAATGAGTCATTTTAACGTTAGCGTTTAAACAACAGTAAATAACTATTAAATAGAGACTGTACGGTGTGGCAGTGTTTTTTTTTCTAACTGAGAGCATGCAGTTGAGTCTGGTGGTGAAGCTGCATACAAATCCACAAAAAGCTCATAAAGAAGTGCACGGCGACGGTAGCTAACTTGCAAGCTACAAAGCTAGCAGCCAAGCAGCGCCATTATGTGAGCTGTCCGCGCTGCGTCGCACTGTGGCCTGCTGCTCACCATGTTTTACAACACCATATTAATGCATTAGTCTGTCCTCCACGTTTCCATATTTACTACAAAATCATTTACATTATACATTTGTTAAAACTAATCTGAAGCAGAAGCTATGAAGTATTTTAGAAGTAATTTACCTTCGTGCGTTTTGGCGATCTTCGCCATTTTGGTGGTGGTAGATGGAGTCTGAAACAGGAAGTGTGTGAATCCTCACTTCCGTCTCTTTCTAGTTCTACTCAAAACACTTTACAATCGTTTGTTTCATTGTTTTCTAACGACTTAAGAAGAGCTGGCTGATCTGGAGTCGGCGTGGAGTATTTGTTTAGTGGTATTTATGCCACTGTGTAGAAATACTACTACTACTTTTCAAGTGAATATAAGATGTATTATAGATAATAAAAAAAAAAAAAAAGGAAAAAAAAGAAAAAAGAAATTATCTACAGGAGCGTTCATCACGCAGATGTAATATCATCAGTAGTGGAATATAAATCAAGTACATTAACTCAAGTACTTTATTTAACATTTACAAATTTGAGATTCTTTATACTTCTACTCGACTACATTTATTTGACAGCTTTAGTTACTTTACAAATTAAATTTCATTTGCACATAACATATATGGAAATATACAAGTCTAGTTGGAAGTATTACACAGAAAATTAATTACTTTGTATAATCGTTTGTCATTTTTTAAAATGCAAGACCATTTAATCGTTCTGCCTTCTCAAATGAGGATGATCTCAAACATTTTAATTACTGTTTTAATAATTTGGAGGTTTAGAGTGTTGGGTCGACTGTTCGATTGTTCCTGCAGCAGCAAGTTCTCATCGAACATTGCACTAGAACATAAATGCACTGAATATTACATGTCAGCACTAGAACAGAGAAATGAATACCTCTCAATATATTTTTTCTGTATTGTTGTATATAGTAGTATAATACACATACATTTTTTTACATACGATTTCTATTTCTGTTCTTATATTTTCTATATGCTTATATACATAATTATATTCTTGAATGGGAGCAACTGTAATGTAAACAAAAATATTTCTGATTCTGACTCTGAATAAGAGAAAAATGAAAACAACAAACTACAACATGGATTAAAATAGCTTAATACAGAACATACGAAAAATCCTTAGCATACCCAAATGTTACAAGGTAATATATCTGTAGAGTACACAATACAAAGAATACAAGAGCACACATAAAATATTTTTTCAAAAATAGGATAACATTCTTGTGTAAAGTAACAATGTACTTTGAAATGTGTAAAGTAACTGATATGTGGAATTTACCCTGTCCAAAGTAACTGAAGGTGTGTACTTATAGAATTAGTGAGTATTTCAGTAAATGTAGCCTAGATTCTACCACTGTATTTGTTTATGTGGCAAACATAATACAGTAATACAGAATCAACTTTTGTAATCAACTTTATTGGACATGTATTTCGATACATACAAGGGATTTAACTCCCTTTCTCAGTAGTGCACACACACAGTGCTGAGGAGCCATGCCAATTTACAGAATGTTGGGAATAAAACATATACAGATAAAGAGAGAAAACTTGTAAACAGATGAAAAAATATAGCTCTTTTATAAAGATCTGATCAATATTGTTGTGCTGTAACACTATATCAGGGGTCAGCAACCTTTTCAATCAAAAGAGCCTTTTTCAGATAAGGAAAAAGTCTTTTTGGAGCTGCAACTATTACATTCTCTGTTTTCTGTAAAGACCTTTTTCTTTTGGATTTGGCATCCATAGCTACTCAGGGGAGACATTAGACTAGCCACTGCCAAAATTTAGAGGAAAATGCACCGAGCTGTAGACATAGACTATGATGCACATTTTAGTTGAGGAACTAGTAAAAAAAAATTTGAATCTGGGTATGGGGAAACACATTTCTACAGTTAGAGAATGTAATCACTTTGGGCTTGCAACAACAACAAATTATTAAATAATAATAAATAATGACTAAGAACTGTTATTCATTTCCATTTAATCTTTTTTGGCAAAGTCACAGGGAGCCATTGGAGAGGTGGCTCTGGGGCCACAGGTTGCAGACCCCTTTACTATACAGCAGGTCAGACTACTGTACAAACAGGGTTGTGGTACAAATATAGTGCAAGAATACATGGCACTGCAGAGAAGAATGGGGAAATAAATATTGTATGAACAATATGTTAGTCAATATACAGATGTCGTTTAATGCGTAGGGTATTTCTTGTGTCTACTTGCATTTACTTTTATTTAGTTCCTTTGGAAAGCAATTTGTATATATGACGGGCCTGACTGTTTTAGAAAAGCTTTGATTCAGCTGTGTGCTGTTGAACTGTATTACTATACAGACAAGTGCTTTCATTATTTAGCCTATGCCTGTTGCAGACTTTTTAGCCAGGGCTACTTAATAAACCATATTACACAGTCATAGTCAGTCATTCTAACCCACTGGTTCTCAAATAGGGGTCCATGGTGCACAAAAGTTTTCAGCTTTCATTTAAATTATCATGATAGAAAAACATTATAAAAGATTTCATACTATACTATACTCAAATTGCTTATAGATTATGTTCTAATCTAACAATCTATAACTGATAAATAAACCTCCCTTTCACATGTCAAGCCCAATTGTAAATGGTTGAAACTGGCTTTCTCTAAATGGGTATTGTTCTGTGTTGACATGGTGCAAATATGTTCAATACATATCTAATATATTGATAATACATTAGTACATACAGTAATAAGTAGCAATGTAAAAAAGAAGAGTACATCAAATTATTCCACTTGACATACATGAGGGTGTCCCTGGTATATATATTTTTCTTTTAAGGGAGTGAAAAAAAATTGGGAACCTCCTATCTATAGCCAACTCAACTGTTTATTTGTTATATGTTTTATAATGAGACAAGAAGACTTGTCTCAGTTTGGAGTATTTGTTTAGTGGTATTGATACCATGGTGTAGAAATACTCTATGAATTTAAAGTATTAAAATACAAAAGTGTCATGTAACCAAGTACATTAACTCAAACACTGTATTTAAGTTCACACTGTACTGTAACACTGTAGTTAAGTTTGTAAGTATAAGTATTTCATTTGGATTTTTTTTTTTTTTTTACACCACTACATTTATCTGACAGCTTTAGTTACTGGTTACTTCACAAATTAAAGATTTTGCACACAAAACATATGGAAATGCACTAGTGTGTCTAGCTGGAAGTATTCATTATTAATTATTTAGTATAATCATAATTTTAAAAAAAATGCAAGAAGTCTTCCTCTCTCTAGCTTCTCAAATGGGGATGATTTCAAACATTTAAATTCATGTTTTGATCATTTTTATGTTTAATAGATATCTAATATAGCTCTGCATACATACAAGACACATAAATAAGTAGAAATGTAAAAAATAATAATAGTAATAATTTAAAAAAGACTGTAAAATTATTCCATCGGACATACATGGGGTTCTCTGGTGTACTCTTTGAAGGGGTTCTTGGCTGAGAAAAAAAGAGAACCTTTAATCTAGCCCAGTGCTTCCCAGTCCTGGTCCTCAGGGACCCCTGCCCTGCATGTTTTATATGTTTCCCTGCTCCAACACACCTGATTCAAATGATCAGCTCATCATCAAGCCTCCACAGAAGCCTGATAATGACCTGATCATTTGTAGCAGAGGAACATCTAAAACATGCAGGACAGGGGTCCCTGAGGACCAGGATTGAGAAGCACTGATCTAGCCAACCCAACTCTGAACACTAAAACAACTCAAAGCAGAATCAGCATAACATGAATAAACGAAATAGTACGGGCTAACTGTAATACATAATATAATTAAACGATTCAAAATAATAGCTGAAGTGATGGCAGACAATATTTGTCACAGCGTGTGAGTGTGTGTGTGCGCGAACTTGTGATACGGCCGACAGTGAAACCTGAGCCAACATCTCGTGACATTTCTGCGTGTGCGCGATCGTGCACGCGCAAGGCGCAGACGTCAGTAATTCCGTCTGACGAGCGGCAAGACTGGCCAATGAAAACTCTCAGTCGGTATGGGTCCTCCAATGGCAGGCCGACATTCAGAGAGTGAGTGACGTTAGGGGCGGGACCAACGTGTGGGCACTGATGCCTGTCAACTTGGCAGTAGCGGACGAGTAAAGAAATCCGTCAAAAAGGGACGATGGCGAGAGGCGGTCGGAGCCTGAGAAAGGTAGCTGAGTGCCTGAAACAGTTACCTGTTACAGCCAGCCGGGAAGTGCAGGGCAGGAACAACGTGAGGTACAGTATTTGAGCTTTTAATTCTAGACTAAACCTGTGAAACTTGGTTAAAAGAGGGAAGTGTAGGAGAAGGCGCACTTCAGGCAGTAACAAACAGCGAAGGTTGTTGTGTTCAGTGTAAACATAATGGAAGCAACTTGTACGAACTGAATTACGCAAGTTTAATGTATGCGCCCTATAAGAAAATCTCTGCTATGGCCTGTGCATTGTTAGTCAAAGAGCTTAAGGTTCCTTCAACAACGTAATAAGTCAGTGGGGCCTGTTGACAGTTCAGGTCTAACATTTGACTAACTAATGCAGCGCGAATCATTATCTGTCCTCAGGTCAGCATTGGTGGAAGTAATCCAGGTTTCACAGAGAGCCTGAAGTGAACTCATTAGTACCCAGGGTAGAAGTATCTAATTACAAATACCCAAACTGCTGTAATTAGGTCGTTTTGGGGGTACTTGGACTTATGTGAGTAGATTTTCAAGTCTGTATTTGTACTTAAGCATGCATTAAACTATGTAATCTACTCTGTTACTTTTAAAATCAAAATTGAGTACTGAGTACAACATGAATTAATATCCGAACCATTCAACTGCATTTCTGTAGCCAATCAGGTGATCTGATCACATATGGACCAATTAAAATCAGGACATATGGACGAAACCCCCAGAACACTGCAGCAGGCACAAGTTTGGAATTGGGACATAAAAAATTATTCATTGATTACTTGCCATCAGGAATTTGACCAGTTAGGAATGAATTAATCTATATGTAATCAATAGTCTAGAAATTGTGATAATTGCATCTCATTTGTTGAATAAGGCAACTTAAAATGACAAAAAAAAAAAAGACAAAAAAAGAAAAATGAAAATGAGAGAAAACCCCTTATCTTATAAAAGATTAATGATTAATTGATTGTTTAGCATCTACAACTATTGCTTATTGAAAAAGCACAAAATTTAAAACCCCAGTGTGGAGAGGTGAGTGTGACCACTGAGCAGAACAGAGCAGCTGGGAGTCATTTAGACTGAAATGTGACTGACTACTGCTACAGAAAATTCATTAAGTAAAAGTAAGTAAAAAGTAACTAATACTCTGAGTAGTTTTTGACAAGAACACTTTGTATTTTCACCTAAGTATTTTTCTGACACCAGTACTTTTACTTGTAATTTTTAGTAATGTAGTAGTAATTGAACATGAGTACAGATATTCAGTACTCTTTCCACCACTGTCATCACTACAGTATAAAAATATTCCAATGTCTTTTACAGGTGAAAGTTCTGACATCAAAGACACTAAAGTGCAGATGTGTTATTATCACAGTGTGCCTAACCCTGATATGTAAGCAGCTGAAATAGTCATATTTGATCAAGACTGAGCTTTTTTTTTTTACTACTTTAAACAGTTCTAGATACGGTAATCTTTTATTATCAGTGGTGCAATGTAACTAAGTCCTGTGCTTCCTAGCTGCAACATTGATTTGATTATAATCCATTAATATATATAATTCTGAAATAGCTCAGTGTGCACTTTTACTTTTGGTGCTTTAAGTTCATTTTTGTTTTATTTTTGTATTTTTACTTAAGGCTTTGAATGGAGAATGTTTTTATACTGTGGTAGTGATACTTTGACTCAAGTAAAAAAACAGATTACATTTGATGTCCTCAAATGTCTTCTTTAACTCACTACCCAAAGATATTCAGTTTATTGTTATAAAGGAGTAAAGAAAAAAATATATTCACATTTAAGAAGCTGAAAGCTTTTATTTTTCCTCCCACATGTCAAAAACTTGGCAACAACTCTGTGGCAACTCTTAGGGGACACCCTACCTCAAACACAGAAGGCTTTTAAATCACAATATACGATGATAGAAAATTCAGTGGTCAATGACTGTCAGCCACTGTCAGTAATCAGCAACTACCTGTTAGGTAAATGTAGTGGAATAAAAAGTAGGCTACAGCATTTCCCCTTCAAATGTAAAAGTGAAAGTCGCAGAAAATGGAAATTCTAGGATGCAGTAAACTAAAGGTGTCTCTTACTCTAAGTGTAAACTACTCAAGTAAAGTTACCAATTTACACTCCACTACTTTACCTTAATCAACTTAATTTGTCCAGAAGTGAGAAGTTCTGTATACACTGTAGCTATATGTCAGGAGAACAGGAGATATTGGTGTTTTGCAATATCTCCGGACACCCATTTTTATCTGGGGTTTAAAATCCGACAGAGGAAAGAGTGACAGGTGTTGGGTAAGATAAGACCACTGCCATCACTCTCCCTACAGTGAGCACTACTGAAATCCAAGTTAACCTCTGACACAGTGTTTTGGAAGGTGGCAGATTCCTTGGAAGTGTTTCTCAGGAAAAAGGAAATAGTCCCACACTGAACATTGCAAGCTCCAATTATTTTAATTTGGGAATGTTTCGATCAACAGTTTCTTCAGATTAATGCTCAAAACATTACTTTATTAAACTTGTGAGGGCTTTTAATGTTTAGTATTGTTATAGTTAGGCCTAACTAAAACCAAACCAAAAACTATATCAGATAACATGCAAAGCACGCTCATAAAAATAATCTGCTATATTTCAAATCTTTATTTGATAGTAGGTCAATTTCGAAGTGTCTTTTTTGACATCAAAATTTTACTCGATTGATAAAAAGTGTTGTTTGTACTGTAACACTACACTAATACTATTGTAATAAATTGTGATTTATTCTTAAATCTTGCCTCTAAAAATACTCTGTATATTATAATAAAAAAACTGAAACTAACACTGAAATTCATAAAAACTAAACAAATGGAAAACAATTTTTTTTAAAATTTTTAAAATGTAAAAGCTTTCTGTCTTAAAAAAAACAAAACAAAAACTAATGAAAGATACAAATATTTTAACAACTCTGCAAACTACCTCTTCATCCACCATATTCTGGTTTTGTCCTGCTTTTGCTCAAATTTGGGGTTGGACATGTCCACTGTTCTTTCCTCTCAAGTCCAACTTCTCAACCATAACTCTTCATTCTCATGCATGGACTTGGCAGTTTAAGGTCAGTGCCATGTGTCAGTTGTATCATGTTTCAGGTAGTAGTGATGGGGGCGGGGGTTCTGTTTGAAGTGACCAGTAGGCCAGTAATGGAGCAGGGATTTAAAGCAAGACGTCATGGGAAGCATAGAATAAGTTTCATGGGTTTAAGCTGATGATGACATTGATAGTGTCACATCACATTAAGTGGTGACATAGTAGCTAGTTAAATTTCTAAACATATACCCTGAGAGCTGGGTCGTGCTTCCAGACCATCCAGTGCCAGGGACATAGTGGAATGGGGTACCACAGGTGCCGTGGGTGACCGCCAGGCACAATGGACAAATCAAAGGTCTGACATTTCTCTCAGTATTGGTCAGTCACAGTGACCCTGCAGGCTGGTGGTTACATTAACAGGTTTAGTTCTATGTTCATAACATCTATGGAGGCTACAGGCCACCTCTTATCCCTCTAGGAGTAACACAATCCTCTCATTCATGGTCTCAAAGAAGAAGAAGAAGAAGACGATTCACACTTTCAGATTCACACATGATCCCATTGCAGCTCCTGAGTAAAGCAGTGCTGCAGAAAAGGGGGAATAGAACTGCAACCAAGTGTTATTTTGATGATCGATTTCAGTTAATAATATTTGATTAATGGGTTAATAGATTAAAAAGTGAAGAAAATAATAATTGCAAATCACAGGTTAAGATCCCAGTGCCCGAGGTGACTTCTTCAGGGGCCTGTTTTGTTGGGTCAGCTGTACAAAATCCTCATGTATTCACTTTACACTTAGAGGAGGTCACTCAGAGTGCAGGTCTCCACCAGGTAGCACCAAACAAATATTCAGATGTAACCCCTTATCACCAACATTTAGATTTGGCAACAAGTAGATTGGGTTTATGAGAAAAACTGTTGAAACTTATTTTTCCAATATTTATGGAATTCTTCCTGTTTTATCTGGTTGTGTGCAGCTGAAGTTTAATCATTAAATGTATACCATGCAGGAGTTTCTAAAAAAAAAAAAAAAAAAACAATGTACTGACTCATGCAAAAATAATCCCTCTCAATCATCACTTGTGTGTGATGGTGTCTGTATCTGCAGAGACCCTGCTCTCTGCCTGTATTTACTTTTTTTCCCCTCATAAATTGCTGTGCTCAGTGGTCTGGTAGCTCAGCTGGTACAGCTTCGCTCCATGTACTGAGGCTGTGAGTGCTCTGCAGCGGCCATGAGTTCAGCTCCTGCTGGTGGACCTTTGCTGCCAGGCCAAACCAAGCCAACCAGCTACGAAAGGAATCGTGACCATAAAACATTTGATTCAAAGTAAAATAAAAAAAAAAAAGACTGGAAAACTAATAAAAAGGCAAAGGTACAAGACTGTATACATAATTATTTTAATGGTGAAGGAACTACTTATTCCATAAACCACTGCAAATGATACTGCTTCTCCTTAAATTTAACTTTTGTCATTATTATAGTGTTTATTTTGTTAATAACAGTGTTGTAATATGTTTTAGTTTGTGTTGTGTGTGTATATAAATTATAGTCATTGCGGCATAGCGAGCTCTGTTGACAGATCCTCCACCTTTAACCTGATTCTGCAACTTCTCCCCCAGGCCAAACAAAAAGCACATGTATAGAAATGTAGGCAAGCAGTCATAAAACCGAGTTGAGCAAGCTCAGGTGGTTAGGCTGTGCAGTGTTTTAGTAACAAAGTTGGTGCCCTTGACTTTGTTCCATTTTGATTTACTGGCATCTGTACTTCTGTGACCCATTTTATTTGAATGACAAATGCTCAGTAGGTGTTGCAAGAAGTTTTCCGAGTAGAGTGTCCTGTTCCCCTGGAATAAAGGCTTATGTTGGGGCTTGTTACTTTAGTCTAGATTTACAGGTATTATTGGCTAAATAGCAGCTGGTTTTATGTTGATGTAGATGATGAGAAATCAATCCACGTTAACAAGAGAATGTCTGTGTCATGTTTGTCAAGCAGTTTAACAGAAAAACAAATGCACACAGCAATGATTTCATTCACACGAAATAGAAAAAGCTTGCAGGATGGTCAGGCAGGCACAGATCAGAAACAGAATCAGTCCAGTGAAGGCAAACAAAATCCAAAGGAACAGGCAAAGTTCATGAAATCAGGAAGAAAGTCCATAAAAGACAGGGTAGGACTGGAGGAGACACACAGAGGGTGCTTTTCATTACGTTGAATTTTGCCTCCTCGTCTCCTCTCTCCTCTGTCGACCTGGAAGTCGTTTCCCCTCCGCCATGATGAAGGATTTTCCAATTGCTTAAATGCACCTGGAGGAGACGAGGAGCGAGGAGCGAGGAGCGAGGCGAGGAGGCTTCTGGAGGAGCTCAGAGCGAGTATACACCGGTGTATCCTACACGGAAGTCTTTTATCAAGAGGAGTGATGTTGATTGGACAGTTTCAGCGACTGTCATCCTGCATCATCAGGACACACGAAGGGAAATCAGATCTGACTGACAGAAGTTTCTGCAGCACTTTAATGATTCTGATGTGAATATTTATGTCCTTCGGTGTCACAAAGAGCGCATGAAGAAATAAGTGATTCAAAGCATTATTAGTATTATTAGACTGCAAATCGCCGCATGTTCTGAAAAATGACACAAACAGGATGAAAAGTCGTCTGGTACAGTGATGATTCAGAGATTATTACTGTGGAATCACTGTCACACACTTTTTAATGGACTAATCAGTGAAAATACCTGCAGCAGTGTGTTTACTTTATAGTGTCATGTACAGGATCTACAGATAATAAAATAAAACACATGATGAGATGCTATATAATCCGCTGTCATGTGTCGGCATCACACAAAGCAGCAGTTTGTCTGTTTTCTTTTTTTATTTTCACAATAAAATCGATGCACATTCTCACACAGCTGTGTGTGTATTATTGTGCAGATGACAATAATGCAAGTAAATAAATAGTCTAAGTAAACAAATATCACTGATCCGTCTCCGAAATAATTTATAAATTATTAAAGATGATTAAAATCAACATCAGGAAGAATACTACTATTAATCATCTATTAATATTTGTACCAGTCAGTTTGACAGCTGATTTCAGCTGTTATCAGCTCGTCATCAGTAATTGACGTCACTTCAGACTGACGCTAAAAGGAGCCGAGGATTTTTCATTTCAGAGTTTCGATCTCCTCCGTCCTCACGTCTCTTCCTTGCATCCTTCTTTCATTTCCTCCTGGGTGGAGCTAAGACGTGAGGAGAGGAAGCGAGTGGAGGAGACGAGGAGACCAATTTACCGAATGAAAAGCACCCAGACTAAATACAGGTGCAACTAATCAGTAGTCAGAAAAATGCATGAAGAAAAGTTAACAAAGACACATAAGGGCAGACTCTTTCAGAATAAAACAGGAAATAGGTAAAGTCAAACCTAAAACAGAATCGGTTTCCTGTTTTGTGGTTAACGAGAGCTGCCTGCACTGATTCACATCCTCACCTTGGTTTTCTCACCCAGTTGTTGTCTGTATGTTTTGTTTTGTGATCAGATACCTGTCATCATGTGGGATCCTGATGACTCGTGTACCTCCCGTGCTGGGTGCAGCCATGCCAGGGCGTGGGGTCATGTTGCCTGCCCGCAGCTTCTTCAACCTCGCTGATTCCTTCTCCAAGAGGAAGGAGTACTCAGAGAGACGCATCATTGGGTGAGTCTCTCAAGGCTGGTTTCACTTACACTTTGAAGGGAGTTTCACTGAGAGAAACCCTCTCTTTTTCAGGAACACCCTGATCACATTCACACAGTTATTCACACTTGGAAGCTGTCCAGTACAATCACAGTCTTATCTGCTGACCACTGAGCAGCTCTACTCCACTGGAGCGGTTGGGGTTAAGAGCTTTGCTCAAGGGCACCTCAGTGGTGGTAATGAGGGAGGACCAAGCCTGCCTTTCACTTTCCCCACCCAGAAAGTAGGGCTGCACAAATAATCGCAAAATTATCGAAATTGCAATATGGCCAAGTGCAATATCCAAATTGCAGAACCAGGACCTAATCACAATTCTTTGAAAATGGAAAAATGTTTGAGAAACAGCATTATAATGAAGCACTGTAGTCCTGCAGAGGTGCTCTGAGCAACAAATCTTGTTCTTCAGATGTAAGAAAACATGTTTGCTTGACACAGACCCCAACAAATGATTTTAACAGTTTTGTTTTGCTGTAAATATGAAAATTTTAATACAAAGTGATCATTCCCACTAATTATAGCACAATCACAATCTGTTTTTGTACCAAATCGTGCAGCCCTACCAGAAAGTTCCCATTTCCCGGGATTGAACCGGGAACATCCAGGTCACAAGCTTACTTGTCAACCCTTCAGGTCATCACTGCCCCACTGTAATGTAGACCTTTTCTGTTACATCATATTAACTCTTTTTTTGCTCTTCCACCGGCATTTCATGAGACACTCATCACATTTTTAGGTTAAATTGGAACAAAAATAGTTCTTGTTAAGTTCAAGGTGTGGTAAGTGGTTCAGGAGAAGGTTAGGGTTAACCCTCTCTCTCAGTAGTTCTGTTTATAGCTAATGAGCCACCAGCTCATTTGAGTTTTAATGCTACAGTCTGTGTAGAGGAAAAAGAGAGTTTTTCTTCTAAACACATTAAGCATCAGGTCTTCCCCCAGAGTACTGCAAACCCAGTGGCCCACCAGGCCTAAGCATCATGGATTTTTTTTTTTTCAGGGGACAAATATGTTTTTACATTAGTTTGAATTGTGCCATGAGTTACACTATCATGTTTGTCAATTTAAAAGATAATTTAACATGTCAAGACAGGCATTCCATTGTCACATTCTTTGTATAGTTGTTAATTTTTTTAAATGTCTGTTGAATAAATGACTTGTTAAAACACATTACATTACAAACATTACAGTAATATTTTCAAATCTTCAGTCAGTCAGTACTGACTGAGAGCATGGCTGTATGAAATCTGTTATGGCTTTTTAAAATTCTCAATTCTGTGATACTGATTTTGATGATGTCATTGTCATGTCAAAAACTATACAGCCCTAACCTTAACGGTGCTGTCAGTCTATTGCTGGCCCACGTCGACCCCATGTCAAAAAAGATATTTGACCTCAGGCCCAACAATCTGCTGAGGGAAACCCTGTACATGTCAGCAAAGAAGTTTCTGAAAACAAGTTAAAACACTGAAAACTGTATAGTACCGAATTGTGGCGTTAGACTGTTAAACTGTTGTTCTCGATTTCTGTGTTCAGGATTTTTTGGGTGGACCTGAAACATGGCTCGGTGACATGCCGGAGCCATGGTCCCCCAACACTATATAAACCCCACGAATCGACTCATGAACATCACCAACTGACCTTTTATCATGATTTTGAAACCTAATTTTATATACTTATCATTCAAATTTGGCTGGGTGGTGTGACAATCTCAGAACACACATTTATTGTTGCCTACACACCCTTTAATGCTACACAATCTGTGTGAAGTGTTTGGATGAAAAAAGATGCAAGTAGCAATATCATAGACCAAGCAGCCAGCCAGCTCCAAACAGGTACATTTTGAATGGGCAGAGCAATAGTAAATTTTTATATTAAATTTATATATATTTTTTTTGAAAAAAAAAAATCTTCCTCATAAATCAAAAAAAGTCCATGTATGCATAATTGATTTGAACGCTGCTGCCCTATCTGAAGCTCTACACGAGCATGTGTGACGCACTAAATGTCCTTCTGTGTTCCACAGAGAGGCCATAATCACTAAATCTGCTTGTATAAATAGACGCAGGCAGCAGCAGCTACAGTCATGCAGTTATGTAACAGTGGTGTGGGATACATCTGTCTCTCATTCACTACATCTGTCCTTTATTTTGTTTAGTTCATTATTCTTTTTTTCCTCTTATCTTGCACTCTTTTTGCCTCTCCCTGTCTCATCCCTCTTTCTCTCCTTCTGTCTGTTGCTCACTGACCTAGTTCAGACTTTTCTGGGTCATGGCTCTTGTACCGTGCCGGTCTTGTTTAGTGTTTGGTGTTATGTCACAGTTGCTGACCTTCATGCATGGACGTATTTACACACATGGAGCTTATGGCTCTCTCTTCTCCATCCGTGACTCCTCAGGTATTCCATGCAGGAGATATATGACGTGGTGGCCGGAGTGGAAAACTACCGCCTCTTTGTTCCCTGGTGCAAGAAGTCTGATGTGGTGTTCAAGCGAGCTGGATTCTGCAAGGCCAAACTAACCGTGGGCTTTCCACCTGTTGTAGGAGAACTACACCTCTCTTGTCACTACAGTACGCCCCCACCTGGTCAAGGTAAGGTACTGCCTCCCAGCCCATGTTTGCTAAATACAGCAGACCTCATACAAGAGCATTTTCATATTAGCCGAACAATTATACTAATAAATAACAGACAAAGCAAGAGCAATATAACAACAGAAAGCCAAACAGTAAGGCCAACAAAAGCAAGCAAGAATTTCCTCTGTTGATTAGGACAAGATCAAGGAGGGGTGTGGCAGTCATAGACAGGAAATATTCTAGCCCGCAGTAGATGATGTTGTCATGTCGAGTGTTAAAACAGAGGATAGTAGTGGACAGAGAGCCGGAGTAAGTGCAGAAATGTACCAATAAAAATGATATAATCTAAAATTCCCTCACTGAATTGGCAAGCCATATATACAGTATTTAATTTTAGTTTCATATTCATGATAATCAGCTCTGTTCACAATCCATATAGCTCCTGTCTGTTGTATAAAAAGTGAATTTGTGATTTGTACAAGTAGCCTAAAGTTGTTAAAATCATCTCATTCCACACTGTTTCAGCTTTTACCAGCTCTTCATTGAAGCTGTGATGTTTCCTCTCAGACCACTTCCTAATTGGAAGTGATGAAACAGTTACAATAAGTAAACTGTCATCCAACTATATAGAAGCAATGCTGACTTAAGAAAATCAGTCATGAATAAATAACTTTGGCAGTTCGGTTATTCATCTGCAAAAGGAGAAATCACAAGCTGTGCAGCTGCAGCATCGTTTTGTATTGGACAGTTTCTTACGTTCACTCACTTGCTTCTGGCATGTATCAGATATTTGGTATCTTTGGAAACTCTGAGATCTCTACCAGGGTTTTAAGAGCTTATAAGTGCTAATAAAGAATATTAGTCAGAGGTGTGGACTTGAGTCACCTGAATTCTACTATGGAGTCAGACTTGAGCCACAAATTTGATGACTTTGGACTGAACTCCACAAAATCAAAAAAAAAAAAAACTTGCAATTTGACTTGGACCAATAACTTGTGACTCACATGGACTTGAGCCTTTTGACTTTTAAATACTTGACATCTTCCACCAAGCCCGAAGATTAAAACATCTGTTATTTGAAAAGTGTGAATCCACAAATTAATTAATTTCCCTCTTTTTCGTGAATCAAGTAAGGACTCATTTCAAAAGATCCACTTTTGTTTGAATCAATCGAACAGCAGAGGACCATGAAGAACTAACATTACATTACTGAGCTCCGGTTGGAAAAAAGATACCAATGATAATTTGATTCTTGTCTAAAAACTATGAAGTGGTGAACAAAAAGGATGAATGAATTGAATGAATTGCAGTATGAAAAACATGCAGGCCGAAGATTACAGACAGAGATGCAACAACTTTCAGCTATGTTGGACATTTGAAGTTGCACAAACAACAACAACAAGAACATAGTTGTTAAAATCACATTTGGTGAAGAGTGCATTATGACTTGTTTAGAACATGAAACTCGAAGTTTATGACTTGAGTGTAAAGATTTGACATTTATTTGTGTCTTGCAATACAATGACTTGGTCCCAACTCTGGTAATAGTTACTTGATTAGAAATTTAAATCATTAGTCTCTAATTTCCTTGTTCTTTGCAGCAAACCAGTTGTAATGAATGTGTGTGTGTTTGTGGTCAGGCATCCTGTTCAGAGGCTAAACTGTTCAACCACTTGGAGACGGTTTGGCGTTTCAGCCCTGGCCTCCCTGGCTATCCTCGTACCTGCACTGTGGATTTTGCTGTAAGTAGACGCATTGAGTTAACTGTGGCTGAACTTTTTCCTGTGGATCACATCCTGGCTCTTCTACTTGTTTGAGCTTGGTGTGTCTGCACTTTCACGTGTCGTATTTCTCATTGAATCAGTTTTAAACTTTGAGACACACGACCTCTGATGTATACATACAGAGTACGAAATTCAGCTGCTAACTTTCCCTTCACTTCTCCTCTAGATCTCCTTCGAGTTTCGGTCACTCCTCCACTCCCAGCTCGCTCACGTCTTCTTCGATGAGGTGGTGAAGCAGATGGTGTCTGCGTTTGAGCGTCGGGCCTCCAAGATATACGGTGCCGAGACAGTCATCCCTCGTGAGCTCATGTTCCACGAGGTTCACCACACGTAGCGTCGCCCGTGCTGGACAAACACAGATACACAGACAGACACAATGCCCAACGCCAATGCCAGAGACATGAGACATGTGAGACAAGTGTAGACAGAAAGAAGAAACTACCTGTGTTCTAACTACAAAAACTGCAGTGCCTTTTTCACACCAACGACCAAATTTATTCCCAACAATGTCATTTTCAATAACTGATGTGGATCACCTTGGTGCTAAGGACATGTAGACACGTTTCGATTTCACATCCGCTATCACAGCTTGACAATCTGTGCCTGGTTGCGAAACTGAGTTCACAGGTTGTGAGTGTGTTTTCATGGCCTAGGGGTGCTGTCGGTCATGACTGGTCAGGTGAGTACGTCATCACATCTGTAAACATTAGCTTACACTCAATAGTTAACTACAGTGCTCTGACCACCACTGAAACAAACAAGCTGCTGCTGAAGACACCGTACCAGTGTGTATGTCTTCAAAAATTATAGTAGATATTTTCTGCTGATTGATCTAATTGATTAATTGACTGATAGTCGCAGCTCTAGAAGAGTTGGGCACTGGATCCATGGCTCCACAGAGCTGTGAACACAATTGTGTCAAGAGAGCACACAGACATTTATTCCTAACCTTGGTTGTTTAAACACGGGGTATAGCAGTGCAGCATGCTAATGAGAGTAATTGACATGTTTCCTCATCTTTGAGGTTCTTAATGTACAATGGAAATGACAACAAGAAAGAAGTTATACAGTTTTGAAAGTTTGAAGATACGGAAGGGCATAGAGGCAGGTAGAGTGAGGGCTTTTGTTATGTATACGTGATGTGATGATATAAACACCAGGGGCCTCATTTATAACTTAGGATCAATTGGGATCTTACATATCACTTATAAATACTTGGAAATGATCTCTAAGCAAAGTGCAGACCTGACATGTTTAATTTTCCTGTTGGTTTGTCGGGGTATTGCAGTTTGGGACACATATGTTCCCAAGCCTGTGGTGAATGTTGCATCACATTTATGAACAATTGTTAGGAATTATGTTTGACTTGTTTGTCAACCCACTATTTAGTCCAGCGAACAATAACATGTTGCCTGGATTCAATTTTTCTTTGATCTTGTCCTCCAAAAAGTTTGCTTTTCTCTTTCAGTCCATGGCTACACCCTTATGTGCGCTGCGTTGTGGAGGAAATCACTGATTGTCAAGAAGATGCTGTCAATTTTATGTTAATTTGAGATTTAGTTTGAGATTTAAGTTAGAGATGGGCTTCTTAGAACCTGCCCTAAGCAACTTTTTATATTGTCAGATATCTTTTATGAATCAACCTAAAGACAAAGTTCAAATATAGATGCAAGAACATTTTTAGAGATGAGGTTCCTTGACCCAGGTCATATTAAGACCTTGATGATGACTTAAACACAAGGGGACAAAGCAAATAAAAAAATGTCTAAATTCATGCTAGGAAACTCCACAATCAATGTGGCTAATGCACAGTAACTCTGCACTGTAATAAAAAAATCTCACCGTCACCGTCTCAGCACACACTACCACATACTGTATATTTTAAGAATATATTATAAGCATAAAGGGCAGAGGCAGGTTAGACACTGTGTCACTGGAATCATGCTTTTGTCAGTTACAGGATGTGTAAAAACGACTGCAGATAGATGTACTGAATGTACTGTAAACTACACACACCTTTCAGAGGGTGCTGAACTTTTACTTGGCTTTATTTCTCAGTAGGGGACTGTTTTTGTTCTTGTTAATGTTACATACGAGTATTGGGGCCGGGCACAAGGAAGATAAATGAGAGGAATAAGATTTGTGTAAATTTTGCATTTCGAGGAGTGAGTTGCTGCCTCAAGTGAAAAGTTGAACTATATCGGAGTCTTATTCATGAGTAACGTTAAAATGGGGTGTGGGATGGACAGACAGATTGGTGCGGCACCAGCAGTTAAGCAGGCGTTGTACCGGACCAGCATGGTGAAGAGGGAGCTGAGCTGGAAGGCAAGGCTTTCTATTTACCCATCGATCTACGTTCCAACCCTCACCTGTGGTCATGAGCTTTGGGTAGCGACCAAAAGAATGAGATACAAGTGGCAGAAAAGAGTTTCCTCTGTAGGGCGGCTGGGCTGAGCCTTAAAACAGTATTATACTTTCCGTCCACAAGTGTGCGGGGTTCTGCGGGGACAATGTGATGTAAATTTCGTCATCAGAGTGTGTACATGTCATGTAATTGGAGATCTTGTCACCTACCAATCGTCTGGAAATTTCTAAATGCAATGTCATTACTTGAACGGTGGTGAGAACAGTTGCAAACTAACCTACACCCCTTACGTTCTGGGGCCTTCAGACCACAACGCGACACTGCAGTCTGAAGTTCAACTGAGTTGAACTTAGCTCCCTGAAGACTTTTGGTTTGGTTTAGTAATGGATGTTTTCTCTAATTGTTTCAACCCAGTTTTAGCAACGAAAGCTGGGTGATTTTCCTCAGGCTGTACTGAGTGAAGAGTCTAGTGTCAGGCGTAAGAAAAAATATATCACATCTTGTTTTTGTTTCATAATTTGAGAATTAAGTCGAAATACCATTTCAACTTTATTCTCAACATTTCGACTTTATTCTCAACATTTCGACTTTATTCTCAACATTTCGACTTTATTCTCAACATTTCAACTTTATTCTCAAAAAAAAATCTAATACTAAAAGTTTGACTCAACATTTCAACTTTATTTCCAAAATGCAAAAGTAACAAAAAAAACCCTTTCTCCTCTCAGTTATTTCCCTGGCCCTAATACTCTTCCATACTATGCTCTTGTCATTATTAAGAGAGCGATGCTGGACATAAGAGTTGCTAAACTATACAAGTGTGCAATATCTGCATCATAAAGTGTTCTTTTTAAATGCAACTGAGCAAACGTGTATACCCACTGTCAATAAAAGGGCCCAAAGTGGCTGGCGAGGCAGAGGCCAGGTCACACACCTTGACCTGTGCTGTCAGTCACATGCTGTGTCAGTGAGGTATCTGCCGCCATGAAACCTTCACAATTCCAACTGTCCAGCTCACACCACTCACAGAGTGCCTCCTGGCCTACTGGCAGCATATTTATCTTTATTTTTAAACATTATACTCATTTTATCATATTTATTTGAACTTAGTTTAAGTGTAAATATTGGTTTGAAGATCACGTAAGAAAGACGTATACACTGCTTTTAAAGAAAAATGTGTGTGTTTCACAGGATGGGGAAAAACTTGATGTGTAAATGGTGTTTGTGTTGACTGACTTTAGAAAGATGTACCAACTGCATGATTTATAAAGTATTTTTTCTAAAAAACAAAAAAAAACAAAAAAAACCCTGACTGATGTTTTTTTTTTTTTTTTTTTTTTTGGTTTTGGGTGTATTTCTCAACACTTGTTCAGAGCGGTTCATGGCCTCGGTGGACCGGACAGAAATAGGGTCATCATGTGAGTGGTAAGAATAGACTTGCCAGCGGTATGAAGCATGGCTGCATTTTAACAGTCAGTCATAAGGTTGGGAAATGTCACTGCAGGCAAAGGGCAGAGTTTCGTCTGAACTTTAAAGCTTTCCAGTATTTCCCCCTGTGCCCTCTGACCTGCAGTGTGGAAGCAAAGCCAAACGTTAGAGTTGGGGTGAGAGCCAGAGGGAGTGACACAGATCATTGGAACTCTAAGAGGAAATCTACAGAAGCCCTGAGAATTCTGATGAAATGTTTTCTCTCCCGTGTTTATGACGAACAGAGAGAAAATTATAGCTGCTGCGCAGCAATGGTCGGGGCCGGGCAATTTTAGGCAAAATTAGGCAATTTCTGAGCAACAAGCAGAGTGTAGGAAGATGAAAAAAAGGTGGCATTCTAATGTGCATTTTACATCAGTTGAGGCTTGAACTCACAATTTCTGGCACAAGAGACTCTGCATATTGACTGATAGCTAAGCCAAATAAACAGGGAAAAGAGACAAGGGATAACAGGGAAAACGTGTTGATAAAGAGTATTTGTCTCTCCGTGAAACTGCCTGGATCATAATTATTTTAACCTTAGTAGTCTCTAATTGCATTGCAATGCACAATGCAATGAACATTGAAAATGTATTTAGCAAGAATTTGCAAGTATATGTTTACAATACCGTTTACAGTCAAACATTTTGATGCACTGTAGGCTCAGTTTTCAATAAATCAAAAATCTGTGTGGATGGTTTGTGTAGGACAGTCTGAAGATGCTCTGTAGCAAGTTTGGTGTCAATTGAGCAAAAATTGTGGGAGGAGATAGGTTTAATAAGTTTTAAGTGTGATGGACTTCATAATTTGCAATAGGTTTAAATGTACAAAAGTTTCTTCAGTATTGGGGCTACTTTTGGTGAAAGTTGTAAATCTGTAGCACATATGGTTGATTTGTTATGAATTTTCAAAATTTTTGAACTTTAGAGGCTTGCTGTAGCGCCACCATCAGGACTATTGGCCTGTTTTTGCAGCTGAGGCAATCTGACATGGGACTGGACCTTTGTGCAAAGTTTGGTCATTTTTCGCGCATGGGAAGTAGGATTTCCTCGGAAGAAGAAAGAAAGAAAGAAGAAAGAAGAACACTGAGGATAACAATAGGGGTCCGGGCAGCCTAAGCTGCCTAATTATGATTTTTTTTTTTTTTGTCAGGATCATTTCTACCTGATTGTTGTTGTAATACTCATTTCTGCCATAAGATACTGAAAAGCACTGTTACCCCATTAGGACTAAAACTTCATGTTTTCCTCCAGGTGAGTCTCGCCAACAAACACCTGATCCTGACCATTTTTTCACCTGTTTTCAGATGAAAACTAGAATCAATGCTTCACAGTTGTTTGTCTCCACCAACCAGAGAAGATGCACGTTACAATCATGTCTGTCCAGACTCATATAATGTCTGTAGTGAAGACTTAAAATTAACTTAATAAAAGACATTCAGTGTTTTTCTGGGCAAAAATTAAGTTATCACTAAACTGACATGTTTGAGTCCAGTGAGTAAGAAGCATGCTGTCTTCATTTAGAGACTATTTTTACAGAGGAGGACAGAGAGATAGCTGGACATTATGATGTCACGGTGAGGTTGACTTGAAAAAAGAGTACTGAAAATCTGTACTCAAGTACAAGTACTGTAACATCACTAAAATATTACTCAATTCAAGTAAAAGTACTGGTGTTAGAAATATACTTAAGTAAAAGTACAAAGTGTTGCAAAAACTATTCTAAAAATTAGTTACTTCTAACCTTTGATGTCACAGTCACTGTGACATACAAACTAAGGTTACAAATTTTGTGCATTTTCCTGAACCTTTTTTTTTTTTTTCATTTTAAGTCTAAGTTAAATTTTTCTTATTCAACAAATGGCTCCAACAGACAAAACAATGTCAGACAAGGTGCAGTTCCCGCCATGACTATTGATTAAATATCCATGAAAACATTTTTAATCAGTTAAATTCTAAATGGCAATTAATTGATTAATGATTGATCATTAACATCCCTACTCCAAACTTGTGCTTATTCAGCATTTGGTATTGTTTTTCATTTGTATGTTACTGTTTTCATTGGTCCGTTTGTGATCAGATCATCTTATTGGCTACTAAAATGCAGAAGAAAGGTTTGGATGTTTGGATGTTAATTCAAATTGTACTCAGTACTCAACTATGATTTTAAAAGTAACTAAATAGATTACAGCTTGTAATGAAGACTGAAATACGAGTAAAAGTACAGACTTGGAAATACACTCAAGTACCCAAAAAACTACTTAATTACAGTAATTTGAGTATTTGCAATTAGTTACTTCCACCCCTGCTTTTGACCTTTTGGATATAAAATGTCATCACCTCAATATTTTATCCTGTTAGATGTGTGTGTGTGTAAATTTGGCATAATTAGTGTATGAATTCTTGAGTTAAATGTGTTTTGTGTCGAAGTGACCTTTGGCCACCAAAATCAAATCATTTGAAGCAAATTTGAAGAAATTCTCTGAAGGTGCTCTGTGACATTGCGTTTACTAGAATGAATGTACACATGTACATACGAAAAACCTGAAAACATTCTCTCTAGCTACAGCTGTTACAGGTGCAGAGACATAACAAAAGTAACTTTTAAAAAAAGATAATGGAAAAACTTTTTTCACCTGATCCCATTTAATCCCATCGGTCACAGTACGAATACGAATACGAATACGAATACGAAATACTTTATTGATCCCCAAGGGGAAATTCATTTGTCTGTGGTCTCATCTATTTGTATAAGAATTATAGAGTCTGATGGCAGTTGGTATGAAAGATCTTCTGTATCTCTCTGTCCTACAACGAAGAGAGAGAAGCCTTCCACCACCATTATTTCTTTGGTCCATCAAGGTGTTATGCAGTGGATGATCCATGTTGTTTAGGATGGCCTCCACCGTCCTCATTGTGTCTCTCTCCACAACTTCCTCCAGAGAGTCCATCCTTACTCCGATCACAGAGCCAGCCTTTTTTACAAGCTTATCCAGCC
Organism: Lutjanus argentimaculatus; assembly: GCA_034769285.1. Taxonomy (NCBI): domain Eukaryota; kingdom Metazoa; phylum Chordata; class Actinopteri; order Lutjaniformes; family Lutjanidae; genus Lutjanus; species Lutjanus argentimaculatus. The sequence goes on along the minus strand of JAWZSL010000031.1, from coordinate 5,487,792 downwards.
TCCTTGCTTGCTTTTTTCCCAAACTTCCTCCCCAGCAGACTGCAGCATAAAATAAAACACTTCCCACAATAGACTGATAAAACATCTGCAGCATCTTACTGCAGATGTTTAGAGATCTGAGCTTCCTTAGGAAAAAGAGGCGGCTCTGCCCCTTTTTGTAGAATGCATCTGTGTTAAGGGACCAGTCCAGCTTGTTATCCAGGTGTACACCAAGATATTTATAGTTTGTTACCACCTCGATGTCCACTCCACAAGTGTTCACAGGCTGAAGAGAGGGCTTGGATCTACGGAAATCAATGACCATTTCCTTTGTCTTTGATGTGTTTAGTATGAGGCAGTTTTTATGACTCCAGTCACTGAAGGATTTTATCAAATCCTATATTCAGATTCCTGTCCATTCCTTATACAAGCTACAATAGCAGTGTCATCTGAGTATTTCTGGATGTGGCAGGACTCAGAGTTATATTTAAAGTCTGCTGTATACAATGTGAACAGGAATGGAGCCAGGACAGTCCCTTGTGGAGCCCCTGTGCTGCTCATTAATGTCCCAGAAAAACAGTTCCCTAACCTGACAAACTGTGGCCTTTCTGTCAGGTAATCCGTGATCCAGGAGACAAAGGAAGAAACCACTCCCATCTCTATGAGCTTGTTTTTGAGTATGTTGGGTTGGATGGTATTAAATGCGCTTGAAAAGTCAAAAAACATAGTTCTTACATAAGCGCCAGATTCTTCCAAATGAGAGAGGGAACGGTGGAGCATGTAGAGTACTGCATCATTCACTCCAATGTGTTCTTTGTAGGCAAACTGCAGGGGATCGAGTTTGTCTTTGACCTCAGGCCTCAGAAGACGTAGAATCAGCCGCTCCAGGGTTTTCATGATGTGTGAAGTAAGGGCCACCGGTCTGTAGTCATTTAGTTCAGCTGGACATTTTCTTTTTGGTACCGGGACAATACAAGATGTTTTCCACAGAGCCGGCACCCGCCCCAGCTGTAGACTCAGGTTGAAGATTTTGTGAAGAGGTTGGCACAGTTGGGCAGCACAGTCTTTAAGCAGCCTTGGACACACACCATCAGGGCCAGCTGCCTTCCCAGAGCAAAGTCTCCCGAGCTCCAACCTCACCCCTGTCTCAGTGACAAACAAGGGTGGAGGAACAGGTGTGTGAAGAGGAGTAGCTGCAGTCGCGGAAATGTACCCATGTGGAGGAGGAGGTGGAGGCGGAGTCATGATGGAGATGCCCAGATGTTGTTGAAGAGGAGCCATGGTGGAGGAACACACTTGTGGAGGAGGAGGAGGAGGAGGAGCCATGATGGAGATGCCCAGATGTTGAAGAGGAGGCATGGTGGAGGAACACACTTGTGGAGGAGGAGGAGGAGGAGGAGGAGGAGGAGGAGGAGCCATGGTGGAGATGCCCAGATGTTGTTGAAGAGGAGCCATGGTGGAGGAACACACTTGTGGTGGAGGAGGAGGAGGAGCCATGATGGAGATGCCCGGATGTTGTTGAAGAGGAGGCATGGTGGAGGAACACACTTGTGGAGAAGGAGGGGGAGGAGGAGGAGGAGGAGCCATGATGGAGATGTCCAGATGTTGTTGAAGAGGAGCCATGGTGGAGATGCCCACATGTTGAAGAGGAGGAGGAGGAGGAGGAGGAGCGGCAGTGGAATGGGATGTGACCTCAGTGTCAAACCTGTTGAAGAACTGATTGAGTTCATCAGCTCTTTCCACATCACCCACGATTGGCTGTCTTTTCTTTTTGTTGTAGCCAGAGATGGTATTTATTTCTCTCCACACCTCACGGATGTTGTTATGATGTAAATTCTTCTCTATCTTCTTTTTGTATTCCACCTTTGCCATCGTCAATCTCTTCTTCAGCTCATGTTGCACCTGTTTGAGCCGTTCTTTGTCACCCTCTCTAAAAGCTTCCTTTTTCTGATTGAGGATTGCCTTTATGTCACTTGTGATCCAGGGTTTGTTATTGGGGGAAACAGCGTACAGTCTTTGTAGGTATGACTGTGTCTCTACAGAAGTTGATGTACTCAGTGAAACAATCAGCCTGTCTATCAATGTCCATACTGTTCTCATCTGTTTCCAGAAGCACATCCCAATCAGTGCGTTCAAAGCAGTCCTTTAGAGCCTCATTAGCCTCAGGTGTCCATTTCCTTACAGTGAGTGTAGTTGTAGGTTCCCTTTGTACACAGGGTTTGTAACAGGTCTGCAGAAGAACCAAGTTGTGATCTGACCTGCCCAGTGGTGGTAAGGCAGTATCTCTGTAAGCTTCTTTGACATTGGCATACAGCAGATCAAGGGTTTTGTTTTCTCTTGTAGCACAGTTAACAAATTGTGTAAATCCAGTCAGGTGGGAGGAGAGGGTAACATGGTTGAAGTCTCCAGATATTATTATAAGTGCCTCAGGGTGTTTAGTCTGTATCCTAGCAACAAATTCATGCAGAATTTCACATGGAACATCAGCCGTTGCCTTGGGAGGGATGTACACAAGTATTGTTATTATATGACCAAATTCTCTTGGTACATAATATGGCTGCATTCCAACTGCCAATAATTCAATATCTGGACAGCATATCTTCTCCTTGACAGTAATATGTGCAGGATTACACCATCTCTGGTTCACAAATAAGGCCAGTCCTCCTCCTTTTTTCTTGCCACTAGCCTTTGCATCTCTGTCTGACCGTATGAGAGTGAAGCCAGGTATATCCACAATGGAATCCGAGATGTTATTATTCAACCAGGTCTCAGTAAAACACATCAGGCTGCACTCACGGTACACTTTCTGAGTCTTCACCAATATCTCCAACTCCTCACTTTTGTTGGGCAGAGAGTTGACATTCCCCATGATGACTGATGGCAGAACGGGCTTGTATCTCCATTTCCTTGCCTTTAACTTTGCACCAGCACGGCAACCACGAAAGCTCCTCCTTATCTCAGCTGGAATACGAATACGAAATACTTTACGAATACGAAATACTTTATTGATCCCCAAGGGGAAATTCATTTGTCTGTAGTCTCATCTATTTGTATAAGAATTATAGAGTCTGATGGCAGTTGGTATGAAAGATCTTCTGTATCTCTCTGTCCTACAACGAAGAGAGAGAAGCCTTCCACCACCATTATTTCTTTGGTCCATCAAGGTGTTATGCAGTGGATGATCCATGTTGTTTAGGATGGCCTCCACCGTCCTCATTGTGTCTCTCTCCACAACTTCCTCCAGAGAGTCCATCCTTACTCCGATCACAGAGCCAGCCTTTTTCACAAGCTTATCCAGCCTCCTTGCTTGCTTTTTTCCCAAACTTCCTCCCCAGCAGACTGCAGCATAAAATAAAACACTTGCCACAATAGACTGATAAAACATCTGCAGCATCTTACTGCAGATGTTTAGAGATCTGAGCTTCCTTAGGAAAAAGAGGCGGCTCTGCCCCTTTTTGTAGAGTGCATCTGAGTTAAGGGACCAGTCCAGCTTGTTATCCAGGTGTACACCAAGATATTTATAGTTTGTTACCACCTCGATGTCCACTCCACAAGTGTTCACAGGCTGAAGAGGGGGCTTGGATCTACGGAAATCAATGACCATTTCCTTTGTCTTTGATGTGTTTAGTATGAGGCAGTTTTTATGACTCCAGTCACTGAAGGATTTTATCAAATCCCTATATTCAGATTCCTGTCCATTCCTTATACAAGCTACAATAGCAGTGTCATCTGAGTATTTCTGGATGTGGCAGGACTCAGAGTTATATTTAAAGTCTGCTGTATACAATGTGAACAGGAATGGAGCCAGGACAGTCCCTTGTGGAGCCCCTGTGCTGCTCATTAATGTCCCAGAAAAAACAGTTCCCTAACCTGACAAACTGTGGCCTTTCTGTCAGGTAATCGTGATCCAGGAGACAAAGGAAGAAACCACTCCCATCTCTATGAGCTTGTTTTTGAGTATGTTGGGTTGGATGGTATTAAATGCGCTTGAAAAGTCAAAAAACATAATTCTTACATAAGCGCCAGATTCTTCCAAATGAGAGAGGGAACGGTGGAGCATGTAGAGTACTGCATCATTCACTCCAATGTGTTCTTTGTAGGCAAACTGCAGGGGATCGAGTTTGTCTTTGACCTCAGGCCTCAGAAGACGTAGAATCAGCCGCTCCAGGGTTTTCATGATGTGTGAAGTAAGGGCCACCGGTCTGTAGTCATTTAGTTCAGCTGGACATTTTCTTTTTGGTACCGGGACAATACAAGATGTTTTCCACAGAGCCGGCACCCGCCCCAGCTGTAGACTCAGGTTGAAGATTTTGTGAAGAGGTTGGCACAGTTGGGCAGCACAGTCTTTAAGCAGCCTTGGACACACACCATCTGGGCCAGCTGCCTTCCCAGAGCAAAGTCTCCCGAGCTCCAACCTCACCCCTGTCTCAGTGACAAACAAGGGTGGAGGAACAGGTGTGTGAAGAGGAGTAGCTACAGTCGCGGGAAATGTACCCATGTGGAGGAGGAGGTGGAGGCGGACTCATGATGGAGATGCCCAGATGTTGTTGAAGAGGAGCCATGGTGGAGGAACACACTTGTGGAGGAGGAGGAGGAGGAGGAGCCATGATGGAGATGCCCAGATGTTGTTGAAGAGGAGGCATGGTGGAGGAACACACTTGTGGAGGAGGAGGAGGAGGAGGAGGAGGAGGAGGAGCCATGGTGGAGATGCCCAGATGTTGTTGAAGAGGAGCCATGGTGGAGGAACACACTTGTGGTGGAGGAGGAGGAGGAGCCATGATGGAGATGCCCAGATGTTGTTGAAGAGGAGGCATGGTGGAGGAACACACTTGTGGAGAAGGAGGGGGAGGAAGAGGAGGAGGAGCCATGGTGGAGATGCCCAGATGTTGTTGAAGAGGAGCCATGGTGGAGATGTCCAGATGTTGTTGAAGAGGAGCCATGGTGGAGATGCCCACATGTTGAAGAGGAGGAGGAGGAGGAGGAGGAGCGGCAGTGGAATGGGATGTGACCTCAGTGTCAAACCTGTTGAAGAACTGATTGAGTTCATCAGCTCTTTCCACATCACCCACGATTGGCTGTCTTTTCTTTTTGTTGTAGCCAGAGATGGTATTTATTTCTCTCCACACCTCATGGATGTTGTTATGATGTAAATTCTTCTCTATCTTCTTTTTGTATTCCACCTTTGCCATCGTCAATCTCTTCTTCAGCTCATGTTGCACCTGTTTGAGCCGTTCTTTGTCACCCTCTCTAAAAGCTTCCTTTTTCTGATTGAGGATTGCCTTTATGTCACTTGTGATCCAGGGTTTGTTATTGGGGAAACAGCGTACAGTCTTTGTAGGTATGACTGTGTCTCTACAGAAGTTGATGTACTCAGTGAAACAATCAGCCTGTCTATCAATGTCCATACTGTTCTCATCTGTTTCCAGAAGCACATCCCAATCAGTGCGTTCAAAGCAGTCCTTTAGAGCCTCACTAGCCTCAGGTGTCCATTTCCTTACAGTGAGTGTAGTTGTAGGTTCCCTTTGCACACAGGGTTTGTAACAGGTCTGCAGAAGAACCAAGTTGTGATCTGACCTGCCCAGTGGTGGTAAGGCAGTATCTCTGTAAGCTTCTTTGACATTGGCATACAGCAGATCAAGGGTTTTGTTTTCTCTTGTAGCACAGTTAACAAATTGTGTAAATCCAGTCAGGTGGGAGGAGAGGGTAACATGGTTGAAGTCTCCAGATATTATTATAAGTGCCTCAGGGTGTTAGTCTGTATCCTAGCAACAAATTCATGCAGAATTTCACATGGAACATCAGCCGTTGCCTTGGGAGGGATGTACACAAGTATTGTTATTATATGACCAAATTCTCTTGGTACATAATATGGCCGCATTCCAACTGCCAATAATTCAATATCTGGACAGCATATCTTCTCCTTGACAGTAATATGTGCAGGATTACACCATCTCTGGTTCACAAATAAGGCCAGTCCTCCTCCTTTTTCTTGCCACTAGCCTTTGCATCTCTGTCTGACCGTATGAGAGTGAAGCCAGGTATATCCACAATGGAATCCGAGATGTTATTATTCAACCAGGTCTCAGTAAAACACATCAGGCTGCACTCACGGTACACTTTCTGAGTCTTCACCATATCTCCAGCTCCTCACTTTTGTTGGGCAGAGAGTTGACATTCCCCATGATGACTGATGGCAGAACGGGCTTGTATCTCCATTTCCTTGCCTTTAACTTTGCACCAGCACGGCAACCACGAAAGTCCTCCTTATCTCAGCTGGAATAGGGTAATATACTCCAGATTTGCTCCATTTCAATGAAAAAAAGCTCTTCTTTCGAATAAACTCTTCTCTCCACAGAAATATCCATCAGTAGATGTAAAAAAATCAGATAAAAAGCGACAAAAATAACAAAAATAACAAAGATTTTGAGAGCTACCAGACTTTGCTGCAACCTGTAAGTGCGCAGATTCTAGAATCCAGGACTGACCACAGAAAGTTTTTCAGCAATAAGCTCTAAAAATGTTAGTCAATGATGTATCAATGCATTTCCAACAAATATTTAAATAAAAAGGATCTCCACGAAATATGTGCAGTATCACATGATTAGTTATCACATGACCAGAGCTGTGTATTTCATGGATGCACCATAAGAAGAAGATGGCTGCATCAATTCCTGCAAACAAAAGGTTATCAAAGTATGCCTGGATATTTTCATGTTTGGGGAAAAAATCATGATTAAATCAAACATTTTTGATTTTTGAGTCTCATTCACAGGATGTCAAATACCAACATTTTGGGTTGGTAAAGCACCCTGAGCAATGACTGTAAATAAAGATGGACACTTCCTCCCATGGTACAAAAATAGAGCCAAAATATCACAGCTGATATATTATAAGTCTGTGAATATCCCAGATAGGAGCGCTGCCATCATGTGTGGTGGCATCATTTGGAGCCAGGGCTCTGTGCAGTAGTAACCCATGTTGGAGCCACGGTATCAAGTTATTGTCAAAAGAGACATATTTCTATTGTACCTTATTTATTTTAAATCTTTTTTTGACAGCTCAGCTGTCAATCATGGCATGACACCCTTTTTGTCCTCAAATATCTAATTAAAATCAAAATGATCAGAAAAATGAACCCCTGAACAAACAACAGCGAGAGAAGAATTACCTAAAATGATAGAAAAGTATCTTTCAAAAAGATTTGATGTTTAGTTTGGCCTGTGTCCCACTCTTAACATCAGGAGGCAGGATTTCTGACCTGTACTGCAGCCAGCCACCAGGGGGCCACAGAGATGCTTTGGATTCACGTGTGGGGAGCTGTGATCCTGTCCACTTCTATGTTGTTCATCCTGAGCCATGAAAATAAGGAAAATACAGGCAGAGAACACCACCAAAACACTGACAGTGATGATGAGGATTATGTTCAAGTCCACACATTATTTTAAAGAAAAATGTTGCATATTATGTCTTTAAGTCAAAACACAGGAGAGAAAACAATTTAGATAAGACTTAAAAATGAATAATCAGATTTCTTTTATTCTTAATTTCCTCCCTCAAGGTTTCTGTAAGAAATCAGTAAAGTACATTTTAAACACAAGGCAGATGGTTTTTAGTAGATTTACAGGTTTTCTTACAGATTTACAGAAAGATGAATGAGGCAGGGCAGGTGGAGCTGAACATACAGCCTCCAGGATTCATTACACTTAATGAACAATTGAAACATTTTTGGTTACAAGATATTTTTAACTGCTGTTTGACAAGATGAACTGAGTGTTTTAAGATGTTTTAAGCCCAACTGCTCAGAAGAATTGCAATTTGAACATCTACAACTCAAGGAAAACTGTTCAGCTGTTCAAACTATCAGCCAGATTTGATGGAAAGCTGTAGATCGGCTACTAAACAGACCATGTGGTGTGATTACTGTTTCCAAAATGAAGAATGAACTTTGAACCCCAGCTAATGAACAGGAACAACAAACGTGAACAATTGAATTTATTAAATAAAAAAAAAACAATCACCATTAATCATGACTACATTATACAGCAACACAAGTTGAATGATCACTGCTGTTTGCCACTTTGCAAAGCAATAATGTTCTGAAAAAGAAACATCACCTGTGAACTTTCTGTAAGTTAATAAACTGTAGTTTTCTTGCTATCAGTGTCACTTGTGACTCATAGTTAAAGCCAAGTGCAGACGTGTGAGCCGTGTCGCACAAATGAAGGTCAATGTTTATCAGAACAAGGACGCCACAGGATTTCACATTTAGACTCTGGAGACCAAACTGGTTTGTAACTTGAGCTCTGCCTCATGAGCCTGTCAGACTCCTCCCCCATCACATACAATCAGCTGCAGCTTATAAAGATCATTAATGACCCTCAGCCTGATGGTCAGCGACAAAACTCTATGCTGCATGCATGAAAATGACTCACAAAGACTTAAAAGCACCAGTAAACATTTCAATTTCACATCGTTTTAAACAGGCCCCTAGAGACACTCACACTCTGGTCATTTAGGCACTCTTCATCCAGCTGTGCTCATTTTTCAAGGGAACATCTGAAAATACAAGGTAGCATCACCTCAGAGACACAGTCATAGAAAATGCTCAAGCTCTGTAAGAAAATTGGTTTAATTAAATCAAATGACAGACTTGATATTATCACACATAATATTATCTGAGAAAAAACATGACGGATATATAAAAACAAAAACAATTAACAGAACACTATGACAAAAATAAAGGACAGTGACACAATTCTGGCTAGGCATCATTTCTCTGCGCAGTAATACAGAGCATCATGTGTGAACTATGTTAGTTTCTTCTCAGATGACTTTAATCACATCACTGGGCTCTCACAGAGATCAAAGTGGTCTCACTGTCTGTTGGGTGGTTTTCATGATCGACTGAGTCAGAGCAGATGTTGATGGGTGTTTGAGCTGGAGTCTGATGGGTTTGATGGGCTGTCCTCAGTTTGTTGAACACACTGGCTCCTCCTCCAGAGACCTGGAAAAGAGGCAGAATGCGGTGGGGGGGGTCATCATCAACTATTTGCATCTCCAACACTCATGGCCAGTAAGTCAGTCAGTGTGGGCAGAGTTTGGTGGAGGTGGGTGCAGGTTCTTGGAGGATTCTTAGTTCCTCAGCCACCCTCAGCACCACTCTGCCCTGTTATAGTCTGTACAGCAGGTCAGGAGGACTGGCTTAGAAACCCATGCCACCTCCCATACCGCCCATGCCTCCATGCCACCATGCCGCCCATGCCTCCTGGCATTTCCTTCTCCTCCTTGGGTATCTCTGTAACTACGGCCTCAGCAGTGGAGAGGAGGGACGCTACTCCTGCAGCGTCCAGCAGGGCCGTCCTCACCACCTGAGGAGGAAGGAGACGAGGTTACAGCATTTCTATGATCTACATGAGACACATCACAACACATATGGTTATTTTTTATTATGCTGGAAAATATATTTTAAAAGATTTAATTTTGCAACAGGCCAACCTCCTGGTGATAAATATTTTATTAAATGTAGACGTCTTAGAGTTGACAAAATGTCATTGTTTCATTTCACAGCACAGTCATAGTGATCAGCCATTTTATTTTTTAAAGTTGCTCAGAGTTCTCTTCATGCTAATCAAACTATACATTTTTAAACCACAACTCTCCAGGGCTGCAACTAACAATTATTTTCAGTCAATTAATCTGTCAATTATTTTCGATTAATCAATTAATAGTTGTTTGTTTTAAAATGTTTGTTTTACCCACAACTCAAAAATATTCAGTGTACTGTCAGAGGAGTAAAGAAACCAGAAAATATTCACAATAAAGAAGAAAAATTACTCAAACCGATTCACTGATTATCAAAATAGCTGCCGATTAATTTAATAATCGATAATCACTGCTGCTTTATAATTCTTATTTAGCTTTAATTTAGAAGGGCTACGGAGTTGCCATGTTATAGTTGACACACATCTGATTGAAATATTATTTAATGAATTTGTCTATTCCTGCCTTTTTTAAACCAGGAAGTGAGACTGTGGTCCTTGGGTTTTGGCTAACTCTGGTGGTTTTGATGGAAATCTGGGGCACAACTTTAAAGGATCAACATTTTTGTTAAAAAAGAAAAGATTTCAAAACTAAGATGATCATAATAGCATGTTTATACCTGTTATCAGCAGAACTTGACATTTTCACACTTTTTTAAAATTGTTTCTTGTCTGGGACAAGGCTGTCTCCTGGCACAGAGCAAGTTCACTTCATAAATGACATATTTCACATGTAAAATTCTTAAAGAATAAATTTTCACCAAAAAATTGGAATTAGAGTGTTGGTATTAATAATTCTTTGTTTTTTTTTTTGTTAGGACATGATTTGTACAAATTCTCAGGACTGGGTGGTGTTTATAATTAGGGCTCAGGACAGGATGAACATGTATTGCAAAGGTTTTTTTTTTGTTTGTTTGTTTGTTTTTTTTTGGACAATGGACCTGAGTGGTTGAATGGGCCCTTGCAAAGGACACCACATTGTTTTTTTAGGAAGCTGTCAATCTAACATGATCAGCCACACATACAGTGTTGAGAAATAGTGTAAATGGGAAAATGAGCCGTATTTTTGAACAAGGTTTTCTGATGGTTATGAACATTTTTGTAAAGATTTTTGTGGGTGTTTAATGGGACTTAACTTTAATATCATATATTCATTTTACTATTTCAGTCCACATTTCCAGAGGCTTTAGTGGGAACATTATCATTTTCATGTCAAAACCACTCAATTACATCAAATCAATTTAAACTGATTGGCCAAATATCACAAATCAAATCATATCAATATTTTCCAGAGGTCTGAACAATCTGTAGAGTCTGAGACTGCTGACCAGTAGTCATGCAGTATTGACCTGATTTAAATCTCAAATCAGGCTACAGATGAGACATCAGCAGTCACTAGAATACAATCTACCCTTCATCATGTTTCTGTTCACATGTGTAGTCGGGAAACGTTCACCACACCAGGTTTTTTCCACATTGATCAGCACTGGCTGTACCTTGGTGGGGTCGATGATGCCCTTCTCCACCATGTTGACGTACTCTCCCTGCATGGCGTCGTAGCCGAGCTCAGCTGATCCCTGCAGGATCTTCTCCACTACCAGAGAACCCTCCACACCTGCGTTCTTAGCAATGGTCATGGCAGGGATACGGAGTGCCCGTCTGATGATGTCCACACCTGTTTGGAACGAGGAACACAGGAAGTCAGATTCATGAAAATGACTGAGTAGAAAAATCAATCGGTGTGTTTCAGGGTTGTGAAAGTGACGGTTCGTGCTAAAAGTGAGATGACATATCCTTTATTCTCACACTGCTCACTCTACCTGAACACAGTCAATCATTGTGCTTTGTGTTTCATTACAGGAGACAAATATCATCACATCATAACAACAGGAGAACTACACTCTTTAACATACTTTATTTGTAAAGGTCTACAGCAAAATCTGCCTCAGCATCTCTCAGCTCACCAGAGTCTGTTCACTCCAGTTCTGAATTTCTTCCTCTACTTTTCACTTTGGAAACTGAATCCATGACAGAGGATTTTGTGGCTGGAATGATTAACCCCACTGGCCAATTTCAAACCTTTAACTTTAAGTCTATTTTCTTTTGCAAAGAGATCACCTGATTAAATAAATGGTTCCCACATTTTTACCAACGAATTTGTGTGGAAGCAACGCGACACATCTGAGGTGCTGCCTGCTTCAATCCAGTGCCAATGTTAGTCAACTGGGCTGAAGTCTGCAGTCAGTCTGAGCCTTCCTGAGTCCGGGTGGGGGTGCAATTCACTACAACCACAGACTGTATATAAAATAGGATCTCAACCTATTTAATGCACATATTACATACACTACATATTGCTGCTTCAATTCCAAACCATTTCCAGACCTGTGAAACTGTTTTTTCTCATTTCATAAAATAAAAGGTAAAAGATAAAATGGGGTGTTGAGTTACTCTTTAAAGATTAACTGCATTCTCAAATGTTGATAAGAAATATCATTGCTACATAATATAGTTTCAGTAGATTTGAGCCTCTGCATGTGTCTTACTAACCGATCTTCTGGTCAGCGTTGGCAGGTTTGAGGGTATCGAGGGATGGGATGCAGCGCAGCAGGGCGACAGCCTCCACCTGGTACGATGCCCTCCTCCACAGCAGCCCGGGTGGCATTCAGAGCATCTGTCACACGGTCCTTCTTCTCGTTCACCTCCACATCACTCGTTCCTCCAACCTGAAATAAAGAACATGCATCACAATTTTGTTTTTCTACAAGAAAAGTCAATAATTACATTTAAACGTTTGAGGCGTACCTTGAGTACAGCCACGCCATCAGACAGCTTGGCCAGCCTCTCGTTGAGTTTCTCCTTCTCGTAGTCACTGGTGGTGCTCTCCAGCTGCTCAGCGATCTCTGCTGCCCGTTTCTCAACTTCAGCTGGGTTGCCTCCTCCCCTCAGCAGCAGGGTGTCGTCTTTGGTAATCTGCACCTCACCAACCTTGCCGAAGTCGTGGGCCTGGATGTCTTCGAGGGCCAGGCCCAGAGACTCATCTCCAAACACCTGCAGAGAGGGAAGGATAAATACATTTAGAGTATGTCTGCATGTCCTCTATTACATGTGACAGTCAAGTCACAGACTCCATAATAGAGCTGTGATGATTAGTTCACCAAAGGACAATTACTTGGCAACTATTTAAATAATCGACTAATCATTTCTGTCTTTTTTCAAGCAAAAATGTTACATTTGCTGGTTACAGTTTCAAATGTGAGGACTTGCTGCCCCTCTTTGGCATTTATGACAGTAAATAAAGAGTCTCTGGGTTGTGGACAGTTGGTTGGACAAAAGAAGTGATGTGAAGACGTCATTTTGGGCTCTGAGCATTTTTTTGACAATTAATTGATTTTGGACATATTATGCAGATTTATGAATAATTAAAATAATTGTTAGGTGCAGCCCTGCTCCAAATTGAATTTCAGATGTACAGAATTAGCACAGAAATTCTCAAGTGACTGATATTGAGAAGTGGACTTACAGTGCCCCCGGTGGCGATGGCCATATCCCTCAGCTGGTTCTTCCTGTTGTCCCCGAAGCCCGGGGCTTTAACTGCCACCACCTGCAGCCCAACCTTGAGCCTGCAAATGAAGTCGATGAATACTCACCACATTAAGTTCTTATTCAAACCTTCAGTGTGATATGGTCTGTCATCTTGATAATCTATTCAAGCTAGGGGTGTGGACAAACTGCTGATTTTAGGTCACGACTGATCTTGAAAGCGCCCAAAAGCTACTTTTCAGGTGAACTGTACGGACAGCTGTATTTAATGTCCTCCATCTTCTGCTGACAAACTTCACATAAGCTCACTGACTAGCAGATCTTGCTACAAACAAACAGTGATGATGTTCACTCAGAACTGAATTAATTACTTTAATCTCAGGTTTTAATCATTTTGAAAACCTGTGCAGAATCTATAACACTACATTATATTATTTTAATGGTGCAAAGGAGAAATTCAGAGGCTGGAGGAAACAAACATGACATACCTGTTGAGAACCAAAGTGCTGAGGGCCTCTCCGTCCACATCCTCAGCAACAATAACCAGTGGTTTGCGGTGCTGGTTGGCGATCTCCAGGGCTGGCACGATGCTCTGCACACTGGAGATCTTCTTCTCACTCAGCAGCAGGTAGGCATCCTGGAACTCACACTTCTGGCCTGGAAACAGAAAATAGATTCATCATGGTTATTTTGGTATTATACTTTTGGGCCTAGTGTTCAACACACAAGTTTGGATTAAAGGGATAGTCTGCATTATTTGAAGTGTGGTTGTATGAGGTACATACCATAGTCAGTAGTGGTTATAATGACTAATCGATGACCAATAAATTGCTCATTAAGAATTTGAATTTAATTGATCTACTAACAAAGATCTGCAGTGTAACAGATTATTATTATTATTGTTGTTATGAGCACATTCAGCATGTTATCTGACATTCAAGTATATGTGTTTAATATGCAGGCCTTTACATCTCTTATGTTTCATAGGTTATGTAATGCTGTCAGAGAATATGCAATATGCTGCTGTGGAAATAAAACTTTGAGGGGTAAAAAGCAAATTTGGTAATGTTTGTTCTGGGAGGTAAACTGACCTTTTTATGCTAAAGGACTTTGCTGTCAGTCAGACTCTTGAGATGGGAAACACCATTATATAAGTCAAATATCACTCTCTCCAAAGCAGCCAAAGTGAAGTAGTGAAAATAGTGGTACTCTGCTGCTTCTCCAAACTGTTGACATCCATCTACTGTAGGTAATATACAGACTGTGGATAAGTACCTTATACTATGGCACTTCAAAGAATCTGATGCACAGGTGAAGTTACATGAGGCAGCAGTATGAGCACACTTACCCTTGGCAGTGTTGATGAAGTAAGGGGAGATGTAACCGCGGTCAAACTTCATACCCTCAATGATCTCCAGCTCGTCATGCAGAGTCTTCCCATCCTGGGACATAAAGCATGCATTAATGATGTCACTTCTCACAGACTCTAGTTACACAATCATCACTCCAGAACAATTTAACAATCACTGGAGCATTAAATTAATCTTTTTGTACCTGTGTGTGAAAACTAACCTTGACAGTGATGACTCCCTTGCGGCCAACTTTCTTCATGGCGTTGGATATGATGGTGCCAATCTCCACATCGCTATTGGCTGAGATTGTTGCAACCTTAAAAGACCGAGGACATTATTAAAGTGTCTCAAAACAAATCCAAGATTCACAGCTACCTCATCATTTCTATGAATTTAGTTTACCTGTGCGATCTCCTCTGGGGTGGTGACGGGTTTGGAAAGATTTTTCAGCTCGTTAATGACGGTCTCTACAGCCAGCATGACTCCACGGCGGATCTCCACAGGGTTAGCACCTTTGCTGATGGTGTCGAAGCCTTCCTTGGCGATGGCACGAGCCAACACCGTGGCGGTGGTGGTGCCGTCGCCGGCCTCCTCATTGGTGTTGTTGGCCACATCCTGCACCAGCTTGGCACCGATGTTCTTGTACTTGTCCTTCAGGTCGATGCTCTTGGCCACGGTCACGCCGTCCTTGGTGACCTTAGGGCTGCCCCACGTCTGCTCAATGATAACGGTGCGACCCTGGAACAGACGGAGTGATGAGAGACAGAGCTCTGTAACACTGAGGACACTCACTTCTGAATTCCATCTTGATTATTACCAAATGAGTGACAGTGAGGAAATAAACCTGCCAGTGGATTTAATGCAAAATATCAGGGATGCCCAATATATATCAGGCAGATAAATGATCAGCTTGATAATGATATCATTTATTATTCTGTTATTGAAATTATAGCTGATAATACAATGCCTAATTGCTTTCACTGACTTAAAGGAGCAGTATGTAGATTTTAGTGACATCTAGCGGTGAATAGAGATGTAACTATACTAAAAATTCAAGGTCCGACAATGTCACTTTAAAAAGTCCACAATAGGATATTTATCACACTATTAAAAAACAAAGAAAAATAATGACTTGAAAATGAGTTTTTCCTTTTTAACTTGACATGCTTCTGTTTTCTTAAAAAACTGAAATAAAAGTGAGCATGTGTAAAAAAGTTGGCGTGAATTCTCTTTCCATGAATGTTTAAATTATGTACAATTGGTAAACAAAGACGATGCAGCAGTCCTTTTATAAAACAAAATAATTAACCTTGTACGATCACGGTAAATATTGTCAAGACATTTTTTATTGCGGTATTTGATATGTTACATCCCTGGCAATGAGCTTGCAGACTGAAAATACCCTGTCTCATTCTCCTCTTCCAAGTGTTTAGGAGAAGCTACTGTGGCTGCAAAACTCATAAAAGGCTGTATCTAAAGCCAGAATTTGGTTTGTCTGTTCTGGGTACATGGCAGCCTCCATGTAAGAGGACCAGCGCCCTCTGTAGATATAAAGGGTTCATTCTAAAGGTAACGAAAACACAATGATTCTTAGTTTCAGGTCATTATACAGTAATGAAAACATACTGATGAATATTATATTCCCTTTCTGCCAAATAAATCCCCATAAATCATACACACAGGACCTTTATCAACAGCAGCATCTACACACTCTGCAACGGTTGGTGGTGATATGCACCTTTAAAGCTGGTTTGAGACCCGCCAATAAACAGAAGGTAAGGCTGCTCAGTGTGAAGCTTCATCTGCAGGCTAAGCAACCTCATGCTTTCAGGTCAATAAAAGTCTTCATTTTTATATTGATTATTTAATATAGTGACATTTCTGAATTGACAGATTATTTCAAAGCATTGTATTTGATTTCTTAGGAAAAATAATATTTTTGGAAGTAGTTTTACAAAAAAGAACAAATGAACATTTGTAGAGTGAGAATTATTCTGTGTTTTTGTTGTAATAGTGATGTCAGTTAGATCTGCTTCAGTCAGAGCTGTGGAATACTAAAACATCCATCTCTCCTCACTACATCTGAGACTTTCTGTTGTGCATAAACTACATGTTATATGGACTCATTTTAAAAAATACAAAAATGTCAAACTTACCATTACCATCAGATGCAGGTAATTACCTGTGTTTGCTTTTTTAAAAATCCCTATTGTGCATCGCTACAAAATGTCAAACCTCATTATTACCTTTGGGCCCATGGTGACAGCCACAGCATCAGCCAGCAGGTCCACGCCCTGCAGCATGAGGGCACGAGCGTCTGCTCCGAACTTCACATCCTTAGCGTAGGCTCGTGTGAGGTGAGGAGCGAGTGCCCTGCACACAGGCCTCACCTGCTTCATGACTGTTGGTAAACGAAACATCTCTATGGACAGAAAAGACACAGAGGGGAATTTATAAAACATGTCTGAGGCCACATCTTTACATGGATGATCACTGTGATGAACCAGAGGTGTCCAATCAAATCTGCAAAATCACTGCATGGCTTTTTGGAAGCACTGAAACAAGAATGTGTTCATCACATAATGAGTGGAGACAAAGTACACCTAACTAATGATTCTCCAAACACATCCATCCTCCCCCAGCCATTACAGGCAGACAGATGTTACAAAGGTTAACTGTGCCCCTAGTGGCCACTGGTGGCCTGACATGCCACCAGCAAATGAATGAACCTCCACTTGTGGGGTTATCAAACATTTTCAGTCATTTTCTACAAAAAGATGTCATTATTATCAAATGAACATGTCAGAGCAGAGCTTAAGATTTTTTCAGGTGTGTCAAGGGATGGATAATTTTCATACCACCACACCAGACTCATGTCAGATCTAGACGTTTGTTGGTTTTCAACACTACTAATGTACTTTTTAAGTAATCAAACCACACATCTAGATGGGCTACCATTAGACGATGAAGAGAGAGTCGCACCCCAAAGAGCTCACGTTTAAAGGACATTTATTTGTGTGACGTTTCAAGCTCCAGGCTCTTTCAGATACAGAGAGCCACCATCTTAAATATCCATAATTCATCAACCAACCAGGTGTAGCAAACCTTACAGAATTAATTTTTCATCTTATGCATATACAGACAAATGAAATAATAAATACAGCTTTATAATATATACAGTCTCATGCTGAATATATTTACATGTACACCAATCTTTGCAAAAATATACTCTCTCACTCAATTCTGTTGGGTGCTTTTGGTGATCAAGCACCCATCCCACTAGATACATGATGTGTGTGCCTTATTCTTTTTTTTCTCCAACTGACAGCCCAAATCCCAAAGATATTCAGTTGAGAATAATATAAAACAGAAATAGGAGCAAATTTTTACATGTGAGACCAGAGAATGTTTGGCATGTTTGCTTGATAAATGTCTGAGACTGTGGGCCTCAGATTAAGTTTAGAAAAAGGCTTTCACCTTAAGTTTACTTGGTTAGTTTCTCTCAATTCCTGTATGTCTACAAGATCATGATTGTGTTATTTGATCTAATAGACACTTAACAGTTGACCCTGAATAGACTAATGCTGATGTCTGACAGAACTTCAGACTACATCAAACACATAAAAAGGCCTGTCCAAAGACATTCATTTGTTTCTGACTCTGGGAAAGTGGGTAAATCATTCAAATTCCCCTAAAACTACTGTAGCCATCTCTGGACTATTGCTGCAACCAAAAACACATGTTCAGGCTCTTGATGCTCATTTTGATAACTAATGTAATATTTTTTTTCATCTCCATTCACTGAACCCCTGAAACAGGTTGGAGCTCCCCTGAGGAGGCCCATCTGCCATTTTGAAAACCTTTGGCTTATTAAATGATTATAAAAATTGTTGTAGCAAATTCCATGTAGAGCTGGGCAATTGATATTATATCATATCATGATATGAGAGTAGATATCGTGATAGATTTTGGATATCAGTCTATCGTGATATGGCATAAGTGTTGTCTTTTCTTGGTTTGAAAGGCTGCAGTAAAGTTATGTCATTTTTTCTCATTATATCCACATTACTAATAATTATTTATCAAAAAAGCTCATATTATGTGAAAGCACCAATAGTCATCTGTACAATATTGTCACAATATCAAGGTTCTTGGTCAAAAATATTGTGATTTTCACTCATTTTATCACCTTAGCTGCTTCCATCCCCTCGACTACGCAACATGTAGTTAGTCACAACCTGCATGATCAATAATTATTGATATCGAACGATATGAAACTTCACTATTGTGATAGGTTTTTCAGCTCTACCCCCCAGGCCTAATCCCATGTATGGACATTAAAAATGATCTACATGCAGCCATGTCCCAAGCCCCTCAAGAAACACTGTCAATGCTGGCTTGATTGCTAAACAAACATCATTTTTTTCTTGTTGACAAACACTTATTTTAATTTCCACATTAATGGAGAATCTGGCCTTGATCGTGACCGCATATGAAAGGTTTCCCCAAACCAGTTCCTGGTCCCCCCCCACGTGTGCTCTTCAGGTCGTGCGTCACAAGGTCAAACTGTGAAGCATGTGCGGAAATGTGTGCACACCATCCTGCTGCTCAGCAGCCTAATGAATGAGCAGTACTCTGTCAGCTGACATCAACTATTGTATGACTGACGACTAATTCTGATCAAGACTCGTCCTGCAGTTGTCTTCAGTGCTGTAGTCTGTATGACTTAAATAATGACAGGTTTCATCAGCCAGACACGAGACGACACATTCCTGACTGACTCATATTTAACACTGGTCTGATATTTAGCTAAAGTCTGTGGTGACATGTTAGCATGTGTGTCCTTGCAGTTAATAAGGAAAACTGTTAGCTCGGAGTAATTAGGGCTAGCATTGCTATAAAGTGTTACATCTTGGCTAGTGCAAAATCTACCGTGAAAAGGCGGCGTCGATTAAACTAAACAGCCGCTAATATGAGTGACGTAGTTTTAAAGACTTGATATAAAACGTCAGCACTTACTTGTGAGGTAAAAGGCTTGGAGCGGCTACAATGTGCTCGTCTGTGAGACGGAATGATACAAGGACTGGCCGTGAGGACAGCGGTGTGCTGCACATAAGCTGCTGAGATAGGAGTGCACATGGCCCATCACATCCGGGTAACTTTACCAGCCTGCCCCGGACCATGAATAAAGTTCGTGTTTAGAAGGGAACCCCAAACCCCGAAAGATATCGCGAGAGTCATCATTTTGGCCATAACCACTGCTCTTTCCCAAACCCTAACCAGGTGTTTTTTGTCCATAAACTCACTCAGACGTTAACCACAGCGTTGTCATGCTTGAAAGCATAATTAGTCTGTGCACCGTGCGCAATGAAGAAATATCGAAAACAATTATCGCGAGAGTTTCACAAATCTTGGGTTCCCTTCTAAGAACGGCCATGAATTACATCAAACTAATTTATGCAACTGTCTTACAAAACTGTTTTTTTTAAAGAAACAAACTCACGGGGTATAGGTGATTATAAGTTTAACTATGTCGAAGTCCTATGTACCAGTAATTACTTTATGTTTGTAAAGCCAGAGTATATGTCGGTGCTCGTTCCCGGGCAGCCACTTCTAGAAATTTCGCTTGTGCCATTGGAGGAAAAAAATAAAGGTCAAAGTTGACATTGTGCAATATTGCTCCTACTAGAAAAAGTGTGAATGACAGAAAAACAAGCTAAATATAGTTCTAAAATCACCGGACATGTGTATGTCTCACTGAATAAACTTGTTAGAGAGAAATGTGTGTTTTTTCTCTTTACGTTGCAGGTGTTTCATCATTTTCTGTTAGGCAACGAACTGGCCTTCAAGTTCAGGTCAGATAAAGCGCATGCGCAGGAGAATTCTCGATATTTCCTCACGTGGAGATATTCCTCCTCAGTGTGTCAGGTCCTCGCTCACTGAGAAACCGGGGTGCAGCTCCACACAGACCCTCAAACCTCTCACACAGATCCAGACATGGTAAGACAAGCGGTCTAAAACTGTCCTTATTTATACTGAAGACTGTAGACTCCTGCAGACAGACAGCAGAGCGTCCAAACCAGTTATCAGACTCCAGTTGGCTGCTAAATGATCGTTAGCGGCTAATGTTGTGTTAGCTGCTGTAACGTGGATTCACAAGGTCAAAGAGTGAAGAAGAAGAGTGAGGAGGGAACGATGGTTTAACGCAGTCGTGATACACTGTAGAGGAGAGACGGGGAGAAGACAGACAATTTTTATCTGTCTGTCTGTCTTTAAACCTGAAGGTGCTGCTGTAAACTCGCTGTTAGCAATAACGTATTAATGTTCACTCGGCGACTATGAGTTGTTTTCTATAATCGGGAGCACATCTGGCATCCAACAGATGTGCTGAGAAATGAATGGGAGAGTCATCCCTGCAGCAGCTCAGTCACATGTAATGAATGACTAAAGTGTCCGTGAGCTCATTCACACACCGGTATTCAGACTAGTGTGGTGTGATTATCCTTTAATCAAACTGTTATTGATACTGTTATACCCGTTGGTCAGGTTCATCTGTCGCACTGAACCGTGCATGTCCTTGAATCAGTGAAAAATATGATTTACATGCCGCGTTTAAATCATTTCCTGCTTCCGCTACGTAGACGCTGACCTCATGACCAATCCACGCACAGCATGTGTCCGATCAGAGAAAAAAACCGTTTTGAAATTGTCTGTAACACTAACATGTTATATTACTGAAATATTTCTCAACTATAAGTATAAACATTTGTGTTTAAAAATTGAGTCTGAGATAAAATATCTATCATTGTATCGGCTGTTATTCTTTATACAGAATATAATATGTAGAATATATACATAAATATATTTTTAGCAGTGATCCCTCTTGATTCCACACTTGTGTTATGGAGGCAGGGATATTTAAATTTTTAAAGAGAAATAGTATTGTCCAAAATGATATCAGGGCACTGAAACAGTAATTTTCACTAATTATTATAATTAACTATGAATAAAGTACACAGATGGAGCAAAATATGTGTCATTAACCTGAATTAAGAAAATGGATCAAATTTACTAGAGCTGTAGTGATTATTCGATTATTAAATGAATTGCTAGCTATTTTGATAATCGATGAATCATTTTGAGTCGTTTTTAAATAATAAAAAATGGCCAAATTCTCTGATTTCAGCTTCTCACATGTGATTTTTTTTTTTTGTTTGCTTGGTCCTCTCTGACAGTAAACTGAATATCTTTGAGTTGTGGACAAAACAAGACATTTGAGGACATCATCTTGGACTTTGGGAAACACTGATCAACATTGTTTTTTAACCATTTTCTGACATTTTATAGACCAAACAGTTCATCAAAAATAAGAAAATGATGGACAGATTAATCAATAATTAAAATAATTTTTAGTTGCAGCCTAAAATATCCACAGAATGCTGCCTATATAGCTAACAAATAAAAACAATCTGCATTATGTTCTGTTAACAGTTTGTTTTAGGTGCACATCAGAGCCCTGAGAGCTTTATTTCCACTGCAGCATATTGCATATTCTGTGACAACACTGAGAAGCTTATGAAACATATGGAGACATTGAACTGCATGTGTTACACTGAGATATGATAGAAATTAGATGGACAAAATATTAGAGCACAGTATAATAACAGTTCATGCAGCTGACAGATAGAAAACGTGAGGTTAATCACAACCATCTTGTGCAACTTGGACCCCTACCAGCTAATAAAGTGCTGCAGAGAGAACCTTCTGGAAACTGGACAAACTGGCCTTGAGTGTTATCTTGTACTGGTACAAACCTGGAGGACGTTTCATCACCAGTCAGTGTTGTTATCACAGCTCAGTGTGTGTTTGTGTGACTGTCACTGATTCCCTAAAATTCAAAGATGCTTCTATTTAATGATCAAAGTATTTTATCAGGAGGCCTTGTCCTTCCCTGCCTTGGGTTAAACAGTGAATCAGTGAACAAATCTGTCCTCCACCCCACCCCCACCCTCCGTACCTCACCCCAAACAGCCTTGGAGCCAAGGTCACCTGTACATCTGCTGCTATCAGCCTGCTCTCCTCACTCACTCACCCATCTGCTGCTTGTAACTTTATACACAGCCGGAAATATTTGGCATAATGAAGAAATGTTGACTTTCATTACACTGAGTTTTGCAACAGTTGACTTCACAAAGGCTGCCTCTGTGAGGGAGCTGCTCTTATTGTTTAGATGTTGTCTTTATTTAATCTGCCTCCACCCCCTCTTGTTACTTCTCCCTCTTGACCAACAGAGCAGCCACCGTTTCTGATTAATCATTCCTTTATTTTAACCAGAACATTTTTCCATTTAAAACATTTTAACTAAACCCTGAACTTGTACATTCTTACTGTAGAGCAGTAAGAGTTATTATACCATGGACCTGCTATCCGCTGCATCAAATCATAAAGAGACTCTGTCTTATCAGCATGAGCTTGCACATGTTGCAAAACCCACTATAAAGTCAATGGGTCAGGGGTCAGCTGACTTTGGATTTTGTGTAACAAAACCCTCTCTCTGACTCAGGACAGCCACCTTGTGGTATTATTGGGTTCTTGCAGCAAGAATCAAAGCTTTATTCTATGGTGTAACAAAGGTGGGGATGCAACAAACAATTTTTGTGATCAAGTTATCACTAGATCATTTTCTTAATTATCTATTAGTTGTTTGGTTCATAAAATGGTAAAAAAAAAAAAAGTTGATCACTGTTTCCCCAAAGTCCAAGATGACGTCCTCAAATGTCTTGTTTTATCCACAACCAAAAGCTATCCAGTTTATTGTCAGAGAGGAGTAAAGAAACAAAATATTCACATTTGATAAGATGAAAACAGAAAACTTTGACTTTTTTTCTTTAAAAAAAATTACTCAATGATTAATTGATTATCAAAAGTTATAAACAGTTAGGTTTTTTTTTTAAATTTTTAAGTTAGTGCTTCTGATTTCCTTTTTTAATGAAATAAAATAGAAGTAACAGTCCTTTTCTAAAATAAAAACAATAAAATACATTAAGGAACTGTGTGAAATTACAGTAGATATAAGAAATTTTTTATTGCAATATTCAATATAGTGTTACATCCCTGTTGACCATTATTCAATGAATCGACTAATCATTGCTGTTGCAGCTCTAAATAAAAGTAAAATGTTATTTGGCAGTGATTGATAGTATTTGCTGATTTTCTCTCTTTGTGGTCACTTCCAGGCCTTCAGAAAATTCCTCCCCTTGTTTGACCGTGTGCTGGTGGAGCGCTTTATGGCAGAGACGGTAACGAAGGGCGGCATCATGCTGCCAGAGAAGTCTCAAGGCAAAGTGCTGCAGGCCACAGTAGTGGCAGTAGGACCAGGCTCTGTCAACCAGGTGATAACCTTTTTTAAAAATAACTCTTTGTTGAAAAATTGTGTATTGACATTGTGTTGTCAGAGAAGAAACATAATGAAAGGGATATGTCAATAAAACAAACCTCCAGTAAATCAAAAGACAAGATTAAAGAAGTAGTGGAGATGTATGTTTGTAAAAGAAAGGAAACAAACATTTGCAAAATGTCTGTATTGTGTGAGCATGGTTAGTGGTGACTTTTTCTTTTTTGTTGAACAGCAGGTAATTAGATTTCTATTTAGTACGGTTGACAGAGGGATTCCATAGTAAGTAAAAAGTCTGTGGGGAGCCCCTCAACAAGCATTTTATTTTCTCTAACTTGAGAAGGTGCAGTAAGTCTTTGATCCAGTGAGTAAGGGTGGGTGGGTGGAGCGGCATGTTTCCAGTCAGAAAAGTAAGCAAAATTAGGCATCTGATGAATAAAGTGATGCAATTGACTTTAGTCTTACACAGTGTGTGGGGGTTAAGATGTCCATGAATGTGTACAGGTCAGTAGTTTGATTCAGACATTCAGAGATTGTTTTGAAGATGAGAGCAAAATTCTTGAAGCTCTTAAAGGCATAGTTCACCCAAAAATGAAAATTCAGTCATTACCTAGTCGCCCTTGCTGATTAAGAGTTTGGTTTGTTTTGTTAGTCCACAAAACATTGGAGTTGGAGTTTGCTGGAGTTTCACAGGAAAACAGTGTTGCAAAATCTCCCAAACAATGGAAGTGAATGGTGACCAGTTTTCAAATGTAAAAAACAACTAGAAAAAAAAACTCATAATGCCTCCATACTGCTTGTCTGGTGTAATCCAAGACTCCTGACATGCTGTTTGCACACTGTTACACCACACACACAGTTCAGACAGTGTACATGTGAATGTGGCTCCAAACTAAGGATCTACAGTGAAGTAGACTTGCACCGATTACAATTTTTTGGGCCGATCCCGATTTGCAGAGTGCTTGGACGGCCGATACCGATTTTGGCCGATTCCGATTTCATTTTTTCCAAACCACTTTACAGCACACAAGATATTGCTAAAGTTTCTAACTTTCCTTTATTAGAACATTTTAACCGAGATACAACCAGCTTTTCAATAATCATGTCTTTGCTAAAACACACTCTACATTAATAAATAATACATAACTTTTTGTCTACTATATCATCATCTTATCATAGCATGTGCTATATTATTCTTAAGATTTAATTTTCATTCGGGGTAGTGTGTGTTTTCTGGCTCCTATTTGCTACCAGCTGAGGACACAGGGTGCTTTTATTAAGTCAAGTCAAGTCAAGTCAATTTTATTTATATAGCGCCAATTCACAACAAAGTTGTCTCAAGACACTTTACATATAGAGTAGGTCTAGACCACACTCAATAATTAATTATATTTACATCCAACAATTGAAACAATTCCCCCATAAGCAAGCACTTTGGTGACAGCGGCGAGGAAAAACTTCCTTTTAACAGGCAGAAACCTCGGACAGATCCATGACTCATGGTGGGCGGTGATCTGACGGCACCGGTCAGGTTGAGAGGGAAAGAGGAGAAGGGGAAGAAAGAGGGGAGGTGTGAGGGGTGGAAGAGAGAGAGAAAAGAAGAGGGGCAGAGAGAACAGTAGTAACAGAACATCAATAGTAAAACTATGTGTAGGAAATAGTAGTACATATAAATATGTAAGCTATATGTAAGTGATAATACTAATACTAGTTATTACAATGATAATAATAATAGTAATAGTAACAGCAACAATGTGATAAATGTTTGATTAAGTGAGTTATAATAATCCACAGTAGAAGGTGCAGCAGTGATCAGCGATCCATGCGTGGCCACAGTCATTAATTGGTTAATGATCACAGATCACCATGAATTCAAGCATGTCTGATTATGAATGCACTTAATACAATACCTTTTGACTCTACCATCTTAATGAGACACAACACGCTGTCTGCCACCAGCTTTGTGTGGAAATACTTCAAAATATTAAACAATGAAGATGCAAACTGTGCGCTGCGCTGGATGGATAAAATCCGCTGGACTTATGTTTGCTGCAACTTTTAGAATCTCAGATAAAATTCCAGGTGAAGCTTGAAGATTCAAGATCACTGGATTTATACTTTATCCAAAACACGTCGGGGTGAAATACTGCATGTGATGGATTTACCATCAGCAGCTGGTTGTGGCAAAAAGCGCCCCTCACTGAAGAAAGACACCAAAATCTCCAGGGAATAACTTTATTAAGTCTACGATGTTGAACATCGCAGTGCGTGCGATGCGAGCCGTCTGCTCCGCTCAGCAGCAGCCTGTGAATGCGAATGAAGTCTGGAACCTGTTTCAGCTCAATATCATGACTTTGAAAAACCAACTGACTTTTTCAAATGAATTTCGTTAGATTAAAATATGTAGAACTGTAAAATATCACTTCCATGAGGTTGTTCAGTCAGACAGTAACAGATCACAGGCTGAACTTGGCATTTCATCCTCCTGTGCAGCCGCAGAGAAGGTCAAGTTGTACGCAGCCTGCACAGTTTATTTAATGTTTATAATAATGTTGATTAATATTGAAATTGTGTTCTTCTTCCTCAATAATAATTATTAATACCAGCAGAAAATACACTAAAGTGGTCAGGTTGAGAACCTACATACATCGGGATAGAGCGCCTCTGTTTCCAGGATAGAAAATGTAATTTTCAGGAAAATATTAATCCCTACGCCCCCAAAAGGCTATTTATGGGCTCTGTCAAACTACGAAGTACGAAACTATGCAAAAATAACTACAGAAAATAACAGTAAAACAGTACCGAACAAACAAACAAATGAACAAAGTCGGGATCAGTGCCTTGAGAGAGCGCAGCGGTACCAAACACCTGGGGCAAAGCATGTTATAGCTATAAACGTAATCATTAATTGTCACATACTGAGCACTACTGAAAACAACATGCAGAATACAGTGTATACTGGTGTCGTACGCAGTAAGCAGTATGTATGTGGTTTCAAATACAGCTGCAGTTGGCCCGCGGGCCGTAGTTTGGACACCTCTGGATTAGTCGTACCAAACGTTCTCGGTGTTGTTCCTCCACGACCTATTTTAGCCTCGCAGGTGTTGCATACAGCAAACTTGTGATCCTCCTCACACACTTTAAAAAATTTCCATACGCCGACATCGTGTAGGTCGCCAAAGCTGTGAGTTGCACATGTGCGTGTTTGTGCGCTGCTGATGTTATTGACCTGGGCAGGCTGACATAAGGGCTGACGTATCCCGCGAGGCATTGTGAGGGTTCAAGGACTGCTCACACTTTGCAACGTGTTAGCATATAACCAAAAAGAAGAGGCAATGCGTTTTGCTTAGTGTGTTTTTTTGTTTTTTTTTTGCTGCCACAGCGTGGTGGGAATTTGACTGGCGCTCTAGACCAGCAAATTTTAGACTGACCAGCCGGTCGCAGGTCATGGCCGATCACGTTAAAACCGGCCCGATTCCGAGCATTGCCGATAAATCGGTCCAAGTCTACAGTGAAGATTCACACCAGACAAGCAGTATGGAAGTATTTTATGTGTTTTTTCTGTTTTTTTACATTTGAAAACTGATCACCATTCACTCACATAGTTTGGGAGATTTGGCAACACTGTTTTTCCTGTGAAACTCCAGCAGAGTTTTGTGGACTAAAACACTAAAACTGACCTTCAGTCTACATGAGGGTGAGTAGACGGTGACTGAATTTTCATTTTTGGGTGAACTATCCCTCTAACACAGGACCAGAATGTATGGTCAGTCAGGTGATGACTTATTCTTGGCCTGCTGCTATTAGAGCATATTTTCTAGAAAAACGTGAGAGAGCTGGGATGAGAAATTTGTGGTTTTTAGAGCTGTGTATTGGCAAGAATCTGGTGATTTGATACTTAACACAGTACAGTGGTTATGATTCAATATATTGTTATGCTGTAAGCAAGGATATATTGCTTTCCTGAATGGCATTTTAAGAAAACTATTGACAGTATAAAAAACACATCTAAAAATTGAATAAATCTATCATAAATCATGTGAATCTTTGCATGGATCACGATATCTGTGTTTTTTGAGAGTCTATACAGTATCACAAAACATATCACAGTACTCAGTGGTATGGGTGTTTTCTTCCACCTTTTGTGATTTTCTAGTTGTTGTTTGGCTCTGAGGACATCTGATCTGGTTTTTATTTATTGCTGTTTTTTTGTTTTTTTGTTTTTCTAGAAAGGGGCCCTGCAGCCAGTCAGTGTGAAGGTTGGAGACAAAGTTCTTCTACCAGAGTACGGTGGAACTAAAGTCAGTCTGGACGACAAGGTGAACTACATTTGGCTTTTCAACTGAATCCATGAAGATTTGTTTCCTGTTTGTTTCCTTGGTGAATCTGTCATTTTCTTATCCTGTCCTCTAGGAATATTTCCTGTTCCGTGACGGCGATATCCTCGGTAAATACGTTGAATGAGTCTTCATTCTTGTTTGTGGCTGTAGAACATGTCAAGTCCCCATCATCCCTGGAGAGAAGAAATTAAGTTGCCTCTTTCATGTCTTTTTCTTTTTATCTATGTTATTGCAATTGTAAATAATTCTAATCACATTTTGTTAGAATAATAAAGGTGAACTGTTAATTGTTGTCTTTTTATCAAATCATTCCATACTCATACAATAGATTCATCAAACAGAAATGTACATGACCTGCTGAAAACATGTTAAATCTGAGGATGTGGTGCAAGATTGAAAAAAAAAACAAAACTTGTCTCACTTAGAGCCCTCTCACTTCTTTCTTGTTTGGTCTGGACTGTCAGACTTTATAGTTTGAGCTGAGTCCAAATTACAGGTTTGAACCTTCCCTTGGACAACAATCAGACCAAATAGCCAAAAGTTGGTGTGACCCAAAGAGGTGACCTCAGTCTGGATCAAACTCAACTGTTGTTCATTTCTAGTTTGAAAACATTTTTTGGATGGTTTAGACTTTAGGGACATTTACAGGAAGTTCTTGCAGGCTATTGTCAGAACTAGAAAAAGGAAAAACAGCACGTCAAAATGAGACACAGCAACAGATAAGGAAAGGAAGAGATCAAATGTTTCATTGAGTTTTGGTCCAATGACTTTATAAAGCAGGTATAGGTATGTCATTATTTTTAGTGCACTTGCATAATTGTAATGTGAAACCAAAACTAACTGGATCAAATATATTCAGTGTAACAAGAACATGTACCTTTATTCAAAGAAACACAACTAACAACTTTAAAAAGTACATTTCTCTGACATACGTAGTGTGAGTCAAAATGTAACTCAATACATAATAATACAGTCAAATCATTAAACTGGAGTGAAAAACAATAATATAATTAAATCATTAAACTAAAAATTCCAGGTCAACTTACCGTAATAAATTTTTGAGTTTTGAGCCCAATTCAAACCCCTAGTCTAATCTTTTTTTAGATGAACTTTAAAAAAGCTTTGCACACCTATAATCTTTAGTTGAGATATTTCCTCTTCTTCTTTAGATGAATTGAAACTTTGAGATTTTAAAAGTTAGTATTTCAAAAATTGTTCACAGTGAATTTAAATAGTTTTAAATGAAAATATGAAATTATGAAACATTCACTTTCAATCGTTTTTGAAATACAATTTTTTTATGTTATCGAAGAATGTATTTAATGATTTAATTAATGATTAAGTAAAATGAATTTGTAGTTTTTAGATGCAGTAAAATACTGGATTTATCAATCAATTTATTATGACTAATAAGTTAAAGCTACAAAGAACTTTTTTGGAGATTTTTGGAGGATTTTGGAGGCTCCTGTTTACAAAAGCCACAGTGTTTCCTACATTACCCCCATCCCCATTATCATTCTGCTTCCTGTTGATTGGCTGACATAAAATTCACTGTAACTGGTTGGTTTCTTCTGATTCCAGTGAGAATCTGACGCAGTGGCAGACATTAAGAACAACTGTACAGAAATAGCCAGTCTTCTCACTGAGGTCACGTTTGTTTTTGTAGGTCATATAGAACAATCATTCCCAGAGACTTGGGTCATGAGCCACAGGTGGGTCACAGGAGATTTGATATGGGTCGCCAAATACTTTTTATAAAGCATTGAAAATCTGTTCATAGTTCTAATAATGAGAGGATAAAATGAGAGCCTGTCAATTCCTTCTAAATACACTTACTTTGTCTTATTTATGAAGTTGTTTTCCTGATGAGAGAAAATATAAACAGTGTGTTGACCTGTTAAACCTAAATCTATTTATTTTTTCATTCATAACATATTTGACATGTGCCTATGTTTCAGATAAGACACATCAAGGTGATATAAGGCAACAGTCACGGGTGGAAGTAATTAATTACAAATACTCAAATTACTGTAATTAAGTTGTTTTTTGGGGTACCTCTAGTTTTACGGGTAGATTTTCAAGTCTGTACTTTTACTTGTACTTAAGTATGCATTACAAGATGTAATCTACTTAGTTACTTTGAAACCCATACTTTAGTACTGCAATTTTAAATGAATATCCAAAACCTTCATCTGCATTTTAGTAGCCAATAAGGTGATCTGATCACAAACAGGCCAATGACAGCAAGGACATACAAATGAACAACAAAACAAAACACTGCAGCAGCAGCACACATTTGTTTAAGGATGTTAATGATTAATCAGTAATCAATCAACTGCTGTTATGAATTTAACCAATTAAAAATATGTTCATGGATATTTAATCAATAGTCAGTACTTGTGCTTCTTTTGACATTGTTTTGTCTGTTGGAGCCATTTGTTGAATAAGGAAATTTAAACAGACTTAAAATGAGAAAAAAGTGACAAAAAAATGAAAATGAGGAAATAAATACACGTTAAGAGTTAAGATAAATTAATGATTAATCAGTTGTTAGCATTTTCATATTGGTTCAGGAAATTGCACAAAATTTGTAACCCTGGTTTGGAGAGGTGACCATGACATCAACGGTTAAAAGTAACTAATACTTTGAGTAGTTTTTGTGACAAATACTTTGTACTTTTATTAAGTATATTTCTGACACTAGTACTTTTACTTTTAATTGAGTAATATTTTAGCAATGTAACTGTACTTGTATTTAAGTACAGATTTTCAGTACTTTTTCCACCACTGGCAATGGTTCCCAAAATTGGGGAGGAAGACCAGGGGAGAAATATAGAATGAAACTAAGTTGAATGAATATGATTTAAGGAGAGGAAATAAACACACACGAGTTTGCTGATGCTGTCGTGCTGACATTTATTTCAGCTTTTGAAGGGGGGATGCCAGAAAAAGTTTTGGGAACCACTGATATAAGGCGATGCAGAAATGGCATTAAAAATGATCACTATCGTTCATTTATGTACAAAATAACTTCCCATAAATGATTGATAAAGCCCACTGCAAATTGGGTCACAATAGTTTGTCATTTTTAAAAAAGAGGATCCCCAGAAAAAAAGTTTAGGAAGCACTGATACAGAGGCACCAGTAATAAACTGAAACTGTTTCATAACCAGTTAAAAACTCCTTGCAGTAGCTTTAATTTAATAAGTCAGTTTCATTTGAAAATAAAGAATTTCAAAGACAGACTAGTTGGGCCTTTTAATGTTTATTAATTTTATCTGATAAATATTATTAATCATTATAAGCTGGCCCCTGGCCTCCTGCCATTTTTACAAAAGTGGCCCCCAGCTCGTGCACGTAGCAAGTAGAGTTTAATGAACTTAATGCCCAGGTCAGGCTGTCAGTTGCTTGAGAATAAAGCGAGTAGATAGTAGTACAGGTTCAATGTAAACATGTAGAGTGGAAGAACCCGTCATTAGTGGTTCAGAACATGAATACGAGTATGTGTGTGTTTCGTT
The DNA here is from genome assembly GCA_034769285.1 of Lutjanus argentimaculatus. Taxonomy (NCBI): domain Eukaryota; kingdom Metazoa; phylum Chordata; class Actinopteri; order Lutjaniformes; family Lutjanidae; genus Lutjanus; species Lutjanus argentimaculatus. The sequence continues at coordinate 5,456,130 of JAWZSL010000031.1, read as the reverse complement.
GATGTCAAACAGATCTGAGCGTGTCGCTCTGTGTTCACATCAGATCGAGTCCTCTGCTTCAGCTCAGCCGCTGACGAACATCCGGGGATTCTGTCGAGATGGTCATGGCGGAGGGTACTGCAGTTCTCAGGAGGAATCGGCCTGGAACCAAGGCAAAGGTGCGTTTCACCCGGCAGGAGTGCTTGAAAATCAGTGTAAATGAGCCCCCACAGGTCCGCGACCGCGTCTCACTCGAGCCGTATTGTTGTACTTGACGCCTTCTGTGGAGAACTCGCTCACAGAGTAGTTGTAGGACGGGCCTGACCTGGACATGGACAGCTAGCTGGCGTTAGCTTGTAGCTCGGTGTAGCTCCTAGAGGAACGTTAACTCTTATGACTGAGGGCTTTTGCTCTGTATTTCAGAGCTTCTCGTTGTTGTTTAAATCATTGTATGACTAGTTTGGTGATTGAAGTTTAAACACACTACCATGTTTACCAACTTATAACCAAACGTCAACGCTCTCTCTGCTAGCTGTTAGCCGTGCAGGAAGCAGTCGCACCCCAGCTGACGTTATCTGTTAGCTAGTGGCAGGTTAGCTTCTTAGCTGAGAGCAATGTAGAAAAAATGACTGACTGATTACTTTGACACGCTGCTATCTCTCGGCTAGAGACAGATTTCAGTTGTCACTGTGTGGTAACAATGAATGAATGCTGTGAGCCCTCAGATGACAGCTAACAGCTGTAGCAGTGACAGCTTTGTTCACAGTGTTGACTAAAACTGTCTCTCTCCATCTATAGGACTTCTACAACTGGCCGGATGAATCATTCGAGGAGATGGACAGCACCCTGGCTGTCCAACAGGTGTGTTGTCATGCCATGTCATGTGTGTGTGGTGTGTGTGTGTGTGTGTGGGATGGGCTTGTTGTTAAAATGTTGTCCCCCAAGTTTAAAGGGCTGTTTGAGGGGTAAGACTTGATTTTAGAGTCAGGCACTTAGTTGTGGTGGTTATGGAACGATTAACATATGTCAATGACGAGTTCACACGAATATCATAACACAAGCCTGTGTGTGTGTGTGTCTACCGATTTTTTTTTTTTCTGTCTGTCAGAAGTGCATGGTGGTATCATATGTGTAGAGGTATGATAAAAAATCAGAACTGAGGAAATCACACATTAATGCAGTGGCTCACAAACTTTTTCCTGGCTCGCTCCTATTCAGAAGCCGAAAAAAAAGGTCACGCTCCGCCACCCCACAGTTTTTACCAGTCATTAACAATAATTGGGGAAACGACAGATAAATATATAAAAAGTCGGATTTTAATGAAATAATAGTCAGCATGATAGCATCAGCAAACACTTGTTTGTTTATTTCCCCTACATAATTTATATTCATTCAACTTTGTTTCACCCTTTATTTCTCCTCTGGTCATCCGTGACCCCCATGCAGTGGCTCTATGACCCCAAGTTTGGGAACCAGTGCATAAATGATTGATGATGTATGATAGAGTGTATCTTTTGGTCATTGGATTTTTCTTTCAGAAAGTAGTAGAAAAAAACAGAATGAGCGGTTATATGATTTTTGTTTTTAAATACAAAAATTAAGATTGAAATACAAGGCATTTATTTTGTCACGCTGAAAAGGGCATGAGCAAATCTAAAAATGTTTGCTTTTCTTTTTCTTTCTTTTCACCAAAAATCAGTAGAAAATAGAAAAGGAAAAATCATTCAGTCATTACACAAGATACCTCAAGTTACCTCTCATTCTAAGCAAAAACCAGTTCAGTTAACCATCGGAGTAGGAGCTCATGTATTCTTTAGTGGCAGAAAAAGGAGGTGGTGCACAGCACATCTGTGATTAAATCACTGCTGAAGCCCTGCAGTGGCTTTCATTTTTATTCAGTCCTCTGGACTGTGCACTTTGTCCTCTACCTTTCACATTAGAATCTCTTCTTCACAGACTGTGCCGAGTGGCAGAATGATTACAGTAAACAACTTTTAGTTTACATGTTTTTTGTTTTGAGAATTACACTAACATGGACTATGAAACTGTCATTTAACTTTAATGGACTGTTAACAACCAGGAGGTGATAATATGATCAAAACCATCTAGTTTCAAACTGGAAATCATGGATTGCCTTGTATTGAGGCTATATCAAGGTGATGATGATCACATTGCTGTGACTGAGTGGGTCTTAACTAAAGTGTGTTTGTTGGCTCTGTTTCAGTACATTCAGCAGAACATTAGATCAGATTGCTCCAATATCGACAAAATCCTGGAACCTCCGGAGGGTCAGGACGAGGGGGTGTGGAAGTATGAGCACCTCAGGTATGTTACAAAAGTCTGACCCAAAATATTTTGGGGACATTTTTCCATATGTTCTTGAGGGTTTTTTTTTTTTTTATACTTTATTTAATCTTTTTTTTTTTTCCAAATGAGCATAACAGTACAAACAACAGGATTAGTCACTCATTTGTCTGTCTTCTAACTGCTCTTGTTCCATCCTATTTGTAGGCAGTTCTGCCTGGAGCTCAATGGATTAGCTGTAAAACTGCAGGTAAATGATCTAACTCACTAGAGACACAAACTTAACTTAAATTTTCTGCTTTGAGGATGCTAATATTTAAGGATTTTGTCTCAGTCTTGTCTTCGTTCCAAGGCTGGTAACCAGACGAACATGCAAGCTTATTTTCCATTTTCTCTGGCGGATACACCTGCCCCCCCTCCTGTTCAGATCAATCACGACAATTTATTTAATATGGGGTGGGTTTTGATATTGAAAAAGTTACACATCAGTAACATCACACATTTGGAGCTCAACACAGCAGGCTCACAAAACTCATATCAAACTAGGCAGTGGTGCTCAGATATAAATCAGTGATTCTCTTATTGTATACCCTATTTCTTGCCTCAGAAACACATTCTAGTGGCTATTTAGCTGTAATTTAATAAAGTTTGTGACCAGACCACCAAGCACCAAGCAAACCAAGCACCATCCCAACTCATGTTTTGTTGCTGTCTGTCCAACTTGCAGAGGCATTTTGGTTGGCACTTGCTGATAACGTCTCAGATGATGATCTGCTGATAATGGATGAATGAGAGGTTCCAGAATAATTTGCATTTGTGAATTAGTTTGGTGATGCCAGGACAGTCTGTACCAAAAGCAAATATCTAAATGAGATCCAGTTTAAGGATTTAAAGGATCTCACTTTTTTTGAGAAAACAAGCTATTGGTTTACCTGTTTATAAAGGGAACATTGCACCAAACTTGTCTCCAACAAATTATTTGCTCAACATATTTAAGGAGTCTGAGTATTAGGGCTGATCTGAAGCTTTGAAGATTCTACTGTTGCTATGGTAATCAACTTCCAAATCAGTATTTGAATACTGCATTTGATTTATTTATTTTTTTCTTTTTGAAGAGAGGAAGAAGATGTTGGGTCTGGTGCATTATAAATGAGGCAAAAGACTGTTAGATACTGAGAAATGAAGCTCCTCTTTTGTGTTTAATTAGTCATAAAACATGCACACACAAACTGTAGGAGTGTACACGTCATACGAGCGCACAGAACAGTATCCACAAACAGAAAGCTGTCACAAATGCATCCTGTGAGCACGGGGCTGTGATGTGCACAAGCTTGACCCTCCCTATGTGCTCGCAACAGCTCAACACTCCTCAAGAAGACTTATGAGATTTGAAAGTGGTGATGGAGCTCCCCCCCGGTTGAAGCTTTGAATAATTGTGGGTAATTCTTACTGAAGCAAAGCCCCAAAAATGGTATTTGTGGCAGCCCTAAAACATACAGCAGCCAGTTCTGTACAGACATGATCACAGCTGCTGCTATCCTCCTGAGGAGAGCTTTAAAGGTATGTTTGTTTGTACTTTTTCTCAGCTGTAGTGATGCTTATGTTTCCTCCCTCAGAGCGAGTGCCATCCAGACACCTGCACCCAGATGACAGCCACAGAGCAGTGGATCTTTTTATGTGCTGCCCACAAGACACCCAAAGAGGTCAGTCAAGACTGTGGTTTACTCAAAGCTCACTGTGTGAGCCTTTGCTCTTAATGACAGTTCGTGTTTTGTGTTCCACAGTGCCCTGCCATTGACTACACCAGGCACACGCTGGACGGAGCTGCCTGTCTTCTCAATAGCAACAAATACTTCCCCAGCAGGTCAGTCACCCTCCTTAAACCTGCAGTAATTAGTGATTTTTCATACTGTGGGGTAGTGGAAACAAGGTGTGGACACAAAGCTGACTTACCACCCTAGTGGACATGGTAAATAGTTTTTAGCACATTACACATGATATCCAACATTCACTTTCTTTTTATATCTGACTCTTCGTTTGCTGTCCCACTACTTTGACCAGCTTATTCACTAACTTTGTCTGTTTGCTGAGCTGGCAGTGGGATTTTCCAGGTTTTTTGCAGATAACAGCTGCCTGCTGCCATGGGAATGAGCTAAAACAGTTATGTTGTGGGCACAACAGCTAAACCGTGTTACTTTGGAATTATGGATTATTTCTGCTTTAAGGCTGCAATATGCCTGAAATAAAATTAGTTTAAACAGTGTGTCATTTGACCATGTCTGATGGAAAAAGTATTTATACCTGTTCTAAATGGCCATACTTGAAGGCATACAGCGCGTTGTCATTGAGAGGGGCAGTACACAGTGAATCGTACAAATGGAAATAATTTTGCTCTATTTTGGAGGTGTTCATAGTGTTGCATTCGGTTGTACGCACAATAAAGTGATGGAAGAAGGTGTGTTAAAATAAAAGGACTAGAGAGAAATTCTAATCCTACAAGCTGAATATCTACTTCTGGAATGAAAGAGGAGGAGGAGGAGGAGGAGGGGGGCTCGACTCCCACCTGCAGCCCCTTGCTTTGATTTTAATCAGTGTTAGGTGACCAGCATGCATGTTGTTTTCATTTTCTTTTATTGTTTTTTACCACATTGTTCAAGTATTTGTACTTGACATCTTTTTGCACTTGCTCTGTTTATTTCCTTTTTAAATTTAATTTATGAGTGGGAGAAAATAATTATGGCAAATCAAAAATCACTAGAGTACAAAACTATGTCTATAAAATTAAAATAAAAGATATTCAGCTTTCATGATAAATTCTGACTGTTTTATTTACTTTCTATTATAAATAATACACTTATCTTAAGTATAAAATATGTACATATATATATTTTACAGTTTAAGTTTCTGAATAGTGACAGTGTTCCTACAAGTTATTTTGACAGCTGTCTCATGTCCTCATACCAATGACTGATTGTTGTGAGCTTTGAATTGCGATGAAGTCATGATGGCACTACACAGCTGACACTGTCTGATGTATCTTTCCAGGGTGAGCATCAAGGAGTCATCAGTGGCCAAACTGGGCTCTGTCTGTCGTCGCATCTATAGGATATTCTCTCATGCCTACTTCCATCACCGCCAGATATTTGACAAGTATGAGGTAGGTTTCCTTAGCAGTGTCCTCTGAACCAACTAGGCTTCTATATATTTATTTCTAAGCTTATTTGGGTGTGTAATCCTTTCCTATTGCTAACTGAAATGTTTTGTTTTTTTTAGGTACAATTACTCTTAAATTCAAACTTTATAACAAGGACATGAGTAAAATAAAGCTAATCATTTTAATGCTATTAAATAATAACCCCATGTACAAAAAACAGCCATTATTAGGGATGACTTTCTAAACTAATAATTGAATGTATTGTTTTTAATCTTCCTTAAAGACCTGTTGAACTGATTAGCAAAATTGCTAAACTTCTCTGAACAGCAACTGTCCAGTCATAGCTTAGTAACCAGAACTAGGGAACCGTTGGCCTGTCAAGCAGTTCTCCACATGATGAATTGTGCATGGGACTCTAAGAAGAGTGATACTCTGTGTTGTACGAGTCTCAAGGGTGGTTTCTTATATGTATTCTTTCAAAAACTGAAAACAAAGTGCACACGTGTGAGGAATGGTTTAAACTTTGTCTTTGTCTGCTCTAATGTAAGCAGCAAATGTATGCATGTTATGCTAACTAGCTTACCACCTGTAGCCAAACTGGTGTTAGATTCCATTGCATTTGCCAAACTCATGGCCTGTTCTCCATATCCTCAAATCATTTTCTCTTGTAAAAGTGAAGCATAGCCCAAATCTGACCCCTCTATTGCTTTGATTGGTATGTTTTTCTGTATTAAGCATCCAAACAATTCAAGGGCCATGTTAGATTAAATAAGATTTTAGTAACATTTTATTATTTTTACATTTCATTTTTAATATCATGCTGTGAGGTTCACTAGCTCTACACAGAAATATACAAACAATGCTGCTCCATTGTAATTGATTCCTTTACATGGATCAATCTGGAGCTGGTGATGATGACAATGTTTTGCCTGGAACATGTAGCTGTAGCCTCAGTCTTTGAGCATTATATCATGTATGCAACCATTAAATAACTTAACATATTTAAGCCCCTTTTAAAGCGATATTCCACTCTTAGATAATCATCCACTCAGTATGTACTCACCCCTATGTCGATGTGAGGATGGGTGAAGATCTTCAGTTCATAAAACAATCCTGGAGTTTCAGCAGAAAACAGGGTTGCAGCCAAATCCAGTACAATGGCAGTGAATGGTGACCCAGTTTAAAACGTTAAAAAAAGAACACAAAACAAACACAAAATGTCTCCATCCTGCTTGTGTGGTGTAATCCAAGTGTCTGCGAGCCGCGACATTAAAATTTAACCACAAAAGACGACATTTACACCATGTTTTTAGCTGAAATGTCAGCTGTAGCAGGTAGGATGTAAACATGGCGTTGATCTGGCGAGACTTCGTATATCTCTTAATGGACGCACGTGTGAAAATATCGCGAGATCGACACCATGTTTACATCCTACCTGCTACATGCTACAGTTGACATTTCGGCTAAAAACATGGTGTAAATTGCGTCTTTTGCGTTAAATTTTAATGTCGCGGCTCGCGGACACTTGGATTACACCACACAAGCAGGATGGAGACATTTTGTGTTTGTTTTGTGTTCTTTTTTTTACATTTTATCCATGGTCACCATTCACTGCCATTGTACTGGATTTGGCTGCAACCCTGTTTTCTGCTGAAACTCCAGGATTGTTTTGTGAACTGAAGATCTTCACCCATCCTCACATCGGCATAGAGGAGAGTACATACTGAGTTGATTATCTAAGAGTGGAATATCGCTTTAAAGGATTCTCGTTGGGGCTGCCCCCTGAAAGTTGAAGATTCACATCATCAGTTGGAGACCGCTCAGACAACTGATGTTGAAGTCGAGCATTTGTTTTTTTTCTTTTGTCAGTCAGTGTGCATTACAATAAAATAATAAAACTGAAGAGAAGCTTAAAAAATATACAGGGAGGAGATTTCAGTAACATTTCTCAATGAGAAATTAGACATAAGGGGAATCATAAACATAGTATATATTTTATATTAGCTGGCACACTTGTTAGAAAAAAATCCTTGTGACAACATGCTGGTTGTTAACTGGCATTAGCTTACACTGGCTAGCTACACATAAAATATGCTAGTGAGAGTCGTCAGTTTAACCAACAAAATCCACTGTTGTCACTTACTGCAAATTTTGATTTTAAATCTGCCACCATTATCTAGGGCTGCACAGTTAATCGAAATTTTGTCAAAATCACAATAGGGCTTTCTGCAGTTTTCAAATCGCAGGAGGTGAAATATTAAATGATTCCTGCGAAAAAATTCACGCCATAGTCATTTTAACGTTTATCAATCAAAAAAGAATAATGATCTAAAAATGATAATTACCTCTAAGATTACAAATTATATCACAATTGCATTATCAGTCAAAATAATTAGATATTTTTTCACAATTCGTTGAGCCCTACAATGTAAAGCTTGACCGACGTAGCAACAGTAACTAAGGAGAGCAGGGCTCAACTGAGTGCTGTCCAAATGACAATAACAAACAAGAATGGTGAAGAATCAGAATGCAGGATTTCATTGCTGTGCTGTGCTGTGTGTGTGTGTGTGTGTGTGTGTTGTGGGTGTGGTTGTGTGGTGTGTGTGTGTGTGTGTGTGTGTGTGTGTGTGTGTGTGTGTGTGTGTGTGTGTGTGCGCACAGAATGAAACGTTCCTGTGTCACCGGTTCACACGCTTCGTAATGAAGTACAACCTGATGTCCAAGGACAACCTGATCGTGCCCATTCTGGAGGAGGAGGCGCAGAACACCTCGTCGGCTGGGGAGAGCGAGGCCTAAGATAACAGCTGCTGCCATAAGGGAGACACATGTAAAAACACAATTTTAACACACAGAGGAGACACACACAGACACACACATACACATCCACATCCACATCCACATACACATCTATATATATATATACACACTACAGTGTATTAAGGCTCCAGTCTAGTAACACTGTCCATGTCCCTCCTCCACCCTCGTCACCTGTGTCTATCTCAAAGGAAGTAAGGGGTAAAGAGTACCAGGAGCAGAGTTCAGCCATGCCTGCAGGACAAGATGAAGTTTAGTATCTTATTTCCACTCCGTGTCTCTCTGTCATTCAGATTCACACTGTGTCTCTGCTCCCAGAGCAACACAGCTGTTTCTGGAGACAGTCCTGCTCTCACACCAAACCCCATTTTCCTTAATCTTCTTTAAGCAGCTGGATTTGCAAAAACCTATGTAATCATGGTGACCTGTGTTGTTGACAAAGGCACACACTGACAGCCTCCCCCCTCTGTATATAACCCCCCACTCCCCTCTCTCTCTTAATCCACTATCATGTTTTCTGATGGTGCTTCACTCTTTTGTGTCTGCTTCTGTTCTCTATTTGCTTGTGTTGCCTACCAGCCTGTTTTGGGGGTGTCCCATGAAATGGATCACTAAATTAGCCTGCTGACTTAATAATGCTATTAAAACACAATGTAGGTGTGTGGCTTGTGTGGTAGTGAACAAAGACAAACTTAATCTCTAGCTTTGTACGTGTACTAGTAGTCAGACATTCTTTCTCTTCGGTCTCTGAAATGATGTTTCAGAGTATTTAGGAAGGCTTGTTGGCTAACTCTGATCCTGCTTTGTGACATGCCCCCATTTTAATACTGTGTCAAATGTGCCTGATATTCCTCTTTCCTCCACATAAAAGTAACTGAAGCCATGACTGTATGGACAGGGACTGAGCTGCTGTAAGCCAGTTTTTACCACATTCGATGAGTAAATACCACGAGGAAGGATGGAATATCGGCTACATTTATGTATCGGAGCACAACCTCCCTTCTTTTACCCTCTCCCTCATTAAGTTATTTTGTGGGAGGAGTCTTGTCAATCCAACCCACTTTTTTTTTAATGGACTAAAAAATTTTGTTACTGTTGACATTTTCATGATGTCTGTTAATAAAAAAGACCTATTATTCAAGTGGCTGTGGACATTTTAATACCATTCAGTGATGTAGGAGTGTCTCTGCAAACTGATGTGAGACTCGATCACTTATGTTTGTGACAAGATTAAAGGGATAGTTTGGGGTTTTGTTTGTTGTATGAGGTACTTCTAAGTATGAGGCATGAAGCAGAGAGGAGCACCAACACGAAAGCTGAGAACTGCACTGCTGTGGACATTGTCAGCAGCAAAATGTATTTTAGCCACCTAAAAAAACCCTTGCCATCAGACAGCGTTTTCTGGTGTGAAACCGCTCTTTAAATAAGATGCTGTATAGTTCTCACCTGCTCAGCCAAACTCCTTTGGCAAAAGAGTTGCTGTTTCACCACTGACCCGATCTGTTACTTTGTGTTGTGTTTTTTTTTGTTTTGTTAGGATTCACCAAAGTCAATGACAAAAACAAAAAGATTTAAGGCATTGATAGACCTGTTGGCCTCAGCATATGGGGTGCATGCCCTACCAACAGAGCTACAGGAGTGCTCCTTGATTGTTTTTTAGGTGGTAAAATACATTCTGCTGCTGTCCACAGCAGGACATCGCTTAGCTTCCAACCCCGATACTCCTGCTGCTTCTCCAAACTAGAGGTGTGCCGAACAGGTAAACACTTGAGTATATCTTAGAACCATCATATCATAATTGCAACTATGGTGCAATATGTAAAAATACTTTGAAACACTTGCTCAGGCCTGTGAAGGTGGGCGCTGACTGATGCCTGATCCCCCTCTCGCTCCTGAACCTGCCATGTCTTCATCGTCCTCAGAGTCAGAGTGTCGGTTGGAGGCTGCATTCAGTGGGAGGCTGCTGGGCCCATTCCAGTGTCACTCCTTTGCAGCATTCCCCACTGGATCCCCTCCACCCTGGGCCTGAAACCTCCTTCTCTTGGTTATCCAAAGCTCCTGTACTACAGGTGTAAATACCAACAGTCCCTCAGTGCTCTGGCCCTTTAGCTGCATGTAACTGAGGTAACAACAGCGCAGTTGGCTGTTACTCTGGTGATGTTAATGGGACATGACTCACAAACCATGGGAAATAAATGTTTTAATACAATTAAAAAAACATCAATGATAAAGGAAGCAAAATGTACAACTCTCCAAAAAGGAAAGGCTGGAATAACACTGACATTTAGTAAACCCTGATGGGGAGTTTGAGCTAAATACATCCATTGAAGACATGTTTGACTCAAACCTGGGCGGTGTATACATCACTGGAATACCTAAACTATAACTTTTGGTGCGTTTGATCCCTTTCTTCCCCCAAAAGCAAAAGAACATGCATCACAATCAAGTGAAACCCATTTTTGCAATCTAAGACATATGTACAACATCATTGTAACCTCTGATCCCTTTCATAGCTTTAAAATACTCCACTGATTTAGCATTTACACTTACGCACTGTCACACTGACAATGGACATTTTAAAGAGAACCAGAGATAACTTTTCTTTAGTCAACAGAATTTTCCTTCTCATATGCTGGTGCCTACGTTACCCACAATGCAGCTCAATCACTCAATGATTCAGGAGTGTTATGCAAGCAACAGCTGATGTGGCCTCAAGCAGAGATGAGGAGTGGGATGCAGAGGTCTGGTTCTCTCACTTCTTTCTAACTCCACACTATAGAAGCCCGTCTTCTGCCAATGTGATGAACATTTTTACTTTATATTTTATCCTGTTCCGTTCTAAATTTAATTTTGTTTAAATTGTGTGTAACATGAAGGAACTACAATTCTGTTTTCATTGTACAACCCTGTGTGATGATAAATGACTTTGAGTCCTTGAAAAAAAGATTCTGTCAGTCATTATGAGTTAGTTTCTGAAAATAATGAAAAACTTCTCAAAATAATGACTTAATATCTCAAAAAGAGTTATATTTCAAAAATGAGTTCTCAATGAGAGGAGAATATTGACAGTTTTTTTTTTTTTTTTTTTTCACAAAATGAGAAACCTGAATCAGTAAGTATTGACAGTTTTTCATTATTCTGACAAAGTTTCTCAAGACTTGGCTCTTTCTCTTCCATCACATTCTCAGAAATGGGCTTCTGCTACACCCCAGATTTATTTCATTTCCACACTTGCAGTCTTCAGCCCCAGCCAACACTCAGACTTCACAAATCTCCCTCTGGAGCCACAAAAGGCTTCACACAATTTTTTTCACATAAGCACTTCCTAAGACCTACTTTGATATGTAAAATCAGCAGAGGTCTCCTTTAAAAAAATACAGTCGTCATCTTTTCAGTATACAGAGAGAACTGCAGGTGTGTTGTCAAGTACCATATAAGCTGTAAAGCAGCAATTTTGAGATGAAAGTTAAAATAACGTACACAGATAACCGCGGCTTAACAAATATTAAATAACACTTTGAAGCAGATATGTAATAAGCCATATGCATGTCCAGAATGGTTATAAAATGGCACCAGTCAGACTAAATGTTAGGAGGCTGTGTGGACTCGCACTGATATGAACTGCTGCATTAATGATATGTCTACAGGTTCTAATACTGAAAAGTTACTCATAGCACCGGCGATTCCACAGAACTCTAAAATCCTCCAGATGCTCCTCAGAGAAATACTGTTATCTGCACTCATGTACTACCTTAGACTGCCAACACCTTCACTGAGGCCAGTGGGGTTAACAGTGTATCAGCTGTCAGCCTGCATATTGACAGTATCAAGGGGTGGAGTTTATGCAAAAATGATTAAAGGGATCATTTGGATCATTATAAGTGTGGTGGTATGAAGTACTTCACAGTCAGTGCATTTAGAATATTTAATCTCTTTAGTTTGCTGTCACAGACTTTTGGGCAGAAAATCACTGTTATATATGCCAAATATTACTCATTAAAAAAACACAGGAGCATGGGAGTTGTTAGTCTACCACTATCTCAGTCTCTTAGCTTGTTTGTGCTATTGTGTGACTTCTGAAAATCTAACCCTTTAAAACACAATAACAAACAAAGTAACAGATTGAGGCAGCAGGAGACCAGCAGCTCCTGTGTTCTGTCTGTCCACAGCAGTACATGCTACTACTTCTCCAAACTGGGGGTGTGCTGACTGCCACCTACTGTAGGTAAAACACTGACTATGGATAAGTCCCTTATACAGCCACACTTCAAATAATCCAAACTATCCGTTTATGTGTCTTGAAGGGAAAGGAGAAAGTTTAGAGAGGAGAAAAAATGTTTAACGCTGTGGAGGAATGCAAATCGAAGCCATTAAGACATGAGCTTGGTCAAAAACTAAAAAGTGGAGCCCTTTTCCCTCATTTCACCACCAGTGCTGTATCTGTGCAAGTGTTTGTGCTTTATAGTACTGTAATAATTTTCCATGAGCACCTGAACTGCTCAGAAGTTGGAAATCCCCTAAAAGTGGATTTAAATATGTATTAAGTATCTTCCATTGGCTAGTTTCTCTCCCCAACAAATCTATATAAAGGTTTGGACAGAAATCCATGTCTAAATAATACCTCATTCTCGTTATGGCTTCATTAAAAACATTTTTAAAAAGTGCTGAGTTCTTCTACTGTAAAGTCTCTGTTAACAGTAAGGGGTCACGAGCGTGATGGCCAATGAACAGTCTGTGGAGTTCACATCGTCTTCCCTGGATGTTCTCTTCAGTAATCCAACAACCTTTAAATCCTCAGCTGGAGTTTGGGAGAAGCTGCATCTATCTGTTTTCCTGCTTACATGCAGGTGACTTCAGCTTTTCCCTCTTCCTGCTCAAAGCCTCCTTCCTCCAGGTGGGTCAGGGCGCTGGGATACCCCCTCCAAACACTGGGAAGCCGCCGATGCCTCCGGCAGTTGGAGACAGCTCGTCTGGAGAGACGGGGCTGCTGACCGCACGACTTACAGAGCGGCTAGACACGTCGCTGTGCACAGACAAAGGCTGCAGACAGAGAGGGACAGACAAAGGCGTCAGATCCAAGGAATCTAACCGTGAATAATACTTCCCTGGTGCAAAGGTCATTTTGCAGTGATACTCTGCTCCAATGATATTATTAGTGGCATTTCAATACACTAATGTATACTGTATAGATGCCACACCTGGGCCTGTAACACAAACATCGGTGTGTTAACCAGCTATCTGTGGGCTTCACTCATGTTTTACTCTACACTGTAGAGTAAACTAAGTAAATAATAACTTCTCAGCAAAAAGGTCTAAATTACAAACTTTACAGAGTTAACTGTTGTAGACGGGAACAACCTGGGGGTGGGAGGAGTTCCTCGATTAGTCCTGAGAAGCTAAAATGTGCCATAATCTAATTGAACTAAACCCCCAGCAAGCCTGTCTGAGCTGGAGAGACTGACTGCAGGAACAACAGGACTGAGTCCTTCCTTCTCTAAATACCCTCAATTCTGCTTAAAGGGATAGTTCACCCAAAAATGAAAATTCAGTCATTAACTACTCACCCTCATGCTGACTGAAGGTCACGTTTATTTTGTTAGTTCTCAAGAAAGGATTAAATCAAAGGCAACTGGACTTGTTTATATGTCATTGAAGACGTTTCGCCTCTCATCCAAGAAGCTTCATCAGTTCATGCTTGTCAGACTAGTCTGAGCTAGTCTTTGTTAGTTCACAAAACACTGCTGGAGTTTCACAGGAAAACAGCATTGCAGAATATCCCAAACAATGGAAGTGAATGGTGACCAGTTTTCAAACAGAAAGGCTAAAATCATGGTATAAATAACATTTTTTTAGTCAACTTGGCATGTTGGGACTTTAGGAGACTTGGATTACACCAGACAGGCAGTATGGAGGCATTGTTGTTTTTTCCATTTGAAAACTGGTCACCATTCACTTCCATTGTTTGGGAGATTCTGCAACACTGTTTTCCTGTGAAACTCCAGCAGTGTTTTGTGGACTGAAAAACTAAATCAACTAAATCAATCGGCATGAGGGTGAGTAGGTAATGACTGAATTTTCATTTTTGGGTGAACTATCCCTTTAGATGTCTGTGAAGGTTCTCAGTCATCCAGGTCATGGTAATCATAGAAGAAGCTTCAAGAAGCTTCTTCAGTTCTTCAGTTCAGAGAACTGAAGAAGCTTCTTGGATGAGAGGCGAAACATCTTCAAGAACTCTATCAAGTCCAGTTGCCTACGACAAACCTTGCTATGATATCCCTTTAAACCACAGGTGAATCATTGGTCAACAGCGGTGTCCACTAATCTGTGAAAGCCTTACTGTGTAGTTTTCTTTTTTCTTGCATTAAATTGAGCAGGAATCGATAAAAAATCTGACCATTAAGCAGAATAAATAATGGCACTAGTATCAATAAAATCTTATCAATTCCCATCCCTAACAGAGACACACTACAAAGACTATAGGTTTAAAAGTCTCAAAAATGTCCAGATGGCTCGATATCCAAGCTTTACAAGGACATTTAGGGCTATTCTTGTATTTCTTCATTAAGCTTCACAGAGCCACACCTTCAGCCTGAACAACACCACAGCAGGTCAAATGCAACTTCAGCTTTGTCCACCAGGGTGCAGTGTAGCTACACAAATACGTTTTCCCCTGCAAGAACTGACTGAAGGATCCAGTAATCTGTCAGTCAACCCTCCTCATGACGGGTGGTACCAGCTCACTGATTTTAATCTAATACCACAAAACTAATAATGTGACTGTCTGCTGCTGTTTCCAGGAAAAGGTCTAACCACAATATTAATAGATCAAAGATTTGTGAGTAGTAATTGGTTGTAGTGTGAATATGAGGAATGTATTCACACTGTCTCGTCTCATCATGATCTGTATTTTACCCATTCTTCAGAAATGGGACAAATCAGGTCCTTTTAAGGATTTATATATATGAAATATATGTAGTTAATGAAATGTTTTGGTTTGCTTTAATTTTTTAAATTTCTAAATAGGGATGAATGATTTGGAAAAAATATCTAATTGCTATTACTTTGACCGATATTGCAATTGTGGTATGATGTGCAATATTTGCAGGAATGCTAATTTTTACATTATTTTTCTCATTTTCATTTGAAACATATCATTATGTTGATCTTTAGATCTTTACCAAACAAAGTTGTTTTCTTAAGTCTGTAAAAATATGATGTGTAGGACAGGATGTTTCTACAGCACGGTGATTAATTAATTAATTTAAAATGGTAGTCTGACACATTTTGCTTTCTGTTTTTAATTTTGTTTTTTCAATTTAAAAGCAAAGATTCTCACATTAGGTGGAGCAATATTTTAAAACAGTTTTAGGAGCAGCAGGCAGCTGGATGTTTTCTCTAACGTGACCCAGGAAAGGGTTCCACAGTTTGTAAAATTTGTTTGTGGCACCCCTCAAAGATTTTCTCTAGTTTAATAATGTAAAGGTGGGTGAAAAGGTGTCTTTCCATTTTAAAAGGATCGGACGTCGGTAAAAATGTAGTACAGGCGACACAATCTGCCTCAGCTTTTGAAATGAGAGTCCAAAAATGGCCAAGACAGGGCCTGGATGGACTGATTTACAGAGACAGGTGGAATGAATGAAAAGATTGAACCAGAAGTCTTTGACTTTGCTGCAGGACCAAAACATGTAGACATGAGTGGCTGGGACTGATTTGCAGTGGTTTCATGCAGAGCTCACGTTGGGAAACAGTTTTGACAATTTTAATTTTTCCAGTGACTACAGTGGAGTATTTTACATCGCATAATACAATGTTAGATGCAAATAGACAAAGTGTTGACTCTTTCTAAAGTAAAAGGAAAAAATTATGTTTTGATAAACACACACACAATACCCACTGATTACATAGGTATAAAAATGTGCTATTATAATCATCTTTGTTTTAAAATTGATATTTTGTGAAAATGTTGGGCCTTTAAAGTTGTGTCCCAGATTTCCATCAGATTATTACAAAAACTGACTTAATCAGGCATAAAAAGGGTTAGCTATACCCTAAGGACCCCTGTGTCACTTCCTGCTTTAAAGACTGCTCAAGCACTGGTAAACAAATTCAACAAATTCATTCAGTAATATTTCCATCAGATGTGTCCTCAACCACAACATGTCAACTCTGTAGCCCTTCTAAATCAAAGCTAAATATTATGGTTTAAAAATGTGTATTTTGATTAGCAAAGTAGTTTAGTTTTGTCCCAGTTCTCAAGAACAAGTGATTCAAGCTGCACTGACACGTTGACCAGCTGATCGTGGCTGATTTTGCCTGTGTCTCTCACCTGGTTCCTGGGTTGTCCTGCTGCCTGACTTCTGACCGGCCTCTGGAGGAACACGACCTGCTTTGTGGCCAGGTTCCCATCACTGCACACACCAACACAGAGGGAGGGTCAGCTTCAGAGTGGTACAGATCCCACTGAATTAGTGACGGATATGTTTTCAGGAACATTATTGTGCGTAGCGAGTTTGTACCTGTCGTGCCTGATGATGGGAGTGGGCAGCACACATGTGAGCAGCCAACCAAACTCAGCCAGAGTGTGAAGCAGGGGCCCGTAGTCTGTTTTCACATTGGAGCCCTGCAGTAAACACAATACATGCACATGGAAGAGCCACTTACAGATAAGTCAGCTGTTGAAAAAGGAAAAGATGCCCAAATGTCTGGTTTATAAACAGTTTATTCTTCTGCCCCTGTCTCTGCCTTTCCTTTGTTAAATAAGTAAGGATTTTAATGATTAATCTTTAATCAATTAATCACCGTTAAGAATTTAACCAACTAAGAATCTATTCATCAATTTTTAATCAATAGTCAAGAACTGGCAGAAATTGACCCTTCACTAAGCCCCGCCCTCCTTAGTTACTGTTGCTAAGCTTGCCAAACTTTCCATTCTCGCACTACATTTATGCAGTTTACAGTGATAATGGTGGCAGATTTAACATCGAAATTTTGGAGTAATTGTTGAAACACGAGGTCTGTGATTCCTTAGAGAAGTAAACAAAAGAAGATCCTTTTTTCTAGCTGACAACTGTTGATTTTGTCAACTAAAATAATGACTCAAGCAGATTTCATAAGTGTAGCTCGCTGATGTAAGCTAATGTTAACTCAACTTGAGTCAGCTGAGAAGTTTCCAACTGATGTTTTAATGTTTCCATCTGACACGTTTTAAAACAAGAACCCTGTGAAAGTGTATTAATGTAAAGTTACCGACAGCTGTATACATGTGAACATTAATGCTAACAGACTGAGGCTAAAACTAGCTTACATTGTAGGAAAACTGGTCGGATGGTGAAATACAGCAGGTATATCTACATGATAGATGACAGAAATACACTCATTAACGTGGGAAAAGGAAGCACAGGGACTCAATTAGTACAGCGAACCTTGAGATGGGTCACCTAGCCAGACCAGCCGGACGGTGATTGCAGAAGACAACCAGGATAAGAGCTAAGCTAACGTGGCTCAGACCTGAGACAGTGAGCCAGAGAGAGATGCATCATTCGTTTGATGCACTTTGATTCTGCATCAGCCCACATCCTCCTCCTCAAACCCCCACATAACAAATACAGATGCAGTGGTATCTAATAAGTTTGTCTGGAGGTAAAGTTACTGCAGCTAGTGAGCTAGTGTTAGTTAGCCAGACATGCTAACATTCACAGTTTATGTTAGAGCAGATGAAGACAGAGTTTAATCCATTCACCACACCACACGTGGTGAATGGATTAAACTCTGTCTTCATCTTCATTCATATGAGCACACATCTTATGTTTCATGTTTTTGAGTGATGACAAAAAAGACACCACTGTCCAGACTCATGAAACACAGAGTATCGCTCTTCTCAGAGCCTCCTGCACACCTTCAACATGGAGAGAAATGGAAAGCTTGACAGCACTAGTTACGGTATGATTGGTCAGTTGCTGTTTGGAGGTGGGGCTTAGCGAAGGGTCTATTGCAGTAGTCTAACGAATGAAAGTGTGAGTGATAAACCAAAATACGCCGTCTCCACTGCTCAAAAACTACTCTGGGTTAGTGAGATGTTTTCTTTGTCCTTGACAATAAGACTTACTGTCCTCTAACCCTTGCACAAATCACACCACCTGTCCCATTTTGCACTTTTCATATCATGTGGCTTTCGTCAGAATGAGGCCATGTACAATCTCTCTCTCTCTCACGCACACACACACACATGCACGCACGCATGCATGCACGCACGCACGCACGCACGCACGCACACAGACACACAGAACACACAGACACACAGACACACATACACACATACACACATACACACATACACACTCACACTCACACTCACACTCACACTCACACACACAGACCTCGATGACGGTCCACTGCTCTACGACAATGGTGTCGTTGGCAGGAGGAGAGGTGCTCCTCTCCTCATACACAAACAGTCCCTCCAGTGATCTGGGCACCGGCTCACCTGAAACACACAGTCAGTCAGTCAGCGTCAAATGTGTATGAACCTCCAAACTGTCATGTTTTTAACATTATATGATTAAATACAGAATAATCCATGTGCATGAAATTCAGAGCGCTGTCAGGTGACAGATGATGGGAGCGTGTCACTGGGTTGATCATGACCCAGTTATCAGGAGCAGGCTGAGCTCTGAGCTCCCCCGTGTTCATGTGAGCAGAGGAGTACGGTGTGGAGGGATCTTACTGCTGCCTGTGTGTCAGTGTCACAGTGCATATATTTCCATTTATTGCAGGCCTCAGAGGTCCACTCATGATGTGGATGTCTGCTACACCGCAGAGGAACAGGAAGTGAGGTCGCCAGGGTCAGGAAGACAGCCCCAAATATAGAGGCAGTGGGAGAGACGAGCCAAAACAGGAAGTGACTGATTTTGTGTGTATGTGTGAATCACTGTTTTATGAGAAAAGATAATAATGCAGCGGGCAGAGGAAGAAACAGAAAAGAAGAAACACTAGTTGCCCTGAGCTCTCTGAAACTCAGGCTGCTTTTGTTCTTCACCCACTTTATTCACAGGCTGATGTCTGCAGAGGATCTAAAACGCATGAAGAGTATTTCCTTTTTCTGCATGCATTCATTTCATTCAATGAAAAACAAATGTTAGAAGGACAATTATTTATCTTTTTTTGTCTCTACATGCATAACTTGAAGTCTGGTGAGATAGATTCTCACAAATCCAGCTGCTAGTAATCAAGTATTTAGGCCACAGTCAGACAGAATCAGGCGTTGTGGCGAAAACACCAGGCATCTCATCCATTTGAATGGTGTTCAGGCTGCGGCGCTGTGGGCTGCAAGGGATGGCGGGAAAAATTGACAGCAGCCTGCTGCGAAAAGTTGAAACAGAGTCCACTTCTGGATAAAAGTGGATGTCACGCTGCAGTGGCCAATCACGTAAGCCGGTGATCAGATTGTCTCTACAGTCAGTCTGAAATATCTGAAACCAGAGACATCCAGGTAGAGCTCATGGAACAAACCATGATTCTCTCCTAGATGTGTCCTCACTTTGTTTATTTAGTGTACCCAGTGTAGAGCTGAATGATTTTGAAAAAAAATATCTAATTGCAGTTATTTTGATTAACATTGCTATTGCGATATGATTTGCGATATGAGTGTTTTTTTTGTTATCAACAATTTCTTTTTCAGCAGGTGTGTTTAGTAGGGTAAGATTGACCAATATGACAGCATGGTGAGACAATGGGTGAGGCACCATTGTTGCATCATGTATTCTGAAATGTCTGGGGAAACAAAAATATAGTCTATACATGACTAGGTTCTACCTCTGGGAATGGGAGCACTGTTCCTGTGGATTTGAGTGATCTAAATTAGGATCTAAGACAGCATTAATATCCCCTCCCATAATCAATGCGTAGTCCCAAACACCTTGTTGTCTGCTCACAACAAGGTCTGTGGATTATCCTGAGCAAAAGGCTCATGATTTTTGGACAGAGACACTGGTCTTGAATTTTTCAGATGTATATTTATTTGGTGCTTTGAGCACCACTAGCTGAGTGCCATTTAGTCCCTTTATATTAAAGAGAAGGCATACATCTCTACAGCTGATATCTTCAAAACTCTGCAACTCACACCTGAAATATTGAGATGAACTCAATGCACTACAGACCAGAGGAAAAAATATGAATTTTTGATTTTGGGTGAAGTGTCTCTTTAACGACCTGAATGAGGAGCACTACAACTTGCTGCCAGCATGACTAAAAATGCTGTAATGTGAGCTGAGCTCAAGCCTCCTTGGGTAAAAAGACTAATGCAAAATGATACAACAGTAATCTGGTCCATCAAGAGACAGTCAGGACACTCAGGTGGACTACTGACATGATGCTGTATGATTCATCCACAGAGTCACAATCCCACATCAAACCCACCTTTAGGTGTGTCCCAGTAGACGAAGGAGTCCACCAACGACCAGCCTTTGCGGTAGTAGGCAGCAGTCAGCTCCAGCCAATCAGCTTCCAGGGCGCTGACCACTTGGCCCTTCCTGGACACGCGCATGGAGAGCGCCCCCTGGTGGTACTGACAGGCCAGTGAGTCCAGAGGGGCACAGCCTGGAGCCCAGGAGTGAAAGAAGACCAGCAACCTCAAATCTGGATGGAGGGAAGGAGAAAAGACAGAAAGAGGATGAGGAGAAATAAAGACTAAAGTGCTTATTGACAAGACTCACAGGGTTCATACATCTTTTCCAAAGTCAAATTCAAACACTTTTCAAGCTTTTTCAAGGTCTCTTTTCAAGGTTTTCCAGCACCTTACAGCTGTGGTAAATCAAAAAAAAAAAAAAAATCTATCTTTCATGATAGAATTCTACAGAAGGGAGACAAATTAAAGTAAGTTTCATTTTTCAAAATGTGTCACCTGTCTAACTTGGCATCCTATTAGAGCTGCAACAATTAATCACTTAATTGAATATTAATGGATTTGATTATTGATTAATTGGTTTGAGTAATTTCGTTAAGCAAAACGAAATCCAGATTCTCTGATTTCAACTTCTCAAATTTGAATATTTTCTTTACTAAATTAGGCTCTCCGACTTATTTTATTTCTTTGTCTAAAAAGCAAACTGTTTTGTCAGACAGTGATTCATGGTGAAAGTAATGTGATTACAATTTCAAGCAGTTTTAAGCACTTTTTAAACCTTGAAAACACCACGTTAAAGGTTCAAGCATTTTCAAGGACTTCCAGCACCTGTATGAACCCTGGACTCTGTTTGACAGAAAGGCACGATATTAATCAACATTTTTTACTGGTTTTATTTGTTATTAGTTCATGAACTCATGAGCTTTTACAGAATTAAAACTGTGAAGGAAAGGTTTTAATCTCAGGACAGAAGATGGGATCTAAGGATGGAAAAGTGAATCCTTTGTAAGTGGGTGCGTGGGTAAGGTGAGAGCAGGTCAAAGAGAATTCAGTGCAGTGAAACCTCTCTGCATTAGCAGACACTGTAGTTGTTGGAGATGTAGACAGTGAGGCTGAAGCACTGAGTGTGATGGGAAGAGCAGTGAGTGTCTCACCAGGACTGTAGGTGTTGTCCTCCAGTTCTCTATCTCCAGGTGGCGTACCAGGAGGGGTGCGTGGAGGGGAGCGGCAGCCCCTCTTCGGACTGTGCACCCTGCCATTGGTGATCCCGCTCACCTGCTGGAGGACTGAGCCGATGAATCGAACGCCCCCCCGCGCACTGCTGTTCACCTGCCAGAAAGAGACGCAGCCACACCGTAAACCGTCCAGCTCAGCATCACAATGAAGCCACGCTGAAGACAGAAGAAGTGCTACTCAGAGAGTAACAGAACCAGAAAAAACTGGAAGCATAAAAATTCAAAGTGTGAAATGCATCGTCTCCTGAGTGCTGGATCTCCTCTGAGCACAAATTATTGGCAGTTTCAGTGAGAACATGTGCGATGTCTCAATTTCCCAGGAAGCAAACAGCATCTGTGAGCACTGTTAATGTGCCAGTCCGTTTTACAATCATCAGATGGGATATATTAATCATTAATTACCTGAAATTATCACGCATATCAGATTCAGTCCACCCATACCTGAGTATTAGATGAATATACTACCCATCACTGATGGGCTGAATCCATTGCCAGGTGTTTTTTTGGCCTTTATTTGGGGTAATATTTGTCATTTTATTTTGCTGAAGTAATGGTCTGCAGATTGACAGCTGCTGCTCCACGCTGCTCTCTCATCCAGGGGCACAGGACACACCCACTCAACCAGACCATGAGAGCTCTGAGCTGAGTGAGGAGTGAGAGGTAAACAGCCTGCAGAGTCAGACTCTGCACTCTTTTCACACATTGACCTAAGGATTTAGTTTAACCAAACCAGAGTTGGTGATTGTTGGAAGAGCGGACACTGTCTGTTTTGTCCAGTTTCAGTGAAGGAGGAGTTAATGAGCCAAGTAAGCTTGTTTTAGTTTGGTAAAAGAGAGAAACTTGCAACTCACAAGGTCATCAATTGTATTTTCCTGTTTAAAAAGAAAAATAGATGTGAGAATATTTGATTTCTTGACACCCTGTGATTTTATTTTGTTTATTGGAGATAGTCAATGTACACAGCGTATGTGACGTAGTGAAGTCGCTGCTTGCGCACATCATCTCTCAGCTGAGTCTCGAGAGGACAAGAGGAGGTCAGAGGGAGACGAAGATATCACCAATTACTGATTGATGGGCTGACGATGGCTGGTTGGAAAATTTTTACACATCACCCAACCCTAACTGGTATTTTTAAAAACAGCATTTTTAAAGCACGATCCCCGTCCAGATGAGTGTTTTAGCACCGTTTCAAAAACCAAACCCATCCATATTAACTCAATGAAAGCGCATGAAAACATATGAAAATTCACTTAGATGGGCAACCTGTTATAAACAAGAAGCAGGCTGTAATGATGAGACTGCTGTTCACAGTATCCACCAGATAATGCTGTTTTTATTACAATATATTTAACAGCATGTGTTTTTGTCTCTTTTTCAATCATTGTAATTTATATGTTCATTTGTGTCTTTCTACATCTGTTTTTATAACATCTGTTCTGTCAATGTACAGACTCAAATAGTCCACAGCATCAAAACACTGAGTTCATGCTTATAGCCACATACTGTACTCATGTTCTTTAAACTGCACTGAATAAAACAGTCACACAACACTTGTAAACTCAAAGAAAGTTTGCTCTTTCTGTCCATGTAATCTGTGGATTGAGGTCAGAGTTGTTTTACTTCCATGTGCAGTCAGCACTGTTAGATGTAGTCTGGATGCAGGGAGATGGTACCACAAGCATCCATGGGTCTCATGTTGTTGTTGCTCCTTCCACATACAGATGAGGGCTGATCAGGCATTAAAAAGTTTTCTTGCAATTCATCGTCCTCCACAAAAACAGCCCCTCATGTAAACAAACCTGGAGATGATGGCGCAGACTAAAGTCAAATGAAGGAGACAGCAGCAACCCCTGACATTACCCCTGACATTACAACCACAAACCTCTGGCTTCTCTACACACTGTGTGGACGAAAGGCCCAAATACATAGAAAAAGCTATGTTTTAAAAAATACTCATGTAGGTGTGAGTCTCAAAAACTGCCTGTAACAGTTTATTTGAAGGGGCGTACACAAGACTGACATGACACTTGTCAACATGTGTGCACATTTTTGGTTTTGTTCCCACATGTTTCTCCTCCCTCTTCCTTTAGCTCTGTCTCTGTCTTTCCTTCTGTCTGTGTGGCCTGTCCTCTTCCAGGTCTCTGTGATGAAGAGGAGGTCGCTCGGTCTCACTGGTGACACGAAGCTGTTCAACATCCTCCTGGATCCTCACCTTAACTTATGACTTAAATGTATCAGAAATCTGAATCAGAATCTTTATGAATGTTTATGACTGTTGTCATTAAAGGACCAGGATTTAGTGGCATCTACAGGTGAGCTTGCAGACAGCAAACACCTCGTCTCACTCTCCCCCTCCAGTGTGTCAGAGAACCTACGGAGGCCATACCTAGAGTCAGTGTTTGGTTTGTCTGTTCTGGGCTCCTGTAGAAACATGGTGGTTCAACATGTAAGAGGAAGGGCTCATTCTAAGGCAACAAGAACACAACAGTTCTTATTATCAGGTGATTATCCATTCATGAAAACATTATGAATATTCTATTCTATTCACCGTAAATCTTACACGCTGGAACTTTAAATGATTTTAGCTGCTCTAAAAGCTGAAATCATCCAATATTTTATAAACCTCAAAGACAGGGGCCTGAGGAGGTGAAGTTTATTAAGTATTTAACTTATTTTAAGTTTATTTTCAGCGTCTTGGTGTCCTGAAAAGATGAATGTATCCAGTATTTGACATATTTTAGACACTAAAAATTAGAAAATATTTCAGTCTTAAGGATCTGAAGTATCTAGTACAGTGGTTCCTAAAATTTTTCTGTAAGCCCCCCCCCTCAGAAGTTAAAAGGTTCACACACTCTCTCAACACATATAATCTTTTTCATTGTTTCATTACCAATGATTGAAGAAGCAACTTCTAAAAAAGTATCAAGCTGAATTTCAGTAGAGGTCAGTAGGACAGCATCAGGAAACAGCATCATTCAACTTAGTCAACTCAGCTGTATTTTTCCCCTCGTCATCCAGACCTCCTGCAGAGGCCCTATGCAGGGTTCCTACAAGTTCAATTCTTTTTTAAAAACATTTTCAAGGTGCATTTTCAAGGATTCCAGCACCTGATGCCATATTTATATACATATACATGCTCAAAATGTTTAAATCAGATGTTACTGTGCTATAAACAACCAAAATGATCTTTCATGACAGAATTCTATAGAAGGGAGACAAATTAATGGAAACATTTTGTGCTTCAAAATGCCACCTGTCTGTAAGTAGACTTGGCATCCTGTTAGAGCAATAACAATTTCAATCAATAATTCAGTTATTAATCGATAATTAAGTTCATTACCTGTCTTTTTTGCGGGACGGAGGTTTTATGCCTTTATTTATAATACAGCTGAAGATCTGACAGGCAAAGGACTGTAGGTGGGAGTCAAACCGACATCCAGACTCACAGCCTCAGTACATGGAGTGAACACTCTACCAACTGAGCTACCAGGCCACCATTTTTGTATCATTTTTCTTTAAAGAAAAAAAGGCAAAATTCTCTGATTTCAGCTTCTTAAATGTGAATATTTTCTGGTTTCTTTACTCCTCTCTGACAGTAAACTGAATATCTTTGAGTTGTGGACAAAACAAGACATTTGAGGATGTCATTCCTGGACTTTAACACTGATCAACATTTTCACTATTCTCTGACAGTCATGTACTACGGTCACATTTATAAAGCAGCTATGTTCATTTAGTTGTGGGGCTGCTACTGAAAGTTGTAGTAAACATCACTGACCCTGTCGATGAGCGCTCTGACCGTGTCACCCGTCAGTGACTCTCCTGGTAGTGGCCACTCCTCCACCCTCAACATTGGCACACTGTGACACATGGACGCCGTCTGCTTACTGAAACCACACACACACACAAACACACACACACACACACAGACAAAAACATGTATGAGACAGCCAGTGAGACAAGCTGAGCTGTGACAGTGTCTGACGTGGAGTTCTTTCTCCTCTCTGTTCAGGTCAGTGGGGAGTTTGTGTGTTAGTGGCACCAAACCTATTGAACCCATCCAGCTGGAGGGTTCATAGTTCACTTGTCATTGTCACAGAGCCGCAGACACCAACACATCAATCATTCATAGGCTCACCAGGAGATGGCTACCAGCCACTGTCTAAGCAATTACACAAAGGGTAAACAACAAATTAGGCAACTGAAGTGATGACAGTTCATACACACCACACACCCTTTTCAACATTACAGTGAAGTCTGTAAAATAAATAACAGAACAGTCACAAAGAGTAGGCTATTACCCTTTATTAATTCCATTCTACTGCCACGTCAGCTTACAAAATTAAATTTAGTATTATAGTTACAGTACCCAACCAATCAAACCTCAGAGATCAGAGACACTTCATCCCCATTGGCTGCTATGGGACCCCTGTTGTTGGGTGGATTTCTAGCCAATAGAAATCATGGCAGACACGAGAACCAAGTCCAACCAAAACAACATCTTCCTCTCCTCCAGGCACGCCAGTCTGACCTCCTACTACAGCTCTGCATTAAATATGCAGCTGGTTTCATCTATCATTCATCTATTTAGTTTCAGTGTGGTGATGAACATGTGGGCACAGTGGGGGGGGGTCTGTGTGGGAGTGGGAGGAGGGGGTCACATCAGATTATATACAGTCATCTTTACTGACCTCTCAACAGCATTTGATACTGTCGATCAGAGCATCCTACTTACACTACAGTGTTTAGGTCTACATGATGTTGCACTCAGTTGGTGCTGCAGGGGTCTGTTCTGGTCCACTACTGTTTACACTGTACAAAAATAACAGTAAGTCAGTACTCTTATTTTGTACACAAAGTCAGTGTCCATTTTTATGCAGACAATACAATTTTATATTAGACTTGCACCGATTACAATTTTTTGGGCCGATCCCGATTTCCGATTTGCAGAGTGCTTGGACGGCCGATACCGATTTTGGCCGATTCCGATTTCATTTTTTCCAAACCACTTTACAGCACACAAGATATTGCAAAATGTTCTAACTTTCCTTTATTAGAACATTTTAACCGAGATACAACCAGCTTTTCAATAATCATGTCTTTGCTAAAACACACTCTACTTAATAAATAATATATAACTTTTTGTCTAATATATCATCATCATATCATAGCATGTGCTATAAGATTTAATTTTCATTCAGGGTAGTGTGTGTTTTCTGGCTCCATTTACTACCAGCTGAGTACACAGGTTGCTTTTATTAATTGGTTAACGATCACAAATCACCATGAATTCAAGCATGTCTGATTATGAATGCACTCAATACAATAACTTTTGACTCTACCATCTTAATGAGACACATGACACGCTGTCTGCCACCAGTTTTGTGTGGAAATACTTCAAAATATTAAACAATGAAGATGCAAACTGGCGCTGCGCTGGATGGATAAAATCCGCTGGACTTATGTTTGCTGCAACTTTTAGAATCTCAGATAAAATTCCAGGTGAAGCTCAAAGCTTCAAGATCACTGGATTTATACTTTATCCAAAACACGTCGGGGTGAAATACTGCATGTGATGGATTTACCATCAGCAGCTGGTTGTAGCAAAAAGCGCCCCTCACTGAAGAAAGACGCCAAAATCTCCAGGGAATGCATACAAAGCCCTAGACCAAGTGAGTGAGAGCTTTTTAAGAGTTTGCTTTTAACTTTCAGTGATAATTAACTTTATTAAGTCTACGATGTTGAACATCGCAGTGTGCACGATGCGAGCCGTCTGCTCCGCTCAGCAGCAGCCTGTGAATGCGAACGAAGTCTGGAACCTGTTTCAGCTCAATATCATGACTTTGAAAACACCAACTGACTTTTTTAAACGAATTTCGTTAGATTAAAATATGTAGAACTGTAAAATATCACTTCCATGAGGTTGTGTATACTGGTGTCGTATGCAGTAAGCAGTATGTATGTGGTTTCAAATACAGCCGCAGTTGGCCCGCAGGCCGTAGTTTGGACACCTCTGGATTAGTCGTACCAAACGTTTTCGGTGTTGTTCCTCCACGCCCTATTTTAGCCTCGCAGGTGTTGCATACAGCAAAGTTGTGATCCTCCTCACACACTTTAAAAAATGCCATACGACCGACATGGTGTAGGTCGCCAAAGCTGTGAGTTGCACATGTGCGTGTTTGTGCGCTGCTGATGTTACTGACCTGGGCAGGCTGACATAAGGGCTGACGTATCCCGCGAGGCATTGTGAGGGTTCAAGGACTGCTCACGCGTTGCAACATGTTAGCATATAACGGAAAAGAAGAGGCAATGCCTTTGCTTAGTGTGGGTTTTTTTTTGTTTTTTTGCTGCCACAGCGTGATGGGAATTTGACCAGCAAATTTTAGACTGACCGGTCGGTCCCAGGTCATGGCCAATCACGTGAAAACCGGCCCGATTCCGAGCATTGCAGATAAATCAGTGCAAGTCTATTTTATATCCCTGATGTTCAACCCAACCCAGGCTCATCTTCAGTCTGACTTTGATGCTTTTCAATAGCAGTGCTTTGATCGATCAGCTATCTTTGATATCGGCAGATACTGAGGTTTAAAATAGACTTAATAAAAATATAAACAAAACAAAATTTGTTAATATCAGTGTTAGTGAATACTTCTCCCTTGCTAAAAATTGATCTTTTAATATATGTCTTTTCTCCTGTGAATGTGTGGTACAGCCTGGGTATTCAAAAAAATCAAAATAAAAGCCTCTAAATGAAAACATTTAAAAATGAAGAATTCATAAAATAAGACAATGGTGGGGGAAACATTGTTAATGTAACTGCTTAGGGGTCAAATCTTAATAAACATTAGTATTTTACGTCGCTTTGTATGGCAAAGCATGTGAGCGTCAACTAGAGTTGAGTACAGAACTTGGTCCTTTTAAGGGTACTGACCAAATTACCAAATTAGTTGTTTGAGTTAGTTTGGGCTTTTTCCACTGTCTTGGTTGGCTTAGCAGTTTTACTAGTGTTAGCCATCACTCAGCCACTGGCTTTGTCTGAAACTCCTTGCCATTATTTAGTATTTATTATTAATATCTATTAATATTTAGTGTGCTGTAGCAGTGTGTGAGGTTTATTAGTATATTAGAAACCTTTGCATGAAAACTACTTGTGAATTTTATACTGTTAACAGGGAAATACTACAGTATACAGGCACAGTGGTGGTATCGACAACAACAAAATAACAGGAAAGATATCACATGTGCTTCCTCCGAGACACAAACAACAGCGATTTCCTGGTGATAGACTGACAAGCTGCAGGTTCGGGACGGGAAGGATGTTAATTTGTGTGGTTTGTAAAATCCTCTAAATAAATTAACAAACTGTTCAAAATAAATAATAATGCTGACATTTAAAAGTTTAGACTTTTTAAAAATATTTTTGTTATTATAGACAGAGTGAAGTACAGAAAAAAGATACTGTGTACTGGTACCAAATACTAAGTACCAGAAACAGTACTGTGATACTGATTGGTTAGCTAGCACCAGCAGGAACTTCATGGTGCATTCAAGTGCCTCTCGTACACTTGAACGGTCATGACATTTGTTTAAAATGGGAAAGTTTCCTTTTCCCATAAATAATGCTATGTGATTAATAATAGCCTTGAAACTGGCCGCACAATTTAATCGGCCGATACTGCTTCCAGTGATCAATAATCAGCCCCAAAACCCCTGAGTGGAGCACCTTTAGTATCGTCCACATCCAGCAGCAGTGTCTCTGACCATCCTGCCATTAAAACTTTAAATGTTCTCCATATCAGCCTTTTCATTCAATAATCATATTCAACAACTTGGATTTGAAATTCAAAACTACCAACTATAAGGCTCTCTGTACAGAATTAAAGACCAGCTTTTCTAAACCATAACTCAACTGTTGTTGAGTCCTGTTCACCACACTGCATTAAGCTCTATCACTAATGACAAATGTCATACTCCTCATTGCTTTATGTAAGTGGGATAGACTTCCTTACTGACAACAAGAAATAATCATCTCATGATATTTATCTCTAAAGTCCTACAGTAATCTTGTAACTACAGAACACGATTCCATTAAGTACTTCACCCTAAATATTCCACATGTATGCACAAATCTTGGCAAAACTACTGCCAGCAACTGCACCTCTTTGAAATGGGGATTTTAAAGCTCTAGCTCTCCTGAAAAAGATCTCAATCTCAATGAAACTGCTGATTGGGTTGTTTTCTTCTATGTCCAGACTTACAATGATGAAAATTAAAAAAAATCTTAATGCAAGGGTGACTTTAAAGGGTCAAGCATTCAAAACAGAGCTTCAGTTTAGGTTTTGGGCTTTAAAGCAGGGTTAGGATTTGTGTACCTGGGTCTGGGACGGGCCAGGATGGCGCGGTAGAGCAGGCTGAAGGGCAGTGAGCGGGTTCGGCCCACAGACAGGATGATGGGGTGCAGGGCGGCCAGGACGTAGCCTTGGGTGTAGTAGGGCTGCAGGGCCTGGGGCAGCTCGGAAAGTGAAGCCACATACTGCACTGTAGGACGGCTGCCTGTGTGGACGGAGAGATGACGTGTGTCAATAGAGGGCGCTCTACCTGGTTAATGACCAATTTGAAAATGCCCTTATGTTGTAAAAGCTCTTTACAAACTACTAAATACTTTCTTCCTCCAAACACCAAAATTGTGCAGTACA
This sequence comes from Lutjanus argentimaculatus, assembly GCA_034769285.1. Taxonomy (NCBI): domain Eukaryota; kingdom Metazoa; phylum Chordata; class Actinopteri; order Lutjaniformes; family Lutjanidae; genus Lutjanus; species Lutjanus argentimaculatus. The sequence goes on along the minus strand of JAWZSL010000031.1, from coordinate 5,425,548 downwards.
GGCATCATGTGAGGAGTGGAGTGGATATTTAGGATATGATCTTGGCTCATTAATGCTGCTTGTTACATAACAGTGATCTCTGGACTGCCTGCATCATTGAAACAAATGATTGCCTCCCAAATTAATCAACAAAAGTAGTGATGACCAGTTAATCATGTCATTCATTTGTCTGATTCACTGGTTCCAGCTTCTACAATGAGAGCAGTTTATATTTTTTGGTAGTATTGTGTTTCTTTATTTCAACAGTGAGGCATGGGAATGCAGTTGAATGTTTATTGTCCCTCTGAAGCAGACTCTTAAAGTTCACTCCAAAATCAAAAAAAACATTTCTTTCTTTTCTTTTTTTTCTTCTCACTTCAAAAAATATTGATATCAAACCTATGTAGGAAGCCTGTTTTGGCATGTTCTTTGACTTGATGCAATTGACATTACACAATGGTATGAGTTTGCAGCACAGAGAGCCAAGTATGTGCTTGGATGAAGTAAGTCAATAAACAAAAAGTATATTCAAAAATACATATTTTTCCTCTGGCTTGTAGCGCTGTTTATCCATCTAGACAGTTTTGGTGTGAGTTGTTTTGGAAATATTGGCCGCAGAAATGTCTGCGTTCTGTCCAATATAATGGACATAGTATATATAATGGACTAAATGGCACTAGCCCTGTGATGCTAAAAAAAAAACACATTTGAAAAATTCCAAACCAGTGTCTCTTTCCAGAAATCATGACCAAGTTACTCAAGATAACCCACAGACCTTGTTGTGAGCAGTTTTATGTAGGAACTACCCTCTTGCCATTAGAAAAAATAAGTTTCTAAAGTAGTTCCGGTAGATTCTACTGCAGATTCTACTGGTGCCATTTTGTCCAGGCCAGAGGAAAAAATAGTATTTTGGATTTGGGGGTGAACTGTCCCTTTAAAACTGCAGTAGGAAACAACAACTGAGAGCACATCTGAGAGAGAGTAAGTTAGATACAGGTGGCCCCCGAGTAACAATATGCTGTTATTATGGAAATTTTGCCCAATGATGCCACACAAACACACATACAGGGTCTGCCAGATGATGATACCATTTATTTTAATTTCAATTATGCATTATATTTTAGTGGGTATTCTGTCCTTCCACCAGAGGTGATATTTTTTAGGAAATTGTCACATATAGAACCACTGATTTAGAAACACCCACACACTCCCACGTACAATAGGTACACAGTTCAAATCCTATGGTGTGTGAAATTCACGTTACCAATCTCTTGCAATATGAAGATACTGCTGATCTGAAAACTAAAATGTCTGCTGCTGCTGTTAGCTCGGAGAGTTTTAATATCCTGAGTCCAGCTGTGCCTGATGGGCCCAAAGACTGATGTAAAGTCTGTCTGTGTTGAGACAGCTATGAAAAGAACAACCACTGACCCAGGCATGCCGAGGGAAACACCACATCACCACACGCTTACGTAAAGGTTATATATGTGTACACACACACACACACACACACCCACACACACCACACACAACCCCAACTACATGCGTATTTTTAACGGTGCTCTCCCAGCTGTGATGTCTGATGTGGTGAGACTGGTTTTCTGTCCACTGCAGAAGGTGTGGCTCTGAGAGTGACACACATACACACACACACACACACACTCCTACACACCCACACACCCACACACACAACAGAAACATGCTTATGTTTAGCTGCAGAGTGTAATCTTCATGCTGCTGAGATATTATTTGGGTAACTGACTGACAAATTTTTCATTAGCAATATCTCTTATAAATAATAAAAATAATGATGCCTGCCATCACTTTGCAGGCCATCATCATTGTTGTATCGTCGCGTGTAGGGATGATAATGATTAATCGATGCTCAATTAATCAATCGTGAAGATTTTGGTCAATCAACTAAAATTTAATTGATTTACTAACAAATAAAGACCTGAAATATAATAGATTATATTCATCTTATCCAATATTCAAGCACGTGTTTAATATATAGGCCTTTACATCTTTGAATGTTTCATAGGCTATGTAATGCCACAGAGAGCATGCAAAATGTTGCTGTGGAAATAAAACTTTTTGTTTAATTGTGGAGGAAAACAAACACATTTGGTATTGTTTGGTATAAGCAAAAATTTTATGTTTTTTCTAATAACAATGAATAGATTGTCTATTAATGTTAACAATGATCGATTTATGAAAGTACTTACAATTTGTAACCCTGGTCGCTTGCCAAAACAAAAAAAACAAAAAAAAAAACAACCGTCACTTTTTCATATGTTAGCAGGCTATTTATCATAATCTTCACTGGTCTTCAGACTGTGCTAGAACCACAGACTGTCTGAACACACTGGCTGTGCATTAGTGTTGTTAAAAATATTGATATATCGATAAAAACAAACATGAATACATGAAATGCTTTTAATACTCATTTTCCACAGTGCTAATACTCCTCTACTCTACTACTACTACTACTCTACTCAACTCCAGCATTTCCGGATTGGGGGATTTGAACGTACAATCTGCTCACTGCTATTTCAGCTGGGTATCTGATGACTGGTAGGGTGGGCAGGGTAGGGAGCTGGCTTCTCAGCACTCAGATTACCCCCCTGGACATATCTGGCTGTGGCCGACCTCCCCAGGATCTGGCCTGGAGACCTTTACTGGACTGGGACACAACCACTGAGCCATCCAGCTGCAACATCACCCCATGTCCTCTATGCTCTGAGCCAGTGTTTCCTAAACTATTTTCCTGAGGACCCGCTTTTTAAAAATGACAAACCATCGTGACCCAAATCACAATAAATGTCATCAATAAATTTCAGGAAGAGTTCATTCATGCATAAATGAACATTTCTAACCATTTTTACAGCCATTTCTGCATCACCTTATGTTATCTTCATACTTTGTTGTTAACATATACACGTTAAAACTTTCACAATGAGAAATATATATGCATTTATGCTGAGTTAACAGGCCATCTCATTGGTTTTATTTTTCTTACCACAAAACAACACAGGACATTTGAGCCTGTTTCATAAAAGAGACAAAATAAGTGCATTTAGGCAGAATTAACAGGCTCTTTGTTTTTTTCTCTCATCAGTAAAAGAATATTTTAAATACTTTATTAAAGATGTACTGCAGATATAAATCTTAAATTTGCAGAATTTCCTCCATAGTCTTTTATTTATTTGGGGACCCCAATAAAATCTCCTGTGCTACTGCTATTTCAGCGGGGTATCTGATGACTGGTAGGATTTACATGTTACTAGTTGTGGGTCTTACTCCAACCACTGACAGGGACTTCTATAGGCATTTCCATTGACTCAATTTTTCCCTGTGGTATCAAAAATGGTACTAATATTTTTCAAGGTATTATATCAAAATGAGATATTCCAGTATTGTGACAAAGCTAGTGTGTATTCTGATGAAGATCCAGATCTTTGGAAACATTACCTACAATGAAATTAACACCTTTAGACATTGTGCAGGCTTGAAGGAAGTTATCACTAGGGTCGTTCCTGGCAACTGATTTCCCTGTCAGTTAAACACAAATTTTAATTTAGACTAGTCGACTAGTGTAACAGTAAGAAAACATTTAGAAAACAGGCAAAATCAAGCACAATTTATTACTTGATAGTTTTAAAAACTGTCCAAAAAAATACTGTGTACTAGGAGCCATTTGAAGCTGTTTATCACAGTCTACAATCGCCAAATCATATTAAATGCTGGTGAAATGTGTGACACTTTGTGCTGTGCAATACGAACATTGCACATTAACCTACAGAACATGACCACTCACTAAATGCTTCAACTTTTCAGACAGAGAAGGATCACAGTGTCTGCAGGCAAACAATATTGTTTACCTGGAGCTGATGTTAGCTGCTAGCCCGCTGCACAGTGTGGCTAATGTTAGCAGTGCTAGCAGCAGCAGCTGCTCTGCTTGCAGGTTAATTTCCGTGTCTGTACTGAATGTGGTCACATGATGCTCCAGTCGAGCGCTTATATACCAATTCATTCTTTCACTGTCTATGTTCAGCCTTATTTCCATGTTCACTATCAGAACACTGCCAAACCTGCCAAGCTGTCATCTGTGCGACTTTGCAGATAAAAACATCTGGGGTTGCGTGGGCCATCAGGGCATACGCACTGAGCGACAGGGGCTACCATCTGATGGTGCCACAGCCCCAACTAGTGGTGGCAACTGCATAACAGCTTTAAGGCAACAGTTAACTGGCATTTTACTTGAATAAATATTGATAAATAGTTTAACCGATTAGTATTTCTGGTGCCAACTAGCGACACCCCTAGTATTCACTCTGCAAATGATTTTTTTTTTTTTTAAAGATCATCACAGGTTGGACATTTTTATTTATTAGCCATTCCCTCTGCAGTTACACTCACAAAGAGCACAGTCAGTGTTGGGGAGTTGTTTGTGTGCCGGTTGAGTCTTGTGTTGTTTTTCTTGAAACCCTGGCTGGAAATCCCTGTGACCATCACCATACTTCCTGTGTCCACAAAGAGTGGCTGTTCACACAGGGGATTGGCTGTGTGCCCTGTGCACACGCACGTGCACACATGCACACACACACAGTCTATTTAATGCATTTTAAGTTTTAAAGACACTAAATTGAACATTTTGGATGCAGCAAGATTAAAAAAAAAGAAATATTGGGAGCGAGACAGGAAAGAGAAGAAGTGTGTGTGTGTGTGTGTGTGTGTGTGTGTGTGTGTGTGTGCGCAGCGCGCATGTGTGCATGCGTGCGTGTGTGTATGAGAGAGAGAGAGAGACAGCATTCCTCACTACAACCCCCCACATTCTCACGGACAAACACCCCAGAGATCTGGGAGACCAGTACACAGCTGAGATCACTGCAGCCTCTCAATGGGCTGTCTGGCTCCATTATGAGACTAAAGAGCAGCAGAGCCTCAATGAAACCACTAAAGCAGGAGCCGCGCAAACAGGGCTACACTTTACTGGCATTCCTGTGGGTTTGAACCCCACTCTCAACACTTAATATAAATTTAACACGGGCTTGCATGTCGCAGCCAATGCTCCACTGTGGATGTGCAACTTTTAGGACAGTGTTCTTTCCTTTAGAGGACGAAACAGAGCTGGTAAAGTCAGACGTGGGTCACTAGCAGAGTCTGGAGGGTCACACCAAGAAAACAGGCAACCACACTGCCGTCGATGGCTCCCCGGAGGACCATGATGTCACACACACACACCTCTACACAGGCTTTTGTTGCAGCCTTTTGCTCTTCTCCTCCCCTGCTTTCAGTCCTCACACCCCCTCCCATCCTGCTGCCACTCGCACCCGTCAACACGCACACTGAGGCCTCTGTTCAGTGCTGTATGGCGGAATAAAAGAGGAGGAGGAGGAGGAGGAGAGGAAGAAGGGAGGACCAGCAAAGAGGGTAAAAAAGGGGGAAAAGCAGTAGAGGAGTATGGAGAGGTGGGAACTGGCAGGATGAGGGGAGGGGGTTAGGGGTTCAATAGGAGTTGAGCAACGACTGAGGGCACAGAGAGGGGTGATAAAGCTGAGAAAATAAGAGACGAAGGAGGGAGGAGGAGGGTTTAAAGCCAAACAGGGGTTACAAGATGAATTTTATGAGCCCTTATGTGAAGCTGGAGAAGGTGTGAAAAGGAGAAAGCTGCTTGGCAACGAGGAGCAAAGAAAACAAGAGCAACAGTAGGAGGAAAAACAAGCTGCTGTGCTGTGTAAGGCTGTACTCATTCTGCATCCACACTCACACATTATAGTGATAAACACAAAACTTCTGCTACGCTTGCGCCTGCCATCCTTGCTATGCCTGCCTTTACAAACCCCTGAAACAGAGACCTTTGAAAATGGTGCTGAATCCGTTTTAGTTCAAAAAGTCCTGCATTGGATTTTAGTCAGGATGAGTAGAAATGGGGGCTTTTAGACACCATGATGTTGACTTCCTGATTGGGTCTTATCAGTAATCAGTCCCTCTAGGAAGTTGTGAAGTTGCAATCACAACAATTCGCACAAACTCAACCAATCCACGTGAATTCTGCATGGACTTACAATTTTATCCCAACTCTGCAACTTTTCAGCAAATTTGACATCATACATGTTCTGTCTCAATGAACCCGGTCAATGTTTTGTTTTATTATTCACTAGTTTTTTGAAGTTATATTTTTTATTTTGTCACAGGTACTAAAAAAACAGAACGTGTGTGATTGTTATTGACATTTATCAACGCTCTGTGCACTTCATCCACAAATAAAGCAGTTTTTGTACTTGTGAGCCATTTTGTTGAGGTTACTTAGAACACTCAGAATAACATGTGGGTTACAAGTTGACTTTGATTGTAATGAATTATATACAAATTGCAAGTTTCTTTTGAAATTTTCACTTCCTCCCACATTTCCATTGCAAAAAAGGCCTAAAAACATTGCAACATCACAATTTTTTAGAAAAGCTGCCGTGAAATCAGGCATTTTAGGCAGCAACAATCCCAAAAACAGCCCACGAAACCCTGAAGGGACTGAGTAATGAAGTGTCCTTCCCTGATTCATCACATCCCAGATACTGCAAGACTGGTTGTTGCCTGATTGCTTCAGTTTTAATGCCCCTTTTAGTTGGTGTTTTCAGTTTTTAGCTTTTATGCTCCTTTAAAAGTTTATTCCCTGGATGTTCAGCTCCTGTCTGATCTTAATCTGCCCTTTTAATCTGAGCCTCGATTACTGCATGCTGGACTTCAGACGAGTCAACAACCACAGCTGCCAGGGAGCATTTTATCTGCTGCTACTGGTGTTTTAGTGAGAAAAGAGACAATCATCCAGTCTGCAATAAAGCTGAACAACTAATCACAACTAATCACAACTGATCACAACTGATCACAACTGATCAACAGTTTGAAGTTACTCTGCTGCAACTGGTTCAGGCAGTATTGAGCTGCTGACAGCCGCCTGCTGTGTGGACACTACAACATGACAACAGTTTTGACTGTCCTTACAAGTTGTTTCGGTCTTAAGTGTGTGTGTGTGTAAATAACAGGGGTGAAAGTAACTAATTACAAATACTCAAATTACTGTAATTAAGCAGTTTATTTGGGTACTTTTATGAGTGGACTTTCAAGTCTGTATTTTTCTTTGTATTGTGCAGGCCTAGCAAGGAGACAAATTTTGTTTCAGAGAAGGCTGAAGGCACAAGACAAAAGACTGCTGAAACAAATAGGGAGTTTGGGAAATCCTACATCAGAGCACAGGTGATAAGATCACTCTGGTTGCTCCATGTTGTGCAAGTGACGATCCTCTCTGATCAACCAGTAATCTGTAGTGTTTTCACTCTACCTTTTAGCATTAACTCCGCTCACTTGGAATCTTGACTGCGGTGATATCAAAAAAAGTACCAGGTACCAGGTTCTTTTCACAACTTTTGACAGTGGAAAACTAGAAAAAGTACATTTCCACTTGAGTTAAGCCAAACTGAGCTGTACCATGCACTGGAAATGAGGCAAATTGCCCTAAGAAGAAGAGATAGTTTGTTTGTATCTGGTTTTAATTGTTAACATTCTGTTCCAAATCTGTAACATGGCACAAACTAACTGAGGCAATGTAAGTACAGGTAATATAAGGCTAGCAGCAGGGAGAACACTGCATGAACACTTTGAAGCTGGAATAATTGCAAGTTTTCCTGTTCCTCCAATTCTGCTGACACTGCATTGGAACTTGTTTAAAAATAGTTGATTAGTCGATTTGAATTGATTTTCCTTTGCCTGGTCTGATATGGATTCATAACATCCCAAAATTGATCTTTCAATATATGTCTTTGTGTGGTACAGCCTGCAGTTTTAACACCATTAGTCTTGTGTGACCAGCCTTTGGCACAAGATCTTGTAGCGCAAGATTTCGCAAATTTTAAATGTGTTGGTCAGGTCGTGTTTAATAAAAAGTATGATTAATGTAACTGCTTTGAGCTAAATTCTTAATGTAAATATTAATATTAATATTTTAATAATGCACCAGTTTAGAGAGTTCCTTGTACAATTTACAGCATTAGTTCTTTGAGAATCTTTCTGATATCCATGCAAAGTTGGTATTTTAACTGAAATATTCCAAACCAAATCAATATCAATATCAATATCAAATCAAATCGGGACCTTATGAATTGATATGAAACAATTTTGGAAATCTGAATCGATACCCAGCCCTATCTAAAATGTGACATAGGAGCTTGAAAAAAGACATTTATTATACACTGAACTATGAATATTTCACATAGAGCTATATAGAGCAAGTTTTTCCTGGCAAGGCAAAGTCATAACCTGGCCTACTCTGCCTCTGATTGGCTAGTACTCTTTGCCTTTGTTGGTTGGTTGGTTGGTTATGTCTAGGCATGGGGAGTCATTGTTAGTGTTAGGATAAGAATATCAGGGTAAGCCAGTGTAAATACACACCAAAATAACCAACCAAACTGATATTGATCGAAATAATATGGGAAGTCTGAACTGATACCCAGCTCTACATTGCATCCTTACCAAAGCAAGTATTCCTGTGGGAAACATCTCTGAAGCAAATTTCACAGCAATCCATCCAAAGGTCTGGACCAAAGTAAGGCACAGACAGTAATCTATGATAGGGCTGGGCAATATGGCTCATAAATCATATCTCAGTATTTTTAGGCTCTGCCAGGACGTACGATATACACTCACCAGCCACTTCATTAGGTACACCTGTTTGACTGCTCATTAAGGCAAATATCTAATCAGCCAATCACATGGCAGCAACTCAATTCATTTAGGCATGTAGACATGGTCAAGAGGACCTGCAGAAGTTCAAACCAAGCATCAGAATGGGGAAGAAAGGTGGTTTAAGTGACTTTGAACGTGGCCTGGTTGTTGGTGCCAGACAGGCTGGTCTGAGTATTTCAGAAACTGCTGATCTACTGTACTACTAGATCTACTATCTATTCACGCACAGCCATCTCTAGGTTTTACAGAGGATGGTCCGAAAAAAAGAGAAAATATCCAGTGAGCAGCAGTTCTCTGGGCGAAAATGCCTTGTTGATGCAAGAAGTCAGAGGAGAATGGCCAGACTGGTTCAACATGATAGAAAGGCAACAGTAACTCAAATAACCACTCGTTACAACCAAGGTATGCAGAAGCCCATCTCTGAAGGCACAACATGTCAAACCTTGAAGCAGATGGGCTACAGCAGCAGAAGACCACAGCGGGTGCCACTCCTGTCAGCTAAGAACAGGAAACTGAGGCTCAACAAAATTAGACAACAGAAGATTGGAAAAACGTTGGCTGGTCTGATGAGTCTTGATTTCTGCTGTGACATTCAGGTGGTCGGGTCAGAATTTGGTGTAAACAACATGAAAGCATGGCTCCATCCTGCCTTGTATCAACAGGCTGCTGGTGGTGGTGTAATGGTGTGGGGGACATTCTCTTGGCACACTTTGGGCCTGTTAGTACCAACTGAGCATCGTTTAAACACCACAGCCTACCTGAGTATTGTTGCTGACCATGTCCATCCCTTTATGACCACAGTGTACCCATCTTCTGGTGGCTACTTCCAGCAGGATAATGCATCATGTCACAAAGCTCAAATCATCTCAGACTGGTTTCTTGAACGTGACAGTGAGTTCACTGTACTCCAGTGGCCTCCACAGTCACCAGATCTCAATCCAATAGAGCACTTTTGGGATGTGGTGGAACGCGAGATTCACATCATGGATGTGCAGCCTGATGTGTCATGTCAATATGAACCAAAATCTCTGAGGAATGTTTCCAGCACCTTGTTGAATCTATGCCATGAAGAATTAAGGCAGTTCTGAAGGCAAAAGGAGGCCCAACCTGGTATTAGCAAGGTGTACCTAATGAAGTGACTGGTGAGTGTCTTGATGTACACAATGTCTCTAAAATAACATAACTTCAATACTCAAATAGTGCAAACATACAATGATCTACAGTATAGGTGCAATGCTGTAGATTAAACTACCCAAAAGTATATCAGGTAGTCAGGGCTGGGCAATAAGGACACTGATGCTTTCACAAAATATTATCACAGTGAGATTTTGTGTAAAGAATCATCAGTAATTAATGACTAAGTAGGGAAAGGCAAATTATAGAACAGCTAGAACAGTCTGGCAAATTCAGAAAATGACATCACTTTAATGTAATGTAGCTGTCAAAACCCAGAAACACAACACACATTCCTTATCATGATATAATGACATCTAAGATAATTGATTGGTGACTGTGAGTTGCCAGGTTCGCACTGCCTCGCACTGCCCTTCAAATCTCCTCTAAATGTAATAATCAAAATACTGACTTTAATCTGAAATAATCCAGCAGGGGCCATTAGATTCTCAGATTAGACAGAGATTACAGAAAACTGCACTCATCTCCATAAAAAAATAAAGAGTGCTGGCAGGCAGAAACCCTTTTACAATCAGGACAGTCAGCTTATCTGAAAGGTTGCAACTCCTCTCACATTTTCTTCAACTGTCTTTTCATTCTGCCCTCCCTCCATCAGTTCATCCAACCAGCGATGAACACACATCACCTCAGGTTAAGCCATCTCACCACCCACAAATCCCTTTGTATGCTCCCATTTATTCATCTAGTCCTGACCTGCCATCACTGTGCATCCTTCACATCATCCTCTTACCCATGATTCTCTTCATAGTCCTGTTCAAGTCTTTGCATGACACTGTTCCAGGCGTAGAGGTTCAGGGAAAAGCGATTATTCTGTCAGGATGGCTTCTAGCCTCAGGCTGGCTTCATACAGTGTTGTCACAATATTGGAATTTCTCATTTTGATACTATGCTTTGAATAATATTGATATTTGATACCATTTTCAATACCACAGGGGAAAAATTGACTTCAGATTGAAGTCAAATTGATAAAATTTTAGAATTTCTTAAAAGATAAATATAACAAGGCTTCACATGACATTATTTTTTATTATCAATTAATCTGTTGATTACTTTCTCCATTAACTGATTAGTTGTGTGGTCCATAAAATGTCAGAAAATGGTCAATCAATGTTTCCCAAAATCCAAGATGATGTTCGTAAATGTCTTGTCCACAACCCAAAGATATTCAGTTTACTGTGATAGACAATAGAACTAGGGCTACAACAACTAATGATTAATCATCAATCATTTTCTCGATTAATCAAGTAATTAATCCTGTCACAATCTTGTCAGTTGAAAAATAGGTCCAAAGATGTGTTTTTTTGGTTATTTTCAGTATCAATCAATCTGTCAATCATTTTCTGGTTTAACTGATTTGTTGTTTGGTCCATAAAATATCAGAAAATGGTGACAAATATTGATCAGTGTTTCAAGTATTCAAGTTTTTGGTACCAGGTACTTTTCTTGATTTGGTTTGCCACTGCAGCTGGTACCCCCAACGTACGCGGAATTCTTTTGATAGCAACGCTGGCTGAAACTGCCGTGACATCATCTTCAATACAGCACAAACACGTAAGACCAATGGAGGATATCCTTTCCTTTTCGAGATCCTTTCTTTTTTAGCATTTTGCTTTATGCTGACTAGGGTTGGGCGATTGGACGACTATATTGTCCATCGCGATGGGCTGAATCCATCACGATTGTTTTTTTTGTTTTTTGTTTTTTTTTTGGATGATTTTTAGGATGATATTTGTCATTTTATTTTGCTAATGTTAAAGTCAGCAGAGTGACAGCCTCTGCTCTGCACCGCACTCTCATCCAGCGGTGCAGTACACACCCACTGAGTGCGCGGAGCTGGTGAGGAGTGTGAGGAAAACAGCCTGCAGAGTCAGACTTTTTATACTCTTTTCACGCAGTAAAGTGAGGATTTATTTTCACCAAAGCAGAGTTGGTGATTGTTGGAAGAGTGGACAGACTAACAAAGACGGTTTTGGTGAGTTTTATGTGTTTTTCTGTCGAGTTTGAATTACGTGTGTTTTCCAAGGAGTTAACGAGACAATTAAGGCCGTCTTAGTTCGGTAAAAGAGAGAAACTTGAATTCAGAGGGTGAACGGTTATATTTCTCTGTTTGAAATGGAAAATAAGTGTGAGAACATGCTAATTTCTAGACACTTTGTGAGTTTATTTTGTCTATTGGACGTAATGAACATAATGAATTTGCTGCTTGTGCACATCTTCCAGCTGAGACCCGAGAGGATGGGAGGAGGTGGGAGGGGGGACGATGGTATCGCCAATCGCCGATAGATGGGCTGACGATGATCGTTTGGAAAATTTTAGCATATAGCCCAACTCTAATGCTGACCAGGTGAGCTACGGAGCACCTGCTTTTGAGAATTTGAGTTTTGCAGCCCGCCAATTTTAAAAATCTGGGTCAAGTAAATTGAAAAAATTGAGGTTGCAAATGTGATGTCAGTGTTCAGGATGTCCTATGACCAGTCAGCTGTCTGCAGTGTTTTCACTCTACTGTTTAGTATCAGCTAGAAAACAGACACACAAGCAGCTCTGTAAGACAATGTTTAAGCTTTTATGCTAAGGTCAGCATGCTAACATGTTCACAGTGACAATACTAACATGCTGATGCTGAGCAGGTCTCATACTGACGGCTATCTCGCTGAACTGCTGTGGCTCACACACTTGTGGTGTTCACACAGAGAGGTTTCTGCTGCGGGGCTGCTGCTGCCAGCCATGTTTCTTCTCACTGAGTTTGCAGAAGAGTTTTGAAGAGAAGAAAAGAGCTGTAACCAGAAAGAAGCTGATTATTCTCCCCTGTGTACTGCTGTGGTCCATGTGATGATCACACTCTGCTCTGCACAGAAACACACATACAGAGAGTCTATGCCTCCTTAAGCAGCTGTTGGATGTCGTTCGTTACGTTGGTTTGATCATTTTAACTGGCATCATAACAAGCCTGTCACACACAGCTCCCCTGCTGCTGTGAATACAGACTAACACTGCAATCTATGGTGCCATGCCACTAGCATGGCTAAAAATCTCTATCCATACTAAAAAGTCTCAAAAGAAAAACAGCTAAATCTCTTCTGCTTCATCCTATTCTGGTCAACAAATTACAAAACTGGCAAAGACACAGCCAAGATAGTGTAGACATACTCAGAGAAAAGAGTGATTTCTTCAACTCAGCGAGCACAGAGGCAGTTTACTGGACTGAGCTTTAAAAGTAAAGAACACAATGACCAGCTGGCAATGAAAAGATCAATACGTATGAATCCCTTTGGAATCCATATGATTTCTCTCTCACATGAGCTATCACGCCTCAGCTTGGGGAAGTATTAGCCATTAGGTGCTTTGATGTGCTGCCTCTGGCTCCAGGCTCCACATCCAGTCTCCTCTCAGTCAGAGTAAAACCAGGCCAAGCTAATGGGGAGCACTGCGGCTACTGGGCAATGACAGCTACACAGGCGATGGTGTGTGTGTGAATGTGACAGTAACTCTGTGTGTGTCCCAGAAACACAAAGCAAGGTCAGAGAAGGGTGGAGTGGTGTGGAGGGGATTCTTATAATGGCATTAGAGGTGTTTTTTCCTGGTTACTGTGAACTAAAGTCATCAGAAACTTTACAGGGATATAAAATGCGGGTCTGCTTCTTTCAGTAATTCTGAGTATTTATGATGAGCCTCATCATACATCGATAAGAATACATAATTAATCTACCTTACACAAAATGCTGGATTTCATCAGCATCAGGTAGAAGGATCAGTTATACAAGTTTCTCACCCTGTCTTCATTTCTTAACACTAAAAGTGCCACAACTACCAGAACGTCCAAAGCCTCATTTTGACCTTTGACTTTCAAACTCTATTATCTCTCATGATTATTATTTTTCTGTAGGATAATAACCATCAGTGATCTGATTCAAATTTTAGATTCATCTAGAACTCAGAGTGAGAAACAGTTAAATGTATTTTATAGGATTATAAACATGTTATTTTAACATTAATAATAACAAATTTCCACCTAGAACATCACAAAAAATAATCACAGCCTGTGGGTAAATGAATTAAAATTAATTATTTGTATTTTAATGTTGGGAAATTGGAAATTTAAACCACATGTGAAGTTTTATTGACAGAGACAGTGATAGTTGCTAAGCAACCAAGATGCATCTCCAACTGTGCAGAAAGTAACAATATAACAGGGGCAATTTCCACGTGGTCAGTATGACTGTGGCTGAAACAGGTAAAAATGATCACATTTTGTCTTTTGTGTGATTTGTATAAAAAACATTTTAAATCACAATACAGACACTTTTAGGAGAAGTCAGGTAGCAGCAGGTTTGTCTTTTAAATTCAACAAAGTTACTGCACATGAATTTGACAACGGTTTAAACTGACCATGTTGGCTGTTCTAGTGTTAAGTGACCAAATATATCAACATGTTTAAATGTCATACTGTCGTACCACTACATCACTTCATCATCAACACATACAGTAGGGCTGAGCAATATATCGATATTATATTGTATCATGATATAAGACTAGGTATCATGATAGATTTTGCACATCGTTATATTGTGATATGTCGTAAGTGTCGTGTTTACCTGGTTTTAAAGGCTGCATTACAGTAAAGTCATTTTCTGAACTTTGCCTGTTTGCCTTTACCCACATAGTCATTATCACCACATTTACTGATGATTATTTATCAAAAAATCTCATTGGATTAATATTTTGTGAAAGCTCCAATAGCCATCCCCTTCAATGTTGTTGCAATATCAAGATATTTGGCCAAAAATATTGTGATATTTACTCATTTTATCACCTCAGCCACTTCCACCCCTTGGAGTACACACCATGTTGTCAGTCACAACCTACATTATCAATAATTATCGACATCGATGGATATAAAACTTCACTATTGTGATAGACTTTTCACCTAAATCACCCAGGCCTAGCCCAGACACCATTTTTCTTGGCTCAGCTGCACTGCCTTGTCCACCCATAGAGACTGACCTGTTGTTGCTTGCTGTGCTCCACAAAGCAGCATCTCTGTATCAGTTTAATAGACAGAGGAGTGTTTGTATTTGTGATGATACTGAGGTATACTGCAATACCTTTATACTGTCTACACCTAGTTGGCAACACCGAGTCTTCTTCATCCTCACATTTGCTGGCACAGTGCTACATTTCTTCTCCAACACATTCTCCACCAAACATGGAATTGCGATAAAACTTTGGCAGGAATGTGTTTCATGTCGCTGCATGCTGATAGTGGTTAAGACTCCACAGGGTATCTTAAATGATTAAACCAAGATTAATAAGGGGCTCCAAACATGAGTGTTGACTGAGTTTGCACGACATGAGGGCTGGAGACGGTGAAACTTGTCTGAACAAAAACCATTACAGAAAAGCAGTCCAACAAGATATGCAACAAGAACATAAGAACCTCTGCAAACTGTGAGGCATCTGTTTGCCAGGTGTGTGTCAGGAATGGAATGTGCTGACAGCTGAGTTATTAATACTCCAGAACATACAAGCTGGAGACTACTGACTCTTCACACCTCCTCATCTAACAACCTTAATCAGCCAATTATGGCTGCTTTCATGATTCTTGTTGTGTTCACTCACACCACATGTTTGACTCTGCCTCTGCCTTTCTGCACAGACACAACCTGTGACTTCCATACTCACACCGTACACATCAACTGGCCAGCCACAATGCAGTACTCACACTGAAGGTTAACACACCACCATGGTCTATTTTGTCCACTGACAAACAGAGACTGGCTGCATCACTTAGTAAGGATGTCACAATACCAGAACTTTAGTAGTTGATACCAGTACTGGTGAATTTCCACGATTTGCCACGATACCCAATTCTACACCACAGAAAAAAACAAAACAAGAATAAAATTCAGCCATTGTTGTTTTTGTTTGCCACCTGAAATAAAAACTGTTCTGCGCTTCTAAGACAAAAGACTGAGAGGGAGATTTACTGAGCCTGACACAAATCACTGTCAGGCACTGTCAGCATGTTGCCATGTCTGAAAAATAATGCACCAATGATTCTGCTCAGATATTAAGTAAGTTGCCTTTTCTCTCTCGTTCTCTCCCACTTTTTCCCTTCATATTTTAACAGTTTAATTTTAACAGAATAGTAGTACACATCTGGAGATCTATACTGTTTTTAGCCTGGTATTCTGCTGCACTGTGTAGAAAAAGAACAGAGTTCACAATTTTAAGATTTAACCTATTTTGTTGTGCTCTGAGTGTTGATCAGCTGAAGTGACAGAGCGCACTGGATGCGCTGCTGTGTGCACCATTGCAGCCAGCGCATATGTGTTTGAGAGAGAGAAACAGAGAGGGGGAGAGGAAGATAGATGGAGGACTACTGCATGCACTCTTTCTGGAAGTCATTAATACTGCTGCTTTGTCACTTGACCCACCTACCCATGGTATTTTCTAGAAAGTTGATCTGAACCTGCCCGACTCCCTTTTCTTTCTCCAAAGCTGTGGAGACAGGTTCAGCTATGTGAGACTACCTCCTTGGCGAGGGTAAAAATACGCAGCCACAGATGGCTCAAGACAATGTCTGTCTGTTCTGTAGCCAAGTTCAGGATGGAGTCACAGCCGCCTCAAGACTGTTTTAGTTACAATTAGTAAAATAGGCTACTACTGCATTAATCGTAAAACTAGCCCTTTACAGTACAGAATGGATCTTTTGACAGCAGTCAAGTGGGAAATTGGACCTTGTAACTGCTCAAATTGTGAGATAGCAGCAGGACAGGCCAGAAATTCAACTTATCGCCAGGACACAGTCCTCATCTTATCCACAACTCTCTCTCCATTGCTGCTGTAGCATTATGTGCATCAGTCTACATACCATGTAGTCTGCGTGACGTTGTATGCATCACAGCGTGACCCCTGTACGGTGACAATGGTTTCAGCATGAATACACAAACTGGTACAGACCTAGTGATAATTAAATCATTTCAAATTTTAAAGTCAGCATCTTTCTACAGCGCTGTTCAGTCACTGGGTATTTTTACTTTCCCTGGCTTGGACATCTCGAGTGGATTTGGGAGCACATCAGATATCCTCTCTATCATGGTTGTGGTTTCAAACTGGGAAGAAAAACCCTGCAGAGACTCATTTGAAGTGAGAATACGTCTACAGTGAGCAGGCAGTTTAAATCTGGTGTACAGCCAGGAACACACACACTGACTGGCACAGATTGGCTTTTTGTGGGTCTTAATCATCTTTGATTTGGCAAAATGAAACCTGACTGACTAAACCAAGACAAAGACCTTTTTTTTCTTTTTTTAACCAAATCACATAATGAGGTAACTGAAGTGAACAGTTTATAGTCTTGTAAAAGGAAGACAGAAGTGCCTCTGGGGATGCCAGCCATCACCAGACTGCACATGACTACTCAAGATTGGAATCACTGCAGTTTATCTTTAGCTGTGCCAATTATGAAGCTCTCACACATTGATGATCACATAAATCCTGGAAGACAAAAAGCTTCCACATTAAACCTGCTTTTTTACTCACATGGTACAAAAGCATGTAACATGCTGTTCTTTTCTGTACTTTTCCTCTCCTTCTTCAGTTTCTTTAAAAGCAAAAAGTGAAATTGTGATTTTTTTTTTCCACTTAAGTGTAGGACACTGAAAAGGTGTGCACCCAAACTGTGGACATGGCGCATGCAATGCATGTTCTCAGGAATGAGAGCTTGTAGCGCCAGACTCTTTTCACAACTAACAGCTAACTAACAAAGATGGTTTAGTGAGTTTTACAAGTTTTTCTCTTAATTTGAATGAAGTGTGTTTTACGAGGAGTTAACGAGCCAATTAAGCTCGTCATAGTTCAATAAAAGAGAGAAACTTGGATTCAGAAGGTGAACAGTTGTATTTTCTGTTTAATGAGGAAAATGAGTGTGAGATCGTTTAATTTCTTGACACTGATGTAGTGAGCAAACATAACCTATGTAACATAGTGAGCAAATTTTAACATATTGCCCAACACTAAGCAGCCACAGATAAAAATTTAATCTTAGTGTGGAAGCACCATCTGATCCCAAAGAGAAGTGTCTGAGATGTCTTCTGACTATTGGTCGAAACCACTGGACGAATATATCACCTACTGACTTTGGGCTGAAACCATCACCAGTTGTTTTGTTTTTTTTTTGTTTTTTTTTTTGGGGGGGGGGCAACTTTTGGGGCGATTTCTGTCATTGTATTTTGCTAATGTGATATGCAAATGTAATGGTAATTTTAATATATTGCCCAACCCCACTTCAAAGGGGATCTAGACACAATCTATGACACACACACACACCGTCTGAAGTACTGCATTTATTAGTGTGTCTGTGAGCAGAACCCATGACTCCCTGCTGATGACAGGCACAAAGAATCAGGGTTTAAAAAAGAACTTCCACCACACGCAGCAGAAGCATTCGCTACTGTCACGAGTGATGGGCTGCTGGGTGACAGAGAGGACGGCTGTCATTCAACAACGACGCTTTCTGTGGTGAGAATAAATGTGCCAAATTCATGCGTCACACTCACTGTTGAGCTCTGATGTGCACTTCAAGACAACATTTTCAAAGACCTGGAGATATAGAATGTCCTTTAATAGTGGGGAGTCCAGTCCAATACTGATTAAATGTGTCTGACCAGTGGTGGACAGTAACGAAGTATATTTACTTGAGTACTGTACTTAAGTACATTTTTTGAGTATCTGTACTTTACTTGAGTACTTGTTTTTTTTGGGAACTTATGACTTTCAATCCACTACATTTCAAAGACAAATATTGTACTTTTGACTCCACTACATTTCTAGGAGGGTTGTCGTTACTCGTTACTTTTACCGTGGGTCGCGTGTGCGCCGCAGTTTTGTTCTGTCCTCTGCATGGCTGCAAGTCTCTCCTCCAGCAGTGTTTCAGAAGCATTTCAGCAGCAGAGTGTTTTGCCCGCCTGATCATGTTTACTTGCTCAGATTTTGTTGATTAGGTCCTCCTTCCTTGCTCTTTGTGCTTCTACCATGGGTAAGCAGGCCATGTGGTTAAATAGTTTCTTTTCTGTCTGTCTTTATAATCGTGATTCTGCACAGGGTCTTTTATTTTGAAAATTAGCCGGCTTCCCCCTCCCTTTTCTGTGTCTGACTTCCTGCCTGTTCAATCTGCGCTGTGCTAATTGACGCGGCAGCCGTCAAAAATAGACTGTGTGTATTTGAAGCAGAGCAGGGTGAAAAATACCACATAATTAATGTATGTACTGCCCCTGAAGACAGAAAGAAATCTCAGTTATTTAACAGACCTGGAGACCTCCTTACAGTCGACTTCAATCTAATTTTATGCTGTGATTTTAATACAATTACATTAGAAAATGACAACAGATGTCCTTTTTGTTTTTGATTGCATTTCTGTGCTGAAGGTTTTATAGGTGTTTCTATGGTTTCAGAGAGTTACAAGCTTCTGTAAATGCACTGTGAAAACAATCCAACAATGTATTGATATTAGAAAACGTACTTTGTAATTTGTACTTTTGAATACTTAAGTATTTTTAAAAGCAAGTACTCTAGTACTTTAACTTGAGTAAAATTTTGACTGAGCAACTTTCACTTGTAGTTGAGTAACATTTGACCAGGAGTATCTGTACTTTGTCTCAAGTACTGGGGTTGACTACTTTGTCCACCTCTGTGTCTGACACATTAAAATAGTGGGTGTAGCTGCTTAATCATCCTCATTTTTCCTCACCTAACTGGTTTATATGTGGCAAATTATTGATGTGATATGATTGAAAAATTAATAGGTGAATGTGACTCCTGAAATGATGAAGAAAACTAGAGAGCAAACTAATCACTGGAGGAGCTGAGACAACACAGAGTCTTTTTGTTCAAAGGAGATATTTGCATATCCATCTGTCTCAGATGCAGGTCTGTTGGAAAGTGTTGCTTTAGTCATGAAAAGAAACGCGCTTCAAAAATAGACAGTGTATTAAATAGGGATTCAACCGATTTACTATACCGTCTATGGCTCCAACTTGCTATTTTGACTGCAGTCTTCATTTTTTGGATACACAATTGCTACATATTACTTCTTTAAAGAAAATGCACAAAATTTGCAACCCTAG
Organism: Lutjanus argentimaculatus; assembly: GCA_034769285.1. NCBI lineage: Eukaryota > Metazoa > Chordata > Actinopteri > Lutjaniformes > Lutjanidae > Lutjanus > Lutjanus argentimaculatus. The sequence goes on along the minus strand of JAWZSL010000031.1, from coordinate 5,405,512 downwards.
TAAGCAAGGCCAGAAACCTCACATAGTGATATAGCAATAAATGTTCATGGGAGTATTATCTAATCTGAAGAATAAACTTTTTGCAGTCCTGTAAGTACTCACTGCCCTGGCTGAGCTGGTGTTTTTTTTTTAAATGAAACTATCTAATAAAATCAATCAATTCAATTCAATCAATCAGTCAATCTCATACAAGCTCGGTGCTTTTTCCCTCCCTTTTTGGCTGGTTTAGCACATGTCATTGCATGTAAACAGTGCAAGCTGCTGGGGCGTGTACTTGCAGTACTATTATGGTGGTTCACTTCTTACCAGGATACATCGCCATGGTAACTTATGCTGAACGCCTAACCTGCTCAGGAGCAGGTTATGGTCAAGATAAGAGATCAGCACAGATAAAAGCACCACCTACTGATCAATCAATGCTCTTGGAAAATGTATTAAATGACGTGGGGCATCACCAAGATCCTGTGGAGCTTGGTGGAGCGTGGTGGAGCGTGGTGCACAGTGCACAGATCATAGGAGGGAGGAGAGAAAATTGTTATTTCATTGTGCGTTTGTATATTGATATCCTATCACAGAAACAAAGCAAATTGCAGCATAAAAGCCTTGAACTTGTTGAATTTTAACACAATATGAAGGTAAACCCACTGACTGTTTTGAATTATGCTGTTTTTTCTCTCTAAAGATGGGCTTAACGATTAATCGCAGTGTTACCAAAATCATAATATGGCCAAGTGCAATATCAAAATCACAGAACGAGAACCAAATTGCAATTTTCTGAAAAGGGAAAAATGTGTAAGAACACAGGATTATAATGAAGTACTGTAGTTCTGCAGAGATGATGTGGCCTAAAATTCTTGTTCTCCAGATGAAAGAAATTATGTTAGTTTGGAACAGACCCAACAAATATATCATCACGATTCTAAGTTCTCTTTTTTTAGTAAAAATGAAAATTGTAATGCAAAAATGATCAGTCCCACCAATCACATCACATATCACAGTCAAACATTCAGTCTAAATAATCACAATATGAATATTTTACCCTATCGTGTAGCCCTATTCTCACATCTGTTTTATCTCTGCACTCTGACTGCTAAAACTGTCCCACATTTGTCTTTTAGTATTCTGAAAAATGCTCTATAGAATAAACAATAAAATATTATTCACATAGCCTGTGATGCTTTTGCCAGCTGTCCTTCCTGCGCGTCAGCTGCAACTGTGCTGCTTTCAGTCTGGATTTATGATGGTTATGAGTCTACTTCTTCATATTTGTCTCATAGTTTGCTCTGCCTTTGTGAAATATGCCGCTCGGCTGCCAGTAGACTTGTCTATGTTGTGATTGGTCAGATGCTCCAAACACTGCCCTGTTTATGTGAATGTGCTCATAACTAGATTGGGAAACCCTGTGTTAACTTACCCAGTTGATTACCAGGTTTGTGTGATTGCTCAGCAAGATCTCTTTTGTCAGGTTTAGTGAGGCTGGGTAACCAAAACATACCCTGGGTATGTTGAACTGGCTGCGTAGGACAGGCCCCAGGTTGCCGTCCATGTTTGTTTCGGTACAAGCACACAGTCTGAGTTCTTGCAGGATTTACAGGGTTGTCTACCATCATGGCTCACTACTGTGTGTTGGTTCAGTGTATTTTCTCAGTCATCAGGTTGATGCTTCTTCCATACTGACTGACTGAAGATTAAAACTCTTTGCAAGTTGGTGGAAACAATCTTTGTGTGGTTTGTCCACTCTTTGTAGGTTTGTTCCAGGCTTTAGTCTTCATAAAGGAAATATCCTTGGACTCTAAAAACATCACCGTGGCTGTAGAAAAATGTGATGGGCATTTTTTGGTGGATTATTAATTAATTGCAGCCCTACTTTGAAGCGAGTCTACATGGTGGATCTCCTGCAGACAGGACTGGGTCCATGCTGAATGTTGGGCAGTCCTGAAGTCATTAGAAGGTGGGATACATACTTTACTTCCCTGATCCCCTTAATTTGGAAAGCAGCACTTTCCTCTGTGATTCATTATTGTGTCAGCCTGCTGTTTACATGCTAGGCTCCCATTCAGAACTTAATCACCATTTCCTTCCAAATAGGTCACAGTCAAAACAGCCAGTCTGAGGACCAGATGAGGGGATTATCCTGGAAAAATGGCAACCCTCGGCCATCCCAGATTACCACACATGTTCAAATTAGATTTCATATCACAGCAGGTGGGTTTTCTCTGGTAGGGTATTGCATTTTTGTGCATCTCTACCACATGGGAAAGTGTGTGTGTGAATGAGCTGTGTGCCAAAGGGAAAAGGGCTACTAGCGAAGGCAGGAAAAAACCTTGTGTGACCTATTTCTAGATAGGCTGAATGAACAGCCCTGGTGCTAGGAAAAGTCCAGCGTTACGTGCTGTAGTGTTAGACAATTTAAAAGGGTGTTCAAATTAAATTGAGTGGAATTTAAAAATATGAACAGGTCATGCACATGTTTAAAACACAAACATGGATACTAAGTGTACCCTGCCTGGATATACAGTCTATTTTATTTCACTTTACGAGCATCGCAGGAAAATACAGCTCCTTGGTGCATAGGCCAAATAAACAAGCAGTAATATTTTAACCAAAGTAGGAACATGTAGGGCAGTAGGCCAGGGCGATATAGCTGAAACACCAATCACAATAGTCAAGCTTCATATCAGATAATTACTGATCATGTAGGTTGTGACTCACTACATGTTGTACTGTAACGGGTTAAAGCTGCTAAGGTGATAAAATGATTAAAAATCACAATATCTTGGAACAAATACCTTCATATTGTGACAATATTGTAGGGATGACTTTCACAAACTAACCCTAAGAGATTTTTGATAAATAATCGTAAATCATTATGGATATAATAACTAAGTAGGTAAAGGCAAACAGGCAAAGTTCAGAAAACTACATCACTTAACTGTAACACAGCCTTTAAAACCAGGTAAAGACAACACTTACGACATATCACAATATCTAGTCTCATATTATGATACAATACAGTGGTGGAAAGAAAGTTTTCGGACACCCTTAAAATTTTACACAATCTCAAATATTATTATGAAATATTTGTGGGAAAATGTTTTTTGTGTTTCAAAAGGTGTGGCTGCATTAGACAGACACAAACAAATACAATTTTTTTTTTGTTTATTGTTTACAAGAAAACTAACAAAACTAAATTCTTGACAGTTTCAATATGTCAGTTTTCAACATTGTCGGTATCAAAGTCAGCAAATAACAGAGAATGTGTTCAAAACTGAACAAAAAATAAATAAACCAACACATCATCAAATTAAATTTAGTAGTCCTGCCATTAGCACGCGGTAGAGCTCTAATCCTGACTGACATGTTCCCCACGAGCCTTTCACACTGTTAAGGGGTTATCTTGTCCCATTCTTCTTGAATTACTGCTTTTAATTCTTCTAAATTCTTTGGTTTACGCTTTGAAACAGACCTTTTGATAATCCACCACAGATTTTCAATGGGGCTCATGTCCAGGGATTGAGCTGGCTACTCTAAGACCTGGATACTGTGCTCCTGCAGCCAAGTTCTACTGGCCCTGGATGTGTGGCAAGGGGCATTATCTTGTTGAAACATCCAGTTTTGACCTCGACGGAACAGTGCACGTGCAGAAGGGAGCATGTGGGTTTTGAGAATGGCACAATACTTGGCAGAGTTCAATGTGCCATCACAGACAGTGAGATGACCAACACCAGCAGCACTCATGCATCCCCAAACCATGATACTGCCTCCACCATGCTTGACAGTAGCTTCTGTACATGCTGGAGATAATGCTTCGCCTGGCCTTCTGCGTACCCTCACATTAGCAGGAGGAAGATAAAGCTGGAAACTGGACTCATCTGACCACAGAATCTTCTTCCAATTCCTGGCTGTCCAGTTCTTGTGTGCTTGGGCCCAACGACGCCGGGCTAACCTCTGTCTCTCATTGATCAGGGGCTTCTTGACAGCCTTGTAGGACCTTAAGCCATGATCTAAAAGTTGGCCAGTACAGTGCGGGTGGAACACTGGACACCAGTTTGGTTTGACCACTGCTGCTGAAGCTCCTGTGATGTCATTCGGCGGTTTTCCCTGCACATGCGGATCAGGATGCGGTCATTTCTTGCTGAAGAAACCCTTGGACGCCCAGATCTTGGTTTGTCTTCCAAGCTGTTGGTTTGTCTGTATTTCTGCAGAGTGTATCCAACTGCTGAAGGACTGCATCTGCACTTCCTGGCTATCTGGCAGCAGCTGTACCCTTCCTGGCTGAGAATCTGTATCTTCAGGTGTGTTTCCTGTGTTAGGTTCCTTGTTTTAGCCATTTTTGTCTCTGAAGAACTTTCAAATGTGCTGGCTTTATATAGACACGAAGCACAGCAACAAAAATTGTGTCTTTTAATAAAAAGCACAACCTTTATTAGTGGATCACTGGTACCAAAATGACCCAATACTCAAAATTTCGTATGTATTTTTATGGAACCAATCAATTTTAAGTTTTTAATGGCTTTTTTAGGATTTGTTTAGTATTTTGGCTGTGACTGTACTAAAAGAAATTGCACTTGAAGACCTAAGAGTGATTCTTAATGTAATATTTCACAAATGCATGGGGTGTCCGAAAACTTTTTTCCACCACTGTATAATATTGACATACTGCCTAGCCCTACAGGGCAGGATACTCAACTTGCTTTGCTCAGGGGTCACTTTGACAGAGCGCCAGGGGCCTCTTTATAAACAAACATTAATAATGATGTTATGGATCAGATAAAATGAATATACATGAAAAGACCAATAAGCCATCTTTCTTGTAATTTTTTTTTTCAAATTAACTGATTCATTAACTGAACATATTAACTAAATGAACTTACTTAGTGCAAGGACTGACAGATAAAGCCAGTGTTTTTCTGCATTTAAGCTGTAAATACTTTGGACACGTGATGCAGTTTACACAACATTAAACAGATTCATAAACATAAACCATAAACATAAACTGCTCCCACCAGGGACACAATGAAGAGCATTTTCAACCTCTTTTAGTGTGAAGTACACATTTATGGGATCAGAATTATCCATATTTGCTCCTCTTCAGCTAATCGTCGTCTCCCCCTGCAGAGCTCACCGTCTGATCTGACAGCACTTTGCAGTTTATTTTCATTGTAAATAAGAAGATGGTTGGAGGGCCACCTGGAAGGCTGCAAGATGAGTACCACTGATGTAGGGTAACTTTTTACACTTTTAGGTGTTTTGAAAATGGTAAATTAATAGCATAATAATGTTTTTGACAGGGTCCAGCAGAAGTGCTTACATCTTTATTCTGCTGTGTTCAGCTCTATTAGTCAGTTCCTCCAGGAAGCTGCAGTCGGAACAATTAACACAAATTCATCCAATTCCTGTGAATTCTGCATGACCTGCAATTTTGTCCAATCACCACAACTCTTCTGCAAATTGTACCAATCACAAGTTCCCACAAGTTCCACCAATCAAAGCAGTCTCCAATGAATGTTTTATTATTTACTATTATTTTGCATTATTACTACTATTATTTTCATTTTGTCACAGGTGCTGAAAAGAACAGAAGGTTTGTCATCATTATTGACATTTATTAATGCTCTGTGCACTTTCATATTTTATCATTTTGTGCTTGCTGCTTTGTCTCAGCTGCAATAAATATTCTTTTAGAATTTTCATAATCCTGAGCCTTTATAATAAGGTTACTTAGGACACTCTGAACAAAGTGTGGCCTTATTCTCACTGGAACAAGTTCCCTTTGATTTTTACTGAATTATACAAAAAAATCACTTGCCCCTGGAATTTTATTGCACAAAATCCCTAAAAACATTGCAACAGGCATCACAATTTTATTTAGAAAAGCTGCCATGAAACCAGGCATTAGGCAGCAACAATCCCAAAAAAGCCTGTGAAATCCTGGAGGGACTGATTAAAGGTCCAGTATGTAAGATTTATAGGGAGGTATTAGCACAATATGGTGGAAATTCAAAAAATGTAATCATCAGTATGTCTGTTTTCATTAGCTTCCCCAGCTAAGCTGACATATGATATAAAGTTAACAGCAGTTTTAGTGACTACTACAAACAGATACATGTTCTGCATGTTGATATCCAAATCTATCAAGCTTGTGTGTGACAAACAGTAAACAGGAAGGTGCTGTCCTGCTGCTGCTTGGCAAAGCGCTCCAGTGCTTTCACTCCCAGCGCTCTGCAGAGCAGGTGTACTGCTGGGATAGGACACGTCCAGGCTGCAGAGCTTATAGAGAAGCACGCTGTTGCATCTCTGTCTAAATGCTTCAACACTATACATGTTCATAGGTGAGGTTTGTTAGCTGCAGCTTGTTCTCCAGATGAATCCATGCAACTATTCATTGCGACACACTGACACACGTTATGCGAACTGATGTATTTTTGTAATTGGAGACGTTGATTATGAATTGCCCCCTGCCCTAAACCCATCAGCCTGATTTATTTTGACAGCCATTGCCAGAGGCATTATGATATCTCAAGAACACCTTGAGGGAATTTCTTCAAACTTTGCACAAATGACCAGTTGGACTCAAGGATGAACAGATTAGATTGTGGTGATCAAAGGTCATTATGACATCACAAAATGCATTTTCAGTCATAACTCAAGAATTCATAGGCTAACTATGACAAACTTTCACACAAATTTCTAATAGGACAGTAACAGTGCTGGAGAGGAGCTACTTACATTTAAGTAAGGACGATAACAAAATAAATGTAATTGTTACAGTTACTGAGAAAATGTAAAAATGTAAATATGCAATTAAATTTCAGTTACTAATGAAGATTCTGGTGATTACAAAGAGGTTACATCTTTTTAGGTTGCCTGGCAGAGATCTGCACTCAACTAAGTGACCTCTTGACCTCTAGTTGACTGTTTGGTTGATAGTATGTAAGAAGCAAATTATCTTCACTATCGCTCATTCTGCCCAGTTTTCTCTCTGATTTATCGTATATAATGTGAGAAAATATTGAAAATGTCATAATGTTCTAAAGTCTATGTTGACATCTTTAAATGTCATTTTGTCAGATCAACGATTCAAAACCTAAAAGATACCTCCAGGGTACATTAGTACCTATGGCCCAGTGGCCCACAGCCACTAAAAGTTACTCAGTGACCACCACAAATCCCATGTTGGTGGCGCCCTGTGGCCACCACGTTTCATGCCCAGACTGCGAGCATTCAACATCAAACAGTACTCTCCAGTATGGGACTAAAGGAATACATAATATAACTCATCGACAACTAGCTAATGATATTTCTACTGAAGTATGGGGTTACTGAGCCCACTCAAACTAACACAGTCCTTACAGAAGAACAGGAAATATAAAAAGTGGATTATGAATAAAAAAAAAGGCAACAAACATTAGTGGTGAATGGAAGCAGGCGTTTAAGTGAAGAATACGACAGAAAACGACAGCTTCCCACAATTCATGGGAAAAGTGAATAACAGGGTCTCAAGTATGTATTGGTTTAACATTAATTAACATTTGGGCCAGCAAAATGTACTTTGGTCCCCCAGTTTAGTGGCCTGTGAGGCCAGAGCTTAAAATTATTGGGGGTCTTTTCCTGATTTACATTGATATTAAATAGCATCATCACACTGGAGAGGCTGGAAGCAATGAATATTTTGACTTTTAGATGAAACAAAATATTAATCAATGGCCAAAATTTGACGATTCATTTTCAATCAAAATACTGAATAATCAACTAATTGTTTCAGGTAAAACAAAATGCCAGAAAAGTCTCCAGAGCCCAACAACAGTTTAACAGTTGAAATACATACAAAGACTTATATATAGAAACATTCATGTAACTATCATATATGACCCAGAAAAGCATCAAGTCTTCCTGAAAAAAGAACGACTGGAGTTTAAAATAGTTGCAGATTGATTCTCAGTTCAGTGTCAGCTCAACTTCAGTTGTTTGACCTTCAAATCTAAAAAAAAAGAATCACTCAGAGGGGATTCCTCCTGTTGAACTGAGGGTCTGATGTGCATCCATGGGGAGGGGGTCCTGACATGAAAAAGTTTGTGAACCCCTGATCTGACCAACAGTCCAACACCCAATTATGCTTTATTTACAAACGTAAACACCCAGAACAGCATTTAGAACTAGATAACTTTGCATTTTGTTGATTATCTCAGTCTGACCTACCTTCCAAACTGAAGTCGAGCAGCACATACTCGTACACAGTCTCCGTTTTTGTCTCCACTTGTGGTCTCTTCAAGGTGGAGTAGATTTTCCCGGGGCTGCTGTCCTCCGGGTCTTCCAGTTTCCGCAAGCCGCAGCCCATGGCCTCCTTGGCGGGGACAGCCGCTCGCTCAGCGCGGTGGGATCACCGGAGGAGAGAGCACCGGAGGAGCACCGGAGGAGCCGCTCTGCCTGCTGCACACAGACAGACAGACCGATCTTCTCTTGTGGTTTCAAGTTTAACGGGACCGCTGCTCCATCCCTCCTGTCCTTCCGTTAATCCCTCTGAGCGCTCGTACTCGGACTGGAACACCGAAAAGCCGCCGGTCAGTGCAGACAGGAGCGGAGCGGAGGAGGATTTCAGCTCATCCAGCGGTCGTTTCTTCACAAAGTGTCCCGCTGATGTGGCCGCAAGTCAGAAGCGTGGAGAGGAGGAGCGCGGGCGCTTTCTCTGGAAGAAAAAAGTTTCCTCCAGTCAAGCTAGCGAGCGTATTACAACTTCCGCTCAAAATTTCAAAATAAGATGCTGATACTTTAACAGATGATTTCCTTTATATTGACTATCCTCTTACAATTCAGGGTTTTGTTCATCGCTTTTTGTGTGTTTGCAGATTTCAAACTGGGCTGTGGCATTCATTTGGGGAAGACTGTCTTCCCAAATTGAGATTTCTTTCTTTTTATTGTTGAATTAATTATATTGAAGTAGGGTACATACATAGCATTTTTTAGTCAACATTGTATTTCTTTTTGTCCAATTATTATTATATTTGCTGCTGAGACAATGACATTTTCATCCTACAGTACTCAACACTGGAGCTGCTGTAATAGTGGTTCAAATTATAGATAAAATCATGACAAATCCAAGTTATTGTCTGAGCTACAATCCAAAAACCTACTGGGATTTAACCTGACACAGACTACAGCAGCAAATGCTCAGATTGTGAGACTGGACCAGCCAATGTTGAGTATTTTCACTTAAAGAACAACTTAAACGTTTTCTCAATTAAGGTTGACTGTCATGCTTTTATTTTGAAATCAAGTTTTCATTACAGTAAGTTTTCAGGAGAGAAAAGATATAAGGGCCAATAATCATACAGTAACAGAATATCTTGTGTCAGGTCCTTATGTACTCGTGGGAAATTTACCAACAGAGGAGGAAAGTGTAGCCTGAAAACTTGAAATTCTGTCAAATCTGGCAGACGGCCATGGAAAACTACAGGCAGGAAATCAGTGGCGGGAGGAACAGCAGCATTTGGAAGCTGTTTCTTTCTGCCACCATGACTACCTTCTTTAATAATGATACAGTATTTCCTTCAGTTTTAACTGTGATAAGCGAGCTAAATGAGTTTGTCTGGGACACTCACAACACAGAAAGTCATCTGCTCACTTGTCTGCCTTTACGGCCTTATTGCGTTTATGTATAACTCAACTTTGCTCGGGGCCACTGATGGTTTTGTCATCTCACTGGGTGGACACTTCAATGCTCAAGTACTGCAAGAAAACACAATATTTCTGAGAATCTTTTTGGTTTGTTTGTTTTCATTACTAACATATTTTCATCATATTTAACAAACCAAGTTCATTCATTCATTCATTCATTTTCTGTAACCGCTTATCCGTGAGGGTCGCGGGTGGCTGGAGCCTATCCCAGCTGACATTGGGCGTGAGGCGGGGTACACCCTGGACAAGCCGCCAGTTCATCGCAGGGCCGACACATAGAGACAAACGACCACTCACTCTCACATTCACACCTACGGGCAATTTAGAGTCACCAATTAACCTGCTGCATGTCTTTGGACTGTGGGAGGAAGCCGGAGTACCCGGAGAGAACCCACGCGGACACGAGGAGAACATGCAAACTCCACACAGAAAGGCCCTGCCGGCTCGGGGATTCGAACCTTTGCTGTGCGGCGGCAGCGCTAACCACTAACCACTGCGCTAACCACTGCACCATCGTGCCGCCCACAAACCAAGTTTTTACACATTTTTCTATACATTAGTTAGCCGTGCATTCCAATCAGACCCACTCAGTCTCTTTGAATTAGACATTGATACCACTGATGAAAATGGCTGCTGAGCGTGTTGTGCTTTTGTCAAACACCACAGATAAGTTGTTAATCTGCTCTGCCACTGTGTTTGCTGATAGAAAAATATTGTTGAATAAGCTGTTTTCTCTGAACACAGAATGTTAGCGAATTGTAGCACTGGTCCTTCAGAAATACATACATACAGTACGATTTTTAAAATATTATTTCTGTTGTATTCAATTGAAGGGTAGTTTATATGGGTATGAAACAAATAAAAAACATACTTTTGCACCCCGAATTATATATATTTTTTGGCATAATGTTGCAGGCTGGAGGGAGGGGGGTGGAGGGCCAGAAATGGCCGCTGCATCATCACTTTGAGGCCACTGCTCCAAGAATATATACTGCTCAGAGCCTGAATTTGAATTAGAGTTTGAGATCTGTGCCCAAACCCAATGGGTTTGGGTTGTTCAGGCCGTATTTCTCACACATTTCATGGGTTAACGTCGGGTTTGGGCATTATTGTTGTTGTTGTTGTTGTTGTAGCAGTAGTATTAATTCTCCCCAGTTTTGTCCTTGCCAATTCATATTCCCCCCATGTATTGTCCCTGTCACTAAAAACTCCCACTGTTTGGTCCACAGAGGGAAGCTTGAAAGTGTCTGGCTTTAATCAGGTTCAGGCTGAAACATGCTGATATGTATGGAACACACACACACACACACACACACACACACACTTTCAGCCATCTGCCCCCAGTCAGTAATTCAGTCACTGACCATTAACAGTGTGGTCACGTGACACTGAGGTCTTTGTAAAGCCCTGTTCCTATGACTGTTCTTATGTTATCTAATGAATCTGTAACGACATCCAGACCGGTTCTGAGGGGCCACAGGACATGTGGCATCAGGGTCAGGCTGGTGACCCCACACACACCTAAACACTGCTGACCTCTGACCTCTGTCACTCACTCATTTCCATTTAAGAGCATTAAGAGTGCAGAGTTGAGGAGTGATGCTCAGCAGGCAGTGGAGTACACACTCCATCTGAAGTCCCTCATTAGTGATGGAGAGGCCTAAAGGCAGATCCCAGGTCACTCTGACTACAGTCTCTCTGTTCTCTGTGTTTCCTGCAGGTTTACTGCAGCCACACAACAACGTCCCACAATTAATGCATAGCCAACCACATTTTTTCCTTTCTGAGTCCATAAAAAATGTCCTCCTGTTCTGTCCAGATAAATACAGATCAACTTTTCCAGGCCAGTGCCCCCAAATAGTGTGAGCTTAAGCTTCAGTTATTATCCAGGTATGGCTTTTCACTGAAAAGAAAGAAAATGAATATGATATCATGTAGGGGAAATAAACAAACAGGAGTTAGCTGATGCTATCACACCTACCTTTATTTCACTAAAATTCAGCTTGAGTCCTTTTTTAATCAGTTACTTCCCCAAATATTGTTAATGATTGTGGGGTGAGGGGGGGCTGAACTTTTTTCAGCTTCTAAAGGGAGGCATGCCAAAAAAAGTTTGGGAACCACTGTATTAATGTATGAATAATAACATTTTAAATAATGCAACTTATACATTATATTTTATAATAATTTTATAATAATTTCAATTTTATTTTATTTTAAGTATTACTTTTAATTGTTAATTTTTTTTCCTCATCTTACTTCCAATTCACTGAGGCCTTCCTGGTGGCCCCCACTTTGAAAAAGTTGCTTAAAAAATGCAATCTGTCTGTCTGGAATAAATATATTTTCTTTCTCTAAATCATTAATGGTTTCTATTTCTCTGTCTGTACAACTTGTAGAGCTGCTCAAGTTATTATTCCATAAGATGGAAATTTCTTCCATCAGGTCAAATAAACAGACAACTTCCCTAATGCATGAAAAACTCAAAAAACTGCTCGTCATTTCTGAAACATTTGCAAGCATTTCTCATGCAACACGCGCGCGCCCGCACACACACACACGGGACCCACAGTGAGAGTGGCAGCTGAGGCTCTGAGCCAGTAACGCCAGCTGCATGCCCTCATGCAAAAACCACTGCCAGGTGCTGTCTGTCAAAACACACACACACACACACACACAGAGGCCCTGCAGTACTTGGTTCCATTTCAGCTCTTTGCTAATTGCTCATCTGGTCCCATTGTTGAGGGCTTTAGAACAGTAACTGTTCCTTTCAGTGTGTCACAGAACTCGACACAGACCACATGTCCATGAGATGTTATTTCATGTACAAGACAATAATTAATGTTGAGGTTGGTGATAATAAATTATATTAGAGGGCTTTGGTTAATAATAAAGCTCATTATTCTGGTGTGATTGATATAAGTCACATTCACTATACTGCTGTCTTTCCTGTCTGATGTTTTCAGCCACCTTAGCTGTTTTTTGTCTGAATGAATGAGAGGAAGGGGAGGAGGAGAGGAAGCAGCTGGGTGGATGACAGGCTTTATTAGAGGAAAGGAGGAAAGCAGTGGAAATCCTAAAAAAATATTTATTGTGTAGTCTCTGTGTATATACATATATGTCTTTGCTATATTTGTCCACCTGTCCGCCTATTCAGCACAAACACCTGCAGTTAATGATTACTAATGTATCTGTTAACAGTTGTAACTTCTCCTGTAGTAGACATCCACAAGAGGAAGCTGGTGTATAAACCAAACTGTCAAACAGTGTTTTTCATCTTGTCACATCTTCTTTGTCTTTAACATGTCATAATAAGTTGCACAGATGACCTACAACATACGACCATTTTTCTGGTGCAGACTGGTTACAACACATCAGAAGTACAAATACTGTACATAAATAAACACTTAAACATTGTATATGACACCACTTTAAGCTGCTCACTAGTACATTTTAGTGAGCTATAAATTATTAATTAATTTTTTAATATTGTTTATAAACGCTAAATAAGGGACTAAAGTGTTAATTCTGACTTCTATAAATCCAAACAAAATCAAAATAACGTACAGATGACTAACTAATGGACAATAACAAACAGTGAGTTGAATATTGACACACACTACACTGTAAAAACAAAAAAGTTTTAACTTGCTGTCATAGATTTTTGAGTTTTGAGCCCAACTCAAATTCTGAAGTTCAGAAAAGGTTTTACAAACTACTGATCTTTTACTGAGATATTTTTTTCTTGTTCTTTAGATAAATATGGATCTTTCAGTTTTAAAAACTCCCCAAAAAATGTATTTCAAAAATTATCAAATAAACTCAGTGAAGTGAAAGTGAATAATGGTTCATATTTTTAATTAAAATCATTTAATTTTCAGGCACCCAAATAATGACAAATAATTTTAAGTTTATTTTAAAACTTACGAGTTTTAGTTAGGCTCAAAAGTCAAAAATCTGTAAGCCTTGAAAATGTGAGTTGTTTTTTTTTCATGCCCCAGGGAGCATGAAAACATGAAGTATTGTCAGCACAGCAGCACAACAAAACACTGACAGACACATGCTGCCATGCACACAGTGCTTTGGGATGATAGAATGCTTCAAAAATAACCCAAATGGTTTAAACTTGACCGCGCCTCCAGCAGGAAACCACTATCATTCAGGAGCTCCACCCGGCCAAGACGCGCTGGGAAGGAAACCCGGGTCCTCCTTCACTAAACACAGACCTCAGAATGGGAAGGAACTGACCAGTTTATAATGCAGCAGTACATTAAACTCTTGTGATGACTTCTGACTGTCCACTGTCGTCCTCTCAGCTTTCATTCATAACATCATGATTAGATCAGAGAAATAGCTATGTAGCACATGAGTGATGCTGATCAATATTTTATTTTACTTTACTTATTATAAAATCTTTTTTTCATTTAATTTGATCAATATGCTGCATATTTATAACTGATGTTTTTTGTTGTTGTTGTTCATATAGATATCTCTATTTATGCAATGAAAAGTTAACCAAGTAATCACGTGAACTTTGAACAAGACAGTTGATGGGTGATGTCACATTTTAAATGACGTAGAATGTTTCAGTATCAGAGTCCTGGTGTTGTCCATACCAACTCATTGTCTCACTGTCATGACTTACTGGGACACTAGAATAGAACTAATGCATTATTAAAGGGTAACTTTGGTAAAGTGACTAATGGACACAATCATTTTTCAAACTGGTCCGATACTGAGGGAGAGTGCTGCCACTGTCAGTCCAAAACAGGCTGCAATGTAATCTTTATGGACAAACTGCAACCATCAAAGTGTGTCCACTAAAAGTGTTACTCAATTACAAGTAAAAGTACTGGTACCAGAAAAATACTCAAGTAAAAGTACACAAAAGTAAAAGTACATCAACAGTTTTTAAGTGTTGATGTTTAATGCATTTCACCAGGGGTTTTGGAAATTTTGTGTATTTTCTCTAGTTGATAAATTTTCAATATTTTGGGGGGGAGGGTTGTTTTTTTTTCTCATTTTCTAACTTTAAGTTACCATATTCAAAAAATGGCTCTGCCAGACAAAACAATGTCAAATGAGGTGCAAATTACTGCCATGACTATTGATTAAATATCTATCAATACATTTTTAATTGGTCAAATTCTTAATGCCAATTAATCAACGAATTATTCGCATCCTTACTCCATCCTGTCTTGTTTTTCCTTTTGTATCTCATTGTTTTCATTGACCTGTTTGTGATCAGGTCATCTAATTGACAACTAAAATGCAGATGAAAGGTCTGAACATTAATTCAAACTGTACTATCATTTTAAAAGTAACTAAATAGTGAAATGTATACTTAAGTACGAACAAGTATAGACTTGAAAATGTACTTATAACAGTACAAAAAAAAACAAAAAAACACGATTTAATTACAGTAATTTGAGTATTTGTAATTAGTTACTTCCACCCCAGCTGACAACATCATGGGAAAGATTCCCACAGAGACATTTTTGTTGTTTTATTGCTCTCACCAAAGTCTCCAGAGTCCATTTACAAAAATAGTCATTTTATCACCATAAATCACTTCATGGAAACTCAACAGAAACAAAATAAAACTCACATAAAACGTCTTGGCTTGTCTTTCCACTCTTCCAACAATCACCATCTCTGATTGTTTGGTTGAAATAAATCATTTTCTTCAAGGCTTATCACCTCCAATCAGCACAAGCCAGTGGGTTTTCATTTAAGACCAATGGACCTGATTGGCAGCAGCGAAAAAATCAATAAAACGGACACCACCTGTAAGCAGTGGGGCACCAGCACAGTGAAGATTGTTATGCATTTAATTCTAATTCCTGGTTCAGATCAACATTGTTTTACAGCTCTGAAATAAAAACACACCGGGAACTATTTAACTCCTTAAAGCCACATAGAGGCCAACTAATTTTCTAGTATGCAGGGCAGCCTATATGGCACTGCATTGTGTTTTGTCCACTGGAAGGGCACCCCAGAGTGAACTTTACTACATTTTGTCGCATGGATGGGCACCCTATGTCCTCATTAAGAAAAAAGCAATGGAAAAATTATTTCTTTGCATTTTTTGTTTCCTTGGAGCAATTATAACAACAATCAAAAAAAAAAAATTCAATAGACCCCACATTTGTTAGCAAACAAATCTTGGTCTGATATACAAACGACACAGGTGTGATGTGGAAACCTCCACATCACACTGAGAGCAGACTTTTCAATGAAGTAGGAGATACCTTGTGCCCTGCAGTTAAGCTGTTGAAATGAACATTTGTATATTCATATATCAAGAATGATATTGATTTTACAGTACAAGAAGCAGTCTGATTAGGTGGAAGACATCCTTAATCCTAGTGCTTATACTCTATTTGTACTTGTGCTTATACTTTATTTGTCCTGCTGACGAGAATAAAACTTTGTGCGGTCTGTCTTCCTCCAGAGGGCGTATGGCTCAGGTCTCATGGCGACACCTGAAGTTGTTCAGTGTCCTCCTGGATCCACCTTCTTTCATATACATTTTATAATTTATATATATATGCAAAATATCAGAAACTTTGTCATCAAATGTGTAAATTATGTGATTTTGTTGGTCTGTTCTGTACTCACAACATGCATGTTTGTCCCTCCTTTTCTATTTTTTCCTTGTTATATTGGTTATATTGTTATATCAGGAGTTCTTCCTTCCCCAAATCGAGGGTCCAAGGACAGAGGGTGTCAAACACTTTACTGACTGTAAAGCCCCCTGAGGCAGATGGTGATTTTAGGCTGTATAAATAAAATTGACTTGACTTGAAAACAGATACAGAATTATTTTGAATGAATAAATACAACAAAATAAGAAAACCGTTAACAAATTATTACTATTTATACTACTAACATGATTTTCTTTTAAAGGCTGTGCATATCATTAAATAAATTATAGATCAGTATCATAAATGAATAAGGGGTTATCCAGTACATGGGACTCACTTGGGTTGTGATTTGTTTGGTGATGGCGCCATCTAGTGCTGACCTGTGTCATAGTTGAGGAAGACTGAACATGCTCAGTTGGTTCTCACAAAGCTTTTTAGATTGTTTTCATACAAATCATATAAGGATATGATGTACTAACAATAAAGTTGTTACAATTAGCTCTCCTTAATTGTCAAGTTTGAGAGTGAAATTAAAAGACCTATCTTTTTATTTTTTTATTTTTTTATTGTCATATTTAGACTTGCAAAATTTTATTTATTCTTGTCTGTTTTCTCATCTTTTTTGTCTGTGTTGTGTTACTTTTGCTATGTGAAGCCCTGTGGGTGCCATATAAATAAATAAAGTTGAGTTCTGCTTATATAAGTTATATGATGTGTCATCATCAATGCATTCAAACTCAAAGGGGCTATTTTTTGTATTTAGTATTTTGGTATTTTTCATAATAACACACAATAATTTTCAATGCAGAGCATTGTTATAGAGCATTTTTATAGTGTGGTATTTAAATGAATTAAAAATAAACTAAACTTAAACAGCAAGTGTCTGTGAATGTTTTATGTTTATCTTATATGATCCTAGTCAGCAATGAATTTGGTTTCCAATTATGCAATGAACCCTCTTATTGTGTTTATTAATTTTTGATGCGATAGTGACAAGTACACCTCTGAATGATTCACACTTCATGTCTGCAGTCATTGAAGGAAACTTGTTACACTATTTGACCACAAGCTGATTATTGTATAAGTAGTACACGTCCTCAACAGAAAAACAGACGTATAGGTCGTCTGTGCAGGCAGCTTATTACGACACATATTCATGTTTATTGTTAGGTGGTGACCTCTAGTAGTCATAGTTATTAAGACAGAAGAAGTATAAAGAGTGAGAAACTGGGTGTGTGGAGGAGGTGGGGTGGATGGCTCAAACAAACACATACGTAGTTTTGGTGCCTAAACCTAATCAAACCATTTCACAATGTTACAAACAGCACATGACTTATGCAACAGACTCGAGTTTTAGGACACGTCTGTTGCTGGCTCTCTTGACCATTTCACAACAGTAACTGTGTGTTTAACATTACTTAGCTTATGTAACGTACATAAAGGTGCAGGAAGCAAATCTGGACAAGGATAGTTGATTACTGAATCTCATTTCCAGGTCGTAAAATACTGACATTTAGGGAACGAGACCAACTATCTTACTGAGCTGTGATTGGCCAGAGTTTAGTTTTCTCTCAGACCACTTGAGTTACATTATGCTTAAATGTTGGGATGTAACAATATATCGAATATCATGATATCCCAATACAAAAATGTCTGCACTGGACTGTGACAAAATCTGTGATATTAGATGGTTAAATATTTAATGTTGTTATTTTTATTTTTTTTTGTAAAAGGACTCCTACTGATGGCTGCATTGCTTTCATTTTACAGTTGTACATAATTCAAACATTGAATTCAAAGACAATTCATGTCAATCTTTTGCACATGCATAGGTTGTGGCAGCTCCTTTTATTTTATTATAAAATAATAAAGAATTTATATCTTATTAATAACAAAATATTTTTTATAAAGAAAGAAAGCAGAAGCACTTTAAAGTTAAAGGGAAAATGAATTTTATATGAACAAAAAATGCTGTACACATCAGATTTATTGTTAAATAAAGGACATTTTTTTCAAGACGTCATTTTTTCTTTGTTTTTTAGTATCACAATAAATATAATATCATGGACTTTTATTATGGTATTATCATACCCTGTCTTTTGGTATCTTTACATTCCTATTTAAAGGTAACTGGGGGACTTTTGCCCATTGACACAAAAAATAAACTGCATACTCCAGCTTTAAAGGGACATTGTGTAGGAATTACTCCCATCAAACGTTATAATCTTGTTTCGCATTCAAACGAATAGTGCACTCTAGCGCCTAACTTTTTCAAACACATATTGCAACACCGGTAGCTGCTGTGTATCAAAAAGCCTCGACAACACTGATGAAACCATGTCATCGTGGTTTCAGTAGCTTTCATAGTCACGGTAAACGCCGGCTTTTGGTCGTGGTAAAGCCGGACTAAGAGCCGGTGGGAAGGCTTTATAAGCTGGCATTTACTGTGACAAAAAGCTGGCGTTTACCGCGACTTTGAAAGCTACTGAAACCACGTAAACATACACTTCTGTACCAACGAGGCTGGTGTATTTTAGCAGGATCTACTGTTATGCTGCCTCTGGTAACGAGCAACACTGTCTAACAAAACCAAATGAAAAAAGTTAGCTTTAGGCTAATTTAGGCAGTACAGTTGACTTACTTGTCGAGGAGAAAGCTGGCAACTTCAGCGTCCCTTTTAAAATCTTTCTCCTTCATGAGCTCCTTCCACCTGGGGAAGGCTAGCCCGATGTTAATCCTCTTTTTTTTAATGCTACGTCACGCTGCCTTCTAAGTTCCCTTTTTCGCTTTCTTGGCGATGGTGAAACCGTCTCCTGTGCTGCTGCTGCATATGCATGGTCCTGCATTATGCTGCAGTAGTGCAGATTTTCAAACTTGCCGGGGTAATAAGCCTCTCTCGCTGATTTTCTCCTCTGGCGTCTCAATCACTCTGCGCTGGCTCGCAGGGAAAACGCGTAGTTATTCCGCGTTGGTGCTATTTGTCCCTTGCCGGCAGCTGTAGTTTCAAGATGGCAGACCATCATGGCGCTTCCCTACCGGCTTACCCGTAGTATGTATAAACAAATCTAAAATTCTTCACTTACGAGAATGTGTCAGATTATTAGCGGAGGTCATAATACACCAATGATAACACATATATAAATGCAGACATCAATTTTGGCCAGTAAACAACAGAAAATGTTACACAACGTCCCTTTAAGGTCTAGTACACCTGTTGCTGCAACCCAAGTTCAAAGAGGCTTTATTGGCATGACCACAATTGAAATACAGTATTGCCAGAGCACATTGTACAAAAATTACAATAACATGAGAGTGCATTAGAGCAGTGCTTCCCAACCTTCTATCCTCGGAGCCCCCCAGCCCGCACACACACACCAAAAGAAGTGATTCATTCCAAAGCTTTACTGTTCAAAATAAACATCAGTTAAATCCATTCTATTCTATAGTCTTATTTTCCAAAACAAGCTGAACATTTTTTCTTTTAACAACCCAACAGAGCAGCTTATACACACTCACCCTGACCAAAGGAACAGCAATCATTCATTCATTAATTAGATGTCACAGAGTTGTAGACTACTAAATAGTGTACAAAGTAACCTACTATTTTCAAACTGAGGACAAAGAAATGTATCTTTTAAATAGTTTAGTATACATTCTTTTCTATAAATTGTGATTTTTGTTAATGTGCAAATCTAATTTTGGAGACCTCAGAGCAGAAAAAGTCTTGAGGACTCCCTGTGATTTCCAGCGCCCTCTAAGGGGGACCCAGGCCCCAGGTTGGGAACCAGTGCATTAGAGTATACTATTTTGGAATAAGACTTTTTCTATCATTTAGGCATAAAAACGTATTGGATGTACAACATGGAAACAGTATGAACATGTCTGCAAACCTTTGGTGTCATCATGGCTTTAAAATAAATGGGAAATAGAGAAATATAGTCGTGTTGGTGAAACACTGCAGTTTAGTGAACACACAGTGCTCAGAGTGCAGGTGTGACATGCTGCTGTCACCTTGAGAGTGGGGGGAGTGTGTATAAGATCACACCTGTTCTTCTTTACATGCAAATATTCCCCACGGAGCATCCTGAATATATCAGACTCCCCCGCAGACCAGACACTTGCATGTGTGCACACAGGAACAGTGGCTGTGTGAGTGTGTAATCTGCATAGAGACAACTGCAAACAGTGAGAAAAATATCCCTGTTTGTAGAGACGATTGCTGCAAACTCAGGAGGAAATGGACACAAGAATTTCCTCTGAAGAAACAAAAGTGTGGACATTGTTAATAATCACTGGCATACTGATTTATAACTCTAACAGTGAAATGATTGTGTGGCTTAATACTCACTCAGCTGGTGTAAACGTATGGATAAAGCCACCCAGGCAGTGGATTACTGAGGCTCTTTTACAGCTAAATGTTTTTTATAGCTGTCTGCATGAGTAGTGGTAGAGTCAACAGAGGGAGCTGCCCCTAATATGTCTAATATGGTCCAATAAAAACACAAAACTAAACTGAGGCACAGGGAGAGTACAAATGCATCTAAAGATCATGTTTACATGACACAGAGGCAGTTTGGAGAATAGGATGACCTGTTCCTCTGCTTTAAGGTGTTTTTTTCAAGGCCCTGAGGAGAGCAGACAAACCCAACTGGGAACAGCATGCACCTGTCTATTGACCACACCAAACATTTTACACATTTGCACACACACATGCACGAACGCACACACACCCCATCCGACCTCCAAAAGGCCTTTGTTCTAACTTTCTTACACCATGGTGGTAGCATAGCATGAAGACACGAGTTTCAGCAGAAACCCTTCGAGATGGACTCACATTCCTCCTTTACCCTTGGATGAAAAAAAAAATTGTTTTTGTTGAAGATCATGCAGCTCTTTTATTCAACTGTCTGAATCTCATCTCAAAACGTTTTGTAATTTTGCAGCAAGGCCAAGCAAACTGGCAACAATAATAAAACCCACAGTCTTTAAAGGGATAGTTCACCCAGAAATGAAAAGTCTTTATCTACTCACCCTCATGCAGACTGAAGGTCAGGTTTAGATTTTTAGTCCACAAAACACTGCTGGAGTTTCACAGGAAAACAGTGTTACAGAATCTCCCAAACAATGGAAGTTAATGGGGACCAGTTTTCAAAAGTAAAAAAAAAATAAAAATAAAAAAATAAAAAAATAAATAAAAACATAAAATGCTCAATACTGCTCTTCTGGTGCAATCCAAGTCTCCTAAATCCCCCAAATGCCAAGTTGACTAAAAAAAAAAAAAAAAAATGTTATTAGCCTAAATGTTCACAGTTTTTTGGGACATAATTTGTCCCAATTCTCAAGAATGTGGGACAAAAAGACAGTTCATGGCACTGACCTTATGCAGTTTAATGTTACTGTTCATTTGAAATCACTGAGCAATTGATTTTAAGACAAGATTCTCCTAAATTAGATTAGTTAGCTAGTTAGCGTTAGCTGATAAATTAAGACTACAGGGAACTCTCAGTCAAATGTTATGTTGACAAAACCTGATGATGCACTGTCACATGTGAGCTGTCATTTTGTAAATGACAAGAAAACAAAAGAAAACTTGCAAGCAGCATTGAATGGGCCTTTGTACCCATTGGAACATGTGCCTGCTGTGACCCCATCACCAGATCAGACCGGTCAACAAGGCTGTGAATTGTCACGTGTTTTGGACACCGCAGGGAGGAGTTTGATGCAGCTTCCTGTCTCCACTAGGTGGCAGTACAGAACAGCCACTAATTATATGTTATATTCCAGTATATTAAGTGTAGACAACACTGAAAATTTAATCTAAATTAGATGATGACTGTCACACCAAGCTTGCTTCTTGTTGCCAGTAGGTGGCACAATGAGTAGAACTCCTGACTGAAATGTAAATGTGATCATGAAGGTACTCTTATCGAACATGTGAAGGGGTTGATTGGATCATTTATACTCACATTACAGTAACTTCCTGTTTCATGGCAAGACATCAAAACTCGACACCATGCCATGCCTTTCAACAACAGCCAAATCTTTTAATAACTTTTGATCACAAACTAGTCTAGATGCCGCACATCAATTCTGAATTCAATCTGATCAACTCTCTAGGAGGAGTTTGTTAAAATACAGCACATAGAAAGCGCCTAAATTGACCACAAAATTAAAAAATGCCCGACTTCCTGTTGGGTTTAGGCTTGTATGCCTAGACATGATGCATATACCTATTGCTTTTTGTACATGTTGATGTAATGTCCCGTGGGGACTACTTCACTGAAATAGGGGGCCATTTTGCAACACTGACTAAATTTTATCCTGTAGATGTGTTTAGGATGGGTATCTTATCAAACAAATTACATTTGGGGTGGATTCAACCATAAAGTTACAACAACTTCCTGTTTCATGCCGAAACATCAAAACTTGACGCTACGCCACAGTGACGTCCTTCAGTGAGAGCAAAATCTTTTAATAACTTTTAACAGAGAAATACAGTGACTGATAGAGAGCTGAACATTATGATGTCACAGTGTAGTTGACCTTTGACCTTTTGGATAAAGATAAACAAAAACCCTGTGGAGGGGGGTGCCCACCCCCCGGGAGCCACTGTCTTGTTCAGACTGGACAAAAGCTTTAAATACACACATGAGTTCAGGCCAGAGCCACAATAACATTTGGGAAAGATACAAAAGTAAAAGAGGTTATCTTCCATTTGTCTCCTCTAACACTCATAAACACTCATAAACACTTCATACAATTAATTAATTCTTGAATTTACCTGTGAGTCCATAAAGTACCTCTTTTCATAGAGCAGCTGTCTCTTTAGCTGAGGAACGAACACAGTGTTGTGGAGCCAGCAGTGAGTGACCAAACCAAAAAACACACAAGGGGAAAACAAGATGGACGCCAACTACAACTCCTACAAGGCTACTAAAGCCTGAACCCCCCTCTGACTTGGCAGCAGATGGTTTGGTCTGATGAGCTGGCTTTCAGATTTAAGAGGCTCCACCCCTCAGACACACCTTTGCTCAACCAGGAAGTGATGCAGATGAAATGAACCTGTGCAGGTGAGTGTGAATGGCTCTTAGCATGTGTGGCTGTGGTCATCATCGAACATTCAGCACTCTTTAAAGACACTACTCATACAGAGCAGCAAAATATTCCCTGCATCTCCAACTGTGTACAGAAATGTACCAAAAATGGTCAAACTGCTGCTGTTAAAATATTTAAAGGGACATTCATCCCCAAATCCAATTTTTTTTTCCTTTCATCTATTTATCCATCTAGACAGTTTTGGTGAGTTGCAGAGTTTTGAAAATGTCTGTCTTCTCTTGAAAATAATGGAACTAAATGTCACTCGACTAGTGGTGGAAAAAAAAGAAGTTAAACAGCAGTGTTTCTTTCTCCAGTTTCATGTAGGAACTGTTTTCTTTCTGCAGTCGTATCTATAGGTTTTGGTAGAGTTACTTTAAAAATGTATTCCAAGTTACTAATTACCAGTTAAAAATGCAGTCAGTAACCTAATCCAAGTATCACAATATTAGAGTGATGCAACTTGATTACTTTCTGCTACTGTTGGATTGCCTCAATATAAAACATGGTGAAATTGTTAAGCCTCCTGTTTAAAGGCTGATGAAATTCACATCATAGTTCAGGCCTGGACTGTTATCAACCATGTGAAGTTTCAAGGAGATTTGACCATGTACACGGAAATTAATACAACTTCCTGTGTTTTGGCCAAACATGGAAGTTCACCATGCTGTCATGGCAACAGCGTTTGACGATATGTCACAGTTTTCACAGTATAGCATTTCCAAGGTATTAAGGTCTTTCTGACCAGATTTGAGTTGAATATGGTCAACCTGCTAGGAGGAACACGTCAGAGCCCAAAAATTTTCTGTTGCCAGCAGGTGGCGCTATAACTATGACTGAATATTTTCATGCAGATGTGTTCAGGGCAAGGCTTTTATCATACATGAAGTTTGGTGTAGAATGGATAATGTATACTAAAGTTCTAGCAATTTTGTATTTCATGGCGAGACATCAAAATTCAATGCCATGCCACAGCCAGCAATAGCTAACTCTTTTAAGAACTTTTGATCACAAACTAGTTGAGATGGCACACGTTGATTTTGAAGTCGTTATGATGAAAAATACAAAATACAATGTGTCGAAAATGCCTAAATTGACCAATAAATTCAAAATGGCAGACTTCCTGTTGGGTTTAGGCTGTGGGTCCCTGGAGACTTTTTTATGTGTCTGGGCATGACAGATGTGTGTTCTGAGTTTTGTTCATGTTGGTGGAACATGCCGTGGGGTGTGCTGTTTAGAGGGCATGGCCAAACTATTTGACCCCGCCCACTGCCAAAAATTATATCAGACAAAATTTTTCACCACAACTAACGTGTGTGCCAAGTTTCATGCTCCCCACGTGTGAGCACGTTTAGCCCCTCAAAACTGCGACTGAAGAGGACGAAAAAGAAGAAGAATCTGAGCAAAACCAAAAGGGTCCCTAGGGGCCCTGATAATGCAGAAATATATCCTCTTGTTATCACAGCCATAACCAGAGCTCCTTTCATAATGTGTTTACACAAGGCATCTATTCAGTTCAGCTGTCCAGCCAATCATAATATCCGTCATCTGTAAACGCAGGACCCCAAGCACGTCTGGTGGGCCTACCTACAGAATAATACATTTTAAATCGAGTATAACTATAAAAATAAAATCATTTATTGTATAATCTGTGTGTAATGCAACAAGTGGTAAAAACATATTTTGACGCAGAGTCTTCACATGCTATTCTTGACCTTTCTGTCATTATGAGAAAATACAAACATGACAAATTCTTTCTTTCAGCGAATGAACACTGCTTCTACAAATACTAACAGCGAGGTGCGACTGGTGAGCTTCAAGCACTAATAGGCCTCACCAGCTGACCACATTCCACAGCTGTGTGGCTCAAGGTCACACACACACACACACACAACGCACACACACACACAACACACACACACACACACACACACACACAGCTCTCATATCTTCTCAGTTGGGAACACCTTCAAAAAGTAATTCAGGGGATTCAGGGAGTCGGTGAGATTCAGCCAAGTCTCAACCACCTTCAAAGTGTTTCCACTGTATGAAAAGGCTGCTCAGAGTTCATTTGGGATTAAGGACATATGCTCTTTTGGAGACGTATTAGCCTTCATCCTGGATTTATGGGATAAAAGTCTATTATTTCAAATAAAGAGGAACATTTTTTCTGCAGGACCTTTTTACACAATGGTGTATCAGAGCAGTGGTTCCTGACGTGTCCCCGCAGCCCTATCACATGTGCTCACACACCACCTCATCAACACTACTCATTATTCTTCATGTGTTGATTTTAAATTGACGTTTTTTTTAAACATTGTTTATTGAGGTTTTCAGCAGACCATAGTTAAACAAAAGGAGCAGACTGTACAATGTTCATACAGTTCCGATAGTTACACGCCACAGTTTAAGTCATTTTTTGACAATTACTTGCACACTAAAATTAAAAATAACACACAGTTAGTGAAACCTGACATGCAAAGAGCAACACCTCAGCCCAGATCTGCTCGCTATAAGCACATTTTCAGCCTCACGCTTTTTGCTAAATACTAAACACAATGTTTTTCAAATCACTAAACACACTTCTCTACATTAGACACAGAAATCTAATATCATCTCACTTCTTGGCACTTTCAAAACACTGCCTTTCAAAATAAAACACAACTGAACCAATGGAGCAAACACAGCTGTCAGGTGTGTAGACACTTAGCTGCTTAATTGTAAACTCACAAATCAGGCATGAGAACTATAAAATGGCCATAAGTGAGTGTACCTGTCCTCAACACAAATGGGGGATGTGAACACAGGGACCAAATAAGATGTGACTTGAACGACATTGGTTAACCATGTTGTAAACTTTGGGTTGACACAGAGAGACTGGACAGTGTTCAGCCCAACCTGAGCAGAAATGCTGTTGCAACAGTAATTTGAATATTTCAACATGAGCACAGGTGAAAAAACACTTTTTCTTTAAAATCAGTACAATGTAGCCCAGAGCCCGTGTGTAATTCATACTTTCTGTTTTGTTACCACAAATGTTGTTGCTGTGTTTATGTGATATTTATAATGTTCTGTTCTGATTTTCCATATATTCATGTACTTTACCCTGACAATATCTTTAAAAATCCAGACTATTTCATTACAGTTTTTCCCAATTGCTTAAGCACAACTTTGTAAACAGGGCTCATTTTGTCAAAATACTACACACAATTCACACAACCACACACACAGGTAGCAGAACACATTGGATCTTTTGCAAAATTAAACACTTCATTCAAAACTATACAATAATGAGTAAAAACCAACACCATGCAGCACACATATGCTTCATATGATCTGGTTTTGTTTGAACCAGTTAGACACTGCTGTGCTCAGTCTAAAATATGTTTAATATTTCAACTTTTTTTAATGAACACCACTTTTTTTAGAGATATTGCTGGGTAACATACATGAATATATGGATCAAAAACGGTGCTGCACACTGCTGAAAATAATTATTTCTCTCCACACTGTGAAATCAGTCAATACATCCAAAATTCAAATTTCCATTCCACTGCAACATTCAAAAGTTTGAATTTTGCACTGAAAATCAGAACAGAACATTCTAAATAGCATATAGTACATAAACACAGTAACAACATTTGTGGAGACAAAAGAGGAAGTATAAATTACACTAAGGCCCTGGCCTACATTGTACTGATTTTAGATTAAACTTGTTTTTTCAGATGTGCTTATGCCAAATGTGCAAATGTCCAAGTTACTGTTGCAACAGCAGATCTGTGAGGTTGAGCTGAATTCTGTCCAGCCTCTCTGTGTTGACCTAAAGTTTACAACATGGTCAACCAATTTTGCTCAAATGAATTTGGTACTCGTCCTCTTTGTTCACATCCCCCATTTGTGTTGAACACAGGTATACTCACCTGTTGCCTTTTTATAGTTCTCACGTCTGATTGGTGAGTTTATAATAAAGCGCCTGAGTGTCGGCACACCTGACGGCTGTGTTTCATCAACTGTTCATAGGTGTGGTATTTTGAAAGGCAGAGCTTTGAAAGGGCAAAGAAGTGACATCATGTCAAATTTCTGTATCTAATGCATTAAAGTGTGTTTAGTGTTTTGCCAAAAGTGTGAGGCTGAGAATGTGCTTATGTTTGTGCAGATCTGGGCTGAAATTTTGCTCCTTGAGCGTGTGTTACTGTATTTTTAGTTTTAGCACACAAATGAAAGAACTGTAATCACTGAAGCTTGATCATTACACCCCCAGAAAGACAGTCTGAACATTTTCTTACTGTTTCACATTTTGTCCGTGAATGTTGTCATTCATCCAGGTCATTGTAATCTGAGAGGCGATGAGAGGCGAAACATCTTCAAAAGACATTTAAACAAGTCCAGTTGCTTTCGATTTAATCTTTCCTGTTTCACATTTACTTCCTGTATCAGTGCAAGTTTGCAGGTGGGCCTTGAGTAGTCATGAAAAATTAGCAAATAAAATGTTTTTAAGTTTAATTTTTTGTTGGAAATTACCATAAAATATTTATGATTCATTTTTATAATGTAATTAGAACTAAGTCTCATGTGTTGATCAGAATTCTGATTTGGACCGCAGAAGATTCCATCCATCCATCTTCTTCCACTTATCTGGGACCGGGTCGTGGGGGCAGCAGTCTGAGCAGGGATGCCCAGACTTCCCTCTCCCTGGACACTTCCTCCAGGTCTTCCGGGGGGATCCTGAGGCGTTCCCAGGCCAGCCGAGCGACATAGTCCCTCCAGCGTGTCCTGGGTCTTCCCTGGGGTCTCCTCCCGGTGGGGCATGCCGGAACACCTTCCCAGGAAGGTGTCCAGGAGGCATCCGATATAGACACCTGAGCCACCTCAGCTGGCTCCTCTCGATGTGGAGGAGCAGCGGCTCTACTCTGAGCTCCTCCCGGGTGACAGCTCCTCACCCTATCTCTAAGGGAGTGCCCTGCCACCCTGCGGAGGAAATTCATTTCAGCCGCTTGTATCTGAGATCTCGTTCTTTCGGTCATGATCCAAAGTTCATGACCATAGGTGAGGGTAGGAACGTAGATTAACTGGTAAATTGAGAGCTTCGCCTTTCGGCTCAGCTCCTTCTTCACCACGACAGACCGGTACAACGACTGAATTACTGCTGCTGCTGCACCGATCCATCTGTCAATCTCACGCTCCATCCTTCCTCACTCGTGAACAAGACCCCAAGATACTTGAACTCCTCCACTTGAGGCAGGAGCTCTCCTCCAACCCGGAAGATTGTCAGATTTTAAGTTGGGCTTCAGCATTACTAAGTTTGAGAATGGCTCCTTTAGAATATGTAGCATGGCCTCATGAAGCCAAAATAAACAGTACTTTGATAGTCGTGTTTTAAATGTACCACACCAGTGTTTAAAGTGATGCTCTGACAGATACTGTATATGTGTATTGTTTTTGTGGAAAGAATCGGTTTTGAGAAGAGAGAACATAGTTTTGAGTGCAATGTTTCATTTTGCAAGAGATTTGTGGTGTTTTCAAGAGATAAGACGGTTAATTCTTTTCAGTCTTGTGTTTTGAAGTTTTGAGAAATTGAGCTGTAGTGTCAGTATACATATTTAAACAATTAGGAAAAAGTGTAATATGTGAGTCCATGGAGACTGACTTAGAACCAGACTCAAGTGTTAACAAATGTTAGCATGGGGACAGGCTAAACCAGGCTTCTTGTTTAGTGTTTTACCTCCTCTGCTTGTGTGTTAACTTGTTTTAATGGACTCTCAGTTGCACTAAGTGGTTTTAATTTGCCACAACTGATTCTGGTTGGTGGAGTCTTGGACCAATATGTAATCCTTTTTATCTTCCTTGTAAATACATTTGCTTATGTATTTACATTTTAAACAAATCATGTAGAGAAAAAGGTAGGCCTGCCGCCTGATCAGAAATGGTATTAGAGCAGGGGTGCCCACATTTATTCATGTCAGGGACCTCCACAGTAGAGGCACATTAGAACACGGATTTGAGAGGATTTTATCTTAAGGAATCTCCTCTGAGCATTTTTTTTTTTTTCATTTTTAGGTTTGATAATAAAGTCTTAATGCTCAAACTAGAATCACTATAAATTACAATCAGTCAAAACAGCCAGCCCTGTTTTCTTCCTTTATTGTTCCAGTTTCCAAAAAATATGATAAAAGTTAAACTGTTCTATTCCCCCTTTTGCTGGGGACCCCTTACAACCCTCTCAAGGCCCCTGTTGGTCCTCAGACTCCAATTTGAAAACCACTGTGTTAGAGAGCCTGTATGTTATCAAGACAGCCAGGGTTCAAGTGTGTGTGTGTGTGTGTACTGATGTGTCCTTGAGCAAGACACTAAATCCTTGCCAGCTCCAGGGGTGCTGTTGTCTCCCTGACCCTGATCTCTGACCTCTCTGGAGGGGCCCCAAGACAGAAAAGGCAATTTTTCTACAGTGATTAATATGTATCACACTTTTATTATAGCTCTACACTGCCCACCAATCTTTAATGGTCTGCCTGTCACTCTGAACCCACTCCAACTGGACAATAAGAACAGGTCAGAGGTCAGGTGTGCACGTCAGACATCTAAATTCACAGGGATCCTGAGGATATAGAGACAGTCTCAGAACAAAGAAGACTTCTGTGGTTTGTGTGTTTCTTTAAAGCTACGCTTTCCTTGTAAAGTTTCATACTTTGTGTAACCTTCAAATCCACTCTTGCACCAGTAACTTAACACCACCTGAACAGTTTGTCTTTGCTGACCTCCACTGGTTTATCTTCTCACCTTGTTGAAGTAAAGAACAGGTGAACTCCAGGACCTGGTGACATATCTGACCACACCCATCAGTGATGCTGGATGTGATTAGAGGCTAACTTTCAAGAGTGTGCAGCAAGACACTGCTTTTCTGCCTGGTGTTAAAGCAACATTATGCAGTTATTTTACCTTAAAGGTAAAATCTGTTTTCCTAAAACAATGTATAGACTCACACTATACAATCCTTCTCAATCATCACTTATGACCCAGTAGAAATGTGTGGTGGTGTGTGTATCTGCAGAGATCCTGCAGCTCTCTGCTTGTATTTCCTTATTTGTTCTCATTATTTTGCTGCTCTGGATGTTTCACCAAACCAAAACACTGGTATCTGACATCCTGATGCATTTAGGAGCAGCTCGGACAAATTTTACAGACTCTGGCTCTTTCCTCTCTGCTTCACCCAAAGTGTGTGTGAGGGAACACTGCTGCAGGTCCTTCCTTCCTGCAGCTATCAGACTGTATAACCAGCACTGCTCTCAGTACAACACATACTCACCAGAACTACACTAACTGTCTGCACTACCATGTACACTAATTGTGCATTATTAGTATTTATTTCCAAATGTAATGTCACTTCATACTGTGCAATATTTCTCACAGGTGAAATTTAAATTTCAGTGTTCAGGTTGTACTATCATTCAGTGTGCCATATCAGTAATTCACTCAGGTGAATTTTAATCTCATTGTACAATAATCAGATGTATTCTCTTCATTCTATGTGCAATATGAATATTCCCTCTGTGCAATGGTGTAAATTCAACTCCTTATAATATAAGCAGTTGAATATATTATAGAATGTTCCTATTTTAATATTTACCCTGTTGATAGTGTTCCTATTTCCATTGTTTATATTTCCTCTGTTTTAATTGCTTGTATTTTTTTATATTTTGTCTTGCTTATATTTTCATACTTTTTTTTTGTTATTGATGCTTTCTTATATTTTTGCTATACACTTAAATTTCCCCATTGAGGGACTAATAAAAGAACATATATATATATATATAAACTGCTCTGCAAGAGGTAATAAAATGTTTTGTTTTTGTTTTTTTTTGTGTAATAATTTGAAATACCTTGTTAAAATGGCTTATACTGTATATAGCTCTACATCTTGCCTTCAATTAATATTCAGGGATTCATATGCATATAACAGCCACCCTCTATACAGGTTTATGACGCCCAGCCTGACTGAATCTGTTTTTTTGAGACTGTCCTTGCTTACTGTAGTTTCAAAGCAAGAAGACATGGTTATTACATTACTTCTCTCCTGATATGTCTTGTAACACACAAAAAACATCACATGGACATGTTAAGAAGGTTAAAAACCTGATTTTCACTAGAGGGGGTCTTTAAAATAACAACCTCCAAATCATTTTGATTCTACCCTGACTTGTAAAAGGATAAATGGTGCCTCTCTCATCCCCACTCTGTGCCCTGAACACCTGTTCATGCACTATGTACCTTTGGTCGAGTGGGAAACATCTTTATGGCACCATGTCACACCACTAACTAGGGGTGTTCAACTAGCTATAAAAGAAGCTAGTTCGGTATTCTCATCACAGACATCATGGCACCACCTTTTGACCACAATGCAATGAGGCTTCTGGTGGCAATCCTGGAACACATGTGGCCACAGTTTTGGAACCAAAAACTAAAAAAGACAACAGTTACATGAAGTGCTGCTGTGCCTCCTGAAAAACACTGAGATCTACACATTTAAAAAATACTCTACTAACCTCTGTGAGGACACTGAAGCTGCTAAAGTTAGTTGTGTTAATTTTTCATGTGTATTGTTAATCTTTGATGTTATTGACATTCATTTATCTTGGAGCTAGTGGTCTGCTGGGCTTTTAAAACTGGTGTGCTTTGGAAAGCAGTTAATCTAACCTAATGACAAATTCAACATTAAAGGGCCAGTGTGTAGGATTTATCATATCAAGCTTTATTTAGCATGGGCTCATGAGCATTGTTGTCTTAACTGTTAAACAAACCACTATTACTGGTAAAAATCGAAAAAATCGAAAAAAAAAAGTAACGTGACTGAATGATGTTCATGGATGTATCAATATTACATTTTTATTCATGTTATGTTTATACATGTTCCCAATCTTACTTCCTTATTCCCTGACGTATCCTGTGTTCTCACAGAGGTGATAACAACTAGCGGCCAGTAGGGCAGGCACTGTTATTTAGAATAAATTATTGATTTCTCTGCATTTGAACATTGTTGGAAATGTGGTCTCGCATTTTTATGCAGAAATGTTATATATTATAGCTTTAAATTGTGTGCTTTAGAAAGCAGTTAACCTAATGTAATGCACCCATTCTTGAGAAAGATAAACTCAAAAAAATTTAATACCAACACTACAGTTCCATTTTTGGTAAAATTTGATCCTTTAAAGATTTATATATATGAAATATATGTAATATAAAAAATGTTTTGGTTTGCTTTAATCTTCTTAATTTCTAAACTTGCTCTGTGCCAGAAAACATTCTTGTCCCAGACAAGAATTCACAACTTCAAACAACTTAAAAATGTGTCAAAAGCCTGTTAAAGCTGTCTTCCAGATTTCAGTCAACTCCATCAGATTTTTTACAAAAACATGATTTAATCAGGCATGAAAAAGGGTTAGCTGTGCCCTGAGGACCCCTGTCTCACTCTCTGGTTCAAGCACTGGTGAACTTTCTATTTTTTGACAGATTCATTAAATAAGATTTCTATCAGATGTGTCTCAACTCTGTCAACTCTGTAGCCCTTCTAAATCAAATCTAAATATGAATTATGGTGGCCATATGGTTATGGCTGCTCACTACGACTATGCTGTGAAATGAAAAAATGTAACATTTTATCGAAATTGAATAGGAAATTAAATCACTGGGACGTTGGCTGACAAGAATGAATAGCTTGATGTTTTAAAATATATTTTCCGGTATGCACACCTCATTAATGCTACTTATTTTCAGAATTGCTGTACAACCTAAAAAATATTATGAAAAGTAACTTGTGCTTCATAGTACCATTAAAATATTTACATGAATGGGTCATTCTCATAATTTTCATTTTAGTATATTTGAGTGTACAGTTTCAGTACTCTATTCTCTGGTTTTCAGACATAAAAACAACAATTACAACTTTACGTTTGAAGTTAATTGGTGCTGATGTTCCCTGAGGTTTCTGTCCATGTCCCCGGGCTTCCAGTGGTCGTACGAAGCGATAAGGAGTCTGTCTCGGTCCCTGGACTCGACAGTCCACCTATCAGGACCTCTGACTGTTTCCAAACCTCCCAGCGGCTGAGCGCATTGGCCGCTCCGCCTGTCAGTCATGATTTCGGGCAGCAAGTGGGAGGAGCTGGCCGGGAGGATGAAGGGAGGGGTGGCGGTTGCGGGGCGGTGCGACTGTCAATTGTGTTCCCTATCCTCGTCTAAAGTCGGCTATTGTTGCTCTGAGAAGAACCGAGACGACCGCTCTGTTTCTGTATTTAGTCACAGCAATGCACCCCGCGGTGACACATGAACGCATCTCCTCCGTGCTTGACGCCGATAGCAGCGCAAGTTCGCTCCTTTCTGCACTTTGACATCGATGTGTTTGGTGGAGGAAGGAGCAGGGGGTTTCGGGCAGCCCTGTTGCCAACGCTGGATTGTTCTCAAACATTTTTTGAACCAGTAATACCTCGTTTTCATCGTTTTTCGTCCCGCACTGAAGCTCTGAGGCTTTTTCATGAACAAACTGTGCCTTGACAGTCGAGGACGAACAAGACAGTGGACGGTGAAGACTTGTTGCGCGCAGCCGGGGAGCGCACCAGTCCAGTTCCATCCAAGTCGATACTAAACTGCGTGTGATGCTTTGATTTCCACAGTGAGTCGTTTAGTGGAGCGGGGATGGACTGTGGAGAAGCGCTCACACTCACAGCCTGAAGGTGCTCAGTGACTATAACAACTTGCTCATAATTAAGGGAACTGGGCCGATGATTAGTTTCCTCAGAGCTGCTGTTCAGCTGATGCTTCAGGGACGCCACAACCCGTTTCTCTTTTAAATGGCATCAGCGCGAGTCAAACTTTATTTGAGTTGATTCATTTTCCTCTCCCTCTGTTTCAAATCGAGTCCCCCCCTACTCACAGACATGTCTGAGCGTGATGGATATGGAGACAGCGACGCAGCGCCGGTGGACTGCATCCCGCCGAGAGCGTCCCGCGGCCGGCGGAGCGGTGTCATCCTCCCCGGTGGGGGCGGCCAGGACACCGACACCATCCTCCTGGACTCGGCGAAGGCGGCACCGCGCCGGAGCAGCATCATTAAGGTAAGGAAATCTCAACCTGACAGGCTGGCTGGTGTTTTTCCCGAGCGTGTAATGGAAATGCCAAAAGCTTACTGCATCTATTTTGGTCAAGATGGACAAATCATGGTGTAAACGAGACAATGTTTATGGTATTTATGATTTTAAATGTTTCAACAAGTGGAAAATCTCTAAATAAGTGAAACTGGGGGGAAACAGAGAAGTAATCAGAAATACACTGACAAGTAACAGGTCAGCGTACATTTTGTTGATGCCCGTTCACACCTCAAGGCCACAGTTCACAGAGCGGTGCGCACCTGTCCCTGCGTCCTCCAAGGCCATGACACGGGCTCTGACGCGGCTGTGACAGCAGCGCATCTCGTCTTGTGGCGCGCGTACTGCTGATAATCCCTCATTTCGCCTCCTTTCAGACGCGTCACATGTGCGTAATTTCAAATTCCTTTGACTGGCTTTCAAAGTAGCCATACCACATTCTCAGATGAGAGGATAGCTGTGCAAGGGGAACAAAAACTTCTTGACTTCTGAGGCTTCTGTGTGACAGTGAACGATTCTTCATAAAAGCATGCAATTAAAAGCTCCTTAAGAATTAGTTTTTCCTTCAATAGACTGGGGTTTGATACATTTTTTTTATGTGTTTAATACCATGGTAAGGAAGTGTCTGATGTCTTTGTCTCCTGCAGACAAATGCACCACACACCCTCACACTGTCAGTAAGTTTGATCAGGGCTGACTCTTGGTCTAGACTGAAAGCAGTGATGGAAGAACTCTGATCTCTTTTTCCTTCAGTAAAAGTGCCACTACAATATAAAATACTCCATGAAAAGTAAAAGTCCTGCATTTAAAATTCTATATAAGTATGATCAGCAAAATGTACTTCAAGGGATAGTTTGGGTTGTTGGAGGTGTGGGTGTATGAGGCACAAAGTCAGTGTATTTCCTACAGCACATGCACATGATACAGGGAGGTGAAGCAATGTCCTGCTGTGGACAGGGTCAGCAGCAACATGTATTTTAGACACCTAAAAGAATCAATATTAGTTTAAGTGTACAATATATTTGGAATATTTTCACCACTTTACTTTGCTGCCAAACAGCCTTTTACAACTGGAAACCCCTCTTATAAAACAAATATCGCCATATCTCCACACCAACCAGACTCCACTGACAATATCAGTAATTTTACCTCTCAGAACACAGGAGTTTGTTGCTGTCTCCATCTGTTAGTTTGTTTGTGTTACTGTCTGAGTTCAGTGTTTTAAAGGGTTAGTTTCTATTCACTGAAGTCCCACAATAACACAAACAAACAAATAGATGGATCAACATGATGATGTACATGATGATGATCATTATGTGAGGTAAAATGACTGATTTCATCTATGGAGTTTGGTTCAGTGTGAGAGAGCATGCAAGAATGATATTTGGCTCATATAATGACTGTCTGATCATAAGGTTGTGGTGAATATATTCTAAATATAACGCACACTTAAACTGATATTGATTGTTCTAGTTTGGCCTTTTTTAAGTGGCTAAAATACGTTCTGCTGCTGACCCTGTCCACAGCAGTACATTGCTTAGGTTCCATGCTGGTGCTCCTCTCTGCTTCTGCAAATTGGAGGCATGTCGACTGCCATCTACTGTAGGTAATACACTGACTGTGGATAAATACCTCACACAACCACACTTCAGATAATCTGAACTAACCCTTTAATGGGGTACAATGGAAGAAAAAACAAAGTTCTTCTGCTCCAAAGATTTATATTCATTTTTTTCCATTTTGCGAATTATTGGGTCATTTTACATTTCTGGGTCTCAAACAGTCATTCAGATTACACCAACTGAGAAGTTCAGAGGCGAAGTGTCTCCCATCGACATCTGAGAGTTGTCAACAATCTGAAGCAATCTTTTGCACTTCTTATCACATGTTGTTTAAGTAAAATCTTCATCTGAAATAAATAATTCCAACCATCATACAAATATAGTGAGAGAGAGAGTAAAAAGTACAGTATTTCTCTGTGAAAATCATAGTAGAGTAGAAATATTAGGCTAAGTAGCAGAAAATAGAAATGCTCAAGCACCACGAAATTGAATTCAAGTACAATACTTGAACAAATGTACTTACTAGGGCCTGATGGATACTGAATATTTGGTTCTGATAATGTTATTAGGGAGCAAAAAACAAATCAGATATCGATATCGGTCTGCACTATATGAGTTCTGTCTGACTCTACTTCTTACCTACTCTCCACCACTGCTGGAAGGATCCCTCACCTACTGACTGACGTCATGGTGACATCATGCTTTTCCACCCTCACTGTGCTCAGGTTGCAGGTCAATGAGTCCCACGGAGAAGCGGGGTGGGACATGAGGATCATGTTTGGAGATCATTACCTTTAATGTCTAAGATGTCAGCTGAGTGGCAGCCTCTCCACCTCAGGTTATTATGTGTCACCAGGTCATTCAGCTGAGCAGAAATCTGTAGAGGGGAGAGTTCCTGTGACGTTTAAGACCACTGAAGGAGGAATAGATTGATGTTTTGGTTGCCGCTGAGGTAAATGACCTTCTCAGCCTGAATCACACCTGATACTACTATCAAACTCCATAATTAATTTCAGTGGTCAAATCTCAGGTGGGTGGTGGGGTTGAGTTTTTTCAGGCTTTTGTCCGTACTGTATATGGGCCGCTCAGTGATCTCAGTGAGCCCCATCTGGAGACCCAGCTGAACAGAGAGTCCTTTGACTGCTGCTGGGGAGGAAGTAGATGAAAGGACGGACAGATGAGAGGAGTGATGTCAGTGACAGGCACAGTCAGCTGTGACAGCTGGGGCTGGGTGTCATCGAGCCTCAGTATCTGTCAGTCTGTCTGAGTATCAACAACTGTCAAAGTCTGAAAGTTGGCACCAAATTATTGGTCAGATTCCTCTTTGAAATGAGTCAAAACACTTCGTGTTAATTGCTTTTAACAATTTTTAACAGAGATGTTCTGATACCTTTTTTTTCTTTCTGATACCTGGATTTTTCTTGCATCGGTTGATATTGAGGACCAGTCCAGTACACCAGGGTTGGGCGTTTTTTGGGATTGTTGCAGCCTAAAATGCCTGATTTCACAGAAGATTTTCTAAATTAATTACAATGCATGTTGCAATGTTTTTAGACTTTTTTTGCAATGAAACTGTGGGACCAAGAGAAAAAAAGCTCACAAAAAAGCTCCAAATTACAAAAATGTAAAATCTGCTTTATTTGTAAATGAAGAAGTGCACTTGGTGAGTATTTCATAAAGAAGCTGAATCTTTTTGGAGCTCAGAACAGCACAAAATTATAAAATAAAAGTGCACAGAGTGTTTATAGATGTTGATAACAATGACAAATGTTGTGTTCTTTTCAGTACTCGTGACAAAATGGGGAAAAAAGTGAGTCCAGAAATGTAGTGACTGATTAAATGAAACATTGAGTCGGTTCATTGAGATGTACATGTATGATGTTTGTGTGGGGGACTGCTCTCATTGAAGAAACTTGCAGGAAGCTACAGTGATTGGTCAAATTTGTGAAAAAGTTGCAGAGTTTGGACAAAATTGCCAGGTCGCTCAGAATTCACAGGAATTGGTTGAATTTGTGTGAACTGACATAATACTGATATATTGTCCAGCCCTAATATCAGGGTATATTCATTTTTCTTAAAATGTCAATATATCTATCTATATATCTATATATCTATATCTATCTATCTATCTATCTGTGTGTATATATATATATACATGTGTGTATATATATATATATATATATATAATAATATATATACATATGTATGTGTGTGTGTATATGTATGTATATATATATATATATATGTATATAAGACTTCTGAAGGGGTAAAGCACTGATATGGAAACTGCATGGCAGCGATTACTCTTTACTGTATTACAAGGATAGATTTCACATAGTACAGAAGTATTTAAAGAGCATTTAATGTTAGAACTGGAATAATAGAAAAAAGTACAAACCTTTCTCAAGTACATAAAGTATTACCACCGATAGTTAAACATTGTCGTCTGACATGATTTGCAGATTTTTGTTTTCTCTTTGTTGTCGGACTTTAGATCCAAACTTTGTCCATATAAAGGAAGATGCTCCAGTCTTTTTTACCAACTCCTCCCCCTCTTTCTGTGCCACATAGAAGTCTCCCAGTGCTCAGCTGTTATCAGTTCTTTTAGCATTTTGCTGGAATTTATGATCATGTTGCTGCTCTCCCTTGATAACACACTCTTCCACATGTACACACACACACACACACACACACACACAGCAAAGTGAACCAACTAACTTGAAGAAGAAAGAAAACTAAAGAAATACTTGAATCTACTTTGTCCACCATCACTTTGTTTCACACAAGCAGCTTGACTGTGCAGCGCTTTGTCTTCAAACAGAGCAGCATGGTCTCTGATGGGCTCTGACGGTCTCTGACGGTCTCTAACGGGCTCTGACGGTCTCTGACGGTCTCTGACGGGCTCTGACGGGCTCTGACGGGCTCTGACGGTCTCTGACGGTCTCTGACAGGTTCTGACAGGTTCTGACGGGTTCTGACGGTCTCTGACGGGCTCTGACGGCTGACGGGCTCTGACGGTCTCTGAATGGTCTCTGATGGTCTCTGATGGTCTCTGATGGTCTCTGAGGCTCTGGCGGGCTCTCGTGTCTCCTTCAAATGATTACCTGACGCTGGCTGATGATGACAAATCCTAAAACGAATTTGGGGCAACTTTTTTTGATTAGGGAAAGGGAGGGTGCTGTGGGTCAGCATGGTATCGTCAAAATTCATACCTGTGGATAAATTTACATCAATGTACTTTCTCTACTGTTTATACCATCCACCCCTACATGGACGTGACCAGCGGTTCATTTGTAACACATCGAAAGGCACAAATGCACCAACTGATACATCCAAAACCAAAAGTGAAATAAAAATGGAAAGAATAATAAACAATATGACAGTAATTTAACAATAATAATAATCTATCTATCTATCTATCTATCTATCTATCTGTCTATCTATCTATCTGTCTATCTATCTATCTATCTATCTATCTATCTATCTATCTATCTATCTATCTATCTATCTATCTATCTATCTATCTATCTATCTATCTATCTCTGAGTGAAACAGGACAGGCAGGTGGGACATAACTTTGGGAGGAATTGTGTTACAATCACGTATCATTCTGCTGCTATCTTAGCTCTGAGTCACTGGAAGTTGGAGGTTGATTAATGGGAGGATGTCATGATATTATTGGTTGAAATTTGCATATTAAGTAGGTGCACACAGTATGACCAGGGATTTGATCTGAAAGGGTTAAAAAGGCGTTTGTCATTTCATCTCATCTTGAATAACTGGAAGCAGAGTGGAGGGTGAGATGGTTTGCAGCTCAAGAAGAAGAATGAGTGAATTTTTTTTTCTACACACGCGCTCACACTCCTCCCATAAGATATGCAGACCTCTTCATTTAAGGGGATTTTTTGGAGGTTGCCAGTTGAAATGAAGGGGAAGGGCGAGGTTATCTCCTACATGGCTCACGTTACTACGACAACACACGCTCACATGTCTGAGACGCCCACACATACCATCTTACCTTCTACACACACACACACACACACCCCTGTTTGTTCAGCTCACCCCATCAAAACACACACACCACGCACACACACACACACGCAGGCAATTAAGGCAGTCCTTGTTCAGCCCGCAAGCTCTTAACTGTTGTTATAGTAATTGCATCTTCTGCAGAGTCTATATGTAGGTAATAGCTAAGGCAATTCACATCATCATCATCGTCATCATCATCATCATCATCATCATCATCATCATCATCATCATCATCATCAACATCGCCATACTGTTGCATGGCCTTGTGCACTATTTTGTCATAACATTGTGCCTGAACTTCCTTGTGCTCATACATACTTTGTCTGTAGCATGAAATCTCTGTCATCTGTCCATGAGCCATAATCTGTCTGCACTGTCTCTGTGGCTTTGTTGACATGATGTCTTCTGAGGGGGATTGCAGGTCAGAATTGTGAGAAAAACACAATGGCTTGCATACTTGAAATTGCGACCGGATGCAGTAGGACATCCTCATTATCATCGTGAAATTGCGTCCTGCGAGATCATGCTCTCTCTACTATATAACCTTAATAATAATAATATAATAAGGCCTGGCTGTAATCTGAAGCACTTTTGGAGAAAATGTAAATGTTATTTAATAGTCAGTGTTTTATTATGATTCAGTTTCATTTTAGTTGCAAAAAAGTTTGTGAATTCTGTCAGCTACAGTTGTTAGAAAGACTGAAAATCGGAATCGACTAAAATCGAAAACAGCAGGTCGACCCAGAAAAAATTGGAAATCAAAATCGGCCGAGAAAATTGGAATCAAGGCATCTCTAGTTACCCTTTAATTGGTGTTTGCATGTTTCTCACCACACAGCTCCATTGTTGTAGTTAACTTTATAACACAATCTTGTATGTTTGACTTCTTATCAAAGAAACAGATTTTTTCAGTGCAGTTATTCATCTTTTGTACTGCTGATTCATCTGGGAGAGTTTTGTGTCCATCCAACCCTTGAAAATGCTCCACAGCCAGTCACCTCCTGACCCTTGATGCCAGAAATAACTCTTCCTCCTTCTCTGGTTTAATAAGAAAATAATTATATGTGTTTGGCTTTAGAGAAAAGCCTTCTGGTATTTTTTAAGGATGCAGGACCGCACAGAAGAGCTGAGCTAGTTGAACTATCATTTTCTCTGCGGCTAATACAAATTAAGGTTTGAAATTGAGTATCATTTTAATAGAGAAGTATAAATGCAAATGTGTGTACTTGTGTGTGTGTGTGTGTGTTTGAGAGCACAGCAGAAAAGAAATCTCTCCCATTTTAATGCAATAATGTTCCATCCAGAAATATGCCAAAAATAAATTAAAAATCTGTAGCTGTTTGACAACTCATCCCCATCATTCAGGCTCGTTTTCACTCATTCGTGCATTGTTATTCAAGCCATAGTCACTCAGAATAAGCCGGTGCAGCTGCCAGAGCGCTGCTCCATCACGTATTAAGAGTGAGTTAAAGGGACGTTAATCTCAATCAAGTTAAACACATTAGACTCAGGCTGTTATATTAATTTTCCCCAGCAAACCATGAGCAATTAGCTTACAGCATTACTGTGTAACAGGCCAGAAGGCAAACATGGCACTCGGCGGTAGACACGCCAGTCAGGCCTGGGAGAGTGGTGCGGGATTAACAGTCGAGCCCATACACAAGTGAATGAAAATACACACACAGACACACAGGCAGACACTCACACAGGTTTTCCAGGATGAGGCTCAGGGGAAGGCATGGTTGGACGTCTCTCTGACAGGCCTGTGTGTTGCCTGAGTGCTCGCTGTTGCAGCGCTGAAGGACACCGTCTCTCTCCGTCTCCCTGGCTGTTGTGTTTGGAGGGCAGAGCCTTGATGTCTCACAGTCTGACCGCCAGACTGTGTTTAGTATTACTGCAGGGCCTCCAGTGGACATCAGACTTTTAAATGTATTTGAGAATTTTGATGAGAATCAATTCTTTATCTAAATCCTTCTCACGAGTGACCTGACAGGAATATAGTAACAAGACTAATGCTGTACTCACATGCTCCTCAGATGGTCTTGTTTCCTGGGCTGGGAAGCTTTTAAGTCATAATATGGGAACAACATAGACAACACAAAGGGTAGGAAAGGGTTGCTGTTGTACTTGTTGTAGCATCTGAGTGATAGCTGGCTGAGACTAGCATCCCAATGAAGATTCATAAAGTGATGAGACTTGTTGCTGCATCAGTACATTCCCCTATACCACTAAAATACCGATTTATCTGACTTGTTATCTGGGTTAATGCTGATAAATAACATTTCTAATTAATTTAGGTCACTCTGTGGATAGTCTGACTCCCCAGATGTACACTGTGGATATAAGTCCTGTCACTGGTCACTTGCTTCAAG
Source organism: Lutjanus argentimaculatus (assembly GCA_034769285.1). NCBI lineage: Eukaryota > Metazoa > Chordata > Actinopteri > Lutjaniformes > Lutjanidae > Lutjanus > Lutjanus argentimaculatus. The sequence continues at coordinate 5,363,000 of JAWZSL010000031.1, read as the reverse complement.
TGGCATCACGACATCCATTATCTATGTTTTCAAATTCCCTGTGAAACAAGAACAACCTCTGAGCTGCACCCTACACGCTGAAAACAGAAAATTAGCACCTGGGATGCTAATAGTACAAATATAAACAAGCTGACAGCTATTAGCTTTTCTTTTGCAGTGATGCCAGATGCCAGAGCTCGCCTCCCGACATGCAAATGTTTCCCCAAAACAGGTTCCCCCTTGACACTATTTTGCGGCTGCACCGTCGCTACATCCTGGCTTAATTCCACCCAAGACGTTTGTGATTGGTTTAAAGAAATGCAAACAAAGAATGGCGTTTTTCCCCCCTATAGCAAAATGTATATGTATGGAGGCAGACTGTACCGCATTTGTATGGTACAGTCTGTACAGTCAGTACCGTACCATAATGTATAACATTTTCATGGGGAGCTTCTATGATTGGTGGAACTCGTGGGAAGCTACAGTGATTGGTCAAATTTGCAGAAAAGGTCATGCAGATTTCATGGAGATTGGTTGAATTTGCATGAATCATCAACATCACAACTTCCTGGAGGGACTGACTGAATGTCAGCAATTAAAATGTAAGTTTTGAGAAGAATACTTTATACTTTTAAGTATTTTTCTAACAGAATAATATTATAGTGATGAAACAGTACTTTTACTTGAGTACAATTTTTCAGTACTCTTTCCACCACTGCTCGCCACTGGGCCTAATAATTTTGGTGGGGAAACCCTGGCAGGGAGTAAATATAGCGCAGACTGTAGTGGTTCATTATATAGTCGTTACAGCTGCTGGTTTGCAGCAGTATTGGGAAACAGGCCAGTTGTCCCAGTATAAATCATAAATGAAATCATAAATTGAAGTTTAAAAATTAAAAGTGTTGAAGTGCACAGATGTGCCTCCACTCCATTATGGAAATTCATGGAAAAGTCATGGAATTTCATATCAAGGCCACAGTGGGAGCCCTGTTTATGTTTGATATGAGGAGCAGAGATTATTTTTGTCCTTTCTCAGACAGACTGCCATGTGGGTTTCCTATCCAGCTCTGCCTCCGTCTCCTCTCCCATCTGCAATCCTTGTTCTGCGCCTGAAACATAGTGTTTTCCTTTGTCTTTCTCCTTTCCAATCCTTGCTTTTTTCCCCTCTTTTCATCCAGCACCATGTTTTAGATGTTTTCTGTCTTTCTCCTTGGCACTTTGTTCCAGTCGCTCTAATTCTCTGTCCCCCTCCTGCTGTGCCGAGAAGTGAACAATGATTTGTTTACAACGTACTCCTGGAAACTGGTCAAGAGTAATGACAATGTATCCCCAGTGATTTTGTGTGTGTGTTTGTGTGTGTGTGCACATGCAAAGCAATTAGGGCCACTGAGGGCCTTCTGTCTCCCGGTATCATTCTGCTACTGGTGCCACATCTCTCCGGGAACACACACCACCTCATCACAGCTGCTGGTCAGGAGTTTATGTGTGTGACTGCAAGAGAGACAAAGCACATGTGAGAGCACAGAGGGATGCACTCTATGTCTGAATGTCAAAACGCTACAGACTCCATGAGTGAACAGAGCTGTAGACACAGTCGTGTAGGATCTTAACAAAAGGAAACATGTTTTTTAGTCTTGTTTAAACTTCTTCAAATGCTCTCCTGTGTTGCCATTCAAACAGTTTGTACGGTGGAGTGAGGTAGAACGCTGAGAACGATGCATTTACTGTTGCTTGATTGGTTTTGTAGGATTGCACCTGTCCTTGTTGATTCATCGCTTCAGCAGATGATTGGTCGACTGATGGCATTTTCATTGCAGAATGATGAGGTGAAACAACTTGGTGACTCTGTCGCTGCAGTGTGGTGTTTTGAAGAAGCTGAAGGTTGTGGACAGCATCTTCAAATCATAAAGCCACTGACTCAGACATCCTTCAGTCGTCCTTGGCAGATGATGTGCACTGTAGCAAGTGTTGACAAGGCTGCTGTCATTATTCAAACCTGGGAGCAGATCCCAGGGGATCGGACGGGACGAGTCCTCTCCAACACAATTATGAAGTTTAATTCAAATGAGTTCTAAATAAATTATGTAATTGAAAATATTAATATTTTTAGATTAAATATTAGGGTTGCAAATTGTAAGTGCTTTCCTTAATCGATCATTGGTAAAAATTAATTAATCAATTAATCATACTTAAAAAATCTTGTTTTTAACTCTGAATCAAAGTTCTATTTCCACAGCAACATATTCCACGTTCTGTGACAGCATTACATACACTCTAAGAAATAAAGGTGCTAAGTAGAACTATACTAGAGTCCTACCTAGGACCATCTGTGAAAAGTACCAGATAGAACTCCCTGTGAGAGGTTCTACAGAGAACCCTGTTATGGTGTAATGGTTCCAGCTCGAACCCTCTCTGGAGGTTCTATCCGTAACCTTTCCACCTTCTAAGGGTGCTAACATGAATCCACACAGAGGGTTCTACCGAGAATGTTTTTATATTCCAAGGGTTTTATCTAGAACACATGCAGGTGATTCTACTGAGAACTTTTTTTTTATATTCCAAAGGTTTTATTTAGAACACACAGGGGTTCTATTGAGAACCGTCTTATAGTTCATGTGCTTTATCTAGAGCCCAACTGGGGGGTTCAGCAATCCTTGAAGAACTCTCCTACAAAGAATTCTTGACAAACTCTTCCTTCCAAAAAAGGTTCTTCAGAAGGAGATAGTTCTGTGTAGAACCACAGCCCTCCAGGAAGAACTAATAATCGTTTATATTGTTATTATGTTATTTAAAAATTCAGGAGGCGCCTGGGTGGATCAGTTGGTGGAGTGTGCCCCCCATGTATGGAGGCTGTGAGTTGATCTTAGAAGCTGAGAAAGTTGATCATATGTTTTTAACTGAATTGAATTGAATTTATTTCATTTTTAAAATTTTAGGAGATTCCTCTGTGCATCACTAGAGGGTGTCAGTGTACCACCAGTGTGTACCATAGTCTGAGAATCTAGAATTAATCTATATTTTAAGCTACTATGTCACAATGCCAGAAATGTGGTAGTTGCTACTACTACCAGTGAAATTCCATGATTCTCAATACTCAATTCAATAAAACTAAACAATTGTAAATGTCCCCCTCAGTCCTTTGTCCTCCAACCTCAGAAGAGATTTTATTTCAGGTGGGGAAAAAAAGAATAAAAATAACAATGAGTGACTTTTATTAAGCCTGACACAAATGAGTGGAGCAAGTTGCCATGTCTGGAGAATAATGGACAACGTTAGTCATTTCTGCTGCTGAACTTTGAATTTAACTTAATGTTATATTTTGATCACAGACGACACAGAGTGAACAGTAAAGAGTCAAGATGGTAGCCTGCAGCTACAAGCTGTGGTTACATAACGTTAGCCTAAACACGGTAGCTGTTAGCATTTAACCATTCCACGTGTATATTTCAGAATAAGGATAACAAGGAGAAAAGTTTGGATACATTGTTAATGTAACGTTAACATGAACTGAAACTCACTCTGCTCATGTTAAGTTTGAAATGTGGCACATTTGCATACTGGTTTTTGCAAATTTATTATTCATCCCTGATGATCCTCCTCGAATGCAAAGTACCTCCATGCACGACTCTTACAGTTTCTTTTTATGATGAGTTGATGCCATCTTCAAGGTGTTGTTTATCTTCCATTCTTCTTCTTCTCTTTGCATTTAACGCCAAACTAGAAGACCTGTAGGTGTGCTGTCCCCATCAAGTCTGGAAGAATTGCATCCTTGTTACCTACAGTACAAAAGAAAAACAAATATGTGATATTTTCAGAATTTGACATTGACTTGGTACTGAAGTATTGTTCTCATCACATTCCTAGAAGCCACTGTAAATGGCTTTGTTGTTACAGCAGATAATTTGGAGTGATATGATGTACCCTCCAGAAAACACAAATTTCCATGTTTGCCCCCCCCCCCCCCAGTTGTAATGAGCCCTTGCTTTCATACCAGCCCCAAAGTTCAGGTTTATTTAAAGCCAAGAAATTGCAAAAGAAGAAGTGTGAAATAAGTGTTGTTTGGCTGACGGAACATGACATTATGTAAGCATTTGTGCCAAGGCTGGCTTTGCACCTGCACAAAAATAGAGCCCAGTGTGTGAAACCCTTTTACAGTGTGATTACTGATTACACATATTTCACCTGCCGTTCATGATAAAAGCCATCAAAGCACTGTGAGAAATCTTATCAGGATCTCTGTTATTTCATTTATTGGTTTTGGCTGGACCTGATTTTGGGGCGAAACTTCACACAGAATTTCATGTAAAATTTATTCATTTTCACTTTAAAACTTTGACAACAAATTGTATTAATGATATTTAGAACACCCAGTTCTCTCTTCTTTACTTTCTGAGCTAATAATGCTCAGCCCACACAGTGTGTTATGAATGTTCAAGTGTTAGTATGAGTCACTAGAGACTATAAACTATATAACTATATATCAATATGAGTGAAAGTCCACGATTCTCAATACCCAATTCAGTACCACCAAGTATTGAAGTATCAGTACTTTTTCAAGATCACGTTAAAAACAATACAATATCCATTAGGTATTAGCATCAAAAGCATTTGGTATCAAAAGCACCAAAGCTAAAAAAAATGATTCAAGAGTTTAGTTTAGTTCAGTCTTTATTGTCCTGCCTGAAATTTGTCTTGCAGCAAAATCAGGCAGCGTTCAATGACTTTTTCTGCACCAGCACTATGTTGTAAATAAAAAAAATAAAATGAAAATAGATTTTTTGTGCCTAGAACCATTTCTCTTTTTGGTGACATTAGTATGAAGTATCTTTTTTAAAATACTGGTATTGCATTGAAGTTTGGTATTGTGACATGGGACAGAATTGGGGGGGGGGGGTTAGTACAAATGACACAAAATCACTGTCAGTGGAGGATGTTGTCATGTCTGGAAAGTGGTGCAGTGCAAAAGTGATTTCTGCTGCTGAACTTTGAATAAGTTGAACTTAGAGTGCAGCAGTAGTTTAAAAATACTGTCATGGCAACAGACCATTAGTCCAGAAATATTTATTTAAAAGGCTAACTTTTAGTTTAATTTAAATGACAAATGGCACAGACTGAATGACAGAGCTGAAGCACGGTAGCCTTCAGTGTTTAGATATGACAAACACTGTGAAGTGTCCTTGGGCAAGAAACTGAACCACAGGTTTGAATGGGAAGGGCTGCTTCAGGATTTGGTGTAAAAAGCCAAATCAAATATGCAGATCCATGCCCAGCTGGCGAGCAGATGATCTGCTCTGGCAAACGCCTAATGGGAGCAGCTGACACGAAAAGAAGACTTGCAAATGTCACCAAAATGTGTTTTAAAAGCTCACTATGTCCAGTATTCATTATTCAAATTGTAAAACATTTATTCACAAATATGAATACAGAAAAATATTGTGGTGTAGTTTTCTCTTATATTGCAATAGAATACCCAACACTGCTGCAAATAGTCTGCAATCCCATTGTTGTGTAGTTTAAGTGTTTATCTGTGTATGGTGAAACATTGCAACCTAGAAAGCTATAGATTTTTTTCTGCTTTGACATGATTGCTGTTGTCATTGTCATTGTTTAATGACTCAGATCTTTTATATTCAGTCCCTCCAGAATTTTGCTGGCCTTTACTGGGATTGTTGTGGCCTAAAATGCCTGATTTCACGCCAGCTTTTGTAAAAAAAAAAATTGCAATGCATGTTGGGATGCTTTTAGGCATTTTTTCTGCAATGAAATTGTGAAAGCAACTGAAAATTGCAAAAGAAAGTTGCGGGTTTTTTTTTTTTTTTTTTTTTTTGTATAATTCATTAAAAAATCAAAGGCAACCAGGGAGAACAAAACCAGACTCTGTTCTGAGTGTTCTAGCTAACCTCAGCAAAAAGGCTCAGAATTACAAAAATGCTAAAAATTCCCTTTATTTGTAAATGAAGAAGTGCACCAGGGATTTATTCCACAAAGGAGTAAAATCTTTTTGGAACAAAACAGCACAAAATTATGAAATAAAAGTGTACAGAGCGTTGACAAGACAAAATAAAAAATAAATAAATAAATAAAATGCTGGAACTGAGAAAAAAAGAGTACCTTCAAGTTTCAAGACTTCAGCATCGACTTGGTACAGAAGTGTCTGTGTGCATTCTGACTGATAAATGCAAAGACAGGTTGTGGCATCAAGAAAGCAATTTTAAAAAGCATCAATTTGATACTGCTGGGCTCTGATTGTTTTCTCAATAGAGTACAGGATCTGATTTACAAAGCAGCGCTGCATGCTGCTGCAGAAATAAACATGCACTGTACTCATTTTTGGACTTCAATAGTTTTTTCAGCATTTCTTGGAGGGTGTATGTAGGAAATAAATATGAAAGATAGAATGAGATAGACGTTTAATACATGTGAGAGTGTGTTCATGTCCATCATTGGAGTTAATGCGAATAATGTGGGATTTAAACAGTGACCTTCACTCTGGAGACGGCAAGGTTTCCACCACTGGAATTAAAACACCAGAGCATAAAGAGGATTTTAGGTTTGAAATGAACTGCAAACACAAACTAGTTTAAAGCTGAGTGGCTGCTTGGATAACTGTGGCAAGGACAGAGCAGAGAATGAGAGGAGAGGAGTGCAAGCCGTTTATATCTACAAATCACTCCCTGTTTAAAGTCCTCTGCCTCCCTCTCACTCTGCGTACACACAGATAAACACTTTCCTCAGTTGCACAGCTGTCTTGACTTTCTTTCACTGTCAGTCCTTTTTGAGTTTTCTCTTCAAACATGCAGGGAAACAAGCAGGAAAGGAGCATCTCCAGAGCAGAGGGGACGCACACAGATGAAGAAAAAAAAGCTGGAAGTGGTTCGACAGGTTGTAGAAAGTGAAGTGCAAAGGACTCAACGTGAGAGGAAATACTGAAGAAGGAGGAGAAAGAGGGAGGCATTCAGGCAGATGCAGTTTGCAGTATGTGTGTGAGTGTGTGTGTGTCAGCTCAGCAGTGCATGGTGTTAACCTCAGGGTGGATACATCAGGGAAAACTCTAGAGACTGCATGTCGGCTTGTTTTGCTGTTTTGGGCTTCAGCCTAGAGGGCAACGCACACATGCACACACACAGATCCTGAGTGATGTAACAGAGGCTGTTTTCACACTGGGTTGGCTTGTTTGAATTAGGGATGGCGCCGAGTCGATACTCTGTATCCGTATCGGCCCGATACTGGCCAAAGTCACTGGATTGGACATCAGAAAAAATTTTAAAAAACAAACAAAACTATCTGATACATTAGCATAAACTATTGCAAACTTTGAGCAACATGCGGTAAAGAGAGGTGTGTCATGAGTAACGCAGATGAAATTTATTTTAATTTCAAATGTTTGAATGCTGCTAAAAGTTCTGTGTAAACTGTGTATTTCTTCCTAGAGTTTGAGATCTGTGCTCAAATGTGACGGGACCCAACAGGACCTGACGGGTTTGGGTTGAGTCGGGCTGTATTTCTCACATATTTCCATATTTCATGGGATTACGACGGGTTTGGGATGTATGATTTTGATGTATTATTTATTATTATTATTATTTATTATTATTATTATTATAGTTATTATTTTCGTTGTTGTTATTATTGTTGTCATTATTATTACCAGTGATAGTAGCATTTATTTATTTTTTTTCATTTCCCAATTTTGTCATTGCCAATTCAAATCCCCTCCATATATTGTCCCTGTCACATGCCAAAAAAATGTTGGGCTGTAATCCCATTTGGCCTGAAATATGCTAATGAGGGATGGGTTCAGGTCGGGTTCAGACAGAATTTTGTCAGGCTTGGGCCTCTTCCGGCTCAACTTTTCAGGTCCGATTAAAGTTCTATTTCTTCCTTCATGTCAGTCGAATATTCTTCTCACAGTTTGAGCATGATGTTTTTTGGATGACTTGGTTAAGCAACGTGGGTCCATAGACAGGTTTCTTGTTACAAAAGTTACAGGCTGCATGCACATTCAGGGGGCAAAACAGCTTTGGTCTGGTCAAAAGATTATAGTTAACAGCTGTAATCAGTGTTCATTTAGCATAGTTTTGTAAATCCTTTACAAAACTATGCTTGAGTTTGATCTGTTTGTCTTTCATATGATATTAATATCTTATGTAAAACATTAGCTAACAATAACTGACTAAAGTCATCAGTTCTCTGAATGAAGTCGCCACACTAACTTTGCTATTCAAATAAATGTTTAGCTAAAAGGAGCCAAATCACAAAAACTTTATGTGTTGCTGACATGTCCTATTAACTCTTTCCCCGCCTACGCTTTTTAAAAAAAGTTTCCAGCCAGTCCCGGCATTTTTGACAACATTCACTGATTTTTCAACACCCACAGAATATTCAGTTCTATGAATATGTTAACATGGAATCTAAAGAAAGAACAGATCTTCTAGTTTCAGACACAAAAAAAACATTTTGTTCAAGGTTCAAGGTGCTGCAATTTCAGCTCAGCTCAGTTCTTTTCTTCTTAAAGTGACAGTTTTTTGACAGATGATCCATCACAGTGTCGGCTGGCTGTGGAAACAGCAATTGAAGAGATATCTCATCAATGGCAGGGAAAAAGTTAATTTTGATCAACTTACCTGGTTTTGTTAGTAATTGAGGCTATTTATCCTCCTTATTAACCGTATCAGGAGCAGGTCGTAACATTAGTGTCACTAACCTAATTAACTCAAAGGGAAAATCGTCATGACGAGGTTACTTTACGGCCACATTTGAAAGAAATTTTACAGCTACTGTACACATCCTGTACAAGACATGAGGCATATGTGAAAGCTTTCTAGGTCTGTAACAGTGATGAAATGGCACCGATTAGATTAGAAAGTAACTTGGACCGTGCCAGTTCCATCAGTAAATTACACTGCGTGCCAAATTATTATGCAATTGCATTTTGTTAACTATGTTAACAGTCATTTTCAAATTTATTAAGAAGTCAGATAGTGAATATATTTCTTCAAATGTGTGGTTAATATTATGCTTATCAAAGTATTGTAGGTTGTATTTTTAAATTAATGCAGAATCTGCAGAAATGAGTGTGCCAAATTATTATGCAAGTTGGTGATAAAAGCATATAACTTATAAAAGATAAAAACTAGGCACCTTTTAAATGTTTTATTGATTGAAAATAATATTTTCTACAACTGTACTCAAACTTCAACAAAAACAACAGTTTTCTTTACAATTGTATACAAAATAAAACTTTTAATGTCTTTGAAACATTTCAAATATAAAGTGTTTCTCTGATGTCCAATGTAACTTCCCTTCCTTTCAAAGAGGGTCAGAAGTCGCTGGTCAACTGATTTAGTTAGGTTTAGGTTTCTGATGACTTCTCTGCTGACACTGTGTGCTGCACCTTGTATGGCTTTCCAAAGCTGGTCTTTTGAGCTGTATTGTGTACCATCACTGTAAATTATCTTCTTTATTATTGACTACAAGTTCTCAATCGGGTTGAGTTCATGAGGCGGTCATCTTTAAAGCCCTGAGATGCCAACCAGTCTTGGGAATAACGTGAGGCATGTGACGGTGGATTGTCATGCATGAACACTAGAGTCTTCTTCACTTTAGCTGATTGCCTTTTCCACCATGGAAGGAAATTTGTCTTGAGGAGAGTGCAGTACCCCTCAGAATTCACTTTAACACCATCCTGAACCAGGAAAGGACCAACAAGTTCATCATCAACAATGGCCGCCCAGAACACCACCACCGCCTTGTTGACATTGCAGTCAAATTGGAGCGGCATGACCACTTGAAATCCAACCAGCTGCCCACCCGTCTGGTCCATTTAGGGTTGCCCGGCACTCATCGGTGAATATAACTTTGGAGAAGTCAGCTTTCATGTATTGTTTAGCCCATTCCAATCGTTTTTTCCCGATGTATTTTCTTCAGTGGAGGTCTTGTCTTTGCCTTTTGGACCTTTGCCACTCATCTTAGTGTCCTACATCGAGTAGACCTGGGTACATCATCAAGCCCCACAGCTTCAAAAATGGCCTTACTGGTAGCTAAAGGTCTTTTAGCAACCTCTCGTTTGATTCTTGACAGTTCTCGGCCTGATAATGTTCGACAAGCTTTTTCTACTCTGGGTTTTCTCCCATCCTGACTATTTTGGACATATCTTTTTATGGTTCAGTGGTCACGCTGCAGTTTCTTGGCTATATCATTTGTAGATTCCCCCTTGCTCACACTCTTGACAATTTGACTCTTTTCCTCTTTGGTCAGGTCACTTTTCTTGCCCGCGGTCAAAGTTGAATAGGACTTGCATAATAATGTGGCACACTTATATACACGTGGTCTGTGATAAAAGATATTAGAAAGCTTTGTAGATTCAAACAAAAAGGGTTTGTTAAAGCACAAGGCCTTAAATACATCATACTAAAACACTATTTTTTTCCAAACAGCAGCCTTCCAGATTTTCAAGAAAAGATCACTTGCATAATAATTTGGCATGCATGTAGTTCTCATTAATGGTGAGAGATAGAGATGACCATATTACCTATAGATCTACCCTGTATAGATGCAGAGTGAGCCAGAAATCTGGAGAGAAACAGTGAGAAAGGAGCTCAAAAAAACTATTTACATGTTTACAGACTGTAGGAAAAACTCCATCTCCTACAGCATCCTCCTCGATCATGTGTAGAAGGGAACCTTTGATTTGCAAAACTCTCACAAGATCATGATTCGGGCCAGAATGATCACTCGCAAGATTTTTTGTGGGTCTGGGTTTCCCATCTAGACATGGCCATCTGCCAGCATGGTGCAGAGAGGGAGAAGAAGAGAGCGATCCTCATGCTGTTTGCAGAATAAGTCGCTAAATTTGTCTCTACTTGCCTTTTGTAAGTAAAGTCACTAAAAGGGTCTGAAAAGTTGCTGAATCTATTGGCAACACTGGTTGTGCTTTGTGGACAAGCCTGCTTTCTGCCCCCAGTAGCTCGCTCATCTCTGTGATGACGTTGCACTGAAACACGTCTATATGCAAATGTGGAATTCACAGCTTAGTTGTTTAAGAGAGGCAAAAAGATGGTATCAGATTAGTATCATATCCAAATACCCAAGGTTGCAGTATTAATATTGTTACCGGACATGTAAAAATGGTCTGCAGCCTCCCTAGTTTAAACCTCTGGGTTAGTGGTTTGGTTTCTTACACTGTGGCACCTTTGTGACTCATTTCCTCTATAAATTGCAGGTGTTTACAGGTTTGCAGGTGTGTCAGGAAACATGGTGGGAGTGTTCAGGCCTGGTCATCCCAGAAAGTTGCACAGTGAAGTTTGTAGTAGAACTACGTGGTTCTAGAGGTAGAGATGGTCACTCATCAGACTCACTTCACAGATCCACGTGCCAATCAAGATTCTGCTCTTATGATTCTATAGATCATAAACATTGTGCCAAACAGTGCATTGTGATTCACATTAAGTCTATGTTCATGCTCAAATAGTTAGTCTTTCGTGCTTTGCAACTAAACAGTAACTAAAATAGTTTCTGATATTTTAATGTAGTAAAATAATGTTGATTCATATGATCAGCACTGTCTAGTTTCACAGTTTGATCAGAGCTCTGAGTTCAGACAACACTTTGCTTCTATGCTTCTACATATACTGCACCTGCTAGAGTAAATGACTTATACAGCACCTTTAAAAGGGATAGTTCACCCAAAAATGAAAATTCAGTCAGTATTTACTCACCCTCATGCTGACTGAGAGTTGGGTTTATTTTGTTAGTCCACAAAACACTGCTGGAGTTTCACAGGAAAACAGTGTTGCAGAATCTAACAATGGAAGTGAATGGTGACCAATGTAAAAAACAACTGGAAAGAAACATAAAATGCCTCCATACTGCTCATCTGGTGTAATCCAAGTCTCCTAAAGCCCCAACATGCTGTTTGCACACTGTTACACCACACACACCCAGTTCAGACAGTGTGCATGTGCACGTGAACGTAACTCCAAGCTAAGGATCTACAGTGAAGACTCAGGCTAAAACATGGTGTAAATAACATTATTGTTGTCACCTTGGCATGTTGGGGCTTTAGGAGACTTGGATTACACCAGACGAGCAGTATGGAGGCATTTTATGTTTTTATTCTGTTGTGTGCAGTGTTTTGTGGTCTAAAAAACTAAACTCGACCTTTAATCGGCATGAGGGTGAGTAGATAATGACAGAATTTTGATTTTTTTTTCCTTTAAAGGATTAATTGATTATCAAAGTTGCAGCGTAATTTTCTTTTGACCAACTAATCAGTGAATCGACTTTAGATTCCATTAAAAAGAACTGGAAAAAAAATTTAAACATTGACTTGAAAATGTTGCTGTGACTGGGCCTTTATGTAGATAAGGTTGGGGGAGCAGAACTGAAGGCAATTAGACCTCCCATATTAGCCACAAAGAAATAAAAAAAGACAAATGAGTGTCTTCTGTGACCCCAGTGGAAAGAAAAATGTTGTGTAGTATCATGTTGGGCAGCGAGGCATTTTATCTCCCCTGTTTTATTTGGCCAGCAGTGCAGGAATGTCACTAATGATCTTATCACGAGATGCAGTCCTGAATTTGCTTCGTATGGACCACAGTTAAACTGGAAGTGATCTCAGACCAGCTCATTTGGCTGGACTAGTTTAGGTTTGTTTGTAAAAGTGTTAACATGACCACAGTTTGAATCTCCTGGAATCACGCTCACACTCACAAACTACCAGTTTAAAAGTATATTTATATATTTTTTAAAGCAGCTCCACGCTCACATTTACATAATTACACTGTGATGATGAATGTGTCACTCCAGCTGACTCGGTCTGTAAGGCCAGAGGGTGTGTCCTGATTTACTAGAAAGTTGAGCCTAGTTATGTGTGTGTGTGTGTACTTAAAACAAGTTTGTTGTTGTTTACTATTAGAATAAACAGACTACAAGGTTTTGTGTCCTGTCTGTGTGTCAGTGTGTGTGTGTGTGTGTGCGTGCGCGTGCATGTGTGTGTCTGTGTCTGTTAGCGTGTAAGTTAGTGTTTGTGTTGTGTGTGTGTGTGTGAAGGGCATGTTTCAGCTCTTTCAGAGCAGAGGAATGCTGTGTGCCTGCCAGAGTCGGCTGCTGTGACTACACTGGGACCAGCAGAGATCCCTGGCACCACACATACCTGCTGCCATGGTAACCACATACAGGACCCATGACACACTCCCCTCCTAATCCCAATCCAACTCCCTCCCCTTTCATGGTGTATGAGTGTGTGTTTGAACATCTGCTGGTCTGGATGATTACAAAGGCCCTGTAGATATTATATATATATACGTATATGTATATATGTATTAGCATGTGTTTTTGTGTGTGAAAGTGTGTGTTTACAAGTGGCAATGTAAATCCAGGGACTGCATTCAGGACTGCAGTTACTATTGGTGTGTGACATTAAGGCACAATTTTTTCATCATTCCTGATTCTCACACCTGTATTACACAGATTTTTTGGCCACTGGGGCAGCAGAAACAGCTATAAACACAATGGCTTTACTGGCCAAGCATGATCCAAGCAATCTGACTCCTGTTTTTCATTTCTCTCAAAGTACTATAAAAGAATAGAGAACGATTCACAAACTTATTCTGCATGGAATCCAAAGAGAACTTTGGTGTCTTCCTGGATACAAAATAAGTATAATTCAACCATGAGAGCACAATCCAGGAGAGAGGAGCAGTGAAACAAAACTTTTATCCAACTCTGGTCAATAAAGTTGCAGTAGAGAGTCTCTACTCCACTGCTGAAGATATAAGGTTATTGAAGTTTGTGTAAAACAACAATAAATGTGTGTTCTGAGTTTGTGACACCACAGAAATGTGTTGTTAACCACCCAGCCAGATTTGAATGATTTAAAAAAATCACCAAGTATATAGAATTATGTCTCAAAATCATGAAAAAATACTCTGAAACACCACTATGACCTTAAAACAGTGATTCCCAAACTTTTTCCAGTATGCCTTTTGGAAGCCAACAAAAGTTCAAGCCCCCCACCACAAAATTTTCAATCAATTGTAAACAATAATTGGGGATGGAACTGATAAAAAAAAAAAGAATTCAAAAGTTAAATTTTAGCAAAATAAAAGTCAGCTGGATAGAAACAGCAAACTCATTTGTTTATTCCCCCTACATAGATCATATTCATTCAGCTTTGTTTCACTCTTTTTTTCTTCCCTGGTCTTTCGCGCCCCCGCTTGCAGTGGCTCTCCGCCCCCCCGTTTGGGAACCACTGCCTTAAAACTACCTGAAACATGGACACCTTGTTCAGCAGCTTTACTGGATATGTCCAGACATGCTTGAGCCACCAGGGCCAGAGGACGGTGACAGGATGGTATTTTTTTCTTCTGTGTCAGGTTGTTGGAACTGAAGTGAGCTGAAGTGAACTGCTTTGGACTGAGAGAGTCACTGAAGGTACGTTTATAACTGATTGTTAGAAAGGGTGATGGAAGGGGGAGTTGGCGTCGTTCGTGTGTCGGTTTGTGGGGCTTATATAGTGGGGCTTGTAGAGGTAACCTGACTCACCAGACGGTTTATTACACAGAAACACCTGGGAAGCTGTTCATAGTAACTGTTTTGGAAGGCTGTCTGGAGGGTGGGTGCTCTCAAGAAAACCCTTTGCAGGTGACTGAATGAACTATCTGTCATGTCTAGCATGAGCTAACTTCAACCAATCAGATCAACTCACGGAACTGACACCAAAGCCGACCGGAGGAAGAGCGAAAACATCTTTTCCATTGACAAAAGCCTTCTGTGTCATTCTTTGCTCTTCTTTCAATGACAAATACTCTCCAGTTGTGATATAACTGATGCTATCACAGTATCTATGCTAACCTCTTCAGGAGCCACCATCGTTTGTTTGAGACAAGTCGTTTCCAGGGATGCTTCTTTCTGTTGGTGCACCTAAAACCACACCTGTAGCTGCCAGTAGTCCCTCCTAGGATGCAATTGGCTCACACCAGCTCTAGTGCCATCACAAACGGATAACTTGAAGCCTGGCAAGATAAACGCTAAATACTGGCATTTTAGTGGAGTAAGAACCTGAAAATTGTGCCCTGCTTTTCTATTTACTTGATCAAGAATCTGTTTTAAGTGGAGAATCAATCTGACGAATCATGAGATTCTCAAAAATTTCATCCCCTAGAATGTAATCATGAACAATGAATAATCACCAGCAAGACTTGCACACAAGCCTGTCTTATGCAGCTGTTTGCAATGCGATTATCAGAGTCAACAGTCTTATTAGCCAGCGGCTTCATGTTTAATAGACACTGGGTGTGTCCACCTGTTCCTCCATTCCCAGAATGATAATCCACTCAATATGTACTCACCCCTATGCTGATGTGAGGATGGGTGAAGATCATCATTTCACAAAACAATCCTGGAGTTTCAGCAGAAAACAGGGTTGCAGCCAAATCCAGTACAATGGCAGTGATGGAGACCACGGATAAAATTTAAAAAAAAGAACACAAAACAAGCACAAAATGTCTCCATCATGCTCGTGTGGTGTAATCCAAGTGTCCGCGAGCCGTGACATTAAAATTTAATCACAAAAGACGCCATTTACACCATTTTTTTAGCTGAAATGTCAACTGTAGCCTCCCAGGTAGCATGTAAACATGGCGCCGATGTATCGCGAGACTTCGTATATCTTGCGATATTTTCACATGTGCATCCATTAAGAGATATACGAAGTCTTGCGATACATCTTGCGAGATATATGGTGATGGTGTAAATGGCGCCTTTTGTGGTTAAATTTTAATGTCACGGCTCGCGGACACTTGGATTACACCACATTAGCATGATGGAGACATTTTGTGTTTGTTTTGTGTTCTTTTTTTATACATTTTATCTGTGGTCATCATTCACTGCCATTAGCTGCAACCCTGTTTTCTGCTGAAACTCCAGGATTGTTTTGTGAACTGAAGATCTTCACCCATCCTCACATCAGCATAGGGGCGAGTAGATATTGAGTGGATTATCATCTAGGAGTGGAATATTGCTTTAATGTTCCAGAGAAAAATCTCCTCACTCATGCACAAACGGCACGTGTTTCCATGGTCACCAAATGATTATGCATTATTATATAAATTGCTTGAGAGGTCACTTCTTTTGCAGCTCCCACAATCAGCACATGGATTGCAGAAAATTAAAGGAATAGTTTGACATTTTGGGAAATATTCTGTCAGATTTTGTTGGCTTGTTGACAGAGAGGGGTTATTTGTTTCCCCCTGTTTCCAGTCTGTATGCTAAGCAAAGCTAACTTGCTGCTGGCTGTAGCATGTACACTGCATTCTACAGACATGAGAGTGGTATTGATGAAAACATCTAACTCTTGGCAGGAAAGCCAAGAGTTGGAGCCAAAGTTTACTCACCAGTCGAGAAAAACATAGCAAGTTCAGCATCAAATTTTAACCGTTTACTCACCAAGAGCGGTGCAAAGCAACACCACTGTAAACTCTTGTTTTGCTTCTATTTCTATCTCTGCAGTGGTTTGTTTCTCTCCGGGCAGTTCTACTTCTTCATCCTCTCATGTTGGACTGAAGGCAGACTGCACACTATAGTGACTCACTGTTGCCTCATGTGGTACAACATGGTATTACGAGGCAGGCATGGATGAAATTTTGATTTTCGAGGTGGGGGGGACACAAGTATTTTTAATAAAACTCAAACTCTTTCAGTTTACTGTGTTTTCTAGCAGTTCTTCTAGTTTTCTATTGTTACTTTTAAGTTTACTGCTCCCTTTTTTGGTTTGACTGGTTGTAAAGCATGTAGCAAAATATTATCACCCAATTCTGTGTGTCACATTGTTAGTCAACTTCACTCCAACTCAGTAGTACCAATTTTACATTTATTTTTGGAATATATGGTAAACAGACCTCATTTTAATAGCACCACCCAGTGGTGGGCAGGTCAAACTGACCTAGGAATATCACAGGTGGGGAGAAATTGAATAAAATGTCCATCATTCAGTAGTGACCATCAATTTGATTTGAAATGAGTGTAACAATTAGATGCCGAAGCTCGAGTCGGGAACTCCTGTCTCCTGGGCAACTAAACTAGCAGACCGGTGTACAAATCCTGGCGGTTTACAACCTGATTAAGTGACAGGGGGGGATGGCCAATCACACAGAAACGGCAGAGCCAATCGAGGAGCGTGTGGGCGGTCTAAACAGGCTTCAGCTTTAGCGGCCGTTTTCCACTTGGTCCTAGTGCCTGACGCGTCTCTGTTTAATATAGCGTAACATTGTTTTTGGACGGCAAAAACTGCAGGGGAAAAAACGGCGTTTTGAAAAAGTGCAGGGGACATGTCCCCTGCGTCCCCCCCTAAAATTACGTCCGTGGAGGCAGGACTGGTGTCTTGGGCCGGGGCAAGCTGGTTAGCATACTTCAGTTAGCATCTCTGACATAACATCAATGTTATGTATTTTTTCACATTCTTTTGAAACTTATGGCTAATTTTTGAAATGGTTTAAGCTAAAATTCTTACATATAGCTCATTTAAGTCAACGACATTAACAGTTGCTGATAGCTGCATTATCAAAAATATCATTACAGGGTTAATAACAATAACAGCTATATTCTCAAACTTCACTCACCCACACAGCTGATCTGTTCCTCTGCCTGTCACTCCCACTAGCTTATAGCATTGGGGCACAAACACACACACACACACACACAGAGCCAGGTGAGAAACGTTTGGCTGTTGTTCCTGGAAGCAGACATCAGTGGTCGCTAACAGGATTACTGGACTAATCATCTTTCTCTATGTGTTCTTTAGGGACAAACTACTTTCACATTCATCCAGCATCTCCCCGTTTTCTGTCTGTGTTTGTCTCTCAGTTACTGGAATCATAGGGCTTCTCTGGGCTCTGTTACACAGCCTGGTCAAAGAGGGAATGTTGTGCTATTTTGTATAAAATGTAGGAACAAGAAATGGGGGCATTGTTGCTGCCCTGTTAACCCTGGCAGTGGAAGTAACAGAGTTGAATTGACGTCTGTGTAAAATGGGGATGCTGGCAGGACAGGATGCCAATGCTGTTGTTTTACACGTCACGCCCGTTTGGCTTCCAGAATGCCAACATGCTATCTAAAATCACACGCTGTGCCAAAATTATGCCGGCATTGTTTGCTTCAGTATAAGAAAGCAAAGCCAGCATTGTGACGTATTGTGGGATCTCTGTTTAAAAAGAACTTCTAAGTTCAAATGCTGTCCACACTTCCTGTGGAGTGTCTTTCACCAAGACACATTGTGTGTATCCCTGGGGTCTAATTAATGTGATGAATGCATTTTTTTCCAAATAAAGGATTTGCATAGTCCATTGTTTTGAAAATTTTGAAACCAGCATTGTTCACGTCCACATTATCTTGCTAGCAGTCTTATTTTTCATGCATGCTAGAAAAAGTTTGGGAACAACCGTGTCACATTAACAACGACAGGTAGAGACCGTAGAGAAAGGACGAAAAGGAGGCAGCTCGTACCATAACAATTCAGAGCTCAGTACTGTGGGAGTGTTGTCACACACTTTAATCTGGCGTGGAGTAGGATAAATAAATAGTATTTTTGACAGCAAAAATAAGAAAAAGAAATAATGGTGGTGGAAGGCTTCTCTCTCTTCGTTGTAGGACAGAGAGATACAGAAGATCTTTCATACCAACTGCCATCAGACTCTATAATTCTTATACAAATAGATGAGACTACAGACAAATGAATTTCCCCTTGGGGATCAATAAAGTATTTCGTATTTGTATTCGTATTCGTATTCGTATTCGTATTCGTATTCGTATTCGTATTTGCATTCTCACCACAAATGAAGTGCACCAGAGTCCACCTGGAAGCAGAAACCACACTTTTTCAGCGGTCTGTGTCCGGTGGTTGTCTGTCTGTGGTGGCAGAGAGTGTCAGTGAACGCGCACTTAGCGGAGGACAAGGTGAGCTGTAATGCAGAAGGCTGCAGCTCGTCCAGACCAAAAAGCAGAGCTCCTGTGTGTGTTGTGTCCCAGCAGCGCCAATATGACAATCAGCTCTGCCTAAATTAAAAGGACACTTCACCCTGAAGTCAAAATGACATATTTTTCCTCTCATCTGTAGTGCTATTCATCCATCTAAATAGTTTTGTTGTGAGTTTTGGAGACATCGGCCATAGACATGTCTTTTTTCCAATATAATGGAAAAAAGACGAGTAAGAGGAAAAATATGTATTTTTGATTTCTGGGTGAACAGTCCTTTTAGTATCCTAGTAACAAAAGTTAGGGGACCTTCATTGATTGTCATGATAACAACTTATGGGTAATACTTTTAACCTGTTGCAGCTTGGTCAGGTTTAGGCAGTAAAACTAATTGGTTCAGTTCAGGAAAAGATTATGGTTTGGGTTCAAATAAGTTAGTAATGTTGGTTACGTATGTAAGTTCGTTCAGAGCATTGAGCGTTCAGTCCAGTGGGACTTTTTTCAAACTAGAGTTAGGTAACTAGGTAGGTAGGTAGATTGGTAACCAGGAAAACAAGGTTTTCTGAACAATGGCATGGTACCCATCTATTAATACTAGAAGTGCCAGAATTCCAGAACTACTGTAACGGCCATCAGCGTTCATTTTGACCTTTGACTTCTAACTCTGTTATCTCTCATGATAAATACCAGACTAACAGATTAATGCATTTATTCTGATAGTTCTTTTTTTTAAAATGAAATAATCCCAAAATGTAAATTTTATAAAATGTATTAATGTGTTTATCAATATGCTGCCATCTCATGTAGTAAACCATAATGACTGCATATATTCACAGCAGTATTTTTCTGTAGGATAATAACCATCAGTGATCTTATTCAAATTTTTTGATCCATCCAGAATTACTCAGAGCAAGAAACAGTTAAATGTGTTTAATCAGATTATAAACATGTTATTTTAACAATAATAAACAAATTTCCACCTAGAACCATCACACATAATAATCATAGGTGCTGAGACAAAAAGCGTTGCCACTGTCCCTGGTCTCCCCTACTTTATTTTTAACTGAGTCTGATTATTTAATTATTTTTATTTTAATGGCAGGAATTCAAGGCCACTTGTGAAATTTTATTGACAGAGACAGTGACAGTTGCTAAGCAACCAAGATGCATCTCCAATAAAAATGTAACAGCTGCAATTTTTGCGGGGTCAGTATGACCGACTATGGCCGAAATAGGCAAAAGTGATCACATTTTCTTTAGCTTTTGTGTAATTTATAGAAAATATTTTAAAAGGTAAATACGGACACTCAAGTCAGATAAAAGCATTGTTGTATTTTTTAATTCCAGTAAGTTATTACACATACAAATGTGAAAACAGTCAAAATGACCACCTTGGATGTTCTAGTGTTCATGTAAAATTGTACATTATTCACAGTTTATAGGAAACCTGAATGATTAACACCTCAGGTATGATGTTTTTTACAAATATTCCACTTAGATTCAACATTTTATTATTTCATCCAGAAAGTTTATCACGTTTTTCTTTGATGGTCTTGGTTTATAATTGGTGATACATTTTTGTCAGACTTTTGGAAAAAATCCTTTCAAACATGATTCCATTCATAACACCAGCGCTCTCTCTCTTGTTTCATCCTCATGGTCGCTCTCTCTCCATCACCAGACATTTTCAGCCTCGCAGAACGAATTCTTGGAGAGCGAGACAAAAGAGGAAAATGATAATGACATGGAGGGTGGTGGATTCAGACTGTGTGAGACACAAGTGGAGAAGGACAGTCGGGTGTTTTTGAAGGCACAAATCATTGTGAATCATAATGTGGAGGTAGCAAATCTAAAGAGGCAAGAGCAGGAGAAATGGAGCAAAAGGTGGACTGGAAATAGACAAACAAAAGAAGCAATACAGCGCTTGTCCATCCTCCCACAGCAATATATTGACACTGTATTGCTGTATTCCAATATAAAACACCCGTCTACTGCTGCTGAAGGGCTGTTTTTACCCAGAATAGTTTCCTTTTTTTTCCTGGTTTTGGTTTTCACACCTTTTTTTTCTCTCTGTACAATCAGCTTATAATACAGCTTCTAAAGCTTCTCATCCATTCCTGTTATTCTAGTTTCAAGCCGTGTCCAAAATCATCGTGAAATTTATGTGCTATACTGCCCTGAAAAAGTCCCACTTTGGAAAATAGTAACGCACACTCTTCTTTTTTCTTCTTTTTTCCAGTAAAGCAACACTTCACCTTACACATGTCTGACAGAGCACATTTATGATGGCAGAAAATGATGATGAGTCATAAATGTCACTTTAAAGTAAACGACTGAGTGTTTCTTTTGTAGGAAATAGTGAATGCTAGAACGAGAGGGAGATTTTGAACTCAGCACCAGCCTGTCTGAACTCAAACATGTCTGCACTTAATGAGGAACCCTGCCAGAACCACACACACACTCATGCACACACACATGTGTAGTGGAGATGTTCAGTATGTTTGAATGTGGAGAGGCAGTGGAGCTCCTCACTGGTGGCTGTGAGTGCTGTCGTTAGCTCAGCTGCTATACACAACACGTCACCCTCCTTGAAAGGCATATTAACTCTTAAATATGTCCATCAGGTCATCAGTGACCTGGGACTATATTACACCACCTTCCATTCAGTGAAGCATTCTACTCCCTGGTATTCCCCAAACTATCAGAACAATGAGCCAGTGGCCAGTGAGCCAGTGGAAAAATGTCAAAAATGTAACTATTTAACCTTTTAACAAACTGAAACTTGAAGTTTTGACCCATTTTCAAACATGTACATATTCCATAGGAACTTGGCTGCCCCCCCATAGTCGATGCTTTGAATCATTAGTCGCAGACACATCAGTCGACTGAGATTCTTCATTGTTTTTTTCCTTCAGTGTGCATCACAGTTACAGGATAAACAGATAGAAGCTGATAAAAATACACAGGGAGAACACGTGCGTGAGGAATTAAAGGGAATCATATATATAGTTTTATATTAGCTGATGCACTTATTAAAAAATCCTCATGACAACATGCTTTGGTGGTTAAATGATGAGAGAGGGAGAAACGAGAGGTTGGTTAACAAGTTGCTGCACTTGTTTTTTTAGCATTGTACACAGAGCAATGCAACAACATGACATGCTGTAAACTTTACAAACTCACTTTACAGTCTCAGAATCACTACAAACCACAAAACTAACTGATAGAAGCAGAGAAGAATGATAGAAATGGAGAGCAGAGCCTGCAGGGCCGGTGATGCTTGCTTGTCTGCTTGTTATTTGTGCTTGTTTTGGGCCCCTGAGGGCTTTGATTGTTATTCTATGTGTCTGACAACATTATGGAAAGGATCGCAACAGTGTGGGACGTCTTGTTTAACCAGAAACAGCTTTTTTTATTGCTCTCACCAAAGGTCACTGGGGTCACTTGATATGACTGCCCACAACCCTAACCTCCCAAATCCCTCTGTAAAATGTCATCATTGTCAGCTTCATTCAAACTCGACAGAAACAAAATAAAACTCATCAAAAACACCCTGGCTCATCTTACCACTGTCCCACCCAACTCTGGTTTGGTTGAATCCTTAATTCACAGTGTGGAGGAACGCAGAACATGCAGCACTGGTGACGCTGAGCAGCGGCTGCAGCAGGCTGGGGAGGGACACCCCAAAGGTCAGCTGATTTTATAACTGAATTCCTGAAGAAGGCACATTTTTACTTCCTCTGACTGTGTGAAAATCTGATGTTTTCACATCACACATCACAAAGGAAGGCGTTAGAATATAAGTCTTGCTGGTAAAACACATTCAAGTAGACTCAAAGGAATTTAGTGTGGCGCACTGCACTTTAAAAAAAACAAAAAAACAAGAAAGGTTGAATCATCAAATATTTGCATAGGGCGGCCAAATCCGATTTGGCTAAAGAAAATCTTAGTTGGGGACAGCCCTATTAGGAACAAACAGATTTGGGGTCAAGTGCCACAGCCACGGTGGGGAAGCTGAAAAGTATTAAAAGACAGACTAATGCACTGTTGGTTTTGATCATTTCATGGGATTTACTGACAATCTGACAGTGCAGAACCACAACAGCCTCGTCCTTTAAGCCAAAAGTAAAGCTTAACCTTAAGGGAACCAGCTTTTTTTCCCACAGATGGGAGGTGAGCAGATTTTACACAGCACATACTCGACAGTGGCATTAGTTTTCAAGAAAATTCGAAAACACTTTAGATTTTATTTGATGCAGTGTTTTGTAGATTTGATAGATTACATGTCAGGAGAGTAGAACCCTCAGTCTGCTGTTTTCTGTCTTTAATCCACCACTAATGACGTCCCATACAAGAATTCACCATTTCCATCTAAGCTTATGTTGCATGATTTATAATTTCTATATAAAACCTCCAATCAAAACCTCCACTGAATTCTTAATAAAACCTTTGCATATGGTATGCAGCTGGATGACATCATGTACGGTGTGGAAAGTTCTCACAGCCAAGCTCTGCTTTGTGTGTGTGTGTGTGTGTGGTTGTGCGTGTGTGGTGTGTGTGTGTGTGTGATGAGAGAGAGAGAGAGAGAGAGAGAGAGGGAGGATAAGACAAACAGTGCTGTATGCAACAGTAAGGGGATGGCAAGACTGACAGCTTCTATATCACAAACAACTCAAATGCTTATTTTACACGTGCTTTTTTCCCCAGAATCTCTCTGTGTTGGGGGTCATGTGAACACAAGCAATGCTTGACATTGTGGCAAAGTTGATCTGAACTCTCTCCTCTTGACCTACTGAGATTCCAGAGAGTTTTCCTTTGTGAAAGTTTAAACAAAGTCAGTAAGAGTAGCAGCTCAGCCAGTCTTTGGAGGTCTTTTCATCCAGAAATTCACAGCAGCCATGTGTTTCGAGTAGACATTAACATTACAAAAGAAGCAAGGTAATGGACAGTTCCCTTTTCTCATTGCCTGTTACTGGATGGACTCAGGCAATAATAAAGAAAGAGTGTAAATCTCCATTCCAGAGGAGAATGAGATGAATGAACATGTTATAAATAGTAGAGAGAACACAAGAGTTCCCACCTGCTTCTTTTTCTTTTACAATAACAGCTCTTGTTTCCTGTTATGTTCCAGTGAAATTCAGAGGAAGGCCAGGGATGGGGATGGAGGAGCATCATGCTGGATGGTAGACAGTAGAGAGCGCTCACACAAATCACAAAAATATTTTCCTAATCACAGTGGTGTCTATCCAAGACAAGACAAATGTATTTATATAGCATCATTTATGAATATACATGAGGACAAAGGCGCCCTTTGGGCATTGCAGCCTTTTTCCTGGACCCTCTCCTGAGCTCTGAGACTTTTGCTTTCTCCCCCAGCCTCCTCCTGACCTCTTGAAAACATGTCATATTACAGTGCAGTAATACTAATATTGTATATTAAGGTCATAATTCTTACCTGACTTCTCCGGGAATTCAGTACTGAGCACCAAGCTCTCATGTTTTGGTGGCTTCATGACTTGCCAAAAGTGATTTATGCTTCTTTTTAGAATTGCTGTAAGCATCGGTGTAACTGTTTTTATTTTTCTCCCTGTGTTACATTTCCTGTAGATTAGATGCTTGCAGGGGTGGAAGTAACACATTACAAATTTGGTAAGTTACTGTAAGTAAGTCGTTTTTTTTTTTAGGTATTTGTACTTTTATGAGCAGATTTTCAAGTCTGTACTTTTACTTGTACTTAAGTATGCATTACACCATATAATCTACTTAGTTACTTTTAAAATCATAATTGAGTACTGAGTACAATTTGAATTAATATCCAACCTTTCATCTGCATTTTTGTGGCCAATCAGGTGATCTGATCACAAACAGGCCAATAACAAACAAATCAAAGACGAAAAATGAAACACTGCAGCAGCACAGTTTTGGAGGATTTTAATGATTATTCATTAATAAATTAATCACCATTAAGAATTAAGAATGTACCACTCAGTGTTTAATGAGTAGTATAAAAATAGCAGTAACTGCACTTCATTTAACAGTTTTTGTCTGGTGAGCCATTTGTTGAATTGTTGAATCTTAAAAACCTAAAAAATGACAAAAAGAAATTAAAATGAGGTTGAAATAGATTTTAGATAGAAGATTTGGACAAACAGAAAACTCTTTGATTGAATGCTGCTATTGATAATGCATTAAACATCAACGATGAAAAAGTAACTAATGCTCTAAGTTAGAAGAATGCTTTGTGCTTTTACTGAAGTATTTTTCTAGCAGCAGTACTTTTGCTTGAAATTGATAATATTTTAGTAATGTAACATTACTTGTACTTTAGTACAAGTAATGTTTCAGTACTCTTTCCACTACTGGATGCTTAGTATTACACTTATGACTTTGTGGTACTGTGGGGAATGTAGTTTCAGGTGATAGTTCTGGATTTAAAAACAAATGATTTGAAAGTAAAAAGTAAAACTGATGAGTATTTATTCAACATAAAAAATGAAATGATAAATGATAAATTCAAGTTGCAAGCAGAGATGACTGTGCCCTCGCAGCTTGCACATATCGAGCTGTGCAGCGGTCACGGCCTCATTGTCACTAACAGACAAGCCTCACTTCCTGTGTTGCTATGACTGTGACTGCATATTGACATGTAGATACATGCCGTGTCTTATCAAATGTGAAGTTTGGGGCAGATTTGACCACTTACACTAAAGTTACAACACCTTCCTGTTTCATAGCAAAACACTGAAATTTGATGCCACGCCACAGCTTCACCGTTCAGTAAAAGCTGAAGCTTTGAATTACCTTTTCATCACAAAGGTCTCTAGATGGTGCATACCTGTTTTGAAGTCGATCTGATCAGTTCTGTAGGAGAAGTTAACAACCACTTAATTCAAAATGGCTGACCTCCTGTTGTTTAGGGTACGGCTCCATTTTTTTGTCTTGTCTGGGTATGGCAGATATGCTTACCAATTTTAGTGCATGTGTTAAATGCACCGTGAGGGCTCCTCTTTAAGGAATCAAGCTATTTTGTTGTACCCATCACCAAAAGACCATATCAGACGAACGACACAGGTCCCAAGTTACACAAGTGTTCAAGCACGAGGTTTGGAGGAATTGTGGGACACACAAACCACTCTCCAATTATATTATATGTTAATATTTATTAAGGATATGAGGCAGTTTGAACGTTCTTTACATTCAATTAAAGTGTAAAAGGAATGAACAAACTTTGAGAGAAGATAGAAAATGTGAACAAAAATTTAGAGGCAATCCTGAAACAAAGAGAGAGACATGAAAACAGAATAGAAGTGATTAGGAAGTAGTATTGACTAATGGGGCTTTAACCTGCTTTTAAAGGGATAGTTCACCCAAAAACTACTGTAAAGAAACACAAAATGCCTCCATACTGCTCGTTTGGTGTAATCCAAGTCTCCTTAAGTCCTGACATGCTGTTTTCACACAGTCACACCACAAGATTCAGACTAAAAACATGGTGCAAATTACATTTTTAGTCAACTTGGCATGTTGTAGCTTCGGCAGACTTGGAAAACTGGTCACCATTCACTTCCATTGTTTGGGAGATTCTGCAACACTGTTTTCCTGTGAAACTCCAGCAGTGTTTTGTGAACTAAAAAACTAAACCTGACCTTCAACCAGCATAAGGTGAGTAGCTAATGAGTGAATTTTCATTTTTGGGTGAACTATTCCTTTAAAGCTGGTCAGAGTTTGAGCACATCATGTCATGCAGATATGTGTGACCTCAGCCACCATCTCAGTACAGTTGAAAACTCAAATGTATTTACAATATTTCTTTCTTGAAAGAATGCCTCAGGTGCTCAGGACAAACCACAGATCTTTAACTTTTAATTGAAGTGATTTCCTCAGCAGAAAATGGTTTTAATGAGAAAAGTCCCAAGTGGGGGACTTCACTGTTGAGTTTTTCCATTTCTGTCTTTTTTGAGTCTTTGAGCATATAAAGCCACACATTTCCAGTGATCTTAATAGAGCTGCAGCTGCATGACTTCTACATTTATTGCTTAATAGAGATCTTGTGGAACCATTTTCCAAAACCTGAATTTTGTAATACTGTATGGGCAAGGGGGCTGCATGATATGGCTTAATAATGTTTCTTTTCTGTTCCATTATATATATCTCAATATACACATTTTCTCTCTAATAAGATACTTTGCTTTGACTGGGTGATATCAGCAAAATCAAATTTCACATTATTTTTGCCCAAATAACTAAATACTGATATTGCAACAATATTGTAGGCACTAGTGGTGTTTTCCCAAAATATTAACACATGAGATTTTTGATAAATAATCATCAGCGGGTGGATATAATGACTAGGTGGGTATAATAGTACAGCTCGGACAGTTGGTAAGTTCAGAAAATGACCTCACATTACTGTAATGCACCATTTACACAACAGTGGTTTCATGGTATACTGTGGTATGAAAATTGATGGTTAATATACCATGCACATTTGCTTATCTACGTTATTCTACCATATTAGTCCTATTCAAAAAATATATCAAGTTTATGTCAAGTCTCATGTCTGTCAGGACTTAATATTTTGTGAAATTATAATACAACATCTTTTGTTTTCATTCCTTTAAGGGTAATTGTAATTCTTCTTCTTCTTTCTTTCTTCTTTTTTTTATTATTATTATTATTATCATCATCATCATCATAAATCAACAATATTCTGTACAGTCCAACCAAAGAAGAACAGTGCATTTAAAATAAGTTATTAGGGGCCGGGCAGCCTAAGCTGCCGGACCCTATTGTAATCCTGCATGTTCTTCTTTCTTCTTTCTTTGTTTCTTTTCTTTCTTTCTCCGAGGAAATCCTACTTCCCATGCACGAAAAATGACCAAACTTTGCACAAAGGTCCAGTCCCATGTCAGATTGCCTCAGCTGCAAAAACAGTCCAATAGTCCTGATGGTGGCGCTACAGCAAGCCTCTAAAGTTCAAAATTTGAAAATTCATAACAAATCAACCATATTGCTACAGATTGGAACTTCACTTGAAATGTGCTTTCAGCATGGAGGCTGCTGCCTGCACCCTGATCTTGGCTAGTCAATTTGTGAAGCCACACATGAACTGTCACTTGCCATTAGCTCATGAGTAAAGACGGACTTCATGTCAGAAGTTGTGAATTCAGCCTCAGCTAGCAGATGGATCCAAAATACCAAAATGTAGCCCCAATACTGAAGAAACTTTTCTACTTTAAACCTATTGCAAATTATGAAGTCCATCGCTCTGTTTTTTCAAAAACTGTAAAACTTATTAAACCTATCTCCTCCCACAATTTTTGCTCAATTGGCACCAAACTTGCTACAGAGCATCTTCAGACTGTCCTACACAAACCATCCACACAGATTTTTGATTTATCAAAAATTGAGCCTACAGTGCATCAAAATGTTTGACTGTAAACGGTATTATAAACATATACTTGCAAATTCTTGCTAAATACATTTTCAATGTTCATGAAAAAAAATGACAAAATTTTGGAGTCATGGTAGATGAAGTTTGGAAAATATCAGAATTTTATCTCAAAAACTGAATTTTTTACAGCATTTTGAATTTCACTCTCATGCGAACAATTGGAGTCAATGCAAAAATGGCATTTTTAAACATCAGTTTTTTCACTTTTGGAGCCAATAAATCATTGTTAAAAACTAATGACCAACATCTCCATGCTGTCTAGATGCAATTTGTGTATTTTGGGATTTTTGTCTCAATAACTGAATTTTTGACAGCCATTTGAAATCTGCCTTTACATGCTAACAGCCGCTGTCTTGCACACAGGTGACTGGCTAGTCAATTTGTGAAGCTACAAGTGGTGTTTCCATTTGCCAATTAGCTCAGTGAGATAGAGGATGGTTCTTGGTGTTGAAGGTTGTGAGTTCAAGCCTCAGCTTGTACAACATTTCCATATGAGAAATCTACCCAAACTTTTCACAAAGGTCCAGTCCCATGCCAGATGTCCTCAACTGGAAACACAAGACAATAGTCCTGATGGTGGTGCTACAGCAAGCCTCTAAATTTCAAAACTTTGAAAATTCACAACAAATCAACCATATGTGCTACAGCTTTGGAACTTTCACTTTGAAATGTGCTTTTCCATGGCATGGATGGCTGCTGCCTGGCACCCTGATCCTTGGCTTAGTCAATTTGTGAAGCCACACATGAACTGTCACTTGCCAATTAGCTCAGTGAGATAAAAGACGGACTTCAGTGTCAGAAGTTGTGAGTTCGAGCCTCAGCTAAGGCAGGATGGACTTTCAAATGTGAAACCTTATGTTCAGGTATCATGCTATGTGGTTTAGAGACTACTAAGGTTAAAATAATTATGATTCAGGGAGTTTTGGGAAGAGACAAATACCTTTATCAACACGTTTCCCTGTTATCCCTTGTCTCTTTTCCCTGTTTATTTGGTTTAGCCATCAGTCAATATGCAGAGTCTCTTGTGCCAGAAATTGTGAGTTCAAGCCTCAACTGATGTAAAATGCACATTAGAATGCCACCTTTTTTTCATCTTCCTACACTCTGCTTGTTGCTCAGCATTGCCTAATTTTTATTGCCCGGCCCCGACCATTGCTGCGCAGCAGCT
Organism: Lutjanus argentimaculatus; assembly: GCA_034769285.1. Classification (NCBI taxonomy): domain Eukaryota; kingdom Metazoa; phylum Chordata; class Actinopteri; order Lutjaniformes; family Lutjanidae; genus Lutjanus; species Lutjanus argentimaculatus. Next base: position 5,333,430 of record JAWZSL010000031.1, on the reverse strand, counting down.
ATAATTTTGATTGTACCCCTGTATGGGCAGGGCTGCATGATATGGCTTAATAACTCAATATTCGTATTCTGTTCCATCATATATGACTTCCACATCACTTCCGCATTGTCCGTGCTAGCCGCAGCTGCCGTAGGGCACCTTTTAATGTAGTTTTAATCCAGTTTTTAAGACACCTTTATTGACTGGCGTGGTAAACACAGCTGTTTTTAAAGTGTTTCTTTTAACTGGTCGATTGATTTTAGTCATCGGCGCGGAGGATTTTAAGTTTTATCCATCTCGCGGAGTCACCTGCTCGCTGTTAGCACCGGCTGTTTTTAGCCACGTTGCTAACCTGGACTTACCTCTGTGTGCTGGCACGGTGCTCAGTGTGGTTGTTCCCCGGCTCAGGCTGCAGGCATGCTGGCGGTGTGTGAGTCCTGCCTCCCCACCTTCTCCATACTGAGGGAGAGCATCTCCGGGCTCCAGTCTGACCTCAAGGAGAGGAACAAAAATCTACTGGAGGCATCCGCTGTCGCCTCGACCCAGGCGAAACACATCGCCCGTCTTAAGTCCGAGGGACAGGGTCTGCGCGCCGACCTGCTGGACCTCTCCACTGTCGCCATGTCCCAGGCGAAACGCATCGCCCTCCTGAAGGCGTCTGGCGCTGGTGACCGGAGCACAACGGCCATGAATGACACCACCCTGCCGTGGACCGGTTCCATCACCACCGAAACTCCAGCAACAGCACCGGCGGAGTCCCACTGGCACCGCTAGGGAGCCAAGCCCAAAGGAACGGCTACCTCCACCTTCTGCCTCCGCTCCGCGGAGTCGCAAGGTTTCATGACCGAGGTCGGAGCAGGAGCACCGGTGAGCTCAACTCCGCTCAAACCGAGGGAACCCTGGTCGGTGGTGGCCAGGGGCGCTGGGCTCGTCCATCTCCCCCTCCTCCGCCTCCGGATCTGCCACTGGACAACAGGTATAACATCCTAAGCCTGCAGGACTTCCCTCCCATGGGCGCCTGTTCCAGCTCGCCTCCGGGTTCTGCCCGTCCAGCTGGCTCTCATCAGGCGAGGAACTGGGGTCCACTCACCCGGCCGGACCCCTCCCCACCATCCCGGGCAGGAGCAGCCACAGCCCGGCGCCACCATCCTCTCCGCCCCCGCCGCACCTCCAGGCGGTCAGAGGCGGTCACTCAGGCGTGGCGCACCCCCGTGGTGCTGGTGGTCGGGACCTCAATGGTCAGGCACGTGGTGGTGCACGACGGCCAGACCTTCTGTCACCCTGGTGCCCTGTTACAGAGGTTACATCATCCGCCCTGCAGCTGAGTGCACAGCACCCCTCGGCCTCCACGCTGGTCCTGGAGGCCGGCATCAACACCTCAAATTTCAGCAGTCAGAGGTCCTCAAGCGGGACTTCACCTCCCTAGTGGACCGCCTGCTGGACACGGGGAAGCGGCTAATTATCTCGGGCCCCTTCCCCCACCTTGCTACGGTGACGTCATCACCAACCGCCTTCGCCAGCTGCACCTGTGGCTGAAGGGATACTGCTTGGGCAACAGTATTCCCTTCGTTGACAATTTCGCTGCCTTTTTAGATAGACCCCATCTTTTTAAACGGGACGGCCTCCACCCAAACCAGGAGGGGTCTCGGCTTTTATCTGTTAATATTGACCTGACTGTCCGGTCCTGCACCACATCCACCTCCTGACTCACAGTTAAAACACATGCACGCAGACACTCTGCCCCTCACCTGCGCCCAACCCCCACACGCTGCACCATACATTCCTCTCCATCTCTACCCCCACTGCCATCAGAATTACAGGACATTCACTCCATTGATACCATCACTTCACATAGACTGAAACCCAGGACTGCTTTTAGACGCAGCAGTGTTTTTAACGTCCCCTTGAAGAGGCATGAAGAGCGCACGTCCGGCACGGACATAAAAATGGCCTGTGCTGAACGTGCGCTCTCTTTTAAACAAATCTTTTATAGTAAACGATTTAATTTTAGATAGAAAACTAGATTGTATTCTCCTTACTGAGACATGGCTTGGCACTGATGCATGTGCTGTTCTCACAGAGGCTTGCCCACCAGATTTTAACTTTTTATTTTCTACAAGGGGGGGCAGGAAAGGAGGTGGAACTGCTTCAATCACAAGGACCACAATGTCATCAAAAGAAGTTTCTTTTAATAAATATTCATCATTTGAGATCATGCCTTTGTTTTTAGCAGCCCTCCAATTTTATGCATAACAGTTTACAGACCACCCCAGTACTCCACCTCTTTTATCAGCCAATTTTCTGAACTTTTATCAATCATTCACACTACGTACAACAGGATTTTAATAACTGGTGATTTTAATCTACACATCAACAACACCTCGGACCCAGTGTCCAGAGAATTTTTAAATCTCCTTCACTGTTTGGATTTTAAACAACATGTCACGCAGCCGACCCACAGCAGAGGGCGCACCCTGGACCTGGTCATAACCTATGGCCTGTCCGTGGGTGTGCCCTCTGTTGTGGATCTGGCTGTGTCTGACCACTCTTGTGTGTTTTTTAACATCACCAGTTTTAACCAGCGGGCGGCCTCTGTGAGAACGGTGAGGAAGCGCTACCTAACTCCTGAAGTGGCTGCAAATTTTATCCAGATTTTACAGAGCACTCCTGCAGAGATTTTACCAGCACCGCGTGATTTTATCGTTGATGATTTTAACAACAAACTGAAGTCAACACTGGATTCAGTGGCTCCACTTTTAACAAAAACAGTGAAAACAAGATCCATACCACCGTGGAGAAATGAAGAAATTAAAAAACTGAAAAGAACCTGCAGGAGTGCTGAGAGGAGGTGGAGAAAATCCAAGCTGACAGTTCACAATGAAATATTTCGTCAACACCTCAAAACCTACAATAACACGGTCAAACAAGCAAGAACCTCCCATTTCAAAAAACTAATCTCAGACAATAAAAATAACCCCAAATTTCTATTCTCCACAATTGAGTTTTTAACCAATGGTAATTTTAACAGGTCTCCTATAACAACAACCGACACCCTTTGTGAGGCTTTTGCAGACCACTTCAGGAGTAAAATCGATGACATTAGATCCAGTCTTTTATCCCAACAAATTTTAACCACAAACACTCCTGGATCATTGTTTTCACCTGAGGAGACGCTGGAGAGTTTTGTCCTGGTTGATGCTAGGACACTTGGTCGAGTTTTCTCCCAAGTAAAGCCCACAACCTGCCTTTTAGATCCAATTCCCACACCGTTTTTAAAACATTTTATGAATTCTTTGAGGAACAGCTTTTATATATGGTGAACTGCTCTCTTCAGACGGGTGTCTCCCCCACCTCCTCTAAAACGGCGGTGGTGAGGCCCCTTCTGAAGAAGAGCAATGTAGACCCCACCATTCTTAATAATTATCGGCCAGTATCCAACTTACCATTTTTAAGTAAAATTTTAGAAAAACTGTTTTTTAACCAAGTAAATTATTTTTTAAACACAAATAACGCTTTGGAGAAGTTTCAGTCTGGTTTTAGGATGAACCACAGCACAGAGACAGCCCTTTTAAAGATTTTAAATGACACCAGCTTAAACTTAGATAACCATAAACTGTTAATCGCTCGACTTCATAACGGAGGAAGTGTCTCCTGTTCGGCTGCAGCAAAAGAATATACTTGATCTGGTCGAAGAAGTGAAGGCTCTGCGGCTGCTGAATACCGAAAAAGATAAGCGGATCACCTACCTGGAAAGCAGAGTCGCGGACCTGGAGCAGTATACGCGGGTCAATGATGTGATCATCACCGGTCTCAAAATAAAGCCCCGGTCATACGCTCAAGCGGTGACAACGAGCGAAGGGGGAGAGCCCGGTGAGCTGGATGCTGACTCCGCAGAGCAACAGGTGGCTGACTTCCTACAGTCCAAGGGAATTAAGTTGGACTGTAATTACATCGAGGCATGCCACCCTCTGCAAAGGAGGAACGCCAGCGACAGACCAGCAGTAATACTGCGATTCACAAACAGAAAACATAAGAGCGCACTTCTGAAACAAGGAAGAAAGCTAAAGGGAACAGATGTCTTCATAAACGAGCACCTAGCCAAACACAATGCTGATATAGCCAGAAAAGCGTGTCAGCTCAAGAAACAAAGAAAAATACAAAACACCTGGACTTCAAACTGCAAAATATTCATAAAACTAAATGGGACCCCTGAGGAAGCCAAGGTAATCTGCATCAGGAACATAGCTGAGCTGGACAAATTCCAATGACTGTCATGAACTGGACTATACATACTGGAGCAATGATTGTCATGATCTGGACTGATCTGGGTGAACTGCACTGGACTCTGAGGTAACAAACAGAACACACCATGACAAACAATGACAGATCTCACTCTACATCCGTGGAATATAGAAACATAACACAGAGGATAAGTGAACTTCAACAGCTGGAGCTGGAAGAAATTAAACCCACTGATCACAACAGGATGGATTTGGAACAGGATATAGATCCGGACAGCAATTTTTTCTATGCCATAAGAAATAATTGCTGTTACTACACGGATGATCAATACAACCAGAGCATTAAATCTGAGGGCAAATTATCACTAATTCATTTCAACAGTAGAAGCTTATATGCTAATTTCAATAACATTAAGGATTATTTGCATACATTTTATACGCCATTCAATATAATAGCAATATCTGAAACATGGATTGATACGGAAAAAGGTATAGACTTTGAATTAGATGGCTATGAACTCAGATATAATAACAGACTAAATAAGGGTGGTGGAGGAGTTGCTCTGTATATTGATAAATCTTTAGACTTTAGGGTTTTGGATGGAATGACAACTGTGATTGATAATCTTCTTGAATGTTTAACAATTGAAATCTGCATGGAGAAAAATAAAAATGTTATTGTTAGCTGTATTTATAGGGCACCAGGGTCAAGCATAGATACTTTCAGTGAGTGGATGGAAAGTGTATTTTCGAAAATAGGCAACAAAACTATTTTTGTGTGTGGGGATTTCAATATTGACATATTGAATCCCTGTAAACACAATACTACAGATGAATTTATCAATACAATTTACAGCATGAGCCTATTTCCACGAATCACTAGACCCAGCAGAATAACATCTCATTCTGCAACTCTCATTGATAATATTTTCACCAATGACATTGATAACAATACAATAAGCGGACTGTTAATCAATGACATAAGTGACCATTTGCCAGTGTTTACAGTTTATGACATCAGTCACAGGAAAAAGTCAAACAAGCAAACAGGATATAGACGAGTAAGGACAGAGGAATCCATGAACACGCTAAAAAATGAATTACTGGAGTATAACTGGGAGACAATATATAGAGAAAAAGATGTTGACCTTGCATATAATGAATTTCTAAGAATATTTTCCTCATTATATGATAAGCATTGCCCAATTAAAAAATATAACAGAAAACTAGCATATACAAATTGCCCATGGATAACAAAAGGTCTACAAAATGCCTGCAAAAAGAAAAATACACTTTATAGAGATTTCATAAGACAGAGAACTAGAGAGGCAGAATATAAATATATAAAATATAAGAACAAGTTAACTGATATTATAAGAGCAAGTAAGAAGGATTACTACAAGAGGATATTAGATGATAATCGAAATAACATTCAAGGAATATGGAAAATACTAAACAATATTATAAGAAATGGATCTAAACACAATAGTCTGCCAAATTATTTCATTGATAAGGATATTGAAAATTATAACATGAAAGATGTGGCTAACAGCTTTAATGAATTCTTTGTAAATGTTGGACCTGACCTTGCAGGGAAAATCCCTGATTCAGGGACATATGATGAACAGTTAATAGAGACAAATCCTTACTCACTGTTTCTTCAAGCAGTAGAGGAAAATGAAATTTTGAATATTGTTAAAAAATGTAAGAACAAACAGTCCACTGACTGTAACGATATCAGTTTCTCACTGATTAAAAAGGTGATTGAGGGCATTGCTAAGCCATTAACATACATCTGTAATTTATCATTTCAAACTGGTTCATTTCCAAATAAAATGAAAATACTAAAGTCATACCTCTGTTCAAGGCTGGAAACAAGCACCATTTCACAAACTATAGACCTGTCTCCTTGCTCCCACAATTCGCAAAAATACTGGAAAAACTTTTCAATAACAGACTGGACAAATTTTTAGAAAAACACAGAATTCTTGCAGAGAATCAATATGGGTTTAGGTCAAACAGATCAACATTATTGGCAATAATAGAGGCAATAGAAGAAATCACAAATGCGATAGATCGCAAGCAATATGCTATTGGATTATTTATTGATTTAAAAAAAGCCTTTGACACAATCAACCACGAAATATTAATCAAGAAACTGGAAAGATATGGTATCAGGGGAATAGTGTTGGATTGGGTGAAAAGTTATTTAAGTGGGAGACAGCAGTTTGTGAAATTGGGAGATTGTGTTTCGTCATGTTTGGACATTGCTTGTGGTGTCCCCCAGGGGTCAGTGTTGGGCCCTAAGTTTTTCATCTTGTACATTAACGATATATGTAAAATTACTAAAGTATTGCATTTTGTGTTGTTTGCTGACGACACAAATATTTTCTGTTCTGGGGATAATTTACAGAAATTACAGAAGGATATCACTATAGAAATGAACAAACTAAAAAAATGGTTTGACAGAAACAGATTATCATTAAATCTGAGCAAAACAAAAATAATGCTATTTGGTAATTGTACACTAAATACACAGGTACTTATAAAAATTTATGGAGTTGTAATAGAAAGAGTTCATGAAATTAAATTTCTGGGGGTAACCATAGATGACAAAATCAATTGGAAATCACATATCAAACATGTACAAACCAAAGTCTCAAGAAGCATTGCAATAATAAACAAAGCAAAAAAGTTTTTAGTTCAGAAATCACTCCACACTCTTTACTGTTCCCTAGTCTCGCCATACTTTCAATACTGTGCTGAGGTTTGGGGCAACAACTACAAAACATCACTACGGCCACTAACCACCATTCAGAAAAGAGCAATACGGATCATTCACAATGTTGGCTATCAGGAACACACAAACGCATTATTTCTACAGTCCAAATTACTAAAATTTTCAGACATAGTGAATTATCAAACAGCTCAAATAATGTTCAAAGCTAAAAATAATCTATTACCAAGAAATATACAGAAATTATTCAGTATTCATGAGGGGAGTTATAATTTAAGGGGAAAACTTAACTTTAATTTAGCCTTAACTCGTACAAATAGGAAAAGTTTTTGTGTTTCGGTTAGCGGGGTGAGGCTATGGAACAGGTTCACCATTGAGTTGAAGCAGTGTCCAAACATGAAACAGTTTCTGTTTAAAATGAGGTACAAAGACACGATTTTCAAGAGGTACAGGGATGAGGGAGGTGTTGGGTAGCACTAAGTGTGATGGGGATAATTTGCTGTTCTTTTGTGTGTGTGTGTGTGTGTGTGTGTGTGTGTGTGTGTGTGCGCGCGGTGTGTGTGTGCACGTGTGTGTGTGGATGTGTGCATACTGTATGTGAAGGTGCATCCTTAAAATAGATATTTATTATATGGTATATACTGTATGTATGAGGAGGTGTGTGTATATAGGGATGTATAGGGGTGTGTATGTGTGGGTAGATATGTATGAATATGTGTTTGTGTAAATGTATATATATATGTGTGTGTATATGTATGTATGTATGTGTATGTATATGATATATGTAAATTACATTTAGGTCTTCTTAATACAAAGTCATAGATACGTCTGTAAGTAACAGGGATAAGCATCTAGACAGGTTTACAAGGAAGCTTATAATTACTATTCACTAGATAAGGAGAAGGGGTGGGAGTTTATAAGTTATACTTCTTCTCACTCCTTTTCGAATATGTATCTCTATGTCTTATGTTAAATGTTTGGTTTTATTTTCTTTTTTGTTTTGGGTTTGGGTTTCATATTCGAAATAAACACTTCAATCAATCAATAAACTCACAGTCTTGGTACTACTGGATCTAACCGCCGCCTTCGACACAGTAGACATCACATTTTACTAAACAGATTGAGGAACCTGGTCGGACTGTCTGGCACTGTTTTAAACTGGTTCACCTCTTATCTCACAGACCGAAGCTTCTTTGTAAGTATGGATACTTGTTCCTCAAGAACACATAAGATTAAGTGTGGGGTTCCCCAGGGGTCAATTTTAGGCCCAATTCTTTTTAATCTCTATATGCTTCCCCTGGGGGATGTCATCAGGAGGCACGGCATCAGTTTTCACAGCTATGCCGATGATACACAACTGTACATCGCTGTGTCTCCTGATGACACAGGGCCAATTGATGCCCTTTTTAACTGTATTTTAGACATTAAGTCATGGATGGCAGAGAATTTCCTGCAGCTCAACCAGGACAAAACTGAGGTTCTAGTCATTGGTCCTGAAGGCCAGAGAGAGAAACTTTTACCTAAATTACGAAATTTTAAACCATCACAATCTGTAAAAAATCTGGGCGTGATTTTTGACTCTGAGCTCAGTTTTATTCCACATATTAAAAACATAACAAAGGTAGGTTTTTACCACCTGAAGAATATAGCCAGAGTCCGCCCGTTTCTCTCTCAGGCCAGCACGGAGGTGCTGATGCATGCTTTTATCTCATGTAGGTTAGACTATTGTAATGCCCTGCTCTCTGGTCTTCCTAAAAAGAGTATCCATAACCTTCAATTGTTACAGAATTCAGCAGCACGAGTGCTGACGAGGACCAGAGGGCGGGAGCACATCACAGCAGTTTTAAAATCGCTGCATTGGCTCCCCGTCCATTTCAGGATCGATTTTAAGGTTCTTTTATTAATTTTTAAATGTCTTAACGGTCTCGGGCCTTCTTATCTATCTGACCTGCTTTTATTATATCAACCCTCACGGACCCTGAGGTCCTCTGGCACTGGCCTTTTAACCATTCCACAAATTAGATCTAGAACACACGGGGAGGCGGCTTTTAGTTATTATGGTCCCCAACTGTGGAACAGCCTGCCGCAGAACCTCAGGGCCGCAGAGGCTGTTGATGTTTTTAAGAAGAGGCTTAAGACTCACCTTTTTAATCTGGCTTTTAACTGATCTTCTACTATTTTAGTTTATCTTATTTATTTTACTTTAGCAAGCTTTTAATTCATCTCTTTTATTCATTTATCTAATTTTTGAGTATTTAAGATTAACTTTGGAATATTTTATCAATTTTACTGATTTTGTATACTTCGTACATTATTTTACCATATCCTTGTTTTTATGTGTTTTCTTCAGTTTTAGCTCCAGTGTCTCCTCGTGGGGGTCTTCCACACCAGGAGCGATGTCTGGCCTACCGGTGGGGGTGCTGTCCCGTGCAGGGCACTGGCCCGGGTGACTGGTGGGCTCCGCACCTTGATGTGGGGCCTCCTATCTGCCCTGGCCAGAGTGGTCTCTGCGGTGGTGCTCCCAGTGGTCACAGGCTGTGGTCGCTCTCGGTGTGGTTGGCCCCCACATGTAGCGTTGACCTCACCTCATGCCTCGGTGCCCAGCCATGTCTCTTAGTGTTGGTCAGTGTGTGTGGGTGTGTGTGTAGGTGTGCGTGTGCCCATGTATGTGTGTGCTTGTGTGTGTGGGTATGTATATATATGCTTTGTGTGTTTTGTGTATTTATGTTGTTTTAGCCTCTGTGAGGCACTTTGTGTTACCATTGAGTATGAAAAGTGCCATATAAATAAATTTGAATTTGAATATATATCTCAATATACACATTTTCTTTATAATAACATACTGCCATAGCTGGATGATATCGCCAAAACCAAATATCACATTATTTTTAACCAAATACTGTGAGACTTGATATAAACTTGACATACTTGACATACTTTTTGTGTTGTTATTGTTTATTATGTTTACTATGTGAAAGTTTGTGTTAATATGCTTTGGCAACACTGTATTTTATGCAGTCATTTCAGTAAACTTAATGAATTGAATTGAAAAGCCTGACAATGAAGAGGCTGGAACAAATTAATGTTTGGCGTTTGCTCATAAATGACTCCAACAATTAATCAATTAACCACATCACTGCAGATTCATTTTCTGTTTTAAATCTTTGTTTTAATCTGGATCTTTGTTGAATGGATTGCAGTAGTTTCAGTAACAGATATCTCAAAACCTCACCAAATAAAATGCAAACTCTGCACATTCTTCAGCGATTTGGGTAAATTGACCTCTTCCAGCAGGGTCGAGTCTGATCTGGATCCATAAAGGCACATTAGGGTACTTTGCCTGAACAGTACAACTAGATCAATCCTTGTGCAGCATACAGGCTCAGCAGTGTGCTCACTGCTGCACATATCGTTCTGTGAATTTAGATGGTGAGCTCATTGCGCTCCCAGACATGCTGGGTGGAGTGGACACATCTCACATAAGCCAGAAAAACCTCCTCATTAAGACCATCCAGGCTGCAGTCTTTCTCTCTCTGTCGCACTTGGGTTTAAATGGTAAAGTCAAATCTCTCTCTCCATCAGCTTCTCTGTCCTCCAGCAGCCATTTCCTGTACGTCACCCGTGACCTGTAACCTTGAATGAGGACATCTTTGCTTGGTTTCCTTGGCTACTGAGAGGGGAAAAATTAATGGCTGCTCTGACTTCTCCATCTGGCTCTCTTTTTCATTCATACACACACCCATTTATTTCCTCTCAGCAGATTTTTGGAGGGTCTCAGCTGTGTAGAGTTGAAACTTGGATACACCAGGCCAGCACTGAGAGGCCCAGGAAGAGCTTGTACCCTCAGGCCACTAGGATCCTAAATGAGGTCACTGACTATTACTGCCCACAACTCTAACCCCCCAAATCATATTCATTCTCTATATTTATTACTACTGCTGTTCTGTATACTCAGTTCAGTATACAGTTACTTCAGTTTTGCAAACCCGCCCCTGCCTGCACCTGCAAAGCTGAGAGCCACAACCGACCTGTTACCTGCAGTTATTTCCAAGTCAAATCTGCACCTACCAAGAACCATGAATATAAGCCCTGTGACCCAACCCGCAACCATAATTAAACACACACTCACTCACTCGCTCACTTACGTTCTCAACTGGCTCAGCGCCTGAGTTCCTACAGCTGCTGATGTATTTCTATAGTGACGATGAGCCTCGCTTGCGGCTTTCAAAAGCTAACACTTTTTAAAACTTTTTACAAGCAGCAAAGCCACTGACGGTGTTATTCTCATAGTTTTTGAGTGCACCAGAATCCTCCCAAATGTCAGACTTTACGATGTGTTGTCCACAATTTAATATCATCTACTGCGGCAGTTAATCAAAATTATATCGAAATCGCGATATGACCTATGGCAATTTTCAAATTGCAGGAGGAGCAATATGTGTTAAATGCAAAATGTGTGTCAAATTAGGATTTTGAATTAAATATCATGCTGCAGACATGTCCTGGTCTACATCATATTTTACAGACTTTCCTTGCAAAAATCACATTATGTTTTTAATTAAAATGAGAATAATGGTGTAAAAATCTGCATTCCTTTTAATATCACAAATCATATCGTAATGGCAATGTCAGTCAAAATAATCGCAATTAGATAGTTCTTCAAAATCGTTCTGGCTATTTTTGCCTTTATGCCACCAGCTTTAGCTATCAGCCTTCATAGCTGTCAGATCAGATAGTGATGACTGATTGTTTGGCAGGATGTGGGGTCAAAGGTTCTGGTGTAGACTTTCACAATAAAATCCTGGTAGCTGGTTAGGCTTGATATTACTGTATTAGCAAATATAAAAGTTAAAAATTCTGCACAGTCACTTAATTTCTGATTTCTCCAGGGAATAAAGCATATTATTGTATTGTATGTGATATATTGTTTCCACCTGCTGCCTCCCGTATTCCGTTCGTTTTTACCTGTGTCTGCACTCATGGATTTATATGAATATATTTTTTATCCTTTTTAACGTTTTTGTGAGTTTAAATAAGAGAAAGAGACCTGCACTGACCTGGTGCAGTTCTCTTATTTAAACTCTTTTGAATGCACAAATTGAAGAGACTGGTGGGATTCATTTCAGTGTGATTGTACCTATGATTGCATTGACAAAAAAACTTGATCTATTGACTGATATTGGAGGCTGAGGACTGCCGTGGAGACTGCCATAAGAGCATTTCTATTCACCATCTAAGCACAGTTAATTTTTGGGCATGAAAAGCCTTGAGTGAAGATGCTAGAACTTCTAAAAACAAACAAACATACAAAAAAAAAAACAACCCCAAAAACAATTTCTTGTAATATCTCAAAGAATTTGAGCCTTGGCTGAGGTGGAAAACTTGGTGTATTGAATATGCGACAAAGTGCAGTGGAAAGTGATGAAGGATGTGATTTAAATATCACACAGGGTCGAGCCTGATCTGGATCCACAAAGGTCAGAAACACCTTTTGTCAAGGTGTTTTATGTGAAAATAGAAAACATGCTGCTAAGCACTTATGGTGGTTGTGCATAGATTTAGATTCTCTTTTACTGACTCTTTGTGCCATATTTGGTTGGAAATTTGACTAGTGTGACAGTATAAGCTAAAAGTGATGATCGTAACATGTCCTCAAACCTAAATGACAGATTAGGTCCATTGCCAATCCAAAATGGCATGACTTTGCAGAGTACCAGTCTCCCTCTCTTGACAAAATTCATGTCACACCAACCCTTGTGTACTCATGGACACGGAGGTGTAACACAGGTTAACTGTGAAACAACTTTCATACAGTTAACCTGTATGTGAGGGCAGACTGGATGATCCATAACCACAAAGAGCTGCTTACCACTGCTGTCATCTAAATCAGTGTTTCTCAATGCTGGTTCTCAGAAACCCCTGCCCTCCCCGGCTCATCATCAAGCCTCCACAGAAGCCTGATAATTACCTGATCATTTGAATCAGGTGTGTTGGAGCAGGGCAACATCTAAAACATGCAGGGCAGGGGTCTCTGAGGACCAGGATTGAGAAGCACTGATCTAGATCCTAGATTCTCAAACTGTGGAACATGTACCACTGGTGGTACATGAGCTCCTTTTAGTGGTATGCCGAAGAATGTCAGATATTTTAAAATTAAATAAATTAATTTAAAAACATTTAACACTATCAAAAGTTTGATTGTGTCTTTCCTGTATTTTTGTTTCAATATCAGCCTGCTATACAGTTCTGATCATGCACATAGGGCATGCATATGACTTTAATGATTACTGGAAGCTAAACTGAGCGGAAAGACAGTAAGTGGAAGTAAAATGTAGAGACTAAAAATGAATGCTTCAAAAACACTACAATCATGGCTCCAGACTGGAACTATAACAAAAGAGGGTGATCAGGAGGAGAATATTTCAAGTGCTTGTGGCTAGACAATAAGCAGCGGTTGCATCAAACAGTGCAAACCAGTAAGGAGATCTGACTCCTCAAATCTGGATTAAGTTGGAGGGCAATTTAAACCTGCTTCCTGTGTGCACTCTCCGTAACTGGATAGGGTCAGTCTACACTACTGTATTTTAACATTGGTCATAATGGTGGTACTTGGAGAGATTTTTGCAGTGATGGACAGAGAAGCTGATAAACCGGCATGTTTATTAATGAGCAGGCAGGGAGACGGGGAACCCGGCTGGTACACAGACAGCCAGGCAGAAAAAATAGTTTGGCAAAGCAGTGATTCCACTGAGGATAGTGGGACACATGGGACACATTCACAGCTGGCACACACACACACACACACACACACTCATGCGCACACATGAGGATCCCACGTTCTGTGTTGCAACTCCAGCTTTGGGCCTCTGTTCAGATTTAAACAAGGGCTAATTAAAATAATTACTGCTTTTCTAGCATGAAGAGATGTCCTCTCCCCCGTTTCCCCCTCTGTTGTTTTGTGTTACTGCTGCAGGAATGGAGGCATTATTAGGAGGCAATTCACTCCCAAAATAGTCTTCTTCTCTCTGTATGAACTTCTCTTCCTTTCTTTCTCTTTCATTCATCTACAATTCATTTCTCCCGTTAAGTCATAACTGCTGACATCGCCTGTGTGATCATTTTTGTCTCTTTTCTCACACTAATTATCATTTTTTATCATGGTGTCCAAACTGTATTTGGAGGCACCTTTTTTCTTGAGATTGTCATTGAGCTCAAGAAAAAGCTTCATTTAAATCTGTGGTTCCCAAACTTTTTCTGTCATGCCCCCATTTCAAAAGCCCCCCACAACCCACAATTTTTACAATAATTAACAATAATTGTGGAAGGGACTGATTTTAAAATGTGGAATTTTAGTGAAATAAAGGTTAGTATGAAAGAATCAGCAAACTCTTGTTTGCGTATTTCCCCTATATAGATCATATTCACTCATATTTGTTTCACTCTTTATTTCTCCTCTGGATGTAACCTCACTGATGATCTGAATTTTTGTCATCAGACAGCTCCATGAATTTCTACATTTCTGAGATTGCAGAAATGAAATATTTTCAACAGGAACATGATCCTGCCTTCTGGCATTTTTTTTTTTCCATATCTCACACTCCTTGATTCAGTATTTGAAGAGTTAAATTCAGATCTATTTGGAATTTAAGAGGCTCCAGCCTCCAGGTGTTTTTCTCTTTTTACATCGTTGTAAATTGAACATCTTTGTAGTTTGGACTGTTGATCCAGCAAAATAAGACATGTAAAATCATAAAGTTATTACAATTTATTCTCTAGACCTCATGGATATGTGTAGAAAATTTAATGGGAATATATCCAGTATATGTTGAGATTAGAGTTGAGATTACCCATCCAGATTCCACAGTCTGATGTAATATGAAATAATGCAATTTTAAGCCCATAGCCAAAATGTTGAAGCACAAATTAATTAATTCATTTATTAATACTTGAACAATACAATATACAATAATATAATAATATACAATAACTTTAAAAACATGTTTTATTTTCATCAGAGACAGTGTCCATTTGCATGTGAACGTGGCTCCAAGCGAAGGATCTACAGTGAAGATTCAGGCTAAAAACATGGTGTTAAGTAAATTTGGCATGTTGAGGCTTTAGCAGACTTGAATTACTCCAGACGAGCAGTATGCAGGCATTTTATGTTTTTATTCTGTTGCTTTTTTTTTCCTTTTGAAAATTGGTCTTCATTCACTTCCATTGTTTGGGAGATTCTGCAACACTGTTTTCCTGTGAAACTCCAGCAGTGCTTTGTGGACCAAAAAACTAAACCTGACCTTCAACATGAGGGTGAGTAGATAATGAGTGAATTTTCATTTTTGGGTGAACTATCCCTTTCAAACAATCGATGATTTGAGTGATCAGTATGGCAGCATGACAGGCTGTAAACTTAACAAACTGAGTCTCAAAATGACAACCAAGCACAGAACTAACTGTGATGGAGGTGAAGTGAGAGAGTGATGTAACTGAGCTACGAGCAGGAAGATGTAGACTTTTTACTTTCTCTGACTGTGTGGAAATCTGATGTTTACACGTCTCATGTAGACTGATAAAGGAGTTTAGTGAGGCGCTGAAGTGGAAAAAAAAGAACAAATTCAATCTTAGTATTTCAGTCCGATTCGACTGACAAAATTGTGGGTATGACGGTAAATTCATCTCTATTTGAATGAATCTGCAATAACAGCTTTTTCACAAGAGAAGAGCCTGAGATCACATGTGACTTCATCAGACTGTGAACATTTAACATTTCATTTTGAATTGTACTGTATGAGACAGAATAACCACAGTATTACAACACACACACACACACACACATCTTCACTCTCTCTCTCTCTCTCTCTCTCCTCTCTCTCTCTTTCTCAATTTCAATTTTTTTCAATTTCAATAGCTTTATTGGCATGACAAGACAGTGCTTATATTGCCAAAGCATATAACAATACAATAATATCAAAATAAATAAATAAATAAAAAAAAAACATTCAAAAAACAGATCATTTTGATCACAACATACGTATTTACAGGTTTTCCCTCTCCTCTCCCTTCGCTCCCTCTCTCTCTCTCTCTCTCTCTCTTCTCTCCTCTCCCTTCTCCCCTTCCCCTCTCTCCTCCTCTCTCTCTCTCTCTCTCCTCTCCTCTCCTCTCTCCTCTCTCTCCTCTTCTCCTCTCTCCTCTCCTCTCCCTCTCCCCCCCTCCTCTCTCTCTCTCTCTCCTTCTCCCTCTCCCCTCTCTCTCTCTCTCTCCTCTCCTCCCTCTCCCCCCTCCCCCTCTCTCTCCCTCCTCCCTCCCCCCCCCCCCCCCCCCCCCCCCCCCCCGCTCTCTCTGTCTGTGTGTGTGTGTGTGTGTGTGTGTGTTGTTCAGGTCAGCTGGTAATTGATGACTGTGTGAGACGGCACCTGAGGCAACAATGCTCACTTCTTTCTTGTAGCTCACTGTATATGTGTATCTGTGTATGGTGATGTATACTGCCTTGGCCTACACATCTCCAGATGTAAGAAAACATTTGTTTGGTCCAGACTTCAGCAAATGTCCCATTATCATTTTCAGATATTTTTTTCAGTGAACATGAATACTTTCTTGCAAAAATGATCATTTCATCTCCACTGATTGTGCATCATATCACATTATCTGCCAAAATAATTGCAGTATGATTATTTTTTACCATTTCATGGTACATCATATATCTTGATATGCACATTCTCCATGTGGAACATACCATACCATAAATTCTCTAACAGTGCAAACATATGATGATCTTATAGCATATGATGCATTGCTGTAGATTAAACTACCAAACAGTAAAAAGTAGTTAAAATTAGCATAACCTTAAACATTTACAGCAATAAAAATATTACATACACATTAATGCAGTGATATTAACCAAAAAACATCAGATATAGTAAAACACTGACAGGGACCAGTTTACTGCACAGTGACTACTTTAAATACATTCTGCCATAATACTTACATTCTTTCCTTAGTAAAGAATGCAGAACTTTTACTTGTAGTGTAAAGTGGTGTATTAGTACTTTTTTCAGTAATGGAACTGAACACTCCTAACTGTGGTTAACAGCTAGTTAGCAGCTATGAGTCAGGCTAAAGACAATTTGAGACAAGTTTCTGAGCTGGAAGCCACGGGGAGAATAACAAACACGATCTGATGATTAATCGTGTTTTCTCTGATGTTTTTTTTTTTTTTCAGGTATGGTGAAAAATCATAGACTCATATCTGCTTACAAGATCAGTTAGCTTTTCATGGACCAACTCTGCTGTGAAGTGAAGCTACACAAAGATGCTGTATTAACGTCACATAAACAGGAACTTTTAAATTCTTTTCTTCGGCAGCAAAGACAACACACAGCCTCTCAGTAACTATTCTACTGCGACCTGAGCTGATCCACACACTTAATGGCTGATTACAGTAATGTCACCAGCCCTCAGTGGTGACCAGCAAAAACCTGAATATGTCATCTGCTATATTTAGGGTTGAACAATTTTGAAAAAATATGCAATTGCGATTATTTTGACTGATACTGCACTTGCAATATGATTTGCAGTATTAGAGGTAATGATAGTTTTATCATTTATTACTCCTATTTTGATTGAGAAATATGTTAAAATTACTGTGGTGTGTGTTTTCTTTTCTTTTTTTTTGCAGGAATAAGATTTTTTTTGAAGTCTGTAAAATCTGATGTGTAGGACAGGACGTCTCTGCCTCACCACATACATTCATTTAATCATTCTGTGACACATTTAGCCTTCAACAAATATTTCACCTCCTGCGATTTGAAAATTGCAGAAAGCCATATTGCTATGTCAGTAATATTTCGATTAATTGTGCAGCCCTAGCCACAGTGCACATTTATTCATACCTCGCTATGATCAAGATATTTCCCAACCTTTGTGTGTGTTTGTGTGTGTTTATGTGTATGACAGGTCTCTCACAAGTCAGACACATGGAAGTATTGCACTAAATGTCTTAGAACAGGTACACAGGTCAGGACGTCACTGTAACAGGCTCTGTCATTAGTGCTTCTATATTAATGAGCACTGCTGCTATGTTGGTCTCTGAGTGGGACAGTACACAGCTAAACAAGGCAGCACTTTGTGACTTCTCAATCCTATTAGTCTTCTTTCCCTCTGACATGTTGACCTGAGTGGTAGTAAGCACTTCATTGATTATAATCTGCTGCAGCTAACTCTGACAGGATTAGTAGGAGAGCAGATGAAGCTGTCCAACCATTCAGTTTCTATACCTGCTTATTCCTGTTCAGGGAGTCATTCTTAGATGGGGAGTGTGTTCGTGGGGAGAGAGCTCTGCAGTTATCAGGCAGCTAACACACGTCATGCATTTTCAGTCTTTACAGACATTCACACTATTAAAAAGAAAACATTGAGGCAGTAGAATTTTGCTTTTTCTCAACTTTTATCTACTGTTGTTGACTTTAGAAAGGTTTAAAAGTTTAGACAAGATGGGGCGCTTGGGAGGCTCAGTTGGTGGAGTGTGTGCCCCATGTAGCAGCCGTGGGTTTGACTCCTGCCTGCAAGATTAATTTGACAACTTATCATTTTTACAGTGCACCACAAAATACCTCCTCAAAAAATACCCAGATTTTTCAAAGATGATCCAGTAGGTTTTAACATATTTTCTCCTGGATTAAATGAAAAAAGTCGATGTGTGTGTGGGTTTACCTCAGGTAAGAGTTAACGAGGTCTTGCCGTGAGCACAGCTCAGAAAATGCCTCTGGTTACAGAAAATGAAGACATAAATGCAGACAGTGCAAAATAAGCAGCTGAGGCACCAGAGTACCTCAAAGAAATGGTATTTTAAATATCAGATTTGCAATCATTTTGTTTTTATATTCAGAATAATAACCTACATGGATTAAAAACTACATGCACTGCACTGTTAATTTTGAGCTTTCTGCTCTTTCCATGTTTAATCAAGGTTCAAGGATCTTCTCATACTTTTCGTCTTTGACTGATTGGAGACACGACATCACTAATTAGAATAAATGTAAACACTGACACACATAGTTAAGGTCAATATTGATAGAATGAACACTAAGTATAGGGACATACTGTCAGCAATTAGTCGTAATTAGGCGGCTGCTGTGTACCTGTTCCACCTTCACGCTAACTGTAAGGGCAGTGCACTCGTGCTGCACCACATCGTGTCATTTGTCACCCAGTAGTTCACACCTGATGCACCATACACACAGCACAGGTGGTGAAGATATGGCACACAGGTTGTGCCAATGCAGCAAAGGAATGTTAATGTTGTGCTTGTGAAATGTGTGTCAGCACTGGAAACAGGACTGCAACTAATCTGTCAATTATTTTCTTGATTAATAGATTAATAGTTGTTTGTCTATAAAATGTCAGGAAATGGTAAAAAAAAATGTTCAAGATGATGGTCACCAAGCCAGACCAGCCAGATCACTATCACCTACGGCACAAAGCCAGGATAACAGATATGCTAACCTGGCTTAGAACAACTGTAAAAGAGTGAACCAGAGAAAGATGTGGTTGCCTCATTTTGATTACACATCAGCAATCACCTACTCACACCCCTGTTAAAATAAATCCCGAGTTTCAGTGCCCAACCCTAATGTTAACTCCTGCTTTGCTTCTATTCCTTTCTCTTCTTTCTTTGATCCTGAACTTGTCTTCTTACTCTTGGGGCAGCACTACCTCTTCATCCTATCATGTTGGAGTCACTGGACACAACTACAGCTGAACAAAAAAAAAAAAAAAAAAAAAAAATTGTGATTATTTCGACTGATATTGCCATTGCAATATGATTTGCAATATTAGAAGGAATGTTATTTTTTACA
Organism: Lutjanus argentimaculatus; assembly: GCA_034769285.1. NCBI lineage: Eukaryota > Metazoa > Chordata > Actinopteri > Lutjaniformes > Lutjanidae > Lutjanus > Lutjanus argentimaculatus. Next base: position 5,313,619 of record JAWZSL010000031.1, on the reverse strand, counting down.
TCATTATTCTGATTTCCATTTAAAATATATCATTGTGGTGTGATTTGTGATCTGTACCAAACAAAGATGTTTTCATAAGTCTCTAAAAATATGTAGCCCAGGACATGTCTGCAGCATGATATTTTATTTAAAATGGACATTTGACACACATTTTGCATTTATCACATATTCTGCTTCCTGTGATTTGAAAATTGCCACAGGCCAGTGGGTCCCAAACCTTTTCTGGCAGGCCCCCCTTTTGGAAGCCGACAAAAGTTGGAGCCCCCACACCCCAAAATTTTTAATCAATCATTAACGATAAAAAAAATTTAAAAAATAAAAAGTTGAATTTTTATGAGTTACAGGCAATCGGGATAGAATCAGCGAACTCTTGTTTGTTTATTTTCCCTACATAGATCATATTCATTCAGCTTTGTTTCACTCTTTATTTCTCCCCTGGTCTTCTGCTCCCCCCTGCAGTGGCTCTGCGCCCCCTCAGGGGCGCCTGTCCCCTCAGTTTGGGAACCACTGCTGTGTGTCAGCCCTAGACTCAACAGTCACTTTGTTAAGATACAAAGAGGTGTTACAACACAGGACAAGCCGGAACTAGCTGGTTAGCATGTTAAAGTCAGTAGATATCACTGCAACACATAGATAATAGAGACTTCTTTGACCTAATGTCAAAACTGTTATTTCTTCACATTCGGTTGTTAATATTGTTTCATTTTTGAATGTTTTAAAGGGATAGTTCACCCAAAAATGACAATCCAGTCATTATCTACTCACCCTCATGCTGATTGAAGGTCAGGTTTAGTTTTTTTAGTCCACAAAACACTGCTGGAGTTTCACAGGAAAACAGTGTTGCAGAATCTCCCAAACAGTGGAAGTGAATGGTGACCAGGTTTCAAATGTAAAAAACAACTGGAAAAAAACAAAACAAAACATAAAATGCCTCCATACTGCTCGTCTGGTGTAATCCAAGTCTCCTAAAGTCCTGACATACTGTTTGCACACTGTCACACCACACACACCCAGTTCAGATGGTGTGTATGTGCATGTGAACATGGCTCCAAGCTGAGGATTTGCAGTGAAGATTCAGGCTAAAAACATGGTGTAAATAACGTTTTTGGATTATGTTACATTAAATGAGCTATACATCAGAATTTTTCTTTAAAGGGGTTGTTCACCCAAAAATAAAAATTCAGTCAATATCTACTCGCCCTCATGCTGATTGAAGCCCCAACATACCAAGTTTACTAAAAAAAAAGACTTTGTAGAAAAGGTTGGCCGACTGATATTTAAGGTCATTTTCAGCAGACAGAGAGGAAGAAGATCAGAAAGCCTCTTCTAAATGAAAATTAAAAAGAAGGCTACTTTTTGTCAGTCAAATCTGCATCACTGATTCCCATAGCTGCAAGGCTCCGTCTGTGTGCTTTAAATGTTGTCAGCTGCTTGTGTTGAAGCTGCCCAAAATTTGTGCCTGTTCAAACTCTGCGTGCCCACAAGTGTACTGACTGTGTGTAAAGCTGTATACAGAACACAGACAGTGTAGTGTAGTATTTACAGAAACATACATCTGCTGGCTGTCTGCACACAGAGTTTTTCAGGGGTCATGAATCTGTGGTCTATCTCGAAGCGTAGGCACACATCATCACATCACGCTACCGTTGTGTGGGCTGAAACAGAAAATAATAGGCGTGGGTGTTTTAACAAGCACCTTTTTAGACACACGCACAAGCACTTAACTCCGCCACACGGCTCTTTTGTCTGCCGTACCTATTAAAGATCTACCTACACTCTATTCTCTCTTTTTAATTCTTATTCTCTCTCTGACAACAGGCAGGCGGGCTTCCCCTCACTCTCTCTCTCCCTGCATCTCTCTCCTCCCGCCTGTCTCTCCATTATGCTGCCGTATCGTAAACATTTCAGTCACACTTAGTTGCAGTGCTGGCTGATTTATTTAGCGCTGCTCCATGTCTGCCTGTGCACAAAGCTGTCTTCTCCATCTCTGTCTCTGCCTGTCACTCCTGCTCGCTTAAAGTGCCTTCCACCACACATGTGCGCACACACACACCCACCCACACACACACACACACACACTTGAGTGTCTCCTCTCTTCCATTTTCCCTTCGTCTGTCTTCGTGTTCTTTTACCATTGTGTCCCATCTTCCTCTTTTAGCCTCAGTCCTCTATCTTATCAGAAGCCTCTGTTTAATTCTGCTTCTCTTTTCTCTCTCTTGCTCTCCTCTGTCCATTAGAGCTGCATGATTTGGTAAAAAAGTCAAATCGCAATTATTTTGATTGAACTTGATTGATATGTGATACTATTAGTGGAAATGATCAGTTTTGCATCACAATTTTCATGTTCACTAAAAACAAACTATTAAAATCATGATGATGTGATATTTATTGAGGTCTGAACTAAACAAACATGTTTTCTGTCATCTGGAGAACAAGATTTTTTAGGTTAGGCATCTATGCCACAACTTTAAAGTGAATGAGTTAAAGTTTAGCATTGACAGAACATGCTTTAATCCTGCCCAACCTGCAAAATCTCTGCACCAGTGTCCTTAATCCACAAAGCGGAAGAGAAGACTGACAAATGGTGAAATTAAATGTTTGGAGGTAGGGATTTTAGACATAAGTTCATAGAAATAGCATTGTGTGAGGAGATTAAATTTCACCTGAAGCTGTGCAAAAGATGCAAGATGGTTGTCAATATAGAGATCCTTAATAGTGGAGAGGCACTTATCTGACCAATGCCAAAAAAAACACATCCATCAGGCCTGGCTTAAAACAGGGGTTCTGACATATAGGGAGGCTCAGTACACCCTTGATTTGCTTTCGAATCTTATATGAGTTATGCAAATTAAAGACATCTTTTAGTTGTTTGCTGGGTGGATTTGTTAACAGTCTTTTCAATATAAAATTCATGACATAGAATAGCCCTAAAGGGTCAACTCTATGTCAGCATTGCCTTGCAAGGTTCAGGATGATTTACAACAGTAGGTGGCATGTTGAACTATGTTCAACCAATGAAGTGCTGAATTTTGTGGTATTGATAATGGTATGAATAATGTTATTATTATAATATTGAAATTATATGGATGTTGTGATGATTGCAATAATAATATTAACTAGAACTGCAAGCAGTTATGAACGGGGGCCAAGCCTCCCGCGCGACTCGGCCCCCACGCGTCACGAAGGCCACGTAACGCAAGCGGCTCTGTTTCCTCACGTGGAGGCACACCGCCAAGATCTGCTATCGAGCGTTGGGTCGAACAAGGCTGCGCTCTTTCTTCATTGCTGTTATTGTAATGGGAAGAGCAGTGTGAGAGGCTGAATATGTTTGTTGTAACAAGTCACGCCCACTTTGACCAAACATGACTAAACTTTATAGCCGGCCTCGGGAGCGACTCCACATGGCGCTCGCCAAATTTCGTGCGAATCTGAGCAAATTTCGTGTCGCTTGATTTTACTCTGTTTGTAGCGCCCCCTATTGGCCAATTTGTGCCAAATTTGGCAGAAAGCCTCTGGTTGACCTCTGAAACAAGTGAGTTGAGTTTGATGTCGATAGCTTTTACTTTGACAAAAATATGCAACAGTATGTGTTTTTTAGCTAGCATAAAAAAATGTTTATTTATACGTAGCGCATTTTTTGGAGTAGCAAAATTCTTTTGATAACTTTTGATCAGGCACGTCTGGAGATTGTGTCTGCAAAGTTTCGTGCAGATGGAGCGTAAACCCTAGGAGGAGTTGGAAAAAGTAGGTTTTTGACATGTAGCGACTTACAAAGAGAAATATGCTGTGGGAGTGGGCGTGGCCTATGTCAAAAGATGCGGATCTATTTAGGGAACACGTGGATATAAAGTTTTTGAAGATGTGATTAAAAATGTGGAAGTTACAGGCCAAAATGCATTTGCATCCATTACAGCGCCACCTAGTGGAGTAGATGCACAATTTTTTGGTATGGGTGGTCTGTGTCCTATTCTATATATACCCTGTAAATTTCACAGCCCTCAGCATAACACTAGAGCTGAAATAAATGTGTGTTTTTTATCTCGTAATAAGCCACGCCCACTTTGACCAGTCATGATTACCTTCAAGATATGGCCTCAGGAGTGACCCAAGATCATACCCACCAAATTTCGTAAAAATCGGTGTTGCTGTTTAAGAGATATAAATGTCCCATATTTGCAGCGCCCCCTAGTGGCCAACATTAGCCAAATTTTGCTCACACACTCACAGTGACATGCCAAAGAAGGATTTCAGACTTGGTGTCGTTATCATTTATTTTGACCGAGATATGCAATTGTTCGCATTTTTATAGCTAGCTTGAAAAATGTATTCGTTAATAATTTGCACATACTTTGACGGATCAAAATTCTTTTGATAACTTTTGGTCAGGTCCATCAGAAGACTGTTCGTGCCAAATTTCACACTGATCGGACAAAACCCCAAGGAGGAGTTCGAAAAAGTAGGTTTTCCAGTTTTCGCGATTTTGCGGTAAAAAAATTATAGGCGGAAATGGGCGTGGCCTAGCCCAGGTGATTCAGGGCTATTCAGGGAATCTGTGGATATGAGGCTTTTGAATGTGCGACATACGGTGTGGGAGTTATAGCCCAAAACGCGTTTCCCTTGTTATAGCGCCCCCTGCTGGCGGACATATGTGATTTTTTGCGCCTGAGGTACGTGCAGGGGTCTGGACCAACCCTCCAAATTGCACCGCCCTCCCATGCACGGTTTAGGCTGCAGCAAGAGTTTTACCGGTGGAAAAATAAAAATAATAACTAGAACTGCAAGCAGTTATGAACGGGGGCCAAGCCTCCCGCGCGACTCGGCCCCCACGCGTCACGAAGGCCACGTAACGCAAGCGGCTCTGTTTCCTCACCTGGAGGCACACCGCCAAGATCTGCTATCGAGCGTTGGGTCGAACAAGGCTGCGCTCTTTCTTCATTGCTGTTATTGTAATGGGAAGAGCAGTGTGAGAGGCTGAATATGTTTGTTGTAACAAGTCACACCCACTTTGACCAAACATGACTAAACTTTATAGCCGGCCTCGGGAGCGACTCCACATGGCGCTCGCCAAATTTCGTGCGAATCTGAGCAACTTTCGTGTAGCTTGATTTAACTCTGTTTGTAGCGCCCCCTATTGGCCAATTTGTGCCAAATTTGGCAGAAAGCCTCTGGTTGACCTCTGAAACAAGTGAGTTGAGTTTGATGTCGATAGCTTTTACTTTGACAAAAATATGCAACAGTATGTGTTTTTTAGCTAGCAGAAAAAAATGTTTATTTATACGTAGCGCATTTTTTGGAGTAGCAAAATTCTTTTGATAACTTTTGATCAGGCACGTCTGGAGATTGTGTCTGCAAAGTTTCGTGCAGATGGAGCGTAAACCCTAGGAGGAGTTCGAAAAATTAGGTTTTTGACATGTAGCGACTTACAAAGAGAAATATGCTGTGGGAGTGGGCGTGGCCTATGTCAAAAGATGCGGATCTATTTAGGGAACACGTGGATATAAAGTTTTTGAAGATGTGATTAAAAATGTGGAAGTTACAGGCCAAAATGCATTTGCGTCCATTACAGCGCCACCTAGTGGAGTCGATGCACAATTTTTGGTATGGGTGGTCTGTGAGCTATTCTATATATACCCTGTAAATTTCAGAGCCCTCAGCATAAAACTTGAGCTGAAATAAATGTTTGTTGTTTATCTCGTAATAAGCCACGCCCACTTTGACCAGTCATGATTACCTTCAAGATATGGCCTCAGGAGTGACCCAAGATAAATACCCACCAAATTTCGTAAAAATCGGTGTTGCTGTTTTAGAGATATAAATGTCCCATATTTGCAGCGCCCCCTAGTGGCCAACATTAGCCAAATTTTGCTCACACACTCACAGTGACATGCCAAAGAAGGATTTCAGACTTGGTGTCGTTATCATTTATTTTGACCGAGATATGCAATTGTTCGCGGTTTTATAGCTAGCTTGAAAAATTTATTCGTTAATAATTTGCACATACTTTGACGGATCAAAATTCTTTTGATAACTTTTGGTCAGGTCCATCAGAAGACTGTACGTGCCAAATTTCACAGTGATCGGACAAAACCCCAAGGAGGAGTTCGAGAAAGTAGGTTTTCCAGTTTTCGCGATTTTGCGGTAAAAAAATTATAGGCGGAAATGGGCGTGGCCTAGCCCAGGTGATTCAGGGCTATTCAGGGAATCTGTGGATATGAGGCTTTTGAATGTGCGACATACGGTGTGGGAGTTATAGCCCAAAACGCGTTTCCCTTGTTATAGCGCCCCCTGCTGGCGGACATATGTGATTTTTTGCGCCTGAGGTACGTGCAGGGTTCTGGACCAACCCTCCAAATTGCACCGCCCTCCCATGCACGGTTTAGGCTGCAGCAAGAGTTTTAGCGGTGGAAAAATAAAAATAATAATAAAAACTTTAACAAAAACAATAGGGTTCCCAGCACCGTTGGTGCTGGGAAACGCGTCTGCTTTGCAGTCGCGTTTCCCAGCCCCCGCGGGCTTGGCCCCCTAATAAAAACTTTAACAAAAACAATAGGGTTCCCAGCACCGCTGGTGCTAGGAAACGCGTCTGCTTTGCAGTCGCGTTCCCCAGCCCCCGCGGGCTTGGCCCCCTAATAACTAGAACTGCAAGCAGTTATGAAAGGGGGCCAAGCCTCCCGCGCGACTCGGCCCCCGGGCGTCGCGGAGCCCACGCAACGCAAACGGCTCTGTTTCGTCACCGGAAGGCACGTCGCCGAGGTTTGCCGTTAAATGTGAGGTGAAACGAGGCTGCCCTGTCTCTCCCTTCCTCTTACTGTAATGGGAAGAGCACTGCAAGTGTCAAAGGCAGAATATGTTTGTTGTGACAAGTCACGCCCACTTTGATCAAACATGACTAAACTGTACGGCCGGGCTCGGGAGGGACTCCAGATCACGCTCCCCGAATTTCGTGCGGATCCAAGCTACTTTTGTGTCGCTTGATATTACCGTGTTTATAGCGCCCCCTGTTGCCCAATTTGCACCAAATTTGGTACAGAACGTCTGGGTGACCACTGAAAGAAGTGACTAAAGTGTCATGTTGATACCTTTTACTTTGACAAAAATATGCAACAATATGTGTTTTTTAGCTAGCAGAAAAATTTTTTTATTTATAAGTACCGCATTTTTTGGAGTAGCAAAATTCTTTTGATAACTTTTGATCAGGGCCATCTGGAGACTGTATGTGCAAAGTTTCGTGCAGCTGGAGCATAAACCCTAGGAGGAGTTTGAAAAAGTAGGTTTTTGACGTGTAGCGAGTTAGAAAGAGAAATATGTTGTGGAACTGGGCGTGGCCTATGTCATAAGATGCGGCTCTATGCAGGGAACACGTGGATATAAAGTTTATGAAGATGTGACTTAAAATGTGGAAGTTACACGCCAAAACGCGTTTGCGTCTGTTATAGCGCCACCTAGTGGAGTAGATGCACAATTTTCGGTATGGGCAGTCTGTGTCCTTTTCTACATATACCCTGTCAATTTCAGACCTCTCAGCATAAGACTTGTGCTGGAAAAAACTTTGTTGTTTATCGCGTCATAAGCCACGCCCACTTTGATCAGTCGCGATTAACTTCAAGATGTGGCCTCAGGACTCATCCAGCATGGTAGCCAGCCAATTTCGTTAAAATCGGTGTTGTCGTTTAAGAGATATAAATGTACCGTATCTGCAGCGCCCCCTGGTGGCTAACATCAGCCAAATTTGGGTCTTAGCGTCACAGTGGCATGCCAACCAAGGATCTGAGGGTTGGTGTCGTTAGCATTTATTTTGACCGAGATATGCAACAGTTTGCGTTTTTATAGCTAGCTTGAATAATTCATTCGTTAATAATTTGCGCATATTTTGACCGAACAAAATTGTTTTGATAACTTTAGATGACATCCCTCTGAACAGCATACGTGCTAAATTTCACACTGATTGGACAAAACCCCAAGGAGGAGTTCGAAAAAGTAGGTTTTCCAGTTTTCGCTACGTAGCAAAAAAAAATTATAGGCGGAAATGGGCGTGGCCTAGCCCAGCTGATTCAGGGCAATTCAGGGAATCTGTGGATATGAGGCTTTTGAATGTGCGACATACGGTGTGGGAGTTATAGGCCAAAACGTGTTTTCCTTGGTTATAGCGCCCCCTGGTGGCGGACATATGTCAATTATTGTGTCTGCGTACCCTGCAGGGGTCTGGACCAACCCTCCAAATTGCATCGCCCTCCTATGCACGGTTTAGCCTGCAGCACCACTTTTACCAACGGAAAAATAAAAAAAACTATAACTAGAACTGCAAGCAGTTATGAACGGGGGCCAAGCCTCCCGCGCGACTCAGACCCCGGGCGTCGCGGAGCCCAAGTAACGCAAACGGCTCTATTTTGTTACAAGGAGGCACACCGCCAAGATCTCCTGTCGAACGTCGGGTCGAACAAGGCTGCCCTCTCTCTCCATTCCTCTTATTGCAATGGGAAGAGCGCTGAAAGTGTCAAAGGCGGAATATGTTTGTAGTAATAAGTCCCGCCCACTTTGACCAAACATGACTAAACTTTACGGAGCAGCTTGGGAGGTACTCCAGATCGTGCTTGCCAAATTTCGTGCAAATCCGAGCAACTTTCGTGTCACTTAATGTTTCTCTGTTTGTAGCGCCCCCTGTTGCCCAATTTGCACCAAATTTGGTCCAGAGCCTCTGGCTGACCTTGGAAAAAAGTGACTTGAGTTTCATGTTGATAGGTTTTACTTTGACAAAATTATGCAACGGTATGTGTTTTTTAGCTAGCAGAAAAAATTGCTTATTTATAAGTACCGCGTTTTTTGGAGTAGCAAAATTCTTTTGATAACTTTTCATCGGTCTAGTGTGGAGATTGTATGTGCAAAGTTTCGTGCAGATGGAGCGTAAACCCTAGAGGAAGTTCAAAAAAGTAGGTTTTAGACATGTAACGACTTACAAAGAGAAATGTGCTGTGGGAGTGGGCGTGGCCTATGTGAAAAGATGCAGCTGTATTTAGGGATGACGTGGATATAAAGTTTATGAAGATGTGATTAAAAATGTGGAAGTTACAGGTCAAAATGCGTTTGCGTCCGTTACAGCGCCACCTAGTGGAGTAGATGCACAGTTTTTGGTATGGGCGGTCTGTGTCCTATTCTATATATACCCTGTAAATTTCACAGCCCTCAGCATAATACTTGAGCTGAAATAAGTGTTTGTTGTTTATCTCTTAATAAGCCACGCCCACTTTGAGCAGTCCGGATAACCTTCAAGATATGTCCTGAGGAGTGACCCAGCGTCATACCCACCAAATTTCATAAAGATTGGTGTATCCGTTTAAGACATATAACGTTCCCCTATTTGCAGCGCCCCCTAGTGGCCAAAATGAGCCAAATGTGGCTCATACCCCCACAGTCACATGTCAACCAAGGATCTCAGAATTGGTGTCGTTAGCATTTATTTTGACCAAGATATGCAACTGTTCGCGGTTTTATAGCTAGCTAGAAAATGTTATTCGTTAATACTTTGCGCATATTTTGACCGAACAAAATTCTTTTGATAACTTTGGATCAGGTCTAGCTGACGAACGTACGTGCCAAATTTCACAGTGATCGGACCAAACCCCAAGGAGGAGTTTGAAAAAGTAGGTTTTCAAGTTTTAGCGATTTCCTGAAAAAAAATAATAGGCGGAAATGGGCGTGGCCTAGCCCAGGAGATTCAGGGCAAATCAGGGAATCTGGGGATATGAGGTTTTTGAATGTGCGACATACGGTGTGGGAGTTATAGGCCAAAAGGTGTTTTCCTTGGTTATAGCGCCACCTGCTGGCGGACATATGTCAATTTTTGCGCCTGAGGTACGTGCAGGGGTCTGGACCAACCCTCCAAATTGCACCGCCCTCCCATGCACGGTTTAGCCTGCAGCACCACTTTTAGCGGTGGAAAAATAAAAATAATAATAATAGTGAAGAACTATAAAAATCCGAACAAAAACAATAGGGTTCCCAGCACCGCTGGTCCTGGGAAACGCGTATGCTTGTGCATACGCGTCCCCCAGGCCCCGCGGGCTTGGCCCCCTAATTATTAGGGGGCCAAGCCCGCGGGGGCTGGGGAACGCGACTGCAAAGCAGACGCGTTTCCCAGCACCAGCGGTGCTGGGAACCCTATTGTAATTGTTCCGATTTTTATTAGGGGGCCAAGCCCGCGGGGCCTGGGGGACGCGTATGCACAAGCATACGCGTTTCCCAGGACCAGCGGTGCTGGGAACCCTATTGTTTTTGTTCGGATTTTTATAGTTTTTTTTTTTTTTTTTTTTTCTCTATTTTTATTTTTCCGTTGGTAAAAGTCTTGCTGCAGGCTAAGCCGTGCAAGGGAGGGTGGTGCAATTTGGAGGATTGGTCCAGACCCCTGCAGGGACCTCAGACGCAAAAATTGACATATGTCCGCCAGAAGGGGGCGCTATAACAAAGGGCAAAGTTTTTTGGGCAATAACTCCCACACCATACATCGCACATTGAAAATCCTCATATCCACAGATTCGCTGAATAGCCCTGAATCCCGTGGGCTAGGCCACGCCCATTTCCGCCTAGAATTTTTTTTCGCTACATCGCAAAAACTGGAAAACCTACTTTTTCGAACTCCTCCTTGGGGTTTTGTCCGATCAATGTGAAATTTAGCACGTACAGTCTTCCGATAGACCTGACTAAAAGTTATCAAAAGAATTTTGTTCGGTCAAAATATGCGCAAATTATTAACGAATAAAATTTACTAGCTAGCTATAAAAATGCGAACAGTTGCATAACTCGGTCAAAACAAATGCTAATGACACCAAATCTGAGATCCTAGGTTGGCATGTGACTGTGGGGGTATGAGCCAAATTTGGCTCATTTTGGCCACTAGGGGGCGCTGCAAATATGGGACAATTTACATCTCTTAAACGGCAACACCGATTATTACGAAATTTGGTGGGTATGATGCTGGGTCACTCTTGAGGCCATATCTCAAAGGAAATCCCCACTGGTCAAAGTGGGCGTGGCTTATTACGAGATAAACAACAAACATTTATTTCAGCTCAAGTACTATGCTGAGGGCTGTGAAATTTACAGGGTATATATAGAATAGGACACAGAACACCCATACCAAAAATTGTGCGTCTACTCCACTAGGTGGCGCCATAATGGATGCAAATGCATTTTGGCCTGTAACTTCCACATTTAAAATCACATTTTCACAAACTTTATATCCACGTGTTCCCTCCATAGATCCGCATCTTCTGACATAGGCCACGCCCACTCCCACAGCATATTTCTCTTTGTAAGTCACTACAGGTCAAAAACATACTTTTTCGAACTCCTCCTAGGGTTTACGCTCCATCTGCACGAAATTTTGCACATACAATCTCCAGACTTGCCTGATCAAAAGTTATCAAAAGCATTTTGCTACTCCAAAAAATGCGGTATTTACAAATACGCAATTTTTTATGCTAGCTAAAAAACACATACCGTTGCATATTTCTGTCAAAAAAAAAGCTATCAACATGAAACTCAATCCACACGTTTCAAAAGTCAACCAGATGCTCTGTGCCAAATTTGGCGCAAATTGGCTGATAGGGGGCGTTATAAACACAGTAATATCAAGTGACACAAAAGTTGCTCAGATTCGCACGAAATTCGGTCAGCGTGATCTGGAACCACCCCCGAGCACGGCCGTAAAGTTTAGTGATGTTTGGTCAAAGTGGGCGTGACTTATTACAACAAACATATTCAGCATTTGACACTTGCAGTGCTCTTCCCATTACAGTAAGAGGAAGGGAGAGACAGGGCAGCCTCATTTGACCCCACATTTAACGGCAGACCTCGGTGACATGCCTCCCAGTGACGAAACAGAGCCATTTGCGTTGCGTGGGCTCCACGACACACGGGGGCAGAGTCGCGCGGGAGGCTTGGCCCCCGTTCATAACTGCTTGCAGTTCTAGTTTTTATTTCTTTTATTCTTCCGTTGATAAAAGTGCTACTGCAGGCTAAACCGTACAAGGCAGGGCGGTGGAATTTGGAGGATTGGTCCAGACCCCTGCACGTACCTCAGGCGCAAAAATTGACATATGTCTGCCAGCAGGTGGCGCTATAACCAAGGGAAACACGTTTTGGCCTATAACTCCCAAATCCTTTGGCGCACATTCAAAAGCCTCATATCCACAGATTCCCTGAATTGCCCTGAATCACCTGGGCTAGGCCACGCCCATTTCCGCCTAGAATTTTTTTTCAGGAAATCGCTAAAACTCGAAAACCTACTTTTTCGAACTCCTCCTTGGGGTTTGGTCCGATCAGTGTGAAATTTGGTATGTCCATTCGTCAGCTGGACCTGATCTAAAGTTATCAAAACAGTTTTGGTTGGTCAAAATATCCCCAAATTATTAACGAATAAAATTTTAGAGCTAGCTAGAAAAATGCGAACAGTTGCATATCTCGGTCAAAACAAATGCTAACGACACCAAATCCGAGATCCTAGGTTCGCATGTGACTGTGGGGGTGTGAGCCAAGTTTGGTTAACTTTGCCCACTAGGGGGCGCTGCAAATATGCCAACGTTATATCTCTTAAACGGCAACACCGATTTTTACCAAATTTGGTGGGCATGATGCTGGGTCACTCCTGAGGCCATATCTTGATGATAATCACGACTGGTCAAAGTGGGCGTGGCTTTATTACGACATAAACAACAAACATTTATTTTAGCTCAAGTATTATGCTGAGGGCTGTGAAATTTACAGGGTATATATAGAATAGGACACACACCACCCACACCAAAAATTATGCATCTACTCCACTAGGTGGCACTGTAATGGACACAATCACGTTTTGGCCTGTAACTTCCACATTTTTGATCACAAGTTCATAAACTTTATATCCACGTGTTCCCTACATAGACCCGCATCTTCTGCCATAGGCCACGCCCACTTCCACAACACATTTCTCTTTCTAATTCGCTACACGTTAAAAACCTATTTTTTCGAACTCCTCCTAGGGTTTACGCTCCATCTGCACGAAACTTTGCACATACAGTCTCCAGATCGGCCTGATCAAAAGTTATCAAAAGAATTTTGCTACTCCAAAAAATGCGGTACTTACAAATAATCAATTTTTTCTGCTAGCCAAAAAACCCATATTGCTGCATATTTTTGTCAAACTAAAAGCTATCAACATGAAACTCAAATCACTTGTTTCAGACGTCAGCAAGAGGCTCTGTACCAAATTTGGTGCAAATTTGTCAAAAGGGGGCGCTATAAACTGAGAAAAATCAAGCGACACAAAAGTTGCTCAGATTCGCACGAAATTTTGTGAGCGTGATGTGGAGTCACTCCCGAGGCCAGCCGTAAAGTTTAGTACTGTTTGGTCAAAGTGGGCGTGACTTGTTACGACAAACATATTCAGCAATAATACAGAGCTTCCAGTGCTCTTCCCATTACAATAAGAAGAGTGGAGAGAGAGGGCATCCTTGTTTGACCTCATGTGCGATAGCAAATCTTGGCGACGTACTTTCCTGTACCGAAATGAAGCCATTCGCGTTGCGTGGGCTACGCGACGCCCGGGGGCCGAGTCGCGCGGGAGGCTTGGCCCCCTTTCATAACTGCTTGCAGTTCTAGTTGGAGTTGTTATTATTATTATCATTATTGATGTTAATATTGTATATAGTGTTATATCACAATATGTAATATAGTTTAGGAGATGGTTAATAGTATATTATGTTACATTAAAGGAAATGGCAATTATAAGGACATTTCTATAACATTACTGACATTTGAATAACAGCACCGACTGTACTGTGTGTTTTCTTTTACAATGTGTTTTTTATTTTGTAATATAATTATTGTTGTGTGCGTATTGTATAATTTTATGCGGATGTGTTGGACCCCAGTAAGAAGAGCAGCAGCATTTGCTGCAGCTCTTGAGGATCCTAATAAACTAAACACCAGCACTGATGTGTTTCATCACAGTACAGTAATATAATTTAGTTAGCGACTCAAAAAACATGTCTGAGCTGAAGCTGAAGATACACTTTGTAGAAACTCCTTAATACTTTCAGCAGTTTCAGTTTACTTTTGGTTTCTGGGTCATTGATATGGTCTTTTGGTCGATTTAGCTTCAGCTGATAAATGTAGGCTGACACCTTATCAACATCAGCCACGTGAAGAAAGCAGCAGCTTCAGTTCTCCATCAGTGTCAGAACAGCGCTGTGTGTGTACGGCAGCGCTGTGGCTCAGTACACAGTCACTGTGGTTATAGTAAATGAACAGCACTTATAAAACACTTTTCTACCTTAACGGACAAAGTGCTTTACAATTGGCCTTTCAATCACCCATTCACACACAGCAATGGCAACGGAGCTGCTATGCAAGGTGTTGGTCTGTCGATCAGGAGAAACTTCAGGTTCAGTGTCCTGTCCAAGGACACATGTGGACAGGAGTAGAGTTTCACCTGTCAGAACGCTGTGTGCTGTTCACTACCTCAAATGAAAAAGCTAAATGATATCATAATCATTCCTACTCAGTCGCTCCTTTGCCGAATTAAGATGAGCTTAATAGCTTTTTTATTTCATCGTAAAACGCACTTCATTCCAACAATCACCAACTCTGGATGACTTGAAATAAAACCTTAATTCCCCACGTTACATTTAGAAATAAGTTTTCCTCTCACTCAGTCGCTCTGCAGTTGCTCTCGCTCAGTCTTCGGAGGCAGACTATTAAATTAAAAATAAAATGTCAATAATTGCTCAAAAAGGTCCACCCCACCCACTCCAGAAAAGAACAAGAAAAACAACCAGAGAGATACCAATTCCTGACATTTGTCCAACTGCCTGAACCTAGACAGGAGGAGCCAGAGATTGAACAAATCAACCCAAGAGATTAGTGGACAGTCCGCTCTACCTCCTGAGCCCCAGCCAACACAGTTATTAATTGTAACCAAAAGAAAATAGACTTTAAATGAATTATTGTGTGTCTGCTTCACCTCTCGTGTGAGACTGAATCTGTCTGCTTGTTTCCTTTGTCTTAGCTGTAAGTTAAAAAGATTATCTGTCATTTCAGTGCAAGAGTGTTCATGTTTTAGCCGAAAAATGCATCTGAAACACGTCTGGTGCAGATAGCCATTATGAAAAGCCATTTACACACCAACCTGACCAGGAAGAAGCCTCAGAGAAATAATAATTAATTAAAATTGATTTGAAAAGCCCCTCCCACATCACAACTCTGTGGCAAACCAGAGCTCATGTTTTCATGTGAACTACTATTTCTCCTGATATGATTCTGATGCTACAACTCAGTACCACTGTGATAGCAGTGTTCTCTTGATACCTCCACTGTGTGGAACCCCTTGGAACAACTTTTATGTAAAGTTGCATCAGGCTACAATGTGCCACTAATGACCATTGGCAGTTGGCAGAGTTGGCAGTTGTGGATCACCAGTGCTATGTAGGGTGCGCTTGATTTACTTTGAATGAATTACAGCTGTTAAAATTTGTCTGAACTTGACTTTTTTTAAAAAGTTGCAACCCTGCTGCTAAATCACTTCGTATTGGACCTTGTACTGATTCTGTGACTAAAAAAGGTGAGTTAGGAGAATTGTAACATCAAAATAAATGAAAGATTACAAAATATTCTGTCATCACGATTTTCACACTTTCTTTTCTTTCATTTGTTGTTTTCCCAATAATCTGAATCATGAATCCAATCCAGGTTGCCAAGCAATTGAATTCCTGCTGTCTGAAGATGCACATTAGCCATGCGACATGCTAACACCAAGTTCAACAGGCTAACCACAAAATAAACACTAAACCAACATAATACATGGCAAAACTTATAGCTTTTCAAGACTGAAGTTGGGTATCATGCCTTCGTTGAGCTTGAACTGTTACCAGCAGCACCAGTCCTGGTTGATAAAGAAGTGTGGTGGAATAATATCCACACAAGATGCTATTAAAATGAACTTTATCTACTCAGCTCTTCTGTCCTCTCAGTCTGGGTGTCAGTTTAGCGATTTGTGCTGATGCGTTGACATGGTCTCAGTTATTTTGGAGCTGAGTAAATGTTCGGTAAATAGCCTGTCACTTAAAAATAAAATACATCAGGCCAGTGTATGTCCCTCCAACCCCCGAAATAATTGGTTAAAAAGTGCTTTTCTCCCTATTTAGTAACACCAGCGATTGTCCAACTAATCAGAGTTTGGTTGGACAAGAGCATATTGTCCAACCAGTCGATCAACTGACCAGAAGGTGCCAGCCCTACAATCAGGAATCACAATCAGAATCATAGTAGATTAAGTATGAACAATCCCTCAGTTCAGTTCAGTTCAGTAAAGTTTATTATCCCCCTGGGGGGCAATTTGTTGTACAGCCAGCAGAGAAAGAAATAACAGAAATACAGACACAAAATAGAACACATTCAGTCATACAATCAATACAATGACCTGTGCCCCCCCCTCAACAATAAATTGTTGATTAGGCCAATGGTGATGGGAACAAATGAATTTCTGAGTCTTTTTGTCCTTTGTCTTGGTACCATGTACTGGCGACCTGATGGCAGAAGCCTATATTGGGAGGCCAGCGGGTGGGCGGGGTCAGACAGGATAGTATGTGCTTTACTTGTAGCCCTGGCTCTGTACAGAACAGAGAGCTCCTCAAAGTTTACCCCTGCTATTCTGCACACATCCTCACTATATTGCTGAGCTGTTCTGTCTTTTACCGTGAGGGACCCAAACGAGCAAATAAAAGAGAAGGTTAAAACAGACTCAATAAAACAGGAATAAAACATCTTCATAAAAGTGGTGTCTACATTAAAACTTCTCAACTTTCGAAAAAAGTACACACGCTGGTGGGCCTTTGCACAAATTGCATCAGTATTGGCCTCAAATGTCAGGTTGCTGTCAATGATAGTGGCCAAGTATTTGTACTGTTGTACAGTGTCAACCGCCTGACCATGAATAAAAAACAGGGGGATGTGGTGGAGGCTTTTTTCTAAAATCAATAATGAGTTCTTTAGTTTTAAGAACATTGATTTTTAAAGAAGAGCTCTCGCACCATTCGCTAAAATCATTTACCACTGGGCCGTGAATACTGTCATGATTGTTGCCTCATTGTTGCTTTGTTCCAGTGTTTTATTGACTTTGTCCCATCTGTCTCAAGCTCTGTGTCCTCTGATTTGCCTATTCAATATTTTTACCATATTTCCCTCTTTTTTGATTGAGGGTGTCTAGTCTAGACGTCTTATTAAAGTCAATAACATGGAGCGACCAGGAGAGGCTGTGTAGCAGAGACAGTTTCAGGCACTTTCTCCCTCTATGAGCTCTTCACATGTTGCTCAGGGTGCCTGAGATGTGTGAATTTGTGGGCTGTCATGTCTGCATGTGTCTATTAATGACCATAGTGTGCTTGTGATTTTTTTTGTCATTTGTTCTGAGCAATTACCTTTCCACTGAGAGAAGTCAGGTCTTATCCCGGTGCTGTATTAGAGAGCTACTTTAGTGTCAGTGAAGCATGAAACGGGTGAATGCAAACAGTGTCATTGTACACCTGAGAGCTGCATGAGGCAGATGCGGTGTGTGTGTTTGTGCAGTGGGGTGCGTTCTCACCCGATGTAATTGAAATTCGGAATGGCATGACCCACAACATTGTTGTACTAAACCATTAGGTGTGCAGCAGTGTGTCAGCCTCATATTCTCTTCACTGACTGCAGTTTACTTTAGCCAAATAGAAACTCCATCTCTCAGTAGACTGCTAGAACGGATCTGTCACGTCCTCCTGAAGATGTTGAGCCTTATAGGGTTTTTTACATCACTTGTAATCTGGCTATTGTGGAGGAATTTTATGCATGTCCAACTATTAGCCCGGAACATATTGGAGACATTACCAGCACATATCTTATTTCATCTGGTTGCCTTCATGTTAAAATCAGGACTGTTATCATGTTGTTTCCTGGTGGGTAATTCCATGCTGCTGATTGGATTTAGATGATCACCAGCCTGAGAAAGATCAACCCTGTTGAAGGAGCCAAAGCATGATATTCCATCAGACCAGGAGTGGGACTGTTATACTGCAGATATACTGTTTAATTACAGCTTTACTAGCCTATAAGTCCACTATTGCCCCTTTTCCATTCACAGAGCTGGTCTGGCTTGACTCGGTTTGACTCGGCCCATCATCCCAGCAGGGAAGGGGTTTGCATTTTCATTATAACCTGCTTGAAACTTAACACAACACAACTGAAAGTAAATATGAAGCAGTAAAATAGTGCTGATTCCTGAAAGTTCACACTGTGACAGAGGAGAGAAACTACATTTCAATACAAAAAGATTCTGTTCGTTAAAAGTACTGAACATAAAGAGAATTTAAGAAACGTCTTTCTCTCTGCTCTCCTGTACACACATGAGCTCAGTATCACAAGTATCGTTTGAGGGGGAGAAAGGAGAGACGTCACGGGTTGGCCACGGCCAATTGTTGTTCAGCTCTACTATTTTCTGACATTTTATAGATGTTTCAGTTCTAGATTAAACATGACAATTAACTTTTTCTTTTGTTGTTATTTTATTACTGCTAATAAATCAATTTGTGCAGGAGCAAGTAAAAAGTAGATCCTGACCGACTTGCTTGACTGGGCAAGTGGAAAACAAGATTAACATGAATCTTGTTATAGCCCACTTGGCTTGTCCAGGTTGTGCGAGTGTTTTAGTGTGTGTGTGAGCTGTGTGCAGATTACCAGCTTGTCTGATATGCTTATTCATGTTTTATATACAGTTACATGTAATTTTCTTCAATATTTGTCACTTTGTACATGATGTCAGTACTTCTGTCATTCTCTTGTGTGTAGGATGATGTCCACCTCCCTGTGCTGGTTGAAAGGTTTTGTCCCCTGAGGCATTAATGTGTTCTCGGGGGTCCAAGCTGCCCCTGTAGAGCAGTGTGGCGACTAACTGTTCAGAGTAAAGATTTTTCACAATGAATGCATTTGGTTTCTGAGGAGTCAAAAGCACCACATCCCTGTGTGTGTGTGTGTGTGTCACCACAGTGGTACTTATTTCCATGGTTACAGTGATCCAGGATGGCCTATGAAAGCGTGCCTCCTGCAGACCTCGTTGTGTGCTCTCATTACTGCCCTGTGTGTGTTCTATCCAGCTGTGAGGGAGGAAAACGGGACAGAGGGAGCGAGACGACAATGCAAGAGCTAGTGGTAGAAAAGATGCGTGTTTGGGAGTAAAAATACAGCAAAAAATGGAGCACAAGGGAATGAGGAAAGGGGGAGAGAGAGATGGAGAGTGGTTGGAAGACTGCTGTAGGGCCTCCCATGAGAGACACTCAACACGACAATGGAGACACACTGATGCAACGACAGCAGAGACACAGACTGATGCTGAGAGATGAAGAAAAGCAAAATGTAACAAAAGATAGCTTAGCTATGATACTGAGAGTAAAGATGAAAATAAGCTCAGAACTCTCAAAGCATCACTGTTGAATTTTAATGGGTTAATTTAAGTGATTTCTCAATGTTTTTTGAAGCCAGAACTATTAATCTGATATTGTCAGGGATATTCAGTGCATCAGGAGCAGAAGTTTTCATGACTTCTATTTCTTTTTTCATTATGTTATATATGTATCAAAAAATCTGCATACCGCACTGCCCCTCACTTTTCTCTGCTTCATTTGTTACTGTTTTAGTCAGACAGTGACTGTGATGAGGACCTCTTACAGTAGCTTAACTGCCACCTGTTTCATATTGCAGGGGGCTGAAAACAGAACTAAATCCTTCCTGTTATTAGTGCTCATCATCACACTGAAGTGAGAACCTGAGAACAACGTCACTAAAAGCTGCATATTGCATGAGTCATGTCGGGTTCCCTGGAGATGACTGAATCCTAAATGCACCCAAAGCATTGCCACAATTGACGATTGGTGTAGTTGAATTAATTTCTCTTGTCAGCAGCATCAAAATTGTCAGCCAGACATATCTACATGTATATAATTCATTATTTCCTCTCCCGCTTTATGCAGGCTAATGATATCTGAATCTGAACCTTGCAGGCATGTTTTCAGAGTCTGTTTGAGGTGGAAAATGCAATGAGATGTAATGCAATGATTTTTTTCTGAGAGAACAGAGGACATGTGCTTTATAGAGCAGACATTAATGCTACATAGTAGACAAAAGCAGCGCTGTTTAATTCTAGTTGTTACTGCATATGCATCCATTGCATGCAACCATGCAGAGTCATTGCTCCTGGACATGTACTTTAATGTTGGACCAATCATCTGCATGTGATGCTCCACCTGTTGAATACTATTCTGCAATCAGCCTTAGAGCTGGGTATCCAACTTATATACTTTTATGGCACTGATCGAATTCTTGATACCCAAAGATAAAATCTCATCAGCGTCTCTGAGCTGTTAAAAATGCAACATGCTTGTACCAAGATCTAATAATGTTGTAGACTGGCTGTCTAATGTCACATGTTGTAGAGGCGTACACGCTACACCCAGAGACATACTGCCAGCTGTTTATCAGCACAGATAACAAAGTGAACTTTGTGCTTCTTGTTAGCTAGTCAGTGCAGCTAACCTGTACCTGCTCATCAATGAGTCCATTCACACTTAGGGATGTGCATGAATAGTTGACTGTATGATTAAACATTGCCGCCCTCACTAGTCAGCACCAGAAATAGTTGGTTAAATTATTTATCAATATTTTATTCATCTACAATGCCAATTAACCATTGCCTCTAAGATGTTATGCAGCCACCTGCCACTAGTTGGGGCTGCAGCCCCAGCAGACAGCAGCCCCTCCCGCCCAGCGCAAATGCCCTGATGGCATGGATGTTGTTATCAGCAAAGTGGGACACCACAGTCATGCAGTTTGTCAGTATTTTGATGTAGAAGATGAATATAAAGATGAATGTAGGCTGACATAGACATCACATTGGTTCAATTCAAGAATCAGGCGTTTAGGTGTGAACATGCCATTGATTCTTAAATGTTCCTGCGAGCCAGTCCGTCTTGAAACAGTCCAGCCAGCTGCTTTATACCAGCTACCCAACTGAGGTGCTAACCTGGCTGTGTGTGAGTGAGTTAAAGCAGATGTAATTGGTTGAGTCTGTGATGGTGATCCATTTATGAGACTGCATTTATGGCTATATGATGTGTTGTGGAAGCGTTAATGAGGTCTGAAAAAGGCATCTTTGTTTGTCGTTGACACACAAGCACACAATGCTAAAAATCCTGGGATTGTGCAGATATTTATCCTGAGAATGTAATTAATAATAAATGAAATACCAGGCTCTTGACTCCAGGTATTCAACCCTACAAAGGTTGATCAAGCTTTGTTTCAAGCTTTGTTGAAATCCAACATAGTTGGAACCAGATATTAGTGGATGCATCATCATCCACCACTTTTTAAATTGCTCTCTACTTCATCTGTTCATCTTCATAAACAAACCAAGTTTGTTGTGCTTTCAGGCTTCACTTTAGAAATCAAGAAACCAATTATATTCAAATATGCACACCAAAAATATTGACCATGGAGTCATTCCAATGATAGAAAATTGAGACTCATGTGGTCTCCATGGAGATCGTTATGTGACCACTTCTAATCCCTTCACACACACACACACACAGTACATTGAAAACTGCATGCTGATAGATAATGACACCTGGCAGTGATGCTGAGCTCTGACCCTGACATTAAGTCAGCTTATTATGGAGGAGTTCCTCTAAATATCCATTTGTGTGGTGTGTGTGTGTGTGTGCGCGCACACCAACAGGTTTTTGTTATATGACAAATATAGTTTGATGAGTGTATACAGAGATCTGGAGAGGTCCATATAGGACTTCCTGTGAGACTGGGTCAGGAGATGGAACAATATGGCATATATATAGCTATATATAGCATTATCTGTGAGCGTGTGCGTGTTTGTGTGTGTGCTGTGCATGTGAGGAAGAGCTAAGATGACATGCCAGTACATAAAAAAGAAAGTATGTGTTCCTGCATATGGGTGGAAGTGTGTGAGACAAAGTATGTGATATGTGCTGCTAATGAGTTTGTGGCTGATAGGAGGTCATTTCAGTGACAAATAGCGCTGATGAGGGAATGTCTTATATGTAGGACGCCATGAAAAGTAGGCTGCCTCTTACACTAATGTTGTTTTCAAGAGCCAGGGTATGCCTGTGGGTGTTTAGTTGCACATGAATATTAGGTGTGTAAATCACAAGTTTGATCATGATACAATATTATATGGATTTTTTTGGGATAACAATGCTGCTGATATGACAAAGCCTGCCACATATGATTTTGATATGATGAGACTCAGGGGCCTGTGATTGATATGAGACAATGTCATTTGGCCATTTAACATTTAATCAGTTACCGCAGAAGCTGCCACTTCTTTCTTTTCCTGCTTTTGGTTGTAAAAGAAAGGTTAAGTGCAGTAAAGTTAACTTTAATCTGACGCCACTAATACACATAAAACATGGCTTAACAAGCAGAACATTTAACAAAAGTATAACATTTGGCTCAATAATAATCTATCACAGTTCATAGAGAAAACAAATGTTTTTTGCCAGTCACGGGTTTTTATTTTAAAGGGATAGTCCAACCAGAATTGAAAATTCTGTCATTATCTGCTCACCCTCATGGTGATTGAGGGTTGGGTTTATTGTTTTAGTCCACAAAACACTGCTGGAGTTTTACAGGAAAACAGTGTTGTAGAATCTCTCAAACAATGGAAGTGAATGGTGACCAGTTTTCAAACAAAAAAAAAAAAAAGGAAAAAAAAATCAAACTGGTGTGGTATAATCCAAGTCTCCTAAAGTCCTAACATGCTGTTTATACACCATCACAACACACACACCCTGTTCAGACAGTGTGCATGTGAAGGATCTACAGTGAAGATTCAGGCTAAAAACATGCCGTTAATATGTCTGTGAAGGTTCTCAGTCATCCAGGTCATGGTATTCGTAGCAAAGTTTGTCGTAGGCAACTGGACTTGATAGAGTTCTTGAAGACGTTTCTCCTCTCATCCAAGAGGCTTCTTCAGTTCTGACTGACTGGTTTGGGAGTTCAGGTATTAAACCTCTGTGTGGTCGTTAACACCTAGAGGGGGCATGTGTCTCAAGTGCCCACCCTTCCGCACAATGGAAGGGTGGGCACTTGAGACCACACAATGGTTTAATACCTGAACTCCCAAACCAGTCAGTCAGAACTGAAGAAGCCTCTTGGATGAGAGGAGAAACGTCTTCAAGAACTCTATCAAGTCCAGTTGCCTACGACAAACTTTGCTACGCATGCCGTTAATAACATTTTAGTAAACTTGGCATGTTGGGGCTTTTTTAAGTGTGTGAACTTACAGTCCATTAAAGGCACAAACAGCTAAAGTGAACAGGGCTGAAAAATTTTGAGGAAAAAACATCCAATTGTGATGTTTTTACTGATATTGCAATTGTCTTGTGATTTTCAATATTAAAGGGAATGATAATTTTTACATTATTATTCTCATTTTCATTGAAAAACATATCAAAGGTATGATTTTTGCAGCAATCTGTACTAAATGTTGTAGAACTGCAGTGATTTGTTGATTAATTGATAAATTAACTAGTTGTCAACTATTAAATTACTTGTCAACTATTTTGATAAACAATTAATCAGTTTGGATTTCTTTTTTAAAGAAAATTGCCCAGATTTTCTGATTTCAGCTCCTAAAATGTGAATATTTCCTAGTTTCTTTACTCCTCTCTGACAGTAAACTGAATGTCTTTGAGTTGTGGACAAAATAAGACATTTGAGGACGTCATCTTGGACTTTGGGAAATGCTGATCAATATTTTCTGACATTTTATGGACCAATCAACTAATCAATTGATCATAAAAATGATGGACAGTTTAATTGATAATGAAAATAATCATTAGGTACAGTCCTCCAAAGGTGTTTTCTTAAGTCTGTAGAATGTAATTTGTAGGCCAGTACATCTCTGCAGCACCACAGTCATTTTACAAATAAAAATTGTGTTTTATCAAATATTGTGCCTCCTGCAATTTGAAAATTGTAGTATTTCGATGAAGTTTCGATTAATTGCTCAGCCCTAGTTTCTATCAACTTTTCGAATGCACTGTCCTACCGTTGCCTTGGTGGGCTACCTGCCCTCCCCATGGGACCCTCTGCTCCCCTAAGAGAAACACAGTTTTTCACCTTAATTATGTGCACACATTTGATTTCAGCTCAGTGTGAGAGCCTTTGGCCTTTTGCCTTGTGTTGTTGCACTTTCTCTTCTCTGCTCTGTGTGCTTCACCAAAGGCAGAGCCCCCCACACACACAGACAGGAGCAGAGGATGACTCGTTATGTTACTGTAAAGCTTCCCAATTAGAGTAATTTATCAATGAAACCCATCTAAAACCAAAAGACAGGCAGGTGTCAACCCCATCAAGCCAAAGCTAGCCAGCTAGTGATTTAGCTTCCAAAGACATGTGTCCTGCATACTGCTGCTGTGATGTTAGCAGTTAGCATGCCAGCTAACACTCATATCTGTTTCTGAAGGCCTGTGCTTCATATTGAGCAGATTTAGACAGCCACTGAACTGAGGTGTGACTGACGAATGAATGACAGTCAGAGATAAAAACTGTGAGGCAGGCAGAGGGGACTGCAGGATAATATCAACCATGACAGCTGTCAGTTTGCAGCGTAGCACCTAAAGGGCAGTGCCAGTCAGTTAACCCACTGTATTAGCACCCACCCCTCCAACCCCCTCCCCCACATCCCATCTGTGCAATGCATTTCATTGTGGGATTGCCGGCAGTAAGTAGTGAACGTCACAACATCACACTTTGCTCCAGTGGGGGAACTTGTAAAGAGACTAATGGATCAGGATAAATTTCACACTCAGAGTTCAGACACCCAAATAAAATGGTGGAGGGTAAATATAGCACACTAAACAGTAAATAGAAAGTGTTTCCTGACACTGCCACAGCCACACAGATGATGATGATGATGAGATTTAGGCCTCATTAGTATTTTCAAACATGGTTCACTTTTGCAACAGAAAAGACTTCAAGGAAAAGAACTAATGGACCGATTTGGTAAACTGAGATAACCTTTCAGCACTCAGTTGCTTCTCTGAACTTTTCAGTGGGAGATATCTAGAAATTTCCTCCTCACAGTGGATAAGACAGTCCCAAGGGACACTCATGGAGCGGAAGGTAGCCTGAAGACAGGGCAGGACAGGATTTTGGCTCTTTATACAGTAATCCAAGTATGACCCTTTGAATGTGTGCTTGTGAATCATTCAATACAGAAAACATGCAAATGATGTTTCTTGTTCCTGATTGCTAAAAATCTTCCAAAACTGGAAAAGTGTATTTTTACTGAGCATGCTCAAAACATTATTTAAGATCTGCACATTTCATGGATTAGTTTTATTTTATTATATACTCACTAAATACTTTGTTTTGTCCTTACTAACCCCTTTTTGTTTGTTTAAGTTCCCATGTTGCTGTCCACAGCATGTATGCAAACACACACACATACACACACACAGAGACATCCGGTATGCTGATGCTGAACGGATGGGGTCACAACACTGTATGTTTACGTGTGTGTGTGTGTGTGTGTGTGTGTGTGTGTGTGTCTCTGCGTGTTTGTATGTTTACATCTGCTTTACATGGGTCTGATCTTGCATTTGTCTCTTGTGTATTTCTCTACAGTTGTGTGTCTGTGTGTGTGCACATGCGTTTTCTATGTGTAATGACTTCAGTTTGTTACATAAGGAGATTATATTATGTAATGTTTTGTTTTTTTTTTCAAAGAGACCAAACAAACAGTAGTGTTTCATCGTATGTGTCAGTGAATGTGTGTGTGTGTGTGTGTGCGCACGTGTGGTGTGTGTGTGTTGGTGTGTGTGCGTGCTCGTGTGTGTTAGCATAGCATTGACTCTGTAGCTGGCAAACCCCTGGTATCCACCTACAACCCCTGGGTGTTTTTCCATTGCTCTCGTATCCCAGTTTGCACCCAAGTGCACACAGTGATACCTACACACACACACAGACACACATACACACACACCATCCTGCAGTTGGCACATGCTGGGAGCAGGGTGAGGCACTCACAGCTGGACACTACTTCTGTCTTTCTCTGTTTGTCTCACTCTTACTTACATACACGGGGCATGGAGCCATCACATGGGTTTTAACCTGCTACACACTCTGTCTTTGGTCTTTGTTGTGTGCCAGCTGTGCTTTCTGAGGACATTTAAAGTAGGAGAGATGAAGGATGATGTGTGTTAATAGTGAGTTTTTCCAACTGATAATGCAGTCAGTTACACAGTTTTGGAAATGTAGGCTATATGAACTGGTACTGAATTGATTAACTAGATCATTTTAAGTAGGGATGTTCCTGTTGATTTAACTAAAGTTATAATTAAGACCAGTTGAGAAGTCTAAAAGTAAGAAAACACTCAGAAAACAGTGAAAACTGAGCACTGTGTATTAATCGATAACATTAAACATGTATTAAGAACCATCTGAGACCGTAATAACATTCTTCAGTAACCAGATCGTATTTGAAATGCAGCTGAAATATGTGGCACTTTGTGCCATGCATTATGAACATTGTCCTTCTAAACAATTACTGAATTATATTTTGAGACCGAGTGCAATCACAGCCTTTGCAGGCTAACGTAAGCTGCAGCAGCCTGCTCTTCTTCAGGTTAATGTCCACATGTCTGTGCTCAATACACAGACAGAGAATTTACAGTTCAGAACGTATCACAGTTTTGAGTCATGGATTGGATCATTTTTTGGATCAGTATGGGGGAGGGATTAGAGTGAAATTGTTTTAAAATGCACTTGCCTTTTATTTCTCTCTGTCTGTAGTTATCACCATAGTAATATAATGTAATAATAATGATGATGATAATAATATCAAAATATATAATAGTTATACTCGTCTGCATTATACAGTACTGTACTATGTATATACTATAGTACATATAATACATAATTATACACTGTACATTATAATACACTACTGCACTCTGTAGTCTTGCTCAGTGTCCCGCCCACAGCACTATCTGATTGGTTAGAAGTCACGAGTAACAGCCAGCCAACACAGATACACTGTCACAGACAGACAGACACAGAGCTGCTCCAGTGAGCTGAGAGAAACTGTGTGTGTAGAAGTTAAGACAGCAGATATCCCCGAAGTTTCAACAAATATCACAATCTGTTTCTATGACAATAGAATAGTTACACCAGTGAATATGCCCGAAGTCATGGTTGAGATTTAACTCGAGGCGATGTGACGGCTTTTAAATCAGTTGCTCTTCACAGAGATGAACTGTAGTGTGAAACACAGTGTACATCTGTCCCGTCTTTCACTGCAACTCTGCATTGAGGTTTGGAGTGTTGTTACTTATATAAAAATAACAGTGACAGTAAAACTGTGTTTCACACCATGATGGTTACATGTAGTCTGTGGACCATATACGTGCCAAACCGTGAAGGGCTGATCCTTACGGAACACAGGACAAACAAGGGAGTGGTTATACAGCACTTTATTCAGCCAACGTATATCCTTATTTTTATTTTTATAAATCAAAATACGGCCAAACCATGCTGGTGTTGCGGGCTGTCATCTGTCCACTTTGTCAGTATGACTATCAACAGATCAGTGTCCCTGTGTGTTTTTGTTGAGAACTGTGTGCGTCATGCAGAAAGTATAGGCAAGGTGCCAAATCTCTAGATGATTTGTGCCTGCAGTCGTGCGGTCACATCAGTCTGATGATGGCAGCATCCATAATCACTGCTCCTCCTGTTGGATCACTAAAGCACTGCAGCTAGTTTCCACACATGGTGTTTAGGGCTGTTAGGAGGCAGTGCCACGTTCACTACATCACAGAGGGGGGATCTCAGCATGGACTGCCCACAGTCCTGCATGATACCTGTCATGGACCAGTCAGCAGATCCATTTATCTGTATTACACAAATGTCACCAGACATTCAATTATATTCTTAAGGTTCTTGTAACTGTATCAGGAATTGCTTCGACTGTTAGACTGTAGACTGTTATCAGACAGTCTAGTCATTAATGTCTTACAGCCAGCTTGAGATCATTTTCTCCCACATCTAAATTTTTTTAAAGTCATACTTCTGACAATGAGAAAACAAAATCTAAAGATTTCCAATGATCTCAGTTAAGATCTCTTTGTTTGCAGTAGTTAAGATTTATTGACATTCAGATCCTTGGTGTAGCACCTGCAGCAGAACAGTAATGAATCTGTTTTGTGTGACAGCACAGTCCAGAGTACCTGCTGAGACGACACAACATGCTGTGACCAGCGCTGACCAGCCTGTATGCTTCATTCAGGGACGACAGAATCTTTGGCCCACAGTCTAGCCTGAGTGTGTGTCTGTGTTTCAGTATTTTATGACACACTCCTGAACTTACCGCTCTACTAACCTCTAGCCCATCTCCTGTTGCCTCAGCCACTCTGTTCCTCCCAGTCTTTCAGTCTCGGCCCCCTCCTGCTGTCCTAAATTCTATTCAGGCAATAATAGAATGACATTTATCATAATCTGTTTCTCGCTTGCTGTATCGCTCCCTCCCGCTCTCTTGTCTGGCTTGCCACCCATCCATTCTTCGCTCTCTGTTATTCCATCACCACCTCCTCCCCCGCCTCCCCACTCCTCCATCCATCCATCCACCAATCCATCCATCCATCCATCCATCTTGCAGATCCCTGCAGATTCTATCTGAGGAGATTAACTGAAAAGATGATTAACTCAAATCAGCTTGATTAGCCTTGCCTCCCTTTAATGAACTGAAAGGACAAATTCATGCTACAACTCCTGAAAGGAAAGGCCCCCATGGTGTCATACACCAAAACTTTCTGGTTCCCCCAGGAATTTGTGATCCAAGGTGGAAGACTGCACAGAATAGATGTGTGAATACATTTTGTCATTAAGTGAATGACAAATGACATTATGTGAATACATTTTGTCTTATGATCAAGTAAGTTAGAAGATGATAACCTAAACAATAGCCACACTCACTGTGTTATAACTTCCATGGTCTGTACGAATGACCTCCCATGGTTTTGGCCCACATGAGATCTGCAGATTTAAATGAAAACCACCATAGTGTTATACACAGTTTTACTGTTACTGTTATTTTTTAAAGTCATAATTCCTTCAATCTCAATGCAGAGTTGCAGTGAAAAGACAAGTCAGATGCTGCTGTGTTTCTCTCTATAGCGCTTTGTGTGGCGCTGGAGTCTGAAAGGAAGATCGGCTGATTTAAAAGCAGTCACATCGTCTCTATTGAGTTAAAATACCGATCATGATCTTGGGCATTTTCACTGGCAAACTGGGCGTGCTTGTTGTCATAGAAATAGATAATAAGATTGTGATGTTTTTAGTAACGATATCTGCTGTCTCTACTTCTTCACACAGGTCTGCTCAGTTCATCGGAGCAGCTCTGTGTCTGTCTGTGACATTGTGTGTTGCATTGATTGGCTATTACTCATGTCTTCAAACCAATCCGATAATACTGTAGGCAGGACATTGAGCCAGACTACAGAGTGTAGCAGTGTATTATACTATAAAGTGTGTAATTATCTATTATAGGTACTATATTATTATTATTATTATTATTATTGCATTAGTATGTTGTTGACTACAGAGAGATAAAAGCCAAGTTCATTTTTAAATTCTTTTAACCCTAATCGCACCTTTTCTTCTTTTTTGCTGATCCAAAAAATGATCTGATCTGTGATACAATCCAAACTGTGACTTTTGCAATCCATTGCATCCCCATTAACATCTGGTTCACCAGTCAGGCAGCCATCTACTACACTGATTGTGTATTAAGTTCTGAGTGCGACCAAAACCTACACTCTACACTGTGCCTGAATGCATCCTCTGCAGACACACAGAGCACTACGGCTGCTGCTGCTGAAATGCTGCTTTCAAGTTTAGTCCCACTGTTTCCTTTAACTTGCGTCTTGTCTAGGGTGTCTGTTTGTGTCAGGTTTAAGGTTCCCTCTCATGCTGGTCACGTTAGTGAAGACAATCTTAAAGAAATGTGAATCTGAGCTCCAGGCTAGGCTGGGGCTGCAGTTCAACTGTGTTCTCTTTAGGCTTTCCAAGCATGAGGAAATGCTGCCTATTAGATATCAACATTGGGCATCTTGTACTCATAAAGTCTTGTGTTTTACTGCAGGGTCATGTCCTTTTGTTAGATGGTACATTCTCTCATGTAAACACATATTTCTTGCAACAAGACCAAACTCTACATTTTCAGACATTTCTGAATTGAATTGAAAAGGGAAAACTGCACACAGTTACAGCTTAGTAAAGATTTGGGTTTTCAAAATTAAATGTTGAGTGTGGCTGGTAAACTGAAAATGTTTTTCCCAGATAAACTTGACAATAATTAAGAATAGAACTTTCCTCATGCAAATGCAATCTTCTTTAAGAGTAGGTGTTGTGGAGGAAGAGAATCACATCATCGTCAATCACATCCATGTCAGAGTAGCAATGCCGTCTCTATGCTGTACAGGGATGTTTTCTTGAGTTACATTTGAAAAGTTTGAGTCTGAGCTTTACGCAACAAAATGACCTGAATCCGACTTGACACTTGACTGGCTGTGGGCAGAGGCGTAAAGCTATTTGTTTAAGTACCGGAGCACATCTGTGACATATTGTGGCTGGTTTTAAACATAATGTAACCACTGTTCCTACAAGTTTACATTTATCAACTATAAATGGCTGTCAGATGTTATTATTTTTATTATTTTGTTACTACCTTTATGTAGTCAGTCAAGCGTCTAGCTAGTAGTATTAGGTGATATCATGGATGTACTGTGGCATTAAGTGACGATGTTTGTGTTTTGAATTATTTAATTTACTTGTGTTGAGCAAATGGAGCTGAATTGGAAACATCCATTCTGAAGAAAAGTTGCAGTGCATGGAGAGGTCAAGCTATTAATAGTCTAGGCTATGAAAACATAGTTAACCAAGCTTTCATTTCCTGCAGGCATTGTGGGTACAGCAGAAGCTGGCCAGGTTTAACAGGCTGCCTTTGCATCACAAATAAAGAAACCTTCGGAAGAGTGAATGATGAATGAAAGGATATTCTTCTGCCTTTTCCTCTTTACTACCTGCCTAGGGACTACAGATTTAAATGAGCATTTTTGCTAACTCTGATATACTTACATCATACTTACACACTGATATTCATGAATATGCTCTGTCCCTGTTAAATAAATAAATAAAAAATTAGGGCTGTTAAACGATTAAAAAAATTAACTTGATTAATCGCAATACTACTCTGTGATTAATCGCGATTAATCGCAGTTAAAATACTACATATTATATAAAGTAATATTACTTGTATTTTCTTCTATTATTTCTTATATAGTATTGAAGGATGCAATACAGTTAATCCATTACAATTTAAGGATGCAATTTTACAGATTGGTGAAAAATAATAACACATAGTTGTTTATTTTTTCACATCAGCACTACATTTTTGGTGTAGTGTATGTAAATAAATGCCTATGTATCCATCTGCACACCTCAACTTTCATAAACAAGTCACATCCATACAGTCTATGGTCACTTGGTTGTGAATGGAGAACATTGTCCCCCTGAAGCTGCCGTACATCTGACAGGCCACCGTCCTCATAGGAAACACTCGCGACAATACAACTACATAGTCTGATTGTCACTGTCACTGACACTGTCAAACCAAGAGTTTAACAGTGTTTTACACTGTCGTGTGTGATCAAACCACCGATTGCAGCGAGTTTTACCCATCACGGGCAGAGTCGGACGGCTCTTCACCGGGCAGCGGGTGAGATGAAACTGCATTCAAGACGGAAATACGAGACAAACCCCGTCCCGCACTGATTCAAAACGGGACGCGCTATTTAATCCTCAAATACGGATGATTCCTATTTCAGCGGAGGGTGACAACTCCAGTGGCGACACAGACCACAGACGTGTAATACAGTCTACAGGGCTCTACCTAAGTCACGTGATGCGATTAATCGTGCGTTAATTTTTTTTAACGCGTTGTTGTTTCCAGATTAATCTCAGTGCGTTAACGCGTTAACTTTGACAGCCCTAATTTTCACCTTTGCTATTTTTGAAAGATAGTTTAGACTCACAGAAGTCGCACAGTAACACAAACAAATAGATCAAGGCAGCAGTAGACCAGCAGCTTGTGTTCTGTGAGGCAAAATGATTCATTTTGCTTATGGAGTTCAGTTGGTTTGGAGAGAAAGATATTTGGCTTATGTAAGTAGTAAGGTGTTGAAAGTATTCTAAATACAGTGGAAACTGAAATTGATGAAATGATTTTCTAGGTGGACCTTTTTAAGTGGCTAAAATCGGTTTTGCTGCTAACCCTGTCCACAGCAGCACATTGCCCCTCTCTGCAAACCCCTTTCAAATACTCCAAACTGTCCCTCTAAGAATGAAACATTGGCTTGATGTTACTTTGTTTTCTCCCGAGGCTTTAATCCCAGTCTTATTGTTGTTACTCTTGTTTATCAGTTCAGCTGCTGCCTGTCTCTCTTCATCTATCACATGGCCATTTCATTTTTTCTCTTACTTCCTATTACTCTGTAATAATAGAGGCCGACCTCCCTCCATCCTTCCTTCCCCTCATCTAATCCACTCTTCACTCTCCAGTACCTTTCTCTGGTTTTTATTTTTATGGTTTAGTTGGCATGTTTAGTTTCTTTTTCTTCTCAAAAAATATCACTTAGGATTTTTTAGAGGTGCTTAAATAATAATAATATTAATAATAATAATTTAAAATGTTCTGCCTCTGTCATTCCGTCTTCTCCTCTTTCTTTGTTTGATATGTGGCTGTCCATCAGACAGTGTTTATACAGTGCAGCTGCCCTTGATTTCCGATGGCTCCTAATGTCTTAGATGTTATGAAAGATGTCATTTAATGTTAACTTTATCGACTTCAACATCATTTGTCACACGTTCTTTCCCTCTTCACTTTAAACCCTCCCAGGTCTCTGTTTCCACTTGTGCCATCATATAAAGAATTAAAAAACACTGTCACCTTTTCAGTAACATGACACTCTTAGCTTGTAGGATGCCTGCATTGCCTATATTGGTTGCAAATAATTGAAAGAATATTTGTTTTTAAGACAGTTCCAGTTAGTTCACAGCAGATCGTGCATCACACTCTGTACAGAGGGCAGCTGGCTTGGTGTTTGACCTTGTGTTTGTTTTGTTTTTTTTGCTCTGGATTCACGTGACCATAAATCCCCAAGCTGTTTGTGTCAGTGCCCTGATGAAACACACTCCGCACCTGGCACTATGATTATTGCAGATCTGCAATTTAAATGAGATCTTGTTTTGGTTTTTACATTCAGATTTTCAGATGGCATTAGTTAGTTTTATTTTCTGATATTTTTCTGTTTCAGAGACACCGCACATTAGCATTTAGCGTGAGGATTTTTTTGCTACTTCAGTCAAGTTTTAGTGTCCCAAGCTGCTTTCATGTTGATGAATAAAAATCACCCACACTGATGTTGGAAAATTACATTTCAGATTATAATCACTGTGACTTTAATTTAGTCTTAAAGGGATAGTTCACAGGAAAACTCTCCCGAACAATGGAAGTGAATGGTGACCGATTTTTAAATGTAAAAAAGAATCCCATAAAATGCCTCTAAATTGCTTGTCTGGTGTAAGTGTCCTTAAGTCCTGACACGCTGTTTGCACACCGTCACAACATATACACTCCCATTTCAGACAGTGTGCATGTGAATGTGGCTCCAAGCAAAGGATCTACAGTGAAGATTCAGGCTAAAAATATGGTGTAAAAAACATTTTTTAGCCAACCTGACATGTTGAGGCTTTAGGCTTTAGACTTGGATTACACAGACAGGCAGTATGGAGGTATTTCATGTTTTCATTCTGTTCTTTTGTGTTTGGGAGATTCTACAACTCTGTTTTCCTGTGAAACTCCAGCAGTGTTTTGTGCACTAAAAAACTAAACCTGACCTTCAATCCGCATGAGGGTGAGTAGATAATGACTGAATTTTCAGTTTTGGGTGAACTCGCATATTGTGCAATTAAAACTTAAAATAATGTTGACTTTGGTTCCACACAGGACATGAACCCTGGTCTCGTGGGTGAAAACTCCTGCATTAGTCTGCCCATCCATCAACCTTTCCTCCTCCATATGTTTTGACGTAGAACCTGCATGTAGTCTCAAAGTCTGATGTCAAGTTATTTGTACTCAGATTGAGGAGGATTCGCTAATTAGTGAGTTCAGATACACATGTTTGTTTGCAGAAATCCTCTCGGGCTGCAGACGTTCACACAGGAAATGGGTGTGACGCTTTAGAGTAGCACACAAACACACACACACACACACACACACACACACGAGCTGTCTGCCCTTTCTGTCTTGTTTCCTCTCCTCTCTCCTCTTGTGTTTGTTCAGTATGAAGGAAAGGAGATTGAGACCATTACATTTTCATTATCCCAACTAGAGTCCCTCACCTTTGGTTGCTAGGCAGCAGCTGAAATCATATTGAAAATAGAACCGTAATAGCAACGGTGTGCATATTGAATGATTGTGTGTGTGTGTGTGTGTGTGTGTGGAGAGAGAGAGAGAGAGAGAGAGAGAGAGAGAGAGAGAGAGAGAGAGAGAGTGTGAGTGTGTGTGCAGCCCAGTCACTGCTCTGACATATCTCTGTGGGCATGTTGGTTTTTGGAGGGGTTGCGTAACTGCTGTCTCGGCCAGTGCTGGGCTTGTCTGACAGAGCCACTGTTTGACTGCCTGCTCCGGAGCCTTCTGGAGACATTTCTGCTGCCGCTTTAAAAAGATCCGCCAGTACACCACACACACACACACCACACACACACACACACACACACAAGAGGGTTGGGAGGGTTATTTTAAAAGTGTATTACCATACAGTTAATAGTTAGCTGTTAAAAAATGTAGTCAGTGACCTAATTCAGATATCCTAATATCAAAGTAATGTAACTTGCTGTTTATAAAACAGATGTTGAGTCCTTGGATGATGACAGTATTTTCACAGCTGAAGGCAGAACTGTCACTGTAGTCTGATGTTGCTCATCTTTTCTCATTTAAAGACAAAATAATGGAGAAATTTCCACCCAGTGAGTCATATAATAAATTGGCAGCTGCGAGATGAGCTGCAGTTTCACTACAGTGTGGCCAAAGAGCTGTTGTGAGACTTGTGAAATGTTGTAATGTGTGTGCAGGGCGCATGATTGTATATCCTTCTTTATTTCAAAATATATTTTACAATTGTAATCCGGCTAATAATCCCCATTTTTCTAATCTGGGTATTTTTTTTGTAACTGTAATATAATACAGAAAGAAGTAACAATACCACAAACTTAGGGTACAGGTCACATTATGATATTCATGATATTAAAAAGCCAAAAAAATGATGACCTGATGAAATGTCCTTTATCAAAAAATAAATCTATGTGCAGCGTATTTTGTTAGCATAAACTTCATTTGTCTTTTAAATTAAAATGCTTCTGCTTTTCTTCTAGCAGCTCCAAAACAAAAACAGTGCAGCAGCTAGGGATGGGCATTTCAAGGCCAAAAGCTGTTTGATACCCCCCTTACACAGAGGCTACATGAAAAAACAATTACAGCATCTGATCACCTACTCCTCCCATATACAGTTGCTTCAAACAAGGCTTAATGTTCAGTGTTTCTTAACTGTTGCTCAGTATTACACAGTTTAGTTTACCTTTTTTTGGTTTCATCATTATGTTAACACATCTTGATTAACTGTCAATCATTCAACTATTTGATACTATTTTGATAATCGATTAATCAGTTTGAGTCATTTTTTAAGATAAAAAGTCAAAATTCTCTGATTTCAGCTTCTTAAATGTGAATATTTTCTGGTTTCTTTCTCCTCTCTGACAGTAAACTGAATATCTTTGGGTTGTGGACAAAACAAGACATTTGAGGACGTCACCTTGGGCTTTGGGAAACACTGATTGACATTTTTCACCCTCTTATGACATTTTAAAACAAACAACTATTAATTGATTAATGAAGAAAATAATTGACTGATTAATTGACTATGAAAATAATTATATGTTGCAGCCCTACTCACATACTGTAACTGCACATTTCTCCATTCATTATACATGACAGTGTTCAAATTTATTATGTATCTGGAAAAACCACTATCTCCTTTTATTATTCAAAATGAACTTTTCCTCCTCCTCCTCCTCCTCCTCCTCCCTCTTTATTCTTCTACTCTTGCCACCACACACACACACACACACACACTGAAAGATTCATTGAGCCATTTACTAAACATCTCCTTTTCAGAAGCGTACAGGGCTGCTATCCAACTGCCTGCTCTGCCCCCCCCCCACCGCTCCTCATCTTTGTTGTCATGTTTCCTTCCCACAGTGAGAGCAGGAATAGAGCACTCAGATGTCGGTGTGGTATTTTCTTGTCTTTCTTTTCTTATGGAAGCTGATTGGGTTTTTGTTTTGTGAGATACGTGCCTGACCTCCTCTCTGCTCCTGCTTCTACCTCTTTCCTCCCTCGATTCATTTAATTTCTCCCTATAAGGCTCAGCTCTGTGTTGCTCCACCAATTTCCTCCACCAGCTGTCTTTTCCACCCTCTCATCATCTCCTCCCCTCTCCTCTTCTTCCATCTTCTGTCTTTTCCG
This sequence comes from Lutjanus argentimaculatus, assembly GCA_034769285.1. Taxonomy (NCBI): domain Eukaryota; kingdom Metazoa; phylum Chordata; class Actinopteri; order Lutjaniformes; family Lutjanidae; genus Lutjanus; species Lutjanus argentimaculatus. The sequence continues at coordinate 5,276,892 of JAWZSL010000031.1, read as the reverse complement.
TCCCCGCTTGTCTTTTCCCTCCCATCTCTCTGTCTTCTCCTTTCTTAATCTCTGTCACTCTGTCCTCTTTCTCTCTCCCTACTCCTTTCTTTTCCCTTCTGTTGCTTCTCCCACTTTCTCTCTCCTCTTGATCTCAGTTCCAGCTTAATCTCTTTCTCTCCCTGAGTGTGGTGTGTGCAGTTTGTCTGTTTGCGTTGATCTCTCTCTCTCTCTCTCTCTCTGTGTATGTGTATGTGTATGTGTGTGTGTGTGTGTGTGTGTGTGTGTGTATGTGCACATTTGTAGATATGAGCCGAGTCAGAGGCCCACCAGAGAAGCTTTAAGCTGTTACATAACAAATGTCCTCTTGACTTGGAAGTGTGTCATTGCTTTGGATAAGGGCCCCTTGTGGCCACTGCCTAAAGTCCCCTCCAGGCCTCCCTTGATAGCACTAATGCTCGGATGGAGGGATGGTGGAAGAGAAAAGGAGGGTGGTGGATAAAGGGCAAACAACAGAGAGGAATGGGAGAGACAGAAAAGGGCAAGGAAGGAGGAAGAAGATGGTAAAAGTCAGACGAGACGCAGAGGTGAGAAGGTGTAGCATTTAGAGGGTCAGAGGGGACAATTACTGGAGGGGTTCATGAGGAGGGAAGGGAAGTGGAAGGATGGAATGGAGAGATGGAGCAACACAGACGGGCTGAAAGAAAAAGCAGTCAGATGAAGAGCTGGATCTGGGTAATTGTGTAGACGTGAAGGAAAGGTTGCTGTCCTTTGTGTCTGGGTAGATGTGGTTTGTCCTCTGGTGTCTCAATATTTGAATTTATGTGCAGTGTTCTGCAAAAGAAGATCTTCTGTGGTCCACGCAAACCTTTAATCACAACTCTGGTCAACACACGAGACCAATCGTACTAATGACGAGATATAAGATTCTGTGTTAATGTGACAGGTCACCAAATATGCAGTAACTCCTGTTAGACGAGGTCATATAAATGAAGAACACATTATTCAAATCCCATGGCTTTTGCTTAAAATTAATCATCAGTATTTTATGGTAATTTCAAACTTAAAGAAGCGTATAAACATTTCATTTAGGCCCACCAGCCAGTAAGCCAGTAAATAGCTCATGTTGGCATGCTCATGCAATAATTTCCATTTGTTCAGGTACCTCACATCTTTTTTTAACCGGTGACATTGTTTGTTGGTCAAGTGTGGGTGTGTGAGAGCTTGTTTGTTTGTGTGTAGGGAATCAGGTGAGGTGAAGCAGACAGCCATGTTGAAATCCATCAGAGATTCTCTTCATTATATGAGGGCAGGCAGACGGGCAGAGAGCCAGAGAGCGGCCAGAGCCTGTTAACGGTCTGTGTGTGTGTGTGTCTGTGTGTGTGTGCAAGCCTGTGGTGCACTGGGCTTTGATTGAAATGTCCCCATCAACTCTGCTGTCCTTTACAATCATCTCCACAGCTTGAGGCCAAAACTTCACCAACACCCAAGACACACACGAATCCAGGTTACTGGGAGGAAGCAGGTTAATGCAGCAAAGCAGAGAATAATGTGCCCATACATTACAGGAAGTGTCCTAGTTAGTTTAATATGGAACCAAAACATGTTCAATGTTAAATAAATAAAGAAGACATCATGAAATAAATTAACATATGGTTAAATTGTGTAAAATTAACCAACAAGCTATAAAATAATTCATTCAAACTGAACTCATTATTATGTAAGGGTTAATGTACACTGAGCAATTTAGATCAAAGACAAAACAACCTGATGCATCAGCCTGTAAGTTCTCACTGCCATCCCAGCCTTCCAAAGAGACACTGGTGATGATAGGTCTGACGTATTCCAGTCTGCTGTTTAACCCATGTTAAGGCTGGATTACTCCCAAGCAGCAGAGCTTTAATCAGGCCTGAAAAGTTGAGCCCAAAAAGGCCCAAGCCTGACAAAATTCTCTTTGCACCTGAACCTGTTCCCCATTAGTATATTTCAGCCTGAACCCATTTACAGCCTGACATTTTTCTTAACAAGCTTCCTCAAGCTTATGTACCATGGGGGGAATTTGAATTGGTAATGACAAATTTACTACTACTAATGATAATAATAGCACAGCCCAAACCCGGTGTAAGCCCATGAAATATGTGAGCAGGAGCACACAAGGACACCTGTGTTTTACCTGTCACATGTCAGTGGCTTGTTTTTTTTCTGTGGTTTGCACACAGCACTTAAGTCTGCTGCCCTTCTCATGAATTTACTGGGACGTTTCCATATGCTAAATGCAAACTTCCTGGCACACGCATCCAATCCAAGATCAAACATACTGAGGTGAGCAGGAACAGATTTGTCTGTCAGAGCATATTTTATGAATCCCCTGCAGGAGTTTCGTGTTTTCCTCTTAGTGCGTTGTTTAAGAACAAACAGAAAAGAGAAAAGGAAACACTCATGCTTGAGGCCCAGTGACCTTTACCTTCAGTTATGATAATGTGCTCGCCAGTATAATTGCTGAAATCTTTGACTGCTCCTGTTCTGTACATGCACAGTCTAGAATCCATACCCCAAAGACTTTGTGAAAAAGAAACATAAACAGAAAAGAGTTTGGGTTTTGCTGAGATTACACACGTCACTCACGTCACTGTCCATTTAATACTCACAAACCAACAAACAGGAATGAAGTTGTGATTCTTTTTTGTTTGTTTGTTTTCAGTTTTTCAGGAAGAATCATTGAATGAACAGAGTCCTATAAAGACACACACACATAGTACACTGCATATGCAGACACACCAGCTGAAGCATCACAATAACACACCCAGACTTTAGGCCTCATTCACAAACAGTGCTTACACACAATTTTGTGCTTAAACCGTGTGTACGAACATTTTAGCCACAAATCTGGGATTCATCAATATTTTCTTAACTAAATTTGTTCGTGCTCTGTGAACAAATTTAGAACTGCCTCAGACCATGTGTATGCAGAAATGATGACAGCCTGGCTGTCTTAGAAAATGAAACTGAAACACACATTTTAATTAAATGTAAAGCATATCAAAACTGCATTTATTAAAAAAATCTTTAATAGATATTGTTTTCTCCTTGTTTTGACAATTTTATCATAAACGTCATGATTATCTCACCATGATTGTATGATATACATTTTTGTTGCATTTTATTACAATTTATTGTGCTTGATTATTAATTATTATTATCATTGGGTGAAAGTCCTTGCTGGATGTCATCACTTTCACCCTCATTTTTTTTTTTATCCCACTTAAAGATATTTCCAATAATTGCTGATCTTGGGCTGACAGATCAGGTGCTCCTTGTTCTCCACCTGTAGCCTTATTTTTGTTCTGGTCTGTTTTTCTTTTTAACGCATCAACTTTAATGTCAAACCATTTCTTTTTCATCTGAGACACAGTCTGTGTCTCCTGGGGCACAGCACAACAGATTTCAGATTGCAGGCAGGGGTTACGAACCTGTCAGTTTAGAATGATTCTGATTTACAATCATAGACACGGTGGTAAGAAACTCGGCCAGTGTGCATGTTTCACGAATGAAGACTTTGCGTGGAAACTCATTTTGTGCGCACAGTAAGACCATTTCTACGCACATGTGAATGAGGCCCATTGTCACAAACACATTACTGACCACTTTAGGTTCAGGTCACTGCAGAGATGTGAAGCTGTGTCAAAGGTTGCAGCTTATTGGGCATGTTGTGATTCTTCTCTGTCTGAACTAATTGCAGAGCATTTATATTGATTTGATTTCAGTTGAGCTGACTGTATCAATTGCAGCGGTTCATTGACCAGTACAGAAACCATACTGTGCAGGAAGTGACAAACGATAGCACACAGAGCTACTGAATCAGAGCTATTACACCTTTTATTGGATGACTCAACCAAATACATCAGCACTGAAATATCTGCACACACTCACTTCCACCCACAGACTCATACACAGACACATCCAGGCACGGATATCAGTTCATCATTCTGGTCTTGCATGACTCCCTCAAAGTGTTGATCAGATTTTTAATCCTCCACGTCTCTTTCTGCTCCTTCACACTGACTCCATTTCTTTCTCAGCACACTGTGTCCATCACATCTTTCAACCGTCATCAGTGCACAGTGGCTGTGTGCACTTTGGCATGAATGAAAGTAAATCAGGCTGAAAGACACGCACACACGCACGCACTCAGGCCAAAAGAGCCACAGCATCATTCAACTCTTTTAAATAATATGGAACATTTCCACATTAAAATGTATAAAAATGACTAGAATATTTTAGATATGTTGGTGAGTTGTGTACTTGCATCATCCCAATAATGTTCAAACCAAGAGAAATCAGTGCGTTTCATTTGGTCACCTGCTGATCTAACTTTGGGGAGAAACACAGGATGCTTCAGACAGTGAGGAAGGAAGTCAGTCAGTCAAATGTAATGCAAATAAATCTGGAGAAGAATCAGAGCACTTTGAGGTCAGGGGTTCCTCAACATGAGACCCAAAAAAGAAATCTGGTGTCTCCACGGGACCTGCAGGATGTTGGAATCACAGTGAGCAGTTAACACAACCCTACACACAGTAGCTGAACAGCTTGCAGGACACTCTCCTTCTATTTTAATTAGGAAAATTAATTCATGGATCATAGCATTGTTATGCATTTTCCTTATTAAATCCCGTTTTGGGTCGGGACCATGAAGCCCTTTCCACACATACAGCGACACAAATAAATGGCATGAAATTGCAAATGATTCTGAGGTGAATTCCAAGATGTCTATCCACATGAGCTGTGATGCCATTTTCTGAACACATTATTAAGCTTTAAAAAAAAATGCATCACAGGAAAAAAGATGGAATTAACAGCAAATGATGATGATCAGCTAATGTTACATTAGCATTGTTGGAAGTTTAAATGAAGACATTTAATGTTGACTGTTGAAGCTTGATTTACACACTGTTGTCATACTGAGGCTCATTTGCTGTTCCTCTCCACACGTCTTTGAAATAGTTGTTTGTAGTTTTTTCCCCTCTTTTATCGCACAAAACAGAGTTCTGTTAAAAAAAAAAAAAAAAAATCAAGCAACCTGCCATGCTGAAAGTTTTGGATGTGGCATTGTCAACAACATGCAGTTTGATTGGTCAGATGTGCGCATGTCAGAAGGGAAATGTTTGGAAAATTGGCCTCAGTCTGAATAAATAAAGATGCTTTATTTATTTGTTTATTATTATTTGTATAGGGACAAGTATATAGCATAAATCAATGCCACACATCATAGCATTTATAGCACAGACAGAACAATGTAAGACACAAACTACAATACAAAATATAGCACCGCAGAATAACAAGCACCAAATTATTTGTGACTACATGACGGACTCATCTTAAAAACTGTTTCAGTTTGAGTTTAAAGTGTTGAGTGAGTTCTGTAGGTAAAGAACACATGTTAATTCCAGAGACAGAAAAATGAGGATTTATGTAGGGGAACTTTACAGCTCCCATTGGATGTTCCACGTGTTACTGAGCTTGAAGCTCTGGGTGGAACCACGAGGTCACTGAGCACCCGAGGAACCTGATTATGTGGGCATTTATGGATGAGTTTAAGATTGGCAAAATTAACTTAACATATTTCATTTATTATTGCTCAGTGAATTTCTGTCAAAGCTTGCATTGACTGGATACAGGTTTGAAAAATATTATTAATGTGCAAATGAATCGCCTTTAGTGTGCAAAGGCCTTAAGTTTGAGAAATGCTGCTGTAGGTTAATTATCCGACAGCATGACATAATGCTAACAACTGTCTCATCAGCAGCACCGCCTTCTTCAGTCAACACATTGACAGCTTTTTTGTATTCTGTTTTTTATATACTTAAAAATCTGTTTCTTTGTATTGTGTAAATAAACTTACTTGCTGGTTTGTGCTGCTCGCAAATTGCTGCACAAATTAGATCATTATAACCTATAACTTATAATAAACCACATATAACTGAATACATTAATAAATAATATTCTTAGTTAATCAGAATAAGTTCATAATTAAAGTAAAGTTTAAATGTGTGCCACTCTGCCATTCAGTCCATTAATTCTGCCGGACTGCCTGTGTGTGTGTATGTGTATGTGTGTGTTCTGCACAGTCCTGGGCCGTTGTGCTGACTGCAATACACAGCGGCCCGTCCTTTGCTGTGGATTAGTGGCTGTAAGACTGTGGATGTGGGCGGCAGCACAGTAATCTATTGTGGTAATCTTCTGCCAATGTGCTGAGGGATCATTAGCCAGATCATGGGATCAGATTGGGACTGGATTTATGCAACTGCCAGGTGTTGGTCTGGTGTGTTCAGCAGTCTCTCTGTGTGTGAGCATTATGCACAAGGTTAACAAATTGTAAAAACAAGTTTGTCAATGGTTGGAAACATTGAGGCAGGGTGCAGACGCAGCATGGGGATTGATGAACGGCTGAGCACAGTGGTGTGTTTAAGTGTGACTTTGGCCACAGTTGTAAATGTATTTTCACATTAATGGACTGTTGCCTCTGTGACTTCATTTTAAGTGTATCCAGTGTGTGTTGAAGGTCACTGTGCAGGACCAGGATGACCTGCTGTAGCCCCCACCCTGAAGAGTACAGACTAATGCTCAGGGTTTTGAAATCAGATGTTCAACAATCACAGATGGATGTAATGTTCAGATGTCCACATACAGTCATAGTCTTACGTAACAGACTGCATTGTGGAATTCTGTTACAGCCAACAAATGTGGCAGTAACACGTCACTAAACAGCAGTGGAACTATTATATATGCAGGTAATATATGCATTAGAGCCCGCAACCAATCAGGGCTCATTTTGTTTTGAATAGCTAGGCCCTGACTCTTTATTTTTCTGGTCCTTACTGTATGAAAAGAACACAGTTTCTACATTTAAAGCGATATTCCACTTTCCCAGAATAAGCCACTCAGTATGTACTCACCCAAGCCTGTCCTCCAACAGAAAACGACCAAAGAGGTCGTTTTTGAAAGCAGCTTTATACGACCTATACGTACGTTTACCCTAACCCTAACCCCGAAAAATAGAAGTGCCATCAGGCTCAGCCTTGCCAGGGTTTGTACTCGGGTCTCCTGTTCCAGGGGCAGGCGCCCTCCCTGATGTACCACACCACTGTTCTATTGACTTTTGCTTTTCTTAATGCAGTCTGTTCTCCAACAGAAAACGACCAGAAACATGACCAGAAACACTCTACTGGGTCGTATGTCCACGTACGACCTATCTGGGCGTATGAGAAACGCTCTACTGGGTCATATGTCCACGTACGACCTATCTGGGCGTATGAGAAACGCTCTACTGGGTCATATGTCCACGTACGACCTATCTGGGCGTATGATTTGGAGGATATGTTGACTCACCCTTATGCCGATGTGATGATGGATGAAGATCTTCAGTTCACAAAACAATCCTGGAGTTTTAGGAGAAACAGGGTTGCAGCCTCATCCAGTACAATGGCAGTGAATGGTGACCACGGATAAAATGTAAAAAAAAGAAACACAAAACAAACACAAAATGTCTCCTTCCTGCTTGTGTGGTGTAATCCAAGTGTCCGCGGCTACATGCTACAGTTGACATTTCGGCTAAAAACATGGTGTAAATGTCGTCTTTTGTGGTTAAATTTTAATGTCGCGGCTCACGGACACTTGGATTACACCACACGAGCAGGATGTAGACATTTTGTGTTTGTTTTGTGTTCTTTTTTTAACATTTTATCCATGGTCACCATTCACTGCCATTGTACTGGATGAGGCTGCTACCCTGTTTCTCCTAAAACTCCAGGATTGTTTTGTGAACTGAAGACCTTCACCCATCATCACATTGGCATAGGGGTGAGTACATACTGAGTGGCCCAGGCTATTCTGGGAAAGTGGAATATGTCCACAATAGCAATTGTCCCTTGCAATTTATTCATGGGGTCACATACTTGGTGTCATTCACCAAATAAATAACATTGCAGTAACACAAAATAAGGTTTACATATACAAGCATAGAGTGTATTTACTTGTGCCTCTGTGTCACATTTCTAAATTAAATTTAAAGAGGGATTGATGTTCACAAATATTTAATGTGTACCTGTATGGAATTCTGGATTATCACATTTAAGGACGTGTGCAATATTCCTGCAAGGCTAGCTAGCTCGCAAAGTGTCAAGACAGCAAAGTGAGAAATGAGCAGTGAAGTACAAACACAAAAGCTTGTTTCTGAAGCTAAAATTGAAAGAAGCAGCCGAGGAGAAAAAAGCAAAGCTTTGAAAATAGTTGAGTTGTTTCTATTAATGTGTTGAGATTTTCAAGGTCATTTATTATCATGTCATTATTTCATGTGATAACATGTGCTGTCACTGATAATATTTTCATGTGTAAAGGTGCTCTGTCACTGATTATGTTTTCATCATGTATGTGTTATGGTGCTTCAACAGCAGACTTGCACTTTCTGCATGCACTCACTTCTTTCATTTACAACTGGCATATATTACGTCTGACTGTGATGGGCAGGGCTGGCTTTGATAATCTTGCAGTGGGGCCTGGCGCTGACTTGTTACAGCACTGTTACTAAACTAGATTTTGACGTGTGCTGGTATGGTTGATATGTGCATGTTTGTGCAAACGTTTTACGATAAAAGCATTGTTAAGAAATGAAGGGGTTCTGTCCACTGAAAGATTAGATGGATTTTAATTTGAAACTGATACAGGAGGTGTTGAGTTTGTGTCACCAGCATAATGCAGTAACTTTAAGAGGGCAAATAGGAGCAGATCCTAACAATGGTACACTGAGAAACTACAGCTGACTAGCTAGCCCACTAACATAACGAACACATGTGATGTGATAAGCCTGAGTGACATGGTGGTTGCTTGTAGTCATGGTGTCAGGGACAGAGTTATATAGTATTAGATTTATATTGAAAAGAGAAAATGATGGGATCATTGTTCATTAACTTACCAACATTTCTATGTTTGTATCATATTTGTATTTGTTTATGTTTCCAAACTAGTTTGGAACTTATCATGAAGATCCTCTGCACCACTTTCTGCTCAGCTGTGATGCGTACGCTGCTACACATGCTGCAGACAGTGCTGAGAGTATGTCAGTCACGCCCACATTTCCCATCATGCCTACTTTTGATGGACTGAGTAGTTTATCAAATTTGCTGTTTTATGTCAGTTTACATTATTGGGCTGTTTCTTGTCTTCTTAATTTGCTAGAACTTTTCATAATGGCAAATGCTGGTTCAGTCAGCTCATGTAAAATCAAACCAGTTTAAGCGTGTACAACAAATGATCAAAACTGGAAATTGACCCAACTGATGCGCTGACTAATGATGCTTTTATAGCATCTTTCAAACAAATTAAATGCAATTCAAAATGCTTTACAAGCAACTGACAAACTGTAGGGTGTTTAAAGTGGATTTATAGACTAATGCAGAGCACAACTCAACAAAATAAATAATGATAAAAAAAATAGAATAAAATAAATGATGATAATAAATAAAATGACTAACCATAAGAATACCATAAAATGAGTAAGAGTAAAACACTACAGTACATAAAAGCCAGACTAAATAGATGGCTTTTTAGTTGAGTTAAAAATATCAATGTTTTTCAGCTCCTCTCATTTGCTGTGGAAGGCAGGTCCATTGGCTGCTCTTAGCGTCTGGAAGCAGCATCACCAAATGTTAAATGAATAGTTAATGAATGTAAATTTGAGCCACTTTCATGTCAAGGCTGAAATGCTTAATCGGTCCTCATTCAAAGCCTGATTCATCCTCAAGTGCCGGGCCACCAAGAAATGGATTTCTGGCCAGAGGCAATGGATGAAAATAACGGAGATAAAATCTCCCAGGCTTTAGGCCTGCAGTCAGATTATATACAATCAGGTCGTTACTCATCCATGTTTACCATGAGTCTGTTTCCAGTCTGGACAGTTTCTGTCGTCCTACTTTTCCTTCTCAGTTGTTGAATAGTTGTCCCAGAACGTCTTCTCTTTAGCCTTAAGTCAACCTCCACAGTACAGTTAGTAAGTTAAATACTTCCAGCCAGCCACCATCAGCCCAACAACCAGCGTTTGCAGATATACTCGAAGGTGTGTGTGTGTTGTTTGTGTGTGAGCCCACTATGCAACATAAGCTACATACTGTACGTCCCATAAGTTAACTCACAAAATGTCAAGAAAGTATTCTCCTTTTTAAATAGAAAAATACAACTGTACATTTTCTGAATTCAACTTTCTCTCTTTACTGATCTAAGACCAGCTTAACTCTCTTGTTAACTCATCATAAAACACATTTCATTCAGATTCAAGAAACAAAATCAACTTGCCAAAACCATTTTTGTTAGACTTTCCACTATTCCAACAATCATTAACTCTGGTCTGGTCAAAATAAATTATGGTTAGCTACTTTAGTAACAAGTGAGTTAAAGACATCTGTCCATCAGGAAATAATTAAATAACCGAGAGCTGAAGCTGAGCAGCCGGAGAACATCAGAGGGGAATCCAGAAAATATTTTCTCCATAAAAATATGATCCAGTTTTACACAAATCAGTGAAAAAAGTTGTGCTTTTGTACAGTGAGGTCCTCAGAAACACTGCAGTCTGCTCTGAAAAAACTCAGACTATGAAATACTGTATTATTGGGCCAGTCACTGATGGCATATAGTGCAATACATGTATGATGAAAAAAACACTTAAACATAAATTTTGAATTCACAGGAACTTTAATTCACCTAATTAGATGTGAACAGGCTGTTTTCAGGCTCGTTCTTGTGTCAGTGGGTGTGTACTGCGCTGAGTCTGTGACTGTGCAGCCGCTCTCACTCATTCTTTGGAGGCAGATGATTGAGTAAGGAAAATAAAATGACAGGAATTGCACAAACTCTATGTATAATATCTGATACCAGTGTCCAAATGATACCTTTAAAGTGGTACCGGTGCCTAAAAGGTGCGTGAATTGATTTTAAAAGAAGAAACACAAAATGATGGTCAACAACATTAAAGAACGTCTTTTTTCATTGATAAGGAAAATGTGAACTTGAAATTAAACAAAATATTAACTGTTAACAGTGAACAAGTTTACTTAAATATATTAATAGACACAAAACACTTTCCATTTATGTTTATAAAACAAATTCACATAATAAATAAAACTGTAACTGAAATACACTAATTTAAGACTTAACTGAGTTGGTATTCATATTCTACAAACTTTAGCTTCAAACTTCAGCTTTAATTCTTTTGCGGTAATATTATCATATTTGCTAAACCTGAAGAAAGGCTGCTGTCATCAGATACGTCTTATGTAGTGGTCTATATCTCTGCTCCCCATCCCTGGGGTCAGGGACGTCCACACTGTCGGCTGATGTGTTTGGCATGGGGGCTCACACAAGCAGTGGAGCATGCTGCATGCCTGCACAGCCACACCTTAGACCATTTAGATCCACATTTTAACAGTGTTTGCAGTAGCTACGAGCTAACGGTAGACTTCACATCACTTGCTACTCGAGCCATGTAGAATTAGCGTTGCTGCAGAGTTAACGAGGCACATTTGGCCTGTCTCAGTCTGTATCAGAGGGCAACTGGTTCAATGGACAGCTCGCGCATGTTTACCTTGCAAGGCTGCTGGATTTGTGAGATCACAAGATCATGCGAGGATCCATCTTGCCAGGCATCAAGTTATCCATTTGTGTTCACCACAGGAAGTGGTGCAGCCAAGCAGCATCCTAGGAGGGACTACTAGCATATATGGGCATGGTTTGATATCAGAACTGACGAGTATTTCTTCATTAAAAGAAGAGCAAAGAACGACACTGAAGGCTTTTCTCCATGGAAAAGATGTTTTCACTCTTCTGTCAGCTGGCTTCAGTAAGAGCTTGTTCTAATTAGCTGAAGTTAGCCCGTGTTAGATGTGATAGACAGATAGTTCATCCAATCACCTGCTAAGTGTTTTTTGAAAGTGCTTGCCCTTTTCCAAACAGTTTCTAAGAACGACTTCCAAGATGGTTCTGAGTAATAAATGTGTCAGGTTACAGGCCTGTGGCACTTAAATGAGGAACCATAATCTGTGATGTGATTCGGTCTGGTAGGTACTGGTTGTATAGGAACTGGTTCCATATTAGCACTGAGTTTTGGTCGCCAAGCCTCCCTGCTATTGCTGCTGCTGTTTGTAGGCTGCTGTTTATGACCAATGTCTGGTCACAAATACAGGTTTTAAACAGTTGCTGCTTTTTGTGTTTTCTTGATTCTGCTGTGACGCTCATATGACTCTACTTCAACCATATTTACATAATGACATATTGTCATACATGTAAGAGTAAATTGCTGCTGTATTGTTGTGCCTTGCTGAATAGTTGATGTGTGAGTGAAGAGCCAGCTGCTGTGAACACTTCATCTGCTGTCCAGGCCTCCTCGGTACAATCACCTGTTGTTCTGTATCCATTTATTCTGCTTTTGCTCCTCTCTGCTCTCTGTGTCCCCACTTGTTGCATCTCAATCCTCTTTTCATCTTCCATATCTCATCTACTCTTTCATGAAATTTGCTCCTGCGTGCTGTGACAGTTTGTAGGCCATTTGCTCTGGTTTGTTTTTTTCATCTCCACTTAAGGATATCCTGTCATTTTTAACCCATTCTCTTGATTTGTCTTACCTGTGTCTTGTCTTTTCCCTCCAGCTTTCGGTCCCATTTCTGTTCACAATCTCTCGTTCAGTGATGGAGAGAATGAGCACATCTGAGCAAAAGAGAGCATGGCAGTAAAACAAGCTGGAGGAGAGAGATGGAGCTGAAAGCAGGCGGTGGATTATATCTGATAGATGCCCCTTTAGGCCAAACAGAGTGCTGCATTAAAGGCTTTATAAGGATGTGGCCATAATTTCCTGGACGGCATCGTGTCATGTCAAAGCGACAGTGGAAACATGCACATATGCAACGCACGCACGTACGCACACACTGGATTAGTAAAGACAGCCGCGACAACGTCAATGTTCCCAAATGTCCGTGCTGCCTCAGAGCATCACTAACATCCCTGGCTGCCCCCGCCCGGCTCTGTCCACCTAAATACCCGCTGACCTGCTTTCTCTAAGCTCGTCTGTCCAGCCTCCTCGCTGATCAACTTAATAAAAAAGACATTTTGTGGGACAGTTACGTGAACAAAGACAAACAGGCAAACAGCAGTTATTGGAAAGTCTGACCTCACTGCCTCTGTGTGCTGGGAGTTGTGGGAATATTGGAATTAGAAATCAATACATTTGTGTTGTGAATGAGACGAGGCAATGATTTTCAGCTCCCTCTCTCTCTGAGGTAATCACTGCTGTGTCTGCCTGTCCTCAGCTCTGTGCTGTCAGCTTACTGGGCTCATCACTTTTGATTTTTCCAACTTTTTGTGATAAAATGCACAAAACTTTTTGAATCAGAATGTCTGGACTAAAACTTATACTGTCTGACCAAAATTTTCTCAATACAAGTTTCAACTTGTGGTCTTCCTCAGCTCATAATTTTGAAGTTTAAAGAGGAACTTAAAGGGATAATTCAGATTATTTTAAGTGCAGTTGTATGACACACTTCTCCATAGTCATTGTATTAGCTGCAGTAGATGGTGGTCAACATGCCCCAAGTTTGGAGAAGCAGCAGGAGTACCAGTAAGCTGCTGTGGACAGGGTCAGCAACAAAACATATTTTAGACACCTAAAATATCAGTATCAGTTTGGGTGTACGTTGTATTTAAAATATTTTCACTGCTTTACCTTACTTTCAGACTGACTTTTCTGATGCAAAACTGCTGTCACATATTGTAAGTCAAATTTTACCGTCTCCAAAGACTCCTTTGGCAAAAACATCAGTTTTTCCTTGCAGAACAGGAGTTGCTGGTCTACCACTGCCACAACTGGTTAGTTTGTGTTATTGTGTAACTTTGGTGAATCAGAACTAACCCTTTAAAGCACAGATGTTTGCAGTAACACAAACGCGCTAGTGTTCACTAGCATAGGACTGTATGAATGGCAATATCTATCTATGTTTTTAGGCCATGCTGCTGTATCTGGCATCTAAATAATATACACATTTATTCTTAAATAACCAGTGGTGGAAAGAGTACTGAAAATCTATACTCAAGTACAGGTACTGTTACATTGCTAAAATATTACTTAATTACAAGTAAAAGTAGTTGTGTTAGAAATATATTTGAGTAAAATTACTCATCATCTAAAAAACTACTCGGAATATTAGTTACTTTTTAACCATTGATGCTTAATGCATCTCCCTCTCTGTTCTGCTCAGTGGTCAGTCACCTCTACAAACTAGGGCTGCAAATTTTGTGGAATTTTTGATTAAGCATTATTCATTTATAAGGTACAAAACACTTTTCTTTTTTTTTTTTTGTCATTTTTTTTGGTCATTTTTTTCTCATTTTAAGTGTAAGTTTAATCTTCCTTATTCAACAAACGGCTCCACCAGACAAAACAATGTCAAATGAGCAGCAATTACTGATATGACTATTGATTAAATATCCATAAATACATTTTTGATTGTCTAAATTCTTAATGGTGATGAATTGATTAATGATTAATAAGTAACATTTTTACTAATGTCCTGCTGCATCTTGCAGTTTGTATGGCATTGTTTTCATTTGTTCATTTGTGACAGATAGCCTTATTGGCTACAAAAATGCAGATGAAAAGTCTGGATATTAATTTCAAATTGTATTCAGTGCTCAATTATAATTTTAAAAGTAACTAAGTAGTTTACATTGTGTAATGCAAACTTAAGTACGAGTAAAAGTACAGACTTTAAAATCCACTCCTAAAAGTACAAGTACCTAAAAAAAACTACTTAATTGTGGTAACTCTAGTATTTGTAATTAGTTACTTGCACTCTAAAAACAACATGTCATAAATTCTCCAGTAGTGGGGATTTTATAGAATCTGATACATTGCTGTAGATTAAACAACCCAACAGTATATAAAGTAGGGTGATATGGACAAAATCAAATTCTATTTTTGAACAAATACCTTAATATCATATCAATATTGTGATAATATCGTAGTGATGACTGTCGGTGCTTTCACAAGTTATCAGCACAGTGGGGTGGGTTTGATGAATAATCATCGTACTGTGGATCTAATGACAATGTGGGTAAAGGCAAATAATAGAACAGCCAGAACAGTCTGTTAAGTTCACATATATTATGCCAACAACATTTCTGCCACATCTCGATCATGATATTCAAACTCTAAGACAATATCTAGTCTCATATTATGGTATTGATATAATATCAATATATTGCGCAGTGGTAGACCAGCAACTCCTGTATTCTTTGGGACTAGAGCAGTGAAAATATTTTCAATATAGCGTGCACTTAAACTGACATTTTTTTTAGGTGACTAAAATATGTTTTGCTGCTGACCCTGTCCACAGCAGGACATTGTTAGCTTCCTACACCAGTACTCCTGCTGCAAACTGGGGGTGTGTTGAACGCCATCTACTGTAGGTAATACACTGATGATGGTTAAGTACCTTGTACAAATCCACCTCAAAAAACCCAAACTATCCCTTTAAGTGGACAGAGTGGACCGTATTTATTCATATTGTGTTGACAATAGATAAGCTGTGAACGACAGGAGGTTCACAGATCTCCAAGGAGGCAGCAGGCTGCCACAGCTTTTTAAACTATGAATCACTGTTTGCATTTGCTGATCACATAAAAATGATATCAACAAATGATTAGATGTTCAGTGTATAACCTCAGATTGTGAGTGAGGCAGTAAAGACAGATCCACTGGGAGTCTGTGAACCTGGTTTTCCAGCCTAAGCTCAGGTTGCTGTCATGCTCATTATTGATGATAATGATGATGTAAGGTTACTGCTGTGTTTGTGTGGTTTTCACACAGCTCTTTGCACAAGATCCAATAACACAAACACAGACACACAATGTTCAGCATTCATAGCAAACATATGTCAGTTTGCATACATGTGAACAATATGAGATTACAGTTGGCAGCATGACGGGAGAAAAAGTGTTTTTCCTTCATTCAGAAATGACGTCATGACGACATGTTTTTACTATACTGCACAATAAAGAGTTCTGGGTATTAGGACACAAAGCTGAAAAAAAAAACAGATGTTCAAAAATCTGGACACATTTTCATCACATATCAGCTCAATCTGTCTGCCGGTAGTGGAGATTTAGAACAGTAGATCCTCTTTGTGCTCAGAGGATATGGATGAAACCTGTTATCACAGCGTAGTGGGAGAAGAGTAGAACACAACACACCAGAATTAAAGCAAGTGATTAATGCTAATTTTGTGTCTGCAGTCCTGGAGACAAAAAAACATATATGTTTTATCACTTTGATACTCATACAGTCCACTGCAGAAGATGAGGTGGGATTTTTACTTCTGTTGAGACCCCAGCTGTGAAACATGAAATATAATACATCTTCATATGCTCTACTTCTATGATTAATGTTGATAGTATTATAGTATATAAATATAACAGATCACAGAATGGTTCAACCGGCGACAAAGAAATGCAGCAAATCCTTTTATCTGTGAGGCTTGAACCACATGATTTGTCTTTTTATTCATCCAGAGGTAAGCATGGGAGAGATCATTCAGTGGGACGTATGTATCAGAATCAGAATCAGAATCAGAAAGATCTTTATTGTTATTATACTCAGGTACAATGAAATTCCAAATGGCTTCATATGCATGTACACGTGTGAGTTTCAAACCAATTAACCCATTCTCAAACCAAATTGTGATCCATTCATCCACCTTCCTCCTCCAGATGCTGACTTCTCCCTCTTTATTCTGTGTCAAAAGCCTGGTGCATCTTTTCAGCTGCTGATGGGTCCAGCACACATCTGTATGGCAACAAAATGATGGTATTTGAGGAGTTGGGAATGAGAACAGACTGGTCCAGCGGGGCCAGAGTAGGTCTGGACAGATATATTTTTTGGGGCTAATGCCAATTCTGATATTAGGGATTTAAAAAATTTGATTTGATATGCCAGCTGATATTTTTTAGAGAGAATATATATATATTTACATTTAACCCATCATATACAGTAAATAAATATGAAATATACATAGTCTATGAAGCTAAAAAATTAAACACAATCTGCATTAGGTTCTGTTAAGAGAGGAAAAAGTTTTTATTTAGTTGCTTATCAGATAGCATATATGCCAATACTGATATACAGCTATTGACCAATATGATTACTAATATTGGCCCAATAACGTTGTTCAGCTAGTAGTATTGTTCAGGCTCTGTGCTGGAGCTTGTCTGTAGCTAATCTCAAATACCCCTAGACCAATCAGCCTAATGGTTTGTGTGCACATTTATGACTATATGCTTAAGGACCTCTTCCTCTCTGATTGCGGTAATTTACAATCGTTGAAAAACCTTGAAAAATGTATTTATAAAACCTATATATATCCTATACCGACTGCTGACTCATCACTCCTCTTAGCTGGCCGGTAGGGGCCGCAAGTCATCAACAACTGCAAGGCCTATACAAGGCTAACCTCTTAGTGTTGAGGAGGAACGACTTCCATGTAATTAAATCACAAACTAAATGTCACTGAGAAAAATATGTAATTAAATTACAGCTACTAATCAAAATGTGAGTGATTACAGAGGGCTTAAATATGAATATTTAGGCTGCCTGGTGGAAATGAGTACTCTACGGACTCTACTCGACCTCTTGTACTCTTTACAGCTTTTGCTTGAAAAATATCTAATAAAACCAAGAGTGCCCCCATCATGTGTGAGGCCACATTACCAGATGAGCTTAACACATTTAATGCTTGATCCCAGCCCATAGATATGTTAAAATGAACTAGAAATAGAACGCAAAGATGGCGCCCACTCGGTCCGATGAGAGTTGCTCACGTATCACGCCAAAAAAGTTTTGTAGCGTCTGTGTATAGTTGCTGGTTATACAGCTGACTGAATATTTGCAGTAGTTTCCCCCTTCCTCCTGCCCACGAGTTCCTGCTCAGCCCATAGACTTTACATTGTGGTGATGTCACAGATTTTTAAAATAGCTTTTTTGGCTCGAGGAAGGTTTTACAGATATAAAACCTCCATGGATCATAACTGACCTTGTTCGGGATGTCCTGCCAACAGTTTTCTAGATGTTTCTTTTATACTGGTGGACTATGGGGGAAAACAGATTTTCGCTGCAATACCGTGAACGGTCACGGTAAAAATTGCCGCCAAAAAATTGGCGGCAAGGCTTAGCAGCAATGCACTATTCAGTTCTATAATAAGTCTGTGTCCCTCCCACAGCCTGTTCACCTGCTGCCATCAGGCAGGAGATACAGAAGTATCTGCTGCTGTACCACCAGACTGAATCAATCAAACAATCAAAACAATCAAATCAATCAATCAGAGGAAACTGCAACAAAACTTCGTTTTACAACCTTGTTGTGAATCACCTTGTATCTTTTTATCCTCGAAAGTGAAAAAGCTGTGAGTGGATTCCTGTGGTTGGTTGGTTGGTCAGTCTCTGTGTAGGTGTTTTTATCACCTCCTCTTTATCTTGAGTGTTTTTCCTTCCATGTTCAAGGTCATTTAACTCCAAAGCCATTGCAGATATTAAAGGGAAACAGCCTTTACTGGAATACACCTGTCTATCAGTTCAGTATATCTGTACAAACCAAACAC
Organism: Lutjanus argentimaculatus; assembly: GCA_034769285.1. Lineage (NCBI taxonomy): Eukaryota > Metazoa > Chordata > Actinopteri > Lutjaniformes > Lutjanidae > Lutjanus > Lutjanus argentimaculatus. Next base: position 5,258,229 of record JAWZSL010000031.1, on the reverse strand, counting down.
TGCTGGCTGCTGGAGGTGGCAGGGGAACAGACTCTACACAGAAGGTTGGATCAACCCTCTCAACTCAGGGCCACATGTAATCACTGCTATCATTTCATCAGGACCACTGCAGCTCATTACAAACGTGTGAAAAGCTATTATCTGGGCCTTCAGTAAAATTCACATGCTGTAGCGCTAATGAAAGTTAACTTAACGTTGACATTTTCTCACCACGCAGAGATGAAGCTGCCAATCAATCTGTCACCAGCTGAGATAGCCTGAGGTACGATATCTGAGCAGGTTTACAGAGAAGTGTGTGTGCACTGCAAGAAAGGTCCAGTCTCTGCAGAAAACAAATTTACTGTGGTTTGTTTTCATCCAACTAGAACTGAACTTGATCGACAATCAACTGTAAGATCACTGCAGGCTGCAACGCAGTTTTCTTTGTTTTGTTAAGACATTTTAGTTGTATGTTGGGGTACGTTTATCACATTGATTGATTGATCAATTGATAATTCAGATTGAGGAGCTTTTAGGACTGGATGATTAATGAATTTTGATTTGATTTTGATTTTGGCTTCTCACGATCATAAAAACATTATAATCGAAGAAAAACGATTAATGTGCCGCACAGCGTGCATGCAAATTCCTGAGCTGTAAAAGCACAGTGAATGCACCAGTCTTACGTGCAGGTGCCGCAAACTAGGAGCGATTGAGAAAAATGGCAGAACGGCAGCCTTTAGTTGATAAGAAAGGCAGGATATTGTCAGTCATATGGAAATATTTTGGTTTCAAGTTGTCGGACGTCAAGCAGAAGGAAGAGGTGTGCAAGATTTGTCACACTGTCGTGTCTGCTCCCCAAGGCAACACGACCAATTTATTTAACCATTTAAAGTATAGCCATAAAGTGGTCTATGACCAAGTGATAAAGGAGCAGAAGACAAAAAAGTAAAAAAGTAATGAATAATCATATTTATTAATTGTGATTTCACTATCAATCAAAATAATCGTGATTATTATTTTTGCCATAATCGTCTAGGAGCTTTCATAATTTAGGTGCTGAACACAGATTGTGCCCACAAACTCAATTTCTTGGTCAGTCTGATTCTAAGACTAATAAATCCAGCAAATGTTCATGTCTGAGAAGCTGGACCCAATACATTTTTGGTATTTTTGCTTAAAAATGACTTAGATAATTATCAACATTTTTGGTGGCAGATCAATGATTGAATAATTGATAAAGTGACACATTATTGCAGCGCTTAAGATGAGCAGTTAAAGGCTGATTTATATGATGTCAAGGAAGAACACCTGAAACTATTAAATGCTACATTTAAATTTTTTTTAGTTTCACATGGTCCAGTTTTAGGGGAAATGTTCTTGAGGTATGTATAAAAACGTCTCGGCCTCTGTTCTTCTCTGCATATGAAACCGACAGACAAAAACATCTGTCTGGAAAACCATTCCTGAAAGCCAGCTCAGCAGGCTAAATAAGGATGTGATCATCAGGAGGACTCAGAGAAAATTAAAGAGATTCTAGCCAAATTTAGAGAAGGAGATTACACTGGCTCATCTGTGCAAAAAAAAAACAAAAAAAAACAAAATAAAGTAGAAGAAAAAGTTGTGAAACACACTGACAAGCCCCAAAAATAAAAAAGATTTGTAAATCCAAGCCAGACCTTAATTATTGTTATAGTCCATCTGTTGTACATTTAAAGAATGATTCTATGAAAACTTGTGTAATGCTTCTACCAAAAGCTAAAAATGTATAAAATATAAAGTGGTTAACGACCTAATCTTCTTTAAGAGTGAATCACACAACACAGGTCTATTAGATACACTGTATATCGAGGATGTAACTGATCCTGTTTAAGCTCTGCTGAAAAGGTTGAATTTTGATTTCCTCAGTAACAAGAGAAGCATTTTGAAAATGAATTTCCTGTTTGTATAAACAAGGCTTTAAAAGGGCAGAGGTCTTATCAGCCTAGGCCTTATTGGTTGGTAGGTTGTGACTGATGACATGTCGTGTCCTCCAAAAGGCAGAAGCAGCTAGGATGATAAAATAAGTTTGTTGTGTTACTGGTCTTGGTGTCCATCCATCCGTTCATCTATTTTCTTCCGCTCATCCACCGTCAGGATGTGGTGGCAGCAGTCTGAGCAAACATCCCTCTCCTCAGCAACGCTTTCCAGCTCCTCCACCTCAGCTGGCTCCTTCTGACACAAAAGATGAGGAGTTCTCCTCAGAGGTTGTTCTGGATGTCACAGCTCCTTGACTTCTTGATAGTTGTTCAACCTAAAAAATGAAAAACTGCCATACTGGCGAGCTGACCTGTCCTTTTTTATTCACAATTTCCTCATGTCACGTGTACCACTCAACGCTGTTTCTGTTGTTGTCCTCACATAGCGATGGTGCGACCAAACAACACACCTGTTGTTTGACATTTTTCTTAACAAGCTTCCCTCAATGTACCAAACAGGAGGAGTTGGCAGTGACAGGGACAATACATGGGGAGAATCTTAATTGGCAACATCTTAATTGGGGAGTAAAATTAAAAAGAAGAAGAAAGAAATATGTGTGAAATACAGCCTGACCCGACCCAAACCTGTTGGGTTCCATCAGGTTTGGGCACAGATCTCCAGCTCCAGTACAAACAGACAGACTGAGCGAGTGGATGGGCGTGTCCTTGTACTTCGTTAAACTGGAGCAGTTGACTAATAAAGATGAGTGAGTGAAGTAGAAATGTTGCATTCAGAGGATCTGAAGCCTGAGCTTTTCATTATTTCAAACTTTGGCCACATTTAATATGAACATCCAGCTTTGTAACATTATATATATATGACAGAAAATAGGGTAAAGTATAATAGGTCCACTTTTTTGTTTTCATTGTGTTGTTATAAGTTCTTGTAAAGAAAAAAATATTTTTGTAATACATTCCTCCATCCTGAATTGATGAGATTTATAGCCTTCTTTACAGGGCTTTACTGTTTTTTTAATACCCTACTTTGCAGCCATCAGATGGACGATGACCTTTGTCTCAAAGTCATTCATGGCCTCTGGATTTATGTGTGAATACACCACTGACTGCTGTGATAATTATACTTTACATGAAATTGTTTTTTTTTTTATCATGTTCTTCCCTCTGACATGAGCTTCACGAATGTTGTTGAGTCCAACATCGGCTGAAACTAATTTGTTTTAATGAATGAAAGTGTTAAAGCAGTTCTCAAAGCTACAAATCTGTTTGCAGATATATCAATAATTTGCCTCCAAAAACAAGAAATCACTCATTTTTAGATAGCCATGAATCTAAACGATTAGATATCATTTTAATTTCATAATAGAGGTCAGTATCTTAACTGAATTACACATAGAGACCATGACTGTTCCATTAGTTTGATTGTATGGCTGTACCTCTTAAAATGTAAAAATACTTCTTCTCATTTTGCCCTTTTGGCCACCTGTCCTTGTCTTCTCCCAGGATCCCTCAGTGCAGAAGGTTGGAGGAGGCAGGAAGAAGACTGTGTCCTTCAGTAGCATGCCCTCTGAGAAGAAGGTAGAATAGTATAACACAATTACATGATAAAAAGTTTGTTGTCAAAGAAAACAGATCATCAAGTTTTATCGATTTTGTGTCCCAGGTGAGCAGTGCAGCAGACTGCTTGGCGTTCATGCAGGGCGGCTGCGAGCTGAAGAAGATCCGGCCCAATTCCAGGGTTTACTGTCGTTTCTACACCCTGGACCAGGATCTCAGCTGTTTACGCTGGGAGCCGTCTAAGAAGGACGGGGACCGGGCTCGGCTAGACGTCTCCAGCATCCGAGAGGTTCGCACCGGGAAGAGCACAGAGACGTTCCTCCATAATGGTCCTCTCTCTGAGCACCTGGCTGAGGAAGCAGCCTTCTCCATCATACATGGGGATGACTACCAGGTACCACATCAGTGCTGACACGTGTTTCATCCTTAAAGGGATAGTTCAGGTTTTTTGAAGTGGGGCTGTATGAGGTACTTATCCATAGTCAGTGTATTGTTCCTCTTGAGTTCTTATCTTGTGAGTCAGCTGTTCCATAACATACTGTATATTTCACTCACAATATTCAACCAATCATCTCGTGTTGGTGATTCTGGTTTGTACCATCTCTTTGTGGTGGCTTTTTTTTTACAAACTGCTAACTTTCAACAAGTTTCAACAAGTTTGCCCGTTTGCTGATTGTTGAAACAGTGGAAAAATGAACCAAGATTTTTTTTTTGCTCATTTTATTTAGTACAGCTGATGATGATGATGTTAAAATGACAGTTTTGCTTTCAGTGACAAAAACAAGCACAAACAAACAAATGTCACCTGACTTGCACACTCTGCAGTGCACTGGGGTGAAGTGGCTGACAAGTGCATCACCTGCACTCTGTTTCTATCACTCTTCTCTTCTTCAGCTGCCTCCATCATAGTTAGTTTTGTGGTTTGTGGTGCTTTTTAGACTTGATGTGTAAAGTTTACAGCCTGTCATGTTGTTGCATTTCTCTGTGTACAGTGACACAGCTAAACAACATGAGCTGGGACTTGCACCAGCTAATATGAAACTATATTTATGATTAACTTTATTTATAATTCCTCATTTAAATGTTCTCCTTGTGCAGTTTTGTAAGCTTCCATCTGTTTTATTCTGTTATTGTAATGCACACTGACTGACAAAGGAAAAAGAAAACAACTGCTTGACCGGAAAGAATCTCAGTTGACTGATGATTTAAATCTTCAACTTTCAGTGAGCCACCCTTGTTTATTGTGTAACAGAGAAATAAACCATTATTTTCTGATTGCTTCACAGCGGTTACACACTAAAGCATAAATAAACAGGCCCAAACCTCTGTGCAACGCCAGATTTTTTTGTGAATACAGTGAAGTGATCCTCAGTCTGCTCTGCCTGTGTGTGTTTAAAGCACTTTCTGCAGCTCTCAGCAGAGAAGAGGAATGGAGAATGTGATGTAACTGCTAAGTTTTTATAGAGTCCCGACCTCAAAACTTGTGCGTTGTATTGTCGGGGGCTACACACTGCTGCCCTGAGGCATCTGGAGTAGAGAGGAAACAGAAACAAAACATGAAAATTTCATATCATGATAATAGTTACCAGAATTATCACAGTTATCAGTATCATCGCAGTTCAAAAGGTACTGGAAAACACATGAAATCAATTCACACATTTGTTTCAGTTTCAATTCTATATTGAAAACCTCTTAACGTTTTAAAATGGCATCATGTCCTTTGATGCAAAACAAACCCTCATTGCTGCTGCTAACTTTGGTTGATGCTGGACAGTATTTACTGTGAGTTTTTTAAAGTGAGAAAATCAAACACAATTAGTATAATAATTAAAATTTGAAATGATGATACAAATCGTTAGGAATTCTATCATGGTTTATCAGTAATAATTGTTTCGTCCCTAGTCCCAAGTAAAGCAAAACATTAGCCAATAAGGAAATACAGGCAGAGGCAGGATCTCTGCTACACACTGCCAGTGGGTCAAGTGATGATTGACAGGGATTATGTTTATATGAATCTATATGTTGTTTTTTAGGAAAAGGTGGGCCTGTTTTAAAAAGCTACTGTTTTGCTGCTGACCCTGTCCACAGCAGTACATTGCTTAACTTCTGTGCTGGTACTCTTCTCTGCTTCTCCAAACTGAGGATGTGCCAACCACCATCTACTGTAAGAAATACCCTGACTGTGGATAAGTACCTCCCCACTTCAAAAAATCTAAACTATCCCTTTAAAGGTCTACACTGAATAATCTTAACATCCTACAAACTATTCCTGATCCCATCCACACTGTAATCTTCATTATCTGTCCATCCCTACAGTCTCTGGACTTGGTTGCATTGTCAGCAGATGTGGCCAATATCTGGGTGACAGGCCTTCGCTACCTGTTGGCCCACCCCTCAATCATCGGTGGGGCTGGGGGAAGTGGTGGAGGAGGTGGAGGGCTTGTTGAAGGAGGCGGTGTGGCAGTAGAGGGCAGCCTTGGAGGCAAGATGAGGAGTGAGTGGCTGGCAGCGGAGTTCGCTCAGGTGGATGAAGATGGTTACGGCATTGTTACGGAGGATGTGGCAGTCGCCAACATCTGTAAGCTGTGCCCTGGTATCAAGGAAGCCAAGGTGAGAGGGAGCGGGGATCCTCTGAATAAACACAGACTGATTTAGAATTGTACACCATCATGCAGACATGAATGCTGCACATGGGCAAAATGATAATGGTAACTATGGCCGAGAGGACTGGATTTGCTGTCTCCAGTGTGTCATCAAGCCATATTTCAGGTCTGCCCAAAAAATCCTGAACACAGAAATCATGAACAACAGTCTACCGGCCTGTTCTAACATGTATAATGTGTTTAGAAGAAAAACTCCCTTTTTTCTTTACACAGACTTTAAAGGGGAGTGACTGTAACTAAGGGAGCTCTTATTAGTATTTTTTGGGCCAGTCACCAATTGCTGGAATTAGTATCAGGTGGTATGATCACTGATCATGGGATCTATTTGAAGCCTTCCATTTATTTATTTAATTATTCAACAGCAACATTGTATATTAAGTATAATTATAAAAGAACTTGAAAACCTTGGTCCAACCAAAAGAGGTGCTCTCAGTCAGTGGTTTGGTTCATTTCTAGTGTGGAAAACATTTTTTTGAATAGTTCAGCACCAATACCAGAAAAAGGAAAAACAATACAACAGAACAAGATGATCCACAGTTGCTCATGAGGAGAGGAGGAAACAGTGTGTAATTGACATGTGGTTCGATGACTTTATAAAGAGTCAGTTGTAAGAGTAGCAACAGTAACTAAGGAGGGTGGGGCTTAGCAAAGGGTTAATTGTAATATGAAACTGAAACTAAGCAGATCAAATGTGTACAGTGTACATAGTCTTGGTTCAGACTTTCAGGTTTGAAATCAGCCTGAGGTATTCACTTTTCTGGCAGAAAGCAAAGCAACACTCCACCATGTTCTGTATTAACATCTTTGTAGTCATGACTGTATTTATATTATGTAGAATTTGGACAGTACTGTGTGCACTGATTTATTGGGACACAAAAGACAGAAGTGCTAATAAATAGTATAGTATAGTAAAGTCATTGCAAACTTCTCTTTTTATTTACATAACAACTTTCCTGCAATCATGTTGTATATTAAGTCCAAAACATGACAACTTTGTTGAACTGAAGCAAAAATGAGTGTCGAGAATAAGACAGCGCTGTGAGTATGTGAGAGGAGGCGGGGCTATGCAGACACTGCAGTGGTGTGCGTGCGTGTGTGTGTGTGCATGTGAACTCACTGTCAGAGAGAAAAGAGAGCAAGACAGTGCAACTAGAGCCAGAGTATCAATACTGCAGAAAATGAGTATTGAAAGTATTTCAAATATTCAGATTGGACATGTATTGATATATTGATATCTGTGACAACACTACTGAGCACATTACAATATAAGATGACAGACAGAATAAGAGGAAGCAGACACAAAGGAGATTATAGGAAGAGATGGAGACATGACAGGGAAGAAACCATTATTACATTATGTTGTTTAATGTGGGTCATTTTAATATCCTTATTGAAACAAGATAACTCAAGTTTAATCAAATTTGCCAGCTTCATTGAATGAATGAAGCATAATATTGGCTGACTAATTAGCTCACTTCATCTCTTCCACAATAAACTGTCCGTCCTGTCTGACTTGCTTCTCTTTTATCCAATTACTCTTGTCTCCTTCAACAGGTCCGTCTACGTTTTAAGGAGATCCAGCGCAGCAAAGAGAAGCTGACCTCACACGTGACACGTGAGGAGTTCCAGGAGGCCTACTGTGAGCTTTGTACCCGGCCTGATGTCTACTTCTTATTGGTGCAGCTGTCCAAGGACCGCGAGTGTCTGGACCCTCAGGACCTACGCCTCTTCTTGGAAACAGAGCAGGGCTTGTCTCTGGCGACAACCGAGGGCTGCTGGGAGCTGCTGAGGCGCTATGAGCCCTCTGCCCAGGGCAGGGAGAGGGGGCTGCTGGGTCTGGATGGATTCGCCCGCTACCTGCAGTCTCCAGAGTGCCAGCTGCTCGACCCGGAGCACCTGGGAGTGTGTCAGGACATGAACATGCCTCTATCCCACTACTACATCAGGTGTGTGTCACATTTAGAGCAGTTCAGAATAAAACTCCACTGACATTCATATAACTGTCAAACATACAGCCAGTTAATCTCACAGTACCATTAAAATGAAAGAAATGACAGCGCTTCAAGCCCTCCTTCCCCTTTCAAAATAAAAAGAAAGAAAAATAAATCACAGAACAGTGATGGTCGGGTCTTAGTAGGCACGTCCAGCCTGGTAACCTGTGGTTTCTTCTAAATGTTGTAGTATTGTGCATGAGGGTTTAGTGAGAGGTGGCAAAAAGTCCACACCTTCTTTACTCAAGTAGAAGTACAGACACAAAAAAAAGTCTGGGACAAGAACAGACTCTGAAATGTACTCAAGGTCTAACAGTAAAAATTTGTCTTCTGAAGGACATTTCTACTGACTCTTTCTGTGCAAAGCTAACTCAGCTTTTCTCCACCAGAGAGTCTCCCTCTCTGTCTGTTACATCTTGTTTCATCTTAGTTTTCATCATAGTTTTTGTGTTCCATCCATTTAGGTTGAAATCAGTCTTGATGTTTGGAAGGTGACACACTATGATAAAAAAAAATTGAAAATCAATAATTCTATCAAATGCATTAAAACTAAAGTAACACAAGCCTGTTTTAAAACGACTACTGCTCTGTGTCGTCTATATCTCTTTCATTAGACTTTCCAAATCAAAAGGGGCTTAGCAAAGGGTCCATTTGACTGAAGTGGTTCATTGGACTAAGTTAGTTAGTCTTATCTCTTTAAATCAGCTTTCTTTATTGAATATCTGCAAAATGAATGTAGTTTATGGTGCTGTTAGATTTCTGCCCCATGAATACAGGTGTGTGCCTTCTTTTGGACTTGGAAAGGTTTGGATCACTCAAGTAGGAAACAATCCTACACAGCCAACACTGGAATCTAATGCTACAAATAGTACAGTACTAAATATATGATCTTTATCTGCAACTGTGCAGAGATGCTGGTTTAAAAGAACAGTTCACCCTAAAATCAAAAATATAGATTTCCCCCCTGGCCTGTAGTGCTGTTTATCCATTCGGTTTTGGAGTGAGTTGCAGAGTTTTGGAGATATCGGCCATAGAGATGTCTGCCTTCTCTCCACTATAATGGGACTGAATGGCACCAGTCCTGTGGTGCTCAAATTGCTAAAAAAAAAAAATACATTTGAACTAAAAAGCAATGCCTCTTTCTGGAAATCATGATCTGGTTGCTCAGAATAATCCACACATGTTGTTATGAACAGTTTTATGTAGGACCGTCTTTCTTTCTGTGGTAGAATCTACTGGAACTACTTTAGAAACTACTACTTCCTTTCTAATAGAAAGAAAATAGTTCTTACATGAAACTGCTCAAAAGATCTGTGAGTAACTGGGTTGTGACTTTTGTTTTTTTTTAAATTTTTTGGGTGATTAGAGCACCACAGGCCGAGTGCTATTTAGTTCCATAATATTGGACAGAAGACAGACAATTGTCGATATCTCCAAAACTCTGCAACTCACCCCCCCAAAAAAAGGACTACAGGACAGTGGGGAAATGTATTTTTGATTTTGGGATGAACAGTGTATATTCTGTATATTTTCAGCTGTTGTGTTACTGAATGTCATTTAAAACATCATTTAGAATCAGTTATTGGATCAGTATGAGTTGTGTTTAATACTGTTTTTTCTTCCTCAGCACCTCGTACCGCTCCTACCTGCTGGATGACCAGGTCCATGGCAGAGCAGACCTGGGCGGGTTGATCAAGGCCCTGCAGTCCGGCTGTCGATGCGTGGAGCTGGGAGTGACCGACGGCCCGGAGGGGGAGCCTCTCCTTGGGGTGGACTATGGTCCAGATATCCCCCGCCATCACCACCACCACCACCACCACCACCACGCGCCTGTCACTATCCGCTCTGCTCTGGAGGTGGTCAATAAGTACGCTTTCCTGACCTCTCAGTACCCGCTCTTGGTGTACTTGTGCCAGCGTTGCTCTCCTGGCCAGCAGCGCACCATGGCACAGCACCTGAAGAAAGTGTTTGGCTCCCGTCTTTACACTCCAGAGGCCCTACCTGTCAGCCTGGGAGGGCGAGCCACGACCTTACCTTCCCCCGAGCAGCTGAAGGGACGCATCCTGATAGTGGGGAAGAAGCTCCCTCCAGAACAAGATGGGTCTGATGGGGAGGTGTCTGAGGAGGACGAGGAGATAGGAGGAGGGGGGCCTCTGGCAGGACGGCGAATGACCATACCCGGTGAGGAAGAATTGGGTGTGGTCCTGGTGGTGCCTCCACCCTCACAACCTAGGAAGCTCCGCCTCCACAAAGAGCTGTCAGACCTGGTGGCTATTGCTCGGACAGGCAGCCGCAGCTTCTACGCCCAGAGAGCCAGTAACAAACAGGCTCAGCAGCAGTCACCGCCCAGCAGCCCCTCCTCTCCCAGCACGCCGATGCCTCCTGAGCCGCCTTATTGGACGCTGTGTTCCCTGGGTGAGGGAGAGGCCGGGCGACTGACCACTGAAAGCCCAGAAGACCTTGTAATGTTCACCAAGCGCACCCTAACCAGGGTACGACCCAGCTCTGTGCGTCTGGACTCCAGTAACCCCAACCCACAAGGATACTGGAAAGGAGGGGTCCAGCTTGTGGCCTTGAACCAGCAGACCCCTGGCGCCATGCTGGACCTCCACAGAGGTCGCTTCTCACAGAACGGAGGGTGTGGCTATGTTCTGCGACCTGCTGTGATGAGGGATGAGGTGTCGTATTTCAGTGCCCACACGCAGGGCTGTGTGCCAGGAGTACCACCTCAAACTCTACGAATCAAGGTTTTCATCTTATTTCTGTTTTGTAACATTCACTCTGGATTACACCAAAGATTAATTTACACTAAGATTAGTTTTAATCAGAGTTTAACAAAACTAGGTTTAAAACAAATAAATCCAACTTTAAAGTTAAACTCTGTCACAGAATTAAAAACTAATCTGTTTAGTGTCTTGATGCAAACTGAAATTAAATAGACTTTATTCAATATGGGGATGGTTGCTTACCCACATTAAAATAAACAAATAAAAAATTAATTTGACTGCTGTTTGAACCTAGTGATTATGAAAGCAAAGAATTGTGCATCCAAAAATGAGTACTGCAGTACAAATGGTGAGATGGATTCATAGACGGTGTATTAAAGAGACTGAAATTCTATCTCAGACACAGTCAATGGTTGAGGCGAGTTGTTTCCCCCCGATGCCTCGTCCCAATACTCAAGGAAGCTCAGGAAGGCTGCAGGAACTCTGCAGGAGCACATTATAATTTGACAATAACAAACGAGGACAAGTCCTCCGCTGTAGGCTGTTTATAACTGTCAGTTGTCTGTCAATAAGTTCAGCCTGTTATCCAAAAAACAAAAGCCCAATGGTCTGAAAATACACACTCTGGAGTTGGAGTTCAGTGACTGCCTGTCTCACTGCCTGACAAACTCCATCAACATATTGCTGAAATTAGCTGTTATTGACATCTACTCCTTCTAAAAGATTATTAATGATTTCTTACAACTCATAAAGAGACACTCATTCATTCAGCGAACATCCGGCATTAAAGTGAACTCTAATTAATGTGAAACAAGCAAACAATAACACAAGTTATGGACCAGAACAAAAATTTTAAAGTAAGACACTGTGGCTGTAGCATTGTTGTCAGAGAAGCCAGTATTTAAACTTGGCATGTTTCCTTAATCTCTGATGACATATCATGGTCATTTTATGATCAGTTTAATCTGGTTTTATGATGTCTGAGGCTACATATTTTAATACCGAAGGCTTACATGTAAACACTGTGCATCACATCTGTTTCATATGATCTTAAATTGCATCATCTCTATCAAATACAATTAAATAATATATATATGTATATTCCTTAACTTAATTATTGTTTGCTAGCTAGTGAAAAAAATTATCAAAATGTTAAAGTGTTTGCTAGCTAGATAAAAAATAACAAAACTAAAAAAGTTAACTTTATGTTTTTTGCTAGGAGGGTAAAAGGTTAATAAAATGCAGATTGTTTGCTCACTAGATAAAAAGCTAATGAGTTGGGGGTCCCTGCTTCATGTTTCTATCAGCTAAGGGGTTGAAGACCCTTGTTTTAAATAATGCTGCACTAAATTTTAATATGAAATATTCTTTTGAAAAACCGAATACTTTTTTTCCACTCAAGTGTCAACTAAGTCATGAATCTGAGCTGCTTTGTGTTCTACTGTGCAGGTTATCAGTGCCCATAATCTGCCCAAGCCTCTGGGATCAGGGGCTAAGGGAGAGGTCATTGACCCGTATGTGGTCCTGGAGCTGCATGGCGTACCGGCAGACTGTGCTGAACAGAGGACACGAACTGCTGCTCAGAACCAGGACGACCCACTGTTTGACGAGACCTTTGAGTTTCAGGTAAGGCAGGTTGCAAGTGGATGCACCGGTGTGGGTGTCTGTTCAGTGGAACAAATGCTGCTTAACAAGGACAGTGTTGACTAACTTTTGATTTTTTTTTTTTTTTTTTTTTTTTGAGTTTTGGTTAGCAGAGGGTGAATATGGCACCCCATGGTAAAAGACCCTCAGAAGTTTGGTTTGCCCATCCTATTTAGCAGCTCTTGTTTTAGGTATTGTTGGTGATGGGCACGGGGAACACCAGCATCCATCCACCACACAGTGCCAACCACACATCTGAGGCAACTCAATGTTCAGGCTGAGGGCCATCCTTGCCAGCCACCACCAGGCAGGAGAAGTCAAGGGACTGGGTGGGGAGTTGTAGAAATCAGTGAATTGATCATGTTTGTGTGTTTGTGGAATGAGTGTGGGAAACATTAAGTAAATAAAAAAAGAGCACCAGAGAAGGGGAAAAAAACAAACAAAAAAACATATAGAAAAGACAGATATATAATAGAGTAACGATAAAGTAATAATTATAGGGTCATGTAAATCCAAAAAAGAAAGAAAAGTCAATAATACTATAAATACATAATAAATAATAAAAAGGATGAGCCTTAGTAATAAGAATATAATTGGTTATAATATATGGATAAGTAACACATCATGGAAAAAATCATGGAAAAGAGGAAAAACAAGGAGGAAAAGGGAAAAAAATATGGGTGGGCAAAAAGTAGAGAAAATAGAGAGAGATAATAGATAAAAAGAGAAAGAAAAAAGGAAGGGGCACAATCAAATAAATAAAGTAAATGACAACAGCAATAATACTAATAACAGCAACAACAACCGTAATAATAATAATGATAATAATAATAATAATAAATAAAAATAATAATAATAATAATAATAATAATAATAATATGATAATAATAATAATAATGATAATAATAATAATAATAATGACTAATCATGTGTGTACATACTCTATGGTATGATTTATGATAATGAAATAGAGGGGGAGATAGAAGAAAAATTATAGGATTCTGCAGCCTAAGGTAGTGGTGAGATTCTCAGTGACTGCTGTCCAAATGGAGTGAACTGGTTGACAGATCTAAGTCGCAAATTATCATCTGAGCTATCCAGTGTGCACTGTGAGCAGGTGTCTACGTTGGCTAGTACCACTGTAAACATTTTACCTCAGGTGATGTGGGTTCTGCAGATAGTTTCATATTGTAAAAGTTCACATTTGTGTTTGTGTTGATTTGTATCCTGAAGTCAGGGGTGAGGAGAGAAAGCCAAGTTATTTTCCCATTTTGTGTTTGGGAGTGTTATGAAGGTGTCTGACAGACATAAGTTTTGGGATTATGTTTTTATTTTTATTCCTTTTTTTGAGTTTGTGATTTTCATGATCTTGTCACATAGCTTAGAAGGCTTTAGAGGGTTGGATGGAGATGCCATGATGGAAAGAAAACAGGAGTGTTGTACAGTTGTAGGTCTGGGTTGAGCCAAATTGGGGCTTGTTACATGGTGACAGTGATGAGTTAATGATTTCATCGGTTTTCCACTGGGCTGCCAGAGTTAAGTTACTTGTTATTTTTACAGTAATTCAGTGCTTGACTGATTGTGTTAGGAAAGGCACATAGTAATTTAGGTTGTTTTGTATTGATTTTGTTTGAACTCTTGCCATGGGTTATTGCAGTTGTGTTTTTGGGTCCATTTGAATAACTATTGCAATTGATTGACAGGAAGTAGTGGAGAAAGTTTCTTCTAAGCTGCCTTGTGCATGATGCAGCATTAAGACATCGTTATTAGGAAGAATTCATTATTGGTAGGTGGATTTAAAGCTTCAGAAATGATGAGTCAGATTAATTACTCTCATCCTCTTTTAAAGAAGCAAACATTTTCCTACTGGGTCTGGAGGAGACTGCATGCCACTGATCATGCTTGAGAGGTGCACATTTATAACAGACAGCACCCCTGGATGTTATTACACACCTGAAATATATGAATACAACTTAAAGGGTAACAGCAGCATTTTTAAACCGAGGACCTGTTTTACATATTTTGGGGTGTAAATGACTAATAGGTACAAAAAGTTTTTCAATTGGTCCAGTTGATCACCTCAGCCAGACACTGTCAAACGGGCTGCTGTGGCTTCACCATAAACCTTTGGGACAATGCGCCTGTCAATGTGGTGTAATGATTCACTCATGTAGCTGATGCATTGGGCTTTAATGTGTAAAATATGAGTACATCGATTCAGACGGCCTGTATCTGTAAAATGCTGAACATGAACCAGAAAAAAATCAATGCAGCCCTAGCATTACATCTCCTTAGGATGCGTGCATATGTTTCATTTTTGGTATTAATGAACTGCCGCTGTAACATTCCTCCATTTTCTCTCTCCCCCTGCCTCTGTCTGCACTGCTCTTGCTGGACACTCACACAAAACAAGCGCTCCCCCCTCCCTCTCCTGTCTCTGCTCTTCATTTCCTCAAAACAGACGCTGCTGAAAACAGACAGTGAAAGAAATGACGTGGCACCACGCCACACCACCAAACTTTCATAATGTGCAAGTGTAGAGTGAGTTTGAGTTTTATGAGAAAGATGAGAAACACTGCTGAAAATCATTTATGCAAAACGTGTCTGATAGAGTGTCAGAATTCAGAGCCACGAGCCCACAGAGAGCAGGTAACACGTAGCATTAGTGTTCCTCCACACCCCACTTCCTCTGCACGGTCAAATTCAATCAAAACCACAGCACTCTTCATATGAAACAGAGCAGCAGATCATCTTACTGCAAAAATGCCTTTTAAACCATTTTAAAGTTTGTTCACAGATTCTCATTTAGGCTACAGTATCTCATTTACACATGAGATTCATAATATGTTAACACCACTGTAATGTCTCTTCTCTCTGTCTCTGCTGTTACTGGATTCAGTAAAACTATCAGGATTTCTTCTTGCAACTAATAGTATCTCTACATATAAGTTTAATTGAATCAAATTGTAAACGTTCACACATAGCATCCTATCATATTGCATCATATTGTATTGTATCCTGACAGAGCTGAATTGTATCATACCAAGTCGTTGGCTATTTAAACATTTCTAAAATGTATCATATTGTTGAATATGTATTGAGATACATATTGAATCAGTCTCAGTCAGTGAGTTACACACCCACCCCTAGTCAAAGTCTGTCAACTAAAAGTGTTTGTTTTTGTAACCGACAGGCTCATACTGTTATTCTAAGTGTCTGACAACATTATGGAGAGGATCCCTACGTAAACCTGTTTGTTAGAGTAATATCCTTTTGTTTAACCAAAAACAGCCATGAGATTGCTCTCACCAAAGCTTGTTGTTGACTTGCTGGTCTACTGCTGCCTCGATCAGTATGGATCATTTCTATAATGTTGTCAGACACTAAAACCTTGTTCAAAAGCCCAAATCTTTTTTTTTTCAGTTTGTACCCAAATTGTCTGGACAGCAAAAAGCATATGAAATGCAATTTGTGCAAATCGGATCCAAGTCACATTTGAGGTGATTTTCAAATGTAATTCCATTTGGTTTTCTACAGAGGTGTCTCAATTCGGCCACTCTGAACGCTCCAAATGCATTTCAACACATTTCATTTTTGCGCCACTTGAACTGTAACACACAATGAGGTCATCAAATTCAGAATGGTGGAAGTACATCAGAGTGTCTGAACAGAATCCATCCTGCTGCTCTCAGAGAGGAATGACGACAGACAACAGCCTGTGGACAGACACTGAAATAAATTGTCTGCTGGCACTTTGGGGGGAGGCTTCTGTACAGGCTGTTCATACTTCAGCATTGGAAGGCCACATCACCATCATATATAGTAACTGATGCCTATGTCATTACCACAGAAACCCAAGCAGATAGGTTGGTGATGTCTGGGCACACAGATCTTATCTGATCACTTTTAAATTGCAGTGTGGACAGTCTTTCTATCTTAAAGATCTGATCTGAGAAACAAATCTGATTGTCCTGCAGACTGAACAAAGTATTAAAATAACTATCTGAGCCTGTCAGTGGCAGTGGACATACTTTGATGGGAACATTTGTCCCCAATGATCATGTTGTAGCCATTGCAGCCCAGTCAGATGATCTACCAATTAAAAAACCTTGTGTTCTAATTACTCATTTAGATGTCAGAAGTATGTAAAATATGGCCCAGATTACAAATACCAGAGTTATCAAAATGTCCCCTTCTCCTTAATTAGTGTTTTGTGAGAAATTCTACATATCATAATGCTCACAAAATGATATTTGCAGTTAGGTGAAGTGTTTAAAAGGTTGCATTCGGTGAGTTGTATTTGGGTTGTTTACAAACGTACAATGATACCCATACAGCAAATACTGAGCAAAGCAATAGCCTGTTTAGGCCATTTATATAACCGTATGACAGCTTCTCATAATAATCCTGTTTACAGGACTAAAAATATTATTTTGATATTCAAGAGAAAATTGTTTATTTTGTGTTTTTCTTAAAAAAAAAAAAAAGCTGTGAGAACTCAGGATGCATTCTGGCTCCCTTTTCAGTGATGATTTTGCTAAAAAGAAAAGAAGTGCTGTCATTGGTGTCCTTAGTTTGCTAAAGCTTAATGCCCTCTCTGAAGCATATTGTGGATGACATTCTTGTTAAGAATCATCCACTAATCTAACCTGCCACAAAATACAATTATTGCTAAAAAATTTATTTTAATGTGCATTTGAAAATGTCCCTAGATTAAACATTTATAGGCAAGCAGAAGTGGAGAATGTCAATAACATAAAAGAGGCTTATGTGATTTTAGAGACGTCTGGTTTTCTGTCTCTTTGCACCTGCATGAAAATAGAGCTCAGAGTACTTAATTGAAGGGGGTTAAGACCATCAAGATTAAAATTAGGTGCTCCCATGAATACACTTATGTCTGCAGTGAATTTATTATAGGAGATGGGATTTGATGACTGCGGTTTTGCTGATTGGGCTTTTTTACCTCTCACTGACACAGTCCTGTATTAGTGTAGCTAAAGCACAATGACAGGCTGTCACAACTGATATGCCATGTTCTCTGTGACAGCATCATGTGTGTGTCTGTGTGTGCAACAGAGTTTTGTAATACCTGTAATTCAAAAGAATATTTGACTGTAATTACATTCTGAATGCATGATTTGGCCATCTGACAGAAATGCTGGCACAATACAAACACTGCACAGATGTGATTATTTAATATTTTATAGTATCAAATTTAAGCACCTGGATGTGTTCTCACAGTTCTCCCAGTCCAGACTGAAAAAGAAAAGTGATCTAGTTCTGCCTTTTTAGTGCACGCCCACTCTAGGTTCATACTGACTTACAAAGAAACACAAACCATAAACCATAACATATCAAATGTTGTAATCCTAAAGTCTCATGGACTAACAGGTAACTCATTTGTTTTGACAGTGTCACTGACTTGTGATCAGCACTACTCAGACTGACAGCTCCTGCTCCTGCTTTATTTACTGCTTTATTTGTATTTTCTGGTATTCACTATGATTCATGAAGAAATAGTTAGTAGATCAATATTTAGCATAAATTAACTTAAAACAAAGGACAGAAATGGTGGAGAGGAGGTTGCTGTCAAATAGAATGAAGGTAAAAGACAACTTAATTGTGATGTATACAATCATGCAGAGTAATAATACTGATTAAGGAAGTGACAAAATGTAACGATCTTATAGATGAATCCAGTGACCACTTTGTGTGTTCCGCCATCTCGCAGTGCCGCTACACTGTGGCAGCACGTTGTGTCTGTCACTCTCGGTGTGTGCTGGTTGGGTGTAGAAGAGAACCTCAAATTTGCGAGACTCTTGCCAGATTTTTCATGGCTTCAGTGAAAATGTTCACTCTCATGAGATCTTGCAGATCTGGGGTTCCCTTCTAGACACCATGTCTAGTGCTAGATGGATAATTGGATTCATAAGGTTAGACGGCCCTCAGTACCTGATGAATGTTCCTTTTAGGATGGTGATATTAATGTTCTTAAAATGTTGCATAGTAGTTAGACATTGGTTGTAACGACAGCCAGAAATGGATATGGAAATGAAATTCAAGATTTTCAGGAACAAAGTTCCTTTCTGTTAATATTTTTGTCTCTGTTAGAGTCTCAGGTCTCAAACAGCAGCAGTCTTCATGAAGTAAAGGTTTGTGTAAAGTTTGAGTTTGACACGACTGGAGCAGCCAAACTGCACAGGTTCTTCCTGACTTCCTAGACACTGCTGTCAAAAGTAATGTTACATAAAAAGTACGTATAAACGAGAAAATTGTAACCTTCTTATGGCAGCTTGCATTCATTTGCGCTCATACTGTTGGGAGATGCCACCATAGCAATGACGGTTTGTTAACTTCTGGTACTTTGCTGGATTCACCTGCAGCTTTTTGTTGTGATCAGTCAACTTTAATCATTTCTTCTTCATTTCGGGGAAACCATGTTTTCTTGGTCACTCCTTGACATGTCAGATGGCTGTAAATATTATACTAGCCATGAACATTGGCTCCCTCTATGCACAAGAGATTCGTTAGATCAGAGTCAGTCAGCACCATTGTTAACGCATTCATACAAAGTTGACTCAGAAATTCAAGACTGATTTTCTCAGTGGTGTAATCTGTAGCTCCTGCTGGCCATCACCATTGCACATGACAGAATTTTAAGCTCTGTGATTGAATGATTCTTGCTGAAATGCACCTTGGGAGTCATTGTTAACTTCTCCCTGTTTTTCTTTATGTACACAACCTTGTACTTTAGACTTTTAATCAAAGAACCAGATATTTTGTGATGATTCAACCAGGAGAGTTTCATCCTTTAACAGGACTTATACTTTAGGAAATAGAGGCACCTGAAATAACTCTTACTTCACAGCTCTGCAGAGATTGTGTCCTTGACAGCTGCCATAAGCAGCAGACAATAATGAAGTACTGTAAATTCATGTAGAGTAGCTTTTGAATACAGATAAGTGTCACATAATTACTTCCGGCACCCCCTGGCTTAAAAACTAGTGTGTGGATGCATTATGGCCTCTAAAGGGCTTTTCACACTGCATATTCTTAGCCCAGGGCTATCCTTAACCCTGAGCTATGAAAACAACAGGAAAACATAGCATTTGGTTGCCAGGTTAGAGGTACAGTTAAAGTTTCCTTGAGCTCCAAATCCAACACTCATCACTTGGCCAGCTCACTCTTCTTGGTCTGTCATCACTTTTTGTCGGTGCTCCATTAACACTTCGTTTTGTAGACATTAGTCACACGGACAGTAACTCGAAGCAAAACCTTGCATGGCAAAGAGGGAATCTCAACATTTCTTTTCTCTTTGGAGACCCTCCACCTGCTCCCCATCGTCTCACTTAATTAATTTGATAATTTCCCCTTCAAACCAGTGGTGTGATTAAGTCCACCCCCTAGCCTGACAGCCATGCAGGACAACCAATAGAGAGACAGTGTGCCATGAAATGGGCATGACAACACCTGTGTTTACCCTACTATTTCATGTCACAGTGCTGTGAAAAAGATTGATGGCAGTTTCTAATGGGAGGATGGTGTGGGGCAGGAGGAGGACAGTTTTACCTTATGGATCACCTCCAACTGATTTTACAATTGTGTGGAAATTCTGCTAGATTGATTTTTGTTAGATATTTAGTTTGAGGGGGATCATATTCATCACAAGCCTAGCACATAGCATATCCAAGTACAGGAACCGGAAAAAGAGAAAGTGTTCTGCTGGGTACCAGGGGTGGGACTTAGGAAGGAAGGGTTATTCATTTCAATTGTCACCGGACAAAACCATTTTGGTTCTTGTCAAGGCTCAGTTTGAACACAAAAGCCGCAGGTTCTGGCCTTGTGGAAAGGCTGATTAAAACACGTAGTAGTACGGCTTCAGCGAGGACCCACTGGCCTTGTGGATTGTAACCAAAGGCTGAACTTTAGAGGGAACTTGAGGGCAGCCTGCCATGTCACACAAAAGTAAAAGGAGACACATACATAAGAAAAGATGCACATAAACAGGCATATAAACCCAGTGGGTTACAATCACTCAAACAGGCACATTCAAGGCCATGATGTTTGGTTAAGTGTGCGTGTGTATCAGCCTTTTGAGGCATGCTCTCATATGTCATTTGTCCTCCAGGCTTTGGCATACTGTAGTAGGCAAGCTCAGACACTGGGCATCCACATAAGGACACACTTCCTCATTACACACACAAATACTTAGGCACACTTACAGTGCAAAATAAAGCTAATTATCTTCTTAAGCCCTGAAGAAAACCACTGCCTCAGCTGTCTGCACTCATAAAACACTGTGTGATACAGTGGTGCAGTATTTTGTGATACAAAAATGTGCATCTGGATCATGGAACTGAAAGTTGTTTGGATTTTAGTGGGAAGACTGTTTTGTTAGGTGTGAAAAAAATCATCTACAACCATAATTTGTTTTTGTGAGCATATGGAACCATAAACACAGTATTGTCTTTGATGAACAGAGAGGTGAGAGGTCTCTCCAGAGCCAAAAATGCTGTCTTTTAATCAGGTGATAAAGAAGTATACAGCAACACCAGAGCTAGAGTGAAATTAGTGGGATCAAGGAGGCAAAGCAGAGTCGTCAGGAGAAACTGGAGAGACCTCAGGAGCAGCAACACCAAACATATGTGGCAAGAGATCCAGAACATCACAAGCTACAAAAGGAAGTATGTCTCAATCATGTGTGAGGTTACAATTCCCGATGAACACTTTATATGCAAACACTGATTTCCTTAAAGGGGCTATGTGTAAAATAGCATTTCACCAGAATAACCACTAACTGCCCCTCATTATACTCTTCTATAACTATCTCTGGCAGTAGCTGGCCTACTAGCTGCCATTAGCTCAGTTAGCCTTGTAGCCAGTGACCCTATTGTGACTGGATTCCAGCCAGCCCTGCAGCTCGGAGCACCGCAGGAGTATTTGTGTTTACACTGCTGGCAACGGAATCAGGCTCAGTGGCCTTTCAGTGAACATGGCCGGACTGGGACCAAAGCTTCCAAGACTAACAGAAGCCAGCTTGACAACACCATGGTGATTTACAGCTGCCGTCAAGGACAATGGAGACGATGAAGACAGCAGGCGGGGTCAGGAGACAAGTGAAGCAGAGAGGAGCAAGATGGAGGTTGGGCATCAGAGAGGCAGCGAGGAGCCAGAATACTTTCACATCTAATGCAGTGGATGAAGGATTTAGTTTTGCATTTAAAAGCTGTCAATTCATCTCTGATGTTGGTTGAAAGCTGGTCAATCTTTGCGTCAAAAATGTCCACAATTTCAGTCTGAAGTGACTGTAGCTCGGCACAGAGAGGAGCTATGGCCGCAAGAAGTCTTGGGTGTTTCCAACAACAGGCTCCCCCTCAGGGCAGTCTGAGGCGGCTGCCAGGCCTGCTTCAGTTTTATGAGGTCGATTCAGCACGGCAATGTTAAAAGATTG
This sequence comes from Lutjanus argentimaculatus, assembly GCA_034769285.1. Lineage (NCBI taxonomy): Eukaryota > Metazoa > Chordata > Actinopteri > Lutjaniformes > Lutjanidae > Lutjanus > Lutjanus argentimaculatus. The sequence continues at coordinate 5,236,242 of JAWZSL010000031.1, read as the reverse complement.
TGTAAGAAGTATGCAAACTTGCTATGTGCAAGACACTGCCTTGTGCGATTTAAGGTGGTTCATAGGGCCCACATGTCAAAGGTTAAATTGTCCTGCATCTGCCTTGACATCTCCCTGACTTGTGACAAATACAAAAACAGTGATGCCACAGGGCACAGCCAGTACATGTGGATAAACATGTACTGGCTGTGCCAGTCACTTACAAAAATTCTGGAGTGACGTCTTTCACACTCTTTCCAAGGACCTACAGAAGAACTTAGACCCAGACCCTCTGTTAGCCCTGCTTGACATTACTGACAGAGACCATCTTCATTTGACATTTGCTGAGCACCGCATGGTTGCCTTTGGCCAGACGTGCAGTCTTGCTCAAGTGGAAGAATGCTGCCCTGCCCACGCTTAATCAGTGGCTGTGAGAGATAATGTCCTGCCTTAAATTGGAGATGATGTGCATCTCAATCTGTGGTTCTGAGTTAAAATTCTGTAAAATCTGGGGACCCCTTTTGGCATACTTCCCCTCTAGTTCTGCTCTTGACATGGAGAAGAACATTTGATTTGGGAGAGATAGATATACTATTTTCATTTTCTTTTCTTTCCTTTCTGTGTCATTGTGCCTTACACCTATCTTTGATAACCAAGGGGTGGGGTGGGAGGTTGGGGGGTAGAGGGGGTAGAGATGTCATCAGTGTCATTGCCTATATTTTTACATTATACTACATTGATGTACATTTTATAATAATGTGGAATATATCCTCCCAGCCCTGGGAAATTTTGCTGAAAATCTCAATAAAAAGATCTTGAAAAGAATAAATGAATCTTGTACCTCATCTATCATACTGTCAACCATCACTTAACTGTAACATTACAACTCCAGATGTAAGCATAATGTGAGAACAGTGATTCAGTCTGAGATAGTGTCCTATGCCTCATTTTCTGTCTTTCCAGAAGAGCATTTGGTTTGAAACTGATTGAATTATCTGTCACAGGGCTTTTCTGCTCAGCCATGGGCTTGTTGCAGAAAAATTGAGAATTGGATTGGAGTCATCACACATGCCACACACACACACACAGACTGGAGCTATCTGTCTGGTTTGCTCATGCATGAAACTTCAGTTTTTTCCCCCACCACTCACCCCTCATTCACAGCTTATGGGAGTGGGGACACATTAACACTAATGCACACACACACACACACACACACACACACACACACACACACACACACACACACACGTATATTCTTTATAATAGAGCAGTCCAAGCCTAAGGGGGCAGCCCAGTCCTCGTTCAGTCAATGCGACATGTTCTCTGCTCCTTCATCCATCACCAGCTTCTCCATATTAGAATAGACTCACATATTTATCAGACATTACCATTACCATGGCCCTGCATATCAAGGTGTGTATATGTGTGTACTGCATATGTACTGCAGGGTTGAGTCTGTGTCTGATTTTCTTTCCTTCTCTTGAAATGACATTTCTACCTCAGTGTAAGGCCCTCAGTCCCCTGGATATGTCCCAGTTCAGGAGCTAGGAGCTCCTTTGAAGTTTGCATTTCAAAATTTAAAGACTTTGCAGGTCAACAAGACCTATTCCATTCCAATGACTTTTATGAAAATATGGCTGAGCAATGCATCCATCTTTTGGAATGAATTTCAGAGGATGCATTGGGTGTATCTTCAGTATGGCTGGTCAGTTGTGTCATGCTGCATTAAGGAACAATGGTGGAGGAAGTAATAGTAATAGAAGTAAGCAATGGTGGGGTCTGGGCAATTTTAGGCAAAATTAGGCAATTCTGAGCAACAAGCAGAGTGTAGGAAGATGAAAAAAAAGGTGGCATTCTAATGTGCATTTTACATCAGTTGAGGCTTGAACTCAATTTCTGGCACAAGAGACTATGCTCTATCTCACTGAGCTAATTAGCAAGAGACAACTCTATATAGTTTAAAACTTCTTCTAGCTCATTATAATAATTCTACAACTGCAATGATTAGTCAATAAATCAATAAGTCAAACACATAATTAATCCACAACTATTTCATGATGGATTGATTGTTTCAGGCATCAGTGTTGGAATTACCTTTGCAGATTGCAGGATATCCTCCTCAAATCTTGCTTTATCGTGGTTTTGGACCTTTAGTCAGACAAAGTGAGATGTTTGTGGATGCCAGATTGGAATTGGGGAAAGGTAATATGAATTTTACATAATTTTATAGACAAACATTTAATATAGAAAATAACTGGAATAATCAATAATGAAATGATTCATAGCAGAGATAAAAGTGTTGATAAAGAGTATTTGTCTCTCCGCGAAACTGCCTGAATCATAATTATTTTAACCTTAGTAGTCTTTAATCCACATAGCATGATGCCTGAACACAGGACTTTCACATTAGAAATGTCCATCCTGCCTTAGCTGAGACTCGAACTCACAACTTCTGAGACTGAGGTCTGTCTTCTATCTCACTGAGCTAATTGGCAAGTGACAGTTCATGTGTGGCTTCACAAATTGACTAAGCCAAGGATCAGGGTGCCAGGCAGTAGCCATCCATGCCATGGAAAAGAACATTTCAAAGTGAAAGTTCCAAAGCTGTAGCACATATGGTTGATTTGTTATGAATTTTCAAAGTTTTTAAATTTAGAGGCTTGCTGTAGCGCCACCATCAGGACTATTGTCTTGTGTTTCCAGTTGAGGACATCTGGCATGGGAATGGACCTTTGTGAAAAGTTTGGGTAGATTTCTCATATGGAAATGTTGCACGAGCTGAGGCTTGAACTCACGATCTTCAACACCAAGAACCATCCTCTATCTCACTGAGCTAATTGGCAAATGGAAACATCACTTGTAGCTTCACAAATTGACTAAGTCAGTCACCTGTGTGCAAGACAGCAGCTGTTAGCATGTAAAGGCAGATTTCAAATGGCTGTCAAAAATTCAGTTATTGAGACAACAATCCCAAAATACACAAATTGCATCTAGACAGCATGGCGATGTTGTTAGTTTTTAACAATGATTTATTGGCTCCAAAAGTGAAAAACTGATGTTTAAAAATGCCATTTTTGCATTGACTCCAATTGTCTGCATGAGAGCGAAATTCAAAATGCTGTAAAAAATTCAGTTTTTGAGATAAAATTCTGATATTTTCCAAACATCATCTACCATCTACCATCTACCAACATCATCATTTTTTTTCATGAACATTGAAAATGTATTTAGCAAGAATTTGCAAGTATATGTTTGTAATACCGTTTACAGTCAAACATTTTGATGCACTGTAGGCTCAATTTTTGATAAATCAAAAATCTGTGTGGATCGTTTGTGTAGGACAGTCTGAAGATGCTCTGTAGCAAGTTTGGTGTCAATTGAGCAAAAATTGTGGGAGGAGATAGGTTTAATAAGTTTTACAGTTTTTGAAAAAAGCAGAGTGATGGACTTCATAATTTGCAATAGGTTTAAATGTACAAAAGTTTCTTCAGTATTGGGGATACATTTTGGTGAAAGTTGTAAATCTGTAGCACATATGGTTGATTTGTTGTGAATTTCCAAAATTTTGAACTTGTTTGCTGTAGTGCCACCATCAGGACTATTGACTGTTTTTGCAGCTGAGGCAATCTGGCATGGGACTGGACCTTTGTGCAAAGTTTGGTCATTTTTTGCGCATGGGAAGTAGGATTTCCTCAGAAGAGGAAGAAGAAGAGGAAGAAGAAGGAAGAAGAAGGAAGGAGAAAGAAGAACATTGAGGATAATAGGGTCCTGGCAGCTTAGGCTGCCTGGCCCCTAATAATTCTCCACAACAAGTACAAGTCCTGCAGTACACTTGTTGAGATTTTAAAGTGCATGGTGCATGGGCCTTTAGGGCCTGTCCAACTACACTTTGCTATTTACACTGTGCTTAATCTGGGTGCAAAGTACGGCACAAGGCATGAAGAGGTTCGATTTAGTGTCCTAATTAATCACGGCTGTTAAGGGTGTAACATGAATGAAACCAATCAGAGTGATTACCTGTAAGAGTCGTGCACCTGCCTGTGACACATTGCTATTTAAATGACAGATTCGGCAAGTAGGAGAAGTAAAGCTGGACTCACTGGTAGTGTTGCAGGCACTGTGGTTAACCTGCAGGTCAAACAAGCTGGGTCATAAAAATTAACATTGTGATTAACAGCATACAGGCTGCAGGTGGGTGAAATAGGATTGGCTACGACTGTGTGTGAGACCTCCTGGATGTGTCAAAGAACACAGCACATTGATGAACAGATCCTGACTGATCTTGTGGGATTTTAACAGTTAATGAAGTTACAGTTGCTGTGTTTAAAAGGCACAATCTCTGTCTCTTGTGCATACACTTCTTCATCATATTTCACCCACCTGCAACCCATCCACTGCAAATCAGAATGTTAATTTTTATGACCCGAGGATTAACTGCAGTGTCCTAGAAGAAGAGTGTTTGCGCGTTGTGAACCTGCTGCTGTAAGTGTATTACTGTCTGAATGATGCATCCTTTAAATAGCAGGAAAATACTGCACCATTGGCCTTAGACCAGGTTTTTGATCATTTGGTCATTTTAAGATCAACACACCCATGGTAGTGCATTTGCTATCTACAGAACAAAGTGAAAATATGACAGTTGTGACGGTCAGAAAATACCATTGACAGCTATGTGCTGCTTTACACCAGGCAGAAGATGAAGCCCTTCACCTGGCATGATGCTTCCAGTTGTATAACAAAAATCCAGTATCATGAAACTCACCTTGAATCTGGTGTTTGATTGCAATATTCTGGACACTGAGATTACACAAGTTGACAAGAACTGGCAGAGTTTATCATTTTACTGAGAGACATGATCAGCTCATCATCAAGCCTCCACAGAAGCCTGATAATAACCTGATCATTTGAATCAGGTGTGTTGGAGCAGGGAAACATCTAAAACATGCAGGGCAGGGGTCTCTGAGGACCAGGATTGAGAAACTCTGTTGTAGACCAATGATATGCAAATAGTGGCCTATGGGCCACATTGGCAGTCCAGCAAAACTATTTGGCCCCCTGATGAAAGCTGAAGTCTTTTCTTTCTCTCCACACAAACTGTTTACCTACATGCAACAAAAGCCCACTGAAACATGATCGGTCAGTACTAAAAATGGAAACTAGAACACTTCCCAACTAAAATCTTGTCCCTTGCCTACAAATTCTGCATTTATATGCAGGTATCTGTTTGTGGAGATTAGCTGCTGATCAGCTAATTTAACAATGAGCCACTGATTCTGAAGCATTAATGAAAAGCTTTTAGCCAATCAGCTGCAAGTGTAACTTGATTGCTCTGCCTGAACTAATTTAATTCTGTGCAGGTTTTTTGCACAGATGGATAGATGGTCTCATTTTGGGAGAAGACTCAGGCTCAGTCCTACCAAGGCTACATCTTTGTGGGATATGTCCCTCAAAGACAGTGTCCCCTGAATTGAGACACAGCTACTGAGTTTCATGAATATAAATCTTGAACCAGATGAATACCCGTCATGCTGTTTATGTTTTGGGTTTCATTCAACAAGTATGCTTTTTTTCAGACCCTGATGAAGACATAGAATCCAATATACAAAGGTCTGTTTGTTTGCCTTTGCTTGAAGAATAAATTTCTCGTGCAATTTACCAAGAGACGGACTGCCTTTGTGTTTTTTTTCCTGTGGTTGTCTACATAGCTCAAGCAGGACTTCCTGGATCTCATCTTTAAGTAGGCTTTTATCACAGAGCAGAAAAAAATATTTTCTGTACTGCTACACTCCCCTTGTTGCCTACAGAATATTAAGAACAATAGATTTTAAATGAAACAGATGTGACAGAACGTCTACGCACAAATGCAAACACATGCAAACGGTAATCTCAGTTTTCAATGTCTCAGCTGCATTGCCTGTTGATTTTCTTCTCAGGCTGAAGACTGCATATGGTTTTGATGTGCATGTATGCACAGGCAAACACACGCACACACAACACACACACACACTGGCTTGGGGCAAGTTTATTCTCATTCTCTGTAGGAAATGATTGATTGATACTTTTTGCTATAAATATGACACAGATATCCATCCGTGGTTTTGTGTGTGTGTGTTTGTGTGTGTGTGACTGCACCAGGCTTTTTGAAAAGAGGAAACAGACATTAGCTGATAATATTTATTGTGAAATGTGTTTACTCTCTGTTACTCTGCACAGAATGAATATGCAGAGACACACTCCCAGCATCGTCCTCCCACTTACTCTGCGTGTGCGTGTTTTTGTGTGTGACAGTCTGTGCTCACATGCACTGGTGTTTACAGCCTTATTAGCTGAAGGGAGGGTATAGTCCACTGAAGGTGTGATCTGAAATATTGCAATAATATTGCAACCAGCATCTCCCCTCTGTAGCAGCACCAGGATGCTCCCGTCATTGTACTGTGTAATTAACATTAATGCTGTGCCTGAATAGCTTTGTGAGTGACACCTAATAACAGGAAATGGTGTTTGAACTTCTCTGCTGAATATTGTGACTAATTGATTATCTTTTGCAGTTGTACACATTTAATGAAGTGCATATTTTCCATTCACATTTAAATGCTCTTTGTGTGTCTTTGCCTCGTCAGGTGATAAAACATTAAACTTTTAAAAGCCAAGAAAATCAAACAGATGAGCTCGTTCCTTCTGGTGAGTGCAATTTACTGTAGCACTGAGATGTAAATAAGAGGTTTGATTTGTTTATGGATTAGGGAAGAAAATTTGCTAAGCTTTTCATGAAATCATAGCTGAAGTTCCAAACCTCAACTTTTAAAGCGATATTCCACTCTTAGATAATCCACTCAGTATGTACTCACCCCTATGCCGATGTGAGGATGGGTGAAGATCTTCAGTTCACAAAACAATCTTGGAGTTTCAGCAGAAAACAGGGTTGCAGCCAAATCCAGTACAATGGCAGTGAATGGTGACCATGGATAAAATGTAAAAAACAAAGAAGAACACAAAACAAATACAAAATGTCTCCATCCTGCTCATCTGGTGTAATCCAAGTGTCCGTGAGCCGCGACATTAAAATTTAACCACAAAAGACGCCATTTACACCATGTTTTTAGCTGAAATGTCAACTGTAGCATGTAGCAGGTAGGATGTAAACATGGCGTCGATCTCGCGAGACTTCGTATATCTCTTAATGGACGCACGTGTGAAAATATCGCTGGCTGAGGCATTTCTGGATGTTTGCAGGCCTCAATAATGGCTTCTTAGCAGCTAGTCTTGTTCCATCAGTTGTCTGTTTATGGTCATTCTGGAGACTTTCTCAGACTCTGATCTAGAAGCATTTATCTCTGCCTGAAGATCAGCAGTGGTCTTCCTTCTGTCTCTAGTACTTAAAATCTTGAGGTGTCTGACATCTGCTTCAGTTAACTTTCATTTCCTGCCTCTTCCTTGGTGCATTTTGTAAGTACCAGTCTAAGCAATTGACTCCAAAGCATACTTGACCACACTGTGAGAACACTTTATGTCTTTCACTATTTGTCTCAGAGACCATCTAGCATCATGAGGTGCTTTAATGTGGACTCTTTCATTTTCAGTGAGCTCTCGATGTTTTACCATTTTGAACAGGAATGAGGAATTTCAAACTGAATTCACCTTTTTATACCCAAATTTGAGCCGGCTCACTGGGCTTCTTGAGAAGTCAGAAATTAATCAAGCATAACATTCAACCACTAAAACTCATTTTTCTGTTCAGGAATGCAAGTAAATAACTATAATTTGACATCTTAATCAAGAAATAATAATGTGCTTTACTATTTCTTCTGTTTTTTTTGTTTGTTTTTTTTTTAAAACAGTAAATTTGAAAATTCATGGGTAACAATAATAATTATATTTTAGCATAAAAAATATCATTTCGGTTAAAGAGCTTCTACATACTGGTGTATTAACCATTACAGAAACATAAAAAAACATGATTTTGGTAATTACCAATGCTGTTAATTTAGGGCAGCTGTGGTATAAACCTTACATTGGGTGGTGGTCTAATAAATTTAAGCACTGCATATATATCCGAATATAGGAATATATAGGATCAGAATCAGATCCAGTCAGATTTAAATGATAAAACACACGTCCCAGTTTCCAGAGGCAGCTGAGGTGAGCAGTGTCAGAGTGGGTGAGAACTCTGTCAAATGTTTGTTGGCTGTGCTTTTGTTTTCGTAGTGATTCACAGCACCATGAATGAACTTCTTTGTTCTTTTCTTCTCTCCAGGTAAACATGCCGGAGCTGGCCTTGTTGCGTTTTGTGGTATTAGATGACGACTATATTGGAGACGATTTCATTGGCCAGTACAGCGTGGCCTTTGAGTGCCTTCAGCCCGGCTACCGCAATGTGCCCCTGCTGGGCCTAGCAGGAGACCCCTTACCCCACACCAGCCTCTTTGTCCATGTGGCAATCACCAACCGTCGAGGAGGCGGGAAGGCCCAGCGACGAGGTCTGTCAGTGAGGAGGGTGGGGAGGCGAGGGCGGGAGTACGTCACTCTGAGGCACACTGGCATCAAGGTGGTGGATGAGACTTTCAAACCAGCTGGTGCCCCCCTCAAGGAGGCAACAGACCTGCGGGAGGATGCTCAGGTGAGAGGGGAAATGGGTAGGAATTGTCAAGCCATTGATAAAAGACAAAATAACACTTCTGTAGCCATGCATATGTTTTGATTTTATGTGCTGAGGCAGCAAGTATTAGGCTCTCCAAGTACCACCATCATGACTAACATTAAAATACAGTAGTGAAGACTGACCCGATCCAGCTACATGAACAACAGATCACAGAGGCGGCAGGTTTATTCCTAATATGAAGATTGTTGTTGACTGTTGTCAGCCACAGACACACAAACATCACAGTTAAGCTCTTAACAAATCATCATTGATGTGCGTGACCACATAGCAGCAGGGGGGAGCCCTGAGGGCCTTCTAGGCCTTCAGAAAAGGCCTAACATATCAGTATTTCAAATGTTGTACTTAAATATATTATATTTTATTTATTTCATTTAATTATTAGTCTATGATCTTCTAATTCTAATTTATACCTCATTTTCTATCAGCTTTGCTTCAGAATTGAAAGGGTTACTGTCCTGAAAACAGCAAAATAGAGTTATCCACTCAGACTTTTTGTTGTTGTCTCTAGGCGGGGGAAAGTTAGAGCTGGCTCACTCATTGGTTAGGACTTCATCACTGGAACAGCAGGCCACAGCCTGTGTGTTTGTTTAGGAGGTGACAGGTGAATCAACCAATCACATTTTGATTTACAGTGGGTGGGACCAAAAATAATCCGCTTAAACCTTCTTGAAGGACAGAGGCATCTCGCTTGAGAGGAAGCAGACAAGATCCATGCTGTTGTTAGGTGGCTAACTTGATAGCGCTGTCTTTTTCAAGGCAGACTTTCACAGCGTAGCGGAGGATCTGCAAAGGACTGTGTTATTTATGAGACTGAAATTGTGCTCATCCCCGAGTCTGTTAGAAAACAATTTTCAGACGCTTGAACCTTCTTTTTTAAAGCAACAGTGCAGTACAGCAGACAGAAATGTGTTGGAAGACAGAAAAAATAGAACTGGAGATCTATGCTACATGTAACTGTGTGTGTGGTACTAAAACAGAGAAATAAGAAACCCAGAATGACTCATATAGATGATTACAGCTCTTAATATCAAACACAAACTTAATTATAACTTATCCAAACAATAGTAACAGAGTAAATGGCAATTATCTACTGTTTAATACAGTTTAAGTAAAGAAAACTCTAGAAAAAACATTACATATCCTGCTGTCATTGTGTGGTGTTTACTGTCCTCTACTGTTTTTTTGTATGTGGCAACTACACACTACAAACACACGTCACAAACTACCTGCTGCCTGCCACCTAGTCCTGCAAAATCATTTTACATTTTGCTGCATTTTTGGTGTGTCTGACTGAGTTTGGCCAAACTGAAATCCCAGCTCTAATAGTCACAGTTTGCCACTGAGTTGCAGGCTGATATTAAAACAAAAATATTTCAGGAAAGACAAAACTTAATTTAAATTACATTTCAGCGATCTCATAGTTTGACTGTCTTCATTTTAAATTGTGAAGCATTTTGATTATGTTTGAAAAATAATTTGTTTCGTTTCTAAAATTTTCCTCAGTGTGAGTTAGAAATTCTAGGTGTTAAAGCGTGAGTTTTTAAGGTCATCCCCACACACTGCTGCTCCATGTCAGGTCATCGTCTTTCTGATGTTTTGGTTTAGTTCTTGTACATGCAATGCTCTTGTGTTTGACAAATTTTAGAGTTGCAGCTGCATACAAAATCACTGGAAAGACATGGTGAGACCTTAATGTGTTTGGGGCAGTGTGAACGCAAATCTTTAAATTATACAGCTCATGAATCAGTTTAATGAACATACAGAAACAAGAGGTAAAAGGAGAGAGACTGCAGATAAGTAACAGGAAAAAAAAGTTCAGTCAGAGTCTGAGCTGCCAAACACGCACGCGACACAACACACACACACACACACACACACACACACACACACACACACACACACAGGAACACTTCCAAATACAAGTCTGTTTGCCTGTTGCAAGCTAACTCACTGATTGCTGTCTGTTCAGTCTGTAAATTGGTTATTTGCACAGGCTGCACAAATGGTCCAGCAGTCAAATTTGCATGAATGACTTGAAAAGTTTGCTGTTCTTCTCTGTATGAACAGAAAAACATTAAATTGCCTCATTTTGCCTCTTGAAGTAGCATGAGCTGAGACATCAGGAGACCAACATACACCTGTCTGTTTCATCTCATGCATCGCTTCACCTCACTGTGCTGCAAATGTACAAATCCTAGTACGGCGAACATATAAGCGTCCTACTGCAACTCCAATTGCCTTAGCCTGACATATCACACATAGCCCTCCTTGAAAGAGCAGGAAGTTTTTACTGTTCTGCTCTGCTGTCTTTGACAAATTGGCTCAAAACTGAGCATGCTATTTTCTCCTAAACGCAGTCCATTTGTTCACTGTGTAGGTAGCAACCTAGTTGTGGAGGGTGAGAAAAAAACATTAACACTAATCATTTTATTAGCTTGAAACTGTTGAAACCAGTGGAAGTTCAGGTCATTGGGATGTACTACAGCTACTTTGGTGGATGAAAGAAATACGAAGGCAGCAACAATCCATAATCTCAGTGTAACACGGCCATAATGTAATGCCATGGCTTGAATAGAATAAAGAATAAAATCATTTAATGTTTGAAATAGTAGTATGACTCAACACAACAATAACACCAGATCTCCCCTTTCAAGAATCAATGGGGAGACTGCCGTCGATTCATCGGGCCTGGCTAATGTTTGGTCAGATTAATCAAGATATACAGTATATTCTTGGACCAAGAGGCCTGTTCAATTGGTTCTTTAGAAGGGGCAGATTTGGAAAGTTCCAGGGGCCCTGATGTTTATATTTGAGTACATTTGAATACATATGAGTGTTCATATAGAGTAAACAGCACTGGATCAGTCCCCAGAAATACTGCTGCATCTGCCTCTGTTGTTTTTCCAACCTAATTCTTGTCTCATTTGTGGTCTGATAAACAGTAAATTAATCACATTCAGTGCCCCATTTCGCTATTTTTCATGCTAAGATGGTGTAGGGAACCTCTGTGTGCTGTAGTCTCACATAGCAAGACTGATCTCTCTGCTATTAGCCAGCTAGTGGCTAAAGTAGTTTCTTCCAAACAGCATATATAGCCGAAAGTTCAGGTGGAGGGAATAAAGTTGTGTTTTGTGCAGTAATTAGTGAGGATCAGCAGCCAACACTCCGCTCGGTGGTGTCTGTCTTTGCAGTCGTCATAGGCAGAGGGTGCTGCCTGTAGGCAGGCCTCCAGGAAGCTGGCCAATCAGAGGACAGTGGGCTTTTGGGGAGAGGGGGCCTTAAAAAGACAGGAACTGAAATGGCAATGAATAGTGGGGCTGCATGAAGGGCCAGTGAAAGATAAATAAGGAACAGTGAATCATGCAAATCTACTTGTATGAAATCCCAGAATGCAAATATAGAGCAGGGAACGAGCATAATAGGGCTGCTTTAAATAAAATCACAATAATATCTGTTTTTTTCCATACGTATGATCAAGGGGCCACCAGTTGAATAAGCCTTTATCGTCTTCCTTGGCAGACACTGTGGACAGCTCATTGTTGTTCAGTGTTTGTGAGCTGCCTTTGCATCTCTTTCATCCACCAAGAGCTGATATTAATGTCTTTTCTCCCCCTCTGCTATTTATTTCAGCAAGGCTGCGTGAGAAAAATCATCATCAGACTAACCCAATCAGAGGCAGAGTAGGGCGGGTCATGTCTTCTCCATAGTACGATTCATAAATTCTTTGCCCCACTGGGCAGGTGCAGTTAATGTACTGACTATACTGACTATCTTCTTAACAGTTTTCTTTTGAAATATTTTTAGAAGAAATGAAAAGAAAATGGAGGAGTGATTTTTCCTAGAAAGAGCAGTTTAAATGTTTTCCATTCTTCTCTGTCAGTGCTTTGAGCACCACAAACACACGTCTATCCACCTTCATTGTGTTGGAGTAAAGGCAGAAATGTCGGAGATAGACATCTCACAACCTGCACCAGTACATACAACCAAAACTATCTGCATCGTTGAGTAAGAACGTGTCTCTTTTTGTGTTGAAGAACAAAGTAAAAACAAACCTTTCACTGGCTCTTTGTGTTAATGTGGCCTGCGTAGCAAACCTTGACCCCAGGTTTAAAGAAATGCTAATAACTGAGTCACAGCAGATCAGGTGTCATTCTGCTTGTGTATTTTTAGGCTTTATTGATAAGATGTCTGGTTATGAGGCTGAATTGGAGTAGCTTACATGACGGTGCTGAAATAAGATTCTACCTGAGACTGCTCTGTAGGGTGAATAAGAGAGAGTGAGAAAGTGAGAGGAGGACGACGAGAGCTAGTGACAAAAGAAGAGTCAGGAAGAGGAGTGGAGGAGGATTATAAAGCATCTATAAATACCAGCAAAAATAGAACCTGGTCGCACAGCACCCACCAGCTTATCACTGAATACAAACAATCCAGGGGGGTGGGCGAAGTGAATAAAATCCTCTTTTGCTGCAGATCTGTTTTTAGAGATGTATTTTAGGATATAAATATACACTATATAGCCAAAAGTTTGTAGACACCTCCACCTTTTCCTGTTTCATATAATCCCCCCGTGCTCAAAGCCAGATCCATAAAGAAAAGATTTCCCAGTTTGGTGTGAAAGAGCCCTGACCTCAACCCCATCCAACACCTTTAAAATGAACTGGAAGGCTAACTGTGAATCAACATCAGTGTCTGGACTGGACTAAATCCCTGGAGCCAGGCTCCAAGATCTTGTGGAGAATCTTCCCAGAAGAGTGGAGGCTGTTTCAGCAGCAGATTTTATGAGGACCTTCACAGTTTGGGGAATAAAATTCTTAAGGACAGTTAGATGAGAAGACTGACACCACTCTGTATGCTAGGTGGGGAGCTGAAGTCAGGGAATAGTTAGCCTAGCTCAGCATGATGACTGGAAGTAGGGGCAAACTCCAAATTCTCCAAAGTTCAAATATGTCTACAAGCATCTTTAAAGCTAACAAGCATGTGGTATCTTGTTTCTTAAATCCATTATAGGTCTTTAAATGTATGCCGATGAAACAGTTGTCCATGTATCTGGAAAAACCTGTGATGCTGTTGCAGAAAAGCATACCAAAAACTGCTTCCTGTTTGACACTAAACACTGAAAAAAAAACAAAGTCTGTTTTTCCAGTTAAGGCTAACTTTAGCTGCTGCAAGATAATGAGAAAGTCTAGAAGAGCTGCTGATTAAAATAATGTAACCCATTCAAGTTAGCAGAGCGCTAAATTAGAAGTTATCTGATTCAGCTGGCGGACGTCTCTTGTGCATGTTTGATGCGTGCTGGTGCCAGTCTGGGCTGTGGGATTCTGACTTGGTGACACGAGTGACTTGAAAACCCAATTCTTTTTAGTGAGTGATTCATGCAAACTCAATTCAGTGAAAAGAGTTGAACTTCCCATATCTGGTGCTCATGAGTAGTGGGTGCTGCCCCTTGCAGGCTTCTGAGAAGCTGGCCAATCAGAAGAAAGTGGGCTTTTGGGGGGTAGGGGGGCTTAAAGAGACAGGAGCTAAAACAGCTTGTTTGAGACAGGGTGAACAGAGTTGAAAATGAGCACAAGAGGTTCCCATTAAATGTTTAAATTGAATTGCTGCTCAGCCTCTCTGTGAACACGTCAAGAAATTACAAAGCTGCAGCAGAACCGTCAGAGCAGCTTCAAGTGGCAACTGAAACACAATGATACCTGCCTTGGATGTTTTCAGTTTGTATATGTACACTGTATCAGAGCATACATAAAACATACCGTGAACATATCATTACATGAACATATCATCCCCCTTATGGTTGTTGACTCTTTTACACATATTTTTGTGTATTTATTATTATTACTTGTTTTGTGTGTTTTATTCTATCTGTCCCTGTCAAAAAACTAATAATAATAATTAATAATAAATAACAGACATGGACATGTTAAAAAGATACTTAGTGGTTTTAGAAGGAGTTGAATGGACAGTAACAATTCCCTGATGAAAAACCCATCAACCTACCATATCTGTGATGTGTCTCCACTGGTTGTCTGCAGTTCCACTGTGAAAACAACTTCCTGGGAAATCACTGTCCCAGCTGGTGTTCACTTAAAAACAATTATAGCACATAACACTCCAGAAGACCACAACTTATTTTTATTTTTCTGTTTGTGTATGGATTAAGCAAACAAGACACTATCTGTTAATTAGAGAGGACAGAGTTGCTGGTAGGCTTATTTTTAAACTAGCCAGGTTAGCTGTCAGCTTCCCCCTGCTGACAGTGCTTATCCTAAACTAAGCTAATTGTCTCCTGGGTGTCACTTCAGACTTAAAGGGACCATTTCGATTTTTTGAAGTGGGGTTGTATGAGGTACTTCTCCATAGTCAGTGTATGTATCTACAGTAGATGGCAGTCAGCACACCCTCAATCTGGAGAAACAGCAGGAGTAGCAGCGTAGGAAGCTAAGCAGTGTACTACTGCAGACAGTCAGTAGCTGAATGTATTTTTGGTGCCTACAAAAATCAGTATCATTTTAAGTGTACACTGTCTTTTCCTTCTCTTCCAGCTCGACACTATATTAGCCAAGTATTGCTCTTTCCAAAGCCACCAGACTCCTTTGGTAAAAGCTTTAACTTTACCTCACAGAACACAAAAGTTGCTGGACTGCTACTGCCTGATTACTTTGTTTGTTGGTTTGTGTTCTTGTGTGACTTCGGACTAACCACACACAATAACACCAACAAGTTACTTGACCTGCAAGGTAAATTTACTGATTTTTCTAAAGGAGTCTGGTTGGTTTGGAGCATGAAAAATCTGACAGCAGGGTGAAGCAGTGAAAATATTCTAAATCTAGCGTACACTTAATTTGATACAGATTTTTCTTAGACTGACCTTTTTTTAGGTGTCAAACAGGGGTACAACGGGTCACAGTTGCCCCATGTTCTGTATAGACTGCCCCCCACGGTTCGGCACCTATGTGATCTGCAGACTACATGTAACCGTCATGGTGTGAAACAGTAATAATAGAAACAGTAATAATATCCAAAATCTCAATGTGGAGTTGCAGTGAACAGACAGGACAGACACTGCTGTGTTTTTCTCTGCAGCGCATCTCTGTGAAGAGTGACTGATTTAAAAGCCATCACATTGCCTTGAGTGAAATCCGGGCCATGACTTTGGACATTTTCACTGGTGCAACTATGCTGTTGTCATAGAAACAGATCATAAAATTGTTATATTTGTTGAAACTTTGGCAATATCTGCTGTCTAAACTTCTACACACACACAGTTTCTCTCAGCTCACCGGAGCAACTCTGTGTCTGTCTGTGACACAGTGTGTTGATTGGCTGTTACTCATGACTTCTAACCAATCAGCTAATGCTGTGGGTGGGACATTGAGCAAGACTACACAGTGTAGTAGTATGTTATACTGCACAGTGTGAATAATCTATCATATGTAGTATAGTATATACATAGTACAATACTGTATAATACAGTAGAGTACAGTATTCAAAGTATACTGTATAGTATCATTATTAATACAGTGTGTTTTTTATTATATATCAGAATCAGAATCAGAAATACTTTATTGATCCCCAGGGGGAAATTGTTAGTGTTACAGTTGCACCCATTCAAGAAAGACTAAAATATAAGTAAAAGTAAATATATTACATATAGAAATATAAAATATAGAAATTAAGATAGAAATATTATGTAGAGATAAAACTTTAAGGAATAAAAATAAAATATTAAAATATGTACAGCATATTATATAAAGCAATATGTACAAATATATACAGCAGTGGTACACATACTAGTGTAAAAACAACAAAGTGTCGTCGTTACCATGGTGACGTGATTGAAGTCACCCGAGATGGCGATGAATGCACTCGGGTGTTGAGTCTGGAGACGGGCTATGGCGGAGTGAATGACGTCACGCTGACGTCGGGTTGGCAGAGGGAGGGATGTACACAGTCACAATAATGACATGTGAAAACTCCCATGGCAAACAACACGGCCTGAGTCCAACAGCCAACAGTTCAATGTCCAGGCAACAGATTCGTACCTTGATGGTAATGTGACCAGGATTACACCAACGGTTGTTGATTAGAACAGCCAGCCCCCCTCCTTTGCGCTTACCGCTCTCTGTGCAATCCTGGTCGGCCTGAACAGCCTGAAAGCCGCTGATGGAGATGTTGTTGTCGGTATGTCCTGGTGCAGCCATGTCTCCGTAAAGCACATGAGACTACACTCCCGGTACTCCCTCTGACTCCTGGCGAGTGCTGTTGGCGCTTCCATCTTATTAGCCAGCGACCTCACGTTGCCCATGATGAGAGAGGGGAGACACGGCTTATATCTCCTCTTCTCCATAAGCCTCCGTAGCCTCGCTGGTCGGCGCATGCGCACTAATATACTAATATAATTATATATATAATTTTAAATAATATTTTCATCATTATTGTTATGACATTATATTACTATGGTGATAACTACAGACAGAGAGAGACCAAAGGCTAATCCCAACTCTTTTTCTTTTTTGATGATCTGAAAAATTATCTGATTTGAGACTCAAAACTGTGATGCGATCCAAACCATGAATACTGTGATCTGTTTCGCTCCTAGTGTCTAGCATACATTTTGCTGCTGACCTGTCCACAGTAGTACATAGCTTAGCTTTCTAAAACGCTACTCCTGCTGTTTTCCCAAACTGGGGGTGTGCTGACCACCATCTACTGTAGGTAATACACTAACAGTCAATACCTCATAAAACCCCTCTTCAAAAAATCTGAGCTATCCCTTTAACACACAGACAAAAGAGTTATCGATCTTCTCTTCAAATATTCGGGCAGAATACAAACAAGCCCATTTTCCTAAATGTCAGACTATTCCTTTAATGACCATTGTCTAGATTTATGGATTAAACGACCAAAAGGAATCTCTGGTTTTGGCAAATTCAGTCACCTGAAAAGTCAAGTAATTCCATAAAACAATATTAAACATAAAGCACTCCTGCTCATTCATTTACAATATTTTCCACAGCTGTTGAATAGCTTCTTCATTATAACCAGCATAGAAACATCTCTATTGGGAGATAAATCCTTATGGCCTCATGTCTCACCCAACCCTGACAATCCCGTCCAATCAATCTGTTAGACAGCCTCCCACACAAACCCACACCCACTTACATACTGAGTGTTTCACAGAAGCTTGTTCGCTCATTCACAAACTGCTTTTAATCTGCCTGCTTCAATCTCATTGTCCTTTCCCTCCGACTTGAACTCTGTCCTCCTCTCTGTCCCTGTCTCTCTGCCATGTGTCCAGCTGTGGGCTCATCTGCCACAGTCAGTTATTATTCATCATGCCTTTATTGCTGCATGTCTGTCACACACACACACACACACACACACAGACACACACACTTCCACACAGGTGGGGCGTGATAATCACTAGTCCAGTTGGGGTTCTGTCAGATGGCAAATTGTGTTCAGTTAGACAGAAGAGGTCCCCGTTCTACTTCTTCTATGTGCAAAAAATAAACATTTTACCTTCATTATGAACTCACCCAAAATAGCATTTCAGCAGTTTGACACTTGACTCATATTATTTTGTCTCTGTCAGGTCTACTAACCAACCCAGTTTTGCATCCCAACACACCTGCAGTGATGAAAAACACTCTTCAGCTATGATTTTTCTGTTCCACATTTATGCCATATTGTCTTCTCTTTTGCCAAATGCGCTTAAGCTAAGGCTGATTTCACTGGATTAAAAGCGGCAATGACTGCCATATTGATTTAATTCACAAGAGAGACAGCTTATGACAGGGGAAAGGAGGGGAGGTGTGCGTCTGTGTGTGTGTATGGGGTGTGTCACCCTCTCTGACCTTTCCCAGCTTAGTTTTACAGCCGGAACTGTACATCTGATCTAATACTATTTTCCCTCTCCTCCTCCTCTTCCTCCTCATGTCTGTCTCTCTTTCTTTTGCCATCACACCATTTTCAGAGCACCACCGCCAGTTTCAAAGAGCAGTGTGGGCTCCCCACAGTGGCCAAACTGAAGCAGTGCATCCAGACCCTGGCCACAAGGCTGCAGAGCCCTGAGGGCACCATGGGGGCCACCATGGTACTGAAGGAGGGCTACCCATGTCTGGAGCCTCTGGTCAACCTCTCCGAGCCAACACGCAAACTGTTGTCTGCGTACGACACGGTGAGTGAGATGAATGCTCGGTGTGGAGGGTAAACCCACTACAGCCTCTGCTTTCTCACACTTTTCTTTGCATGGTACATTTTATTTACATGTCCATAAATTGTATGTATTGTATGTGTAAAAGGGGCTGAAGAGTTTACAGACATGCTAGCGGCTCAGTTAGGCTGTACTTTGTGCTACTCTGAAGTAAATGCTAATGTCAATATGCTGACAATAACACTGTGAACATGCTGATGTAAAGCAGATGATATTTAACATATTCACTGTTTACCAGGTTAAAACACTTATTTTTGTGAAGGAAACTATGTGCAATTGGCATGTCAAAACTTTAGTAGATGCCAGGCTAGCAGTATGAGGCTTTTTTTTTCCAATTGTTTTTTATGTTTGAAAACTGGTCACCATTCACTTCCATTGTTTGGGAGATTCTGCAACACAGTTTTCCTGTGAAACTCCAGCAGTGTTTTGTGGACTAACAAAATAAACCCAACCCTCAATCGGCATGAGGGTGAGTAGATAATGACTGAATTTTCATTTTTGGGTGAACTATCCCTTTAAGTTAAATTAAAATTTTAGGTGGTTTAAATGGTCTGCTTAATCACACAATGTATGATCTGTTCTTTGTGTGTGTACACAATATGCAGCGTCACCAGCCACGCAGTTTAAGTGACCCAGAGGTTGGATGCTTTTGCAAACTTAAATCAAGTTTGGTCAAAATTGATATAAGTTTTTAATTAGTTTTTCTGATACCCAGCACTGCATTATAGAGTGTGCACACACATGCCCACATGCTAATGCACTGTACCAAGGCATTAAATATGCAAAAAGACACTCTGAGGTGACATGCATGAAACAGTCACCCACACTCCTCCTCAAGCACAGACGCGCACACACACCACACACACACACACACACACACACACACACACACACACACACACACACACACACAGACTACCAGCTGTGTCTCCTCCTACTCGATCTCCTCTTGCATCAGATCAGGATGAATCTCTCCCACTTGTTTTAGCACTAAGCCGTTACACCTACACACACCTCAGTACAGAGAGTGCTTTATTTTCCAACCATCACTTTGTGTTCATGCATGTCAGCGGAGCTGATGATGTTTGCGTGTGAACCCAGAAAATGTGAGCCCGGCAGGTCAGTGTCATGAAGCCACAGTTGGTGTGATCTCCAGTCGTACATCACACCTCTTCAGCCTTTCTGCGCGCACAAGGCTTAGTCATCACACACTCACCCTCCTCTCTCTCTCTCTTGTCTTCTGCCCTGTAGCTTCTCCTCTGTCCACTTCTTCCTTCCTCCATTTCTTTCCAAGGATTCTTTGTGCAAAGCTTTCCAGCTCAGAGCATCCCAATCAATCCCACGTGTCCTTTTGCATTTCACCTAAACTTTAACTGCGACAGCAGGCGTCTTATTTTTATAGGTTTGACCATTGCTAATAATAACATTTTACTCATAAAGAGTAATTCTGGCATTTTTAAAGCCCAACCCTATTTTTTTAAATGATTAATAGGTACAAAAGGTTTTGGAATTAGATAAGACAAGATAAGATAAGACAGAACTTTGTTCATCCTGAAGGAAACTCAGTTTCCTTCGTAATAAATTTGAAATTTACAAAGCCACCTACTTGAATCACATACTTAATGAAATTTGTATGTAATTTCGAGGTAATTTGTCAAATATATTACTTGGTAATTACTACAATTACTACTTGGTAATTACTACCATTTAAATCAGGCGAATGTGCTGCCATGTCAGTCCACTAAAAGTGCTTGTTTTTGCCACTGACGGGCTCAGATTGTTATTCTCAGTATCTGACAACATTATGGAAAGGATCCCTACAGAGACAGAGCATTTTTTTTCTCTTAAAGGATAACTTCGGTATTTTTCAACCTGGGTCCTATTTCCCCATGTGTATGTGTGTGTATGATTGATAGGTACAACTCGTTTTAAAATTGGTTCAGTATTGAGGGAGGCGGATGCAGCCGGCAGCCGAGAAATGAGTTATAACGGTAGATATCAGGGAAAATACGTCCCGTAAAAGTTTGTGCATTAAAAGTGCCTTTTTTCACCACAGTCCGGATCAGATCACCAGTGTCTGGAAAGGAGTGTTAGCATCCAATTGTAGCGCAATTAGCCACAATTTCAGCATGTTGCTGTCCAATAAAGACAGCCTATGAAAGCTGTGCACGGTGTTGCGCGACATCCTGTTCTTGCAATTCGGCGGAGCACAAACACGAACCATTGTTTTCAATAGTTGCAGTAAAACTTTCAGCTGAACTCCGGGACAGCTAACTCCGCTCTGACCGGCTCTCAGCATGACTCCTCTGTTTTCTTCTGGCAACAAACAAAGATCCAGCGAGATGTCGTCACACACAGCAAGCAGTAAGTGAAGCATGCTGTTGACAGAGATTACACTGGTGATCTGATCCGGACTGTGGTGAAAAAAAGCACTTTTAATGCACACACTTTTACGGGACGTATTTGCCCTGATATCTACTGTTATAACTCGTTTCACGGCTGCCGGCTACATCCGCCTCCCTCAATACTGAACCAATTTTAAAACGAGTTGTACCTATCAATCATACACACACATACACATGGGGAAATAGGGCCCAGGTTGAGAAATACCGAAGTTATTCTTTAAGTATTTTTATTACTGGAGATGTAGGTACAAATAAAGTATCCAAAATGTACAGATTTCTCTATGTTTCATATTTACAAATAAAGCCAAACAAAACAAACCAATGGGGTAATAAAACAGAAAATAATAAGATAAATGAAAAATAAATGGAAAACCATATATGGATCTCATTAGAGGATAGTAATTTTACAGGTACAAACATACAGTGTTAAGTCTCACAGGCCTGAGCATTAAACAATAAAAATGTATAGAATACATATAGAAAGAGGACAAGCCAGCCAAAACCTCTTTTAACCACCCAGAAGGTGATGAAGGAGATTTCCAGGCTAAAAGAATCCTTCTGTGAGCAAGAAGAGTTGTGAATGCAATAACATCCTTTTGTTTAGTATTCAGGATTGAGAGCAAATTATTCGGTACTCCAAAGATGGTAATTTGAGCTTGTTGTTTTTTGAGTGAGATCCTTTTTGTTTAACTAGAAACAGCCATTATATTGTTCTCTTCAAAGCCACCAGACTCCACCGACAGTCATTTTATCATTGTAAAACACACTTTATTCAAACTCGATAGAAGCAAAATAAACCTCACACAAAACCTGTCTTGGTTCCTCTTTTCCACATGTAAAAAACACTTTATATTGCTGCAACAAATGATTATTTTCATTGCTGATTAATCTGATTACTTTTCTCGATTCATTGATAGTCCCTTATCAAAATAGTTGCTGATAAATTTCCTGTCAGTCTGTTTGAGTAATTGACTTAATGTTTCAGCTCTGATGTATTTTATGGATGCATCGTTATACTACATAAATCATTCTGTTCACATTTCCAGCCTGACATATTTGGTATTTTCAACACTCCTCGTACCATCTGAATAAAGCTCTCTGGATTTGAACAGTGTTTGGCTTCACAGTGCTGACTTGGCAATGAGCTGAATAAGTTTAATGCAAACTTTCTTCCTGTCTGTTCAGATGATTGCTGCCCAGAAACAGCTGATTGAGAACGCAGACTGCGTTCAGGAGAGGATCGCCCAGGTGCAGAGAGAAGGTAAAGTGAGAGATGGATGAAACGCTGGACGCACTGACATGAGGTGATAATGAACTGAGTGAAAATGGGTTTGATGCACAACTGCAGTACAGGATATCCTAAAAATTCACTAAATGAGCAAGTCTGACTCGAACATCAAACATCCGATCTTAATGAGGGCAACTCCTCAGAGAATGAGTCTGTCAGTAAACAACATTATGAGTGGAGATACAGTACTTACTGTGGATTCTTACACTCCCAAATGCTTGTCAGTATCTTGCTTCTAATTGGACAAAAATCAAAGCGCTGTCATTTTTATACTTTTTGAAATGAGGAGACATTGAGATGCAGCGGGCTGGTGTGGGTTTGCTTATAGCTCCCCAGCTTAGCCGCCATGTGTTGGAGTTTTCCCCGGTGTCACGCCTACAGGGGGATCACACTCCTCAGCCTCCCTGGTAAAGTCTATTCCAGGGTGTTGGAGAGGAGAATTCGGCCGATAGTCAAACTGCGGATTCAGGAGGAACAATGCGGTTTTCGTTCTGGTCGTGGAACACTGGACCAGCTCTATACCCTCCGCAGGGTGCTTGAGGGTTCATGGGAGTTTGCCCAACCAGTTCACATGTGTTTTGTGGACTTGGAGAAGGCATTCGACCGTGTCCCTCGTGGCATTCTGTAGGAGGTGCTTCGGGAGTATGGAGTCCGGGGCCCTTTGCTAAGGGCTGTGCGGTCTCTGTATGACCAGAGCAGGAGCTTGGTTCGCATTGCTGGCAGTAAGTCAGACCTGTTCCCGGTGCATGTTTGACTCCGGCAGGGCTGCCCTTTGTCACCGGTTCTGTTCATTATTTTTATGGACAGAATTTCTAGGCGCAGACAGGGGCTGGAGGGAGTCCGGTTTGGGGACCACAGGATCTCATCTCTGCTTTTTGCGGATGATGTTGTCCTGTTGGCTCCTTCAAACCAGGATCTTCAGCATGTACTGGGGCGGTTTGCAGCCGAGTGTGAAGCGGCTGGGATGAGAATCAGCACCTCCAAGTCCAAGGCCATGGTTCTCGACCGGAAAAAGGTGGCTAGCCCCCTCCGGGTTGGAGGAGAGCTCCTGCCTCAAGTGGAGGAGTTCAAGTATCTTGGGGTCTTGTTCACGAGTGAGGGAAGGATGGAGCGTGAGATTGACAGATGGATCGGTGCAGCGGCAGCAGTAATGTGGTCGTTGTACCGGTCTGTCGTGGTGAAGAAGGAGCTGAGCCGAAAGGCGAAGCTCTCAATTTATCAGTCAATCTACGTTCCTACCCTCACCTATGGTCATGAACTTTGGGTCATGACCAAAAGAACGAGATCTCAGATACAAGCGGCTGAAATGGGTTTCCTCCGCAGGGTGGCGGGGCACTCCCTTAGAGATAGGGTGAGGAGCTCTGTCACCCGGGAGGAGCTCAGAGTAGAGACGCTGCTCCTCCACATCGAGAGGAGCCAGCTGAGGTGGCTAGGGCATCTGTATCGGATGCCTCCTGGATGCCTTCCTGGGAGGGTGTTCCGGGCATGCCCCACCGGGAGGAGACCCCGGGAAGACCCAGGACACGCTGGAGCGACTATGTCGCTCGGCTGGCCTGGGAACGCCTCAGGATCCCCCCAGAAGACCTGGAGGAAGTGTCCAGGGAGAGGGAAGTCTGGGCATCCCTGCTTAGACTGCTGCCCCCGCGACCCGGCCCCGGATAAGCGGAAGAAGATGGATGGATGGATGGAGACACTGAGATGCACATTTTCAAAAAATACTACCAGAAAGTATTGTAGTTTTGTCTTGAATGAATATTTTGGATTTTCCAAACAGTTCCAGGTGTTATGACCCAGTATGACAGCTAACATGTTATAAGAAACAAATCTTATACTTCTGTTACATGCATACATGACTCATGGTGATTTAATGGATTAAATGCACAATATGCAAGTTCTGCCACTAGGGATGTCTCACATCAAAACAATAACAAAAGCCCTAGTTTGATGATGTTGTAAAGTTGTGTGGGATCATGGGAGTTGTAGTTTTGACTTTCGCGGAGGTAGCAGTTCCAGCAGGTGACTGCAGACATCTATTTCCCTGGCCACATTAACCAGCTCTGACTGGGGGATCCCAAGGCGTTCCCAGGCCCAGGTGGAGATATAATCCCTCCACGTAGTCCTCGGTCTGCCTCGTGGCCTCCTCCCAGCTGGACATGCCTGGAACACCTCCCTAGGGAGGCGACCAGGTGGCATCCTTACGAAATGCCCAAACCACCTCAGCTGGCTCCTTTCTGCACAAAGGAGCAATGGCTGTACTCCGAGTCCCTCAGAGATGACTGATCTTCTCACCCTATCCGCAAGGGACATGCCAGCCACTCTCCTGAGAAAAGCGATTTCGGACGCTTTAATGCAAACATGTCACGTATTATAGCTTTAATTAATGTAGGACGTATTAGGAATTCCTGTTAGGGCTCATTTATGCTCCCTTTTTGTACGAAAATAGACACGTATGTTGTAAATGATATAACAATCACTGCCCACATACTTCCATGCACCCTTTTCCATTGGCATGGGTGTTAAGCAGTACATCCAGTAGAGGGCGCCAACCAGAGTCAATCCCATGGAAGAGTCAAAAGTTGCCCTGAAGAAAAAGAGTCAAAAGTTTCCAACAGCAGCAAACATGATGACACTGGAGGAGGTTGTAATAACGTAGCTGTGCACCATTAAATACATCACCACATGTGGAGAGTTTTTTCACTGCCTCTTTGACAATGAACATCATTTACTCTACTACTGGATTTTTAAAACTTCTTTGTCGTGTCCTGTGGTTGTATCTCACTTGAACTGCTGAATGTTGAACATAAATAAACATGAATAAATGATCAAGTCACTATAACTTTATATGATTTGTTTACATTTAATTGATCATCAGTTGAAAAATGGTAATGGTAAATGTTTACTTCATATATGAATTGACAAGCGATCAAGTTAGCTGGATTTCAACTGTATTTATGTTTATTAAATTTAAATTAGGGCTGCACCTAACAATTATTTTTTAAATGATTTTTTCAATTAACATTAACATTTTTTTTAATATTCAATTATATGACAATTAATTTACTTAAAATACTTTTCAAAAACTTGTCTAATTGATATTTAAATACTTCATTCAATCCTAATCCTGAAAAATAGACACATAACGTACATTAGAATAATGATAAGAGTGGCATATTTTAAAGTTAGTTTAATTTAATAGACTCGCCAAAGAAAATACTTTTTGACATTTTTCTGCCGACTGAAATGAATTTCTGACAGTCTATAACATGAGTTTTAGCCATTTCTGTCTCATACGTGGCTGATAAAGTGAACAGAAAGTACAAAACGGCAGAATAACACTGTTAGATGACTCATGGTTTAAAGTTCACAGCAGCAGTGCAGACATTACTTATAATACAGGGGAGATGAAGAAACTTCTAGAAAATCTATCTTAAGTGACTTCTACTAACAGAAACATGTTCCACGTGATGATAATCCTCATATATGGTGTTTGGGTGCTGACAGAAAGTAAACAGGACGATGCTGCAGCTGCAGGAGGAGAACAGGTCGCTCACTGCTTCACTTCAGCACTCATGTGGAGCAGTTTGTCCCGCTGTGATAAGTCATGTCCAGGTTGTGGAGCTAAAGAGAGACAAACTGTTGTGTCTCTGTCTAAAATACTCCCACACTTTAGAACTTCATTGCAAGTCTTGCTCTCAGCAGCTTGATCTCCAGGTGAACCCATGCTCTGACTGGGTGCAGTAGTTCATAGTGACGCCTTGATGCACGATATGTAAATTGACGTATTTTCATAATCAATGACATCAATTACATCGACGAATCGCCTCAGCCCATGTGATGATAGCTTCATATTTCTACAAGAAAAGGTTTTCTTTCTGCTTTCAGAGAGGATCAGCAAATACATGAGTCTGACACAAAGTTTTAAATAACTGGAATCCATCTGATATGGTCACATATCAATTTATATATGAAATATAATATTGCATTTCATAAATACTACATATGAAATAGCTGTGATAACTGTGGTGCATTAATTCAGGTATTAAATCATCATGAGTCATGGATTAATTAGGCATTACATTACAGGCATTGCAGCTTTCTGCCTGTATTTCCCTATTTTATCTCATTGATTTTTGCTGCTTGGGATGTTTCACCAAACAAAACATTGGTATTTGACATCCTGATGCATTTATGAACAGCTTGGACAAACCCTACTGACTCTACTTTTAAGTAAATGATTTAGACTTAGACTCAGATTTAGACTTTCCCCAAAGGGGAAATTCGTTTCCACAGCAATACATATTAGGGGTAGGAGAAATACTCGATTCTTAGATGCATTGTCGTGTGTATGTGGAAGATTCTGAATCGATTCATAAATCTCAAAAATCAGTTTTCTAAATGTCAGTTAACATGAAGCTGACAGAGTGAAAAGACTCAGACTCAGCTGTGAGGCCAGCGCAGCACCTGGACAGAGTTATCAACTGTTAACAGTGAGAGGTACTTCATTTTCTCTAAAGGCAGCGGTTGCAATCATGTTTTGATTTAGTGTCTGAATAATTGAATATTAGAGATGAACGTAAATACTTTTCACCATCACCCAGAGATGTTAAGACGTTCACAGAGCAATCAGCTGTAACAAATCATCACCTGAGCGACACACACTGCGGCGTTAAACAACTTCAAACAACTCTGTGAAGAAGGAAACTGGAGCAAGAGACTGAAAATTGTGTTCCCTTTTCTGTTAATTCGGTCAAAAAAAAGATTATGAATCAAACCAAACAAAAAGATCCCCTCCTAGATGTAACATATGCATCATGTTTACCTCTAAACTAGGCTACTTCTTGAGTTTTGGTGAGGATGACTGAATGTGAGCAGCTGCAGATAAATACTATCAGTGGTGGATGAGTACTCAACCCCAGTACTTGAGTCAAAGTATAGATACTCCTGGTCAAATATTACTCAACTACAAGTGAAAGTTGCTCAGTCAAGTTAAAGTACTAGAGTATTTGCTTGTAAATTCAATTCAAAAGCACATGCTTTTAAAAATACTTAAGTACAAAAGTAATTCAAAAGTACAAATTACAAAGTACATTTTCTAATATCAATACATTGCTGTATTGTTTTCACAGTGCATTTACAGAACCTTGTAACTCTCTGAAACCACCTAATGATGCACTGACTTGCTTGTAGAACCACTCTGCTACACAAATCCTATAGAAACACTTGTAAAAACTTCAGCATAGAAATGCAGTCAAAAACAAAAAGGACAGCTCTTGTCATTTTCTGATGAAACTGTATTAAAATCACAGCATAAAATTAGATTGAAGTCTGTTAAATCACTGAGATTTCTTTTTGGCTTTAGGGGCAGGATATATTCATTCTGTAGTATTTTTCACCCCAATAAAAACAGTCCAACATTAAATGCCTAACTGAAATTATACATCTTGAGATTTAATTTAGTCTTTCTCCTGCTGTCACCAATGCCGAATTTTGTTTGAATGAAAGAGGGAGAGTTTGCTTGCGTTTGTTACAGAGCGCGCCTGGATGATGTATTTCTTACGTATTTTGAAAGTCATAAGTTTCCAAAAAACCAAATACGCAAGTGAAGTACAGATACTCAAAAATTGTACTTAAGTACAGTACGCAACTAAATGTACTTTGTTACTGTCCACCACTGAATACAATCAAATCCACACCTCATGGCTTAAAAGTTTAAAATGTTGATGCATCGAGAATCATTTATCACCAAATCGTTGCCCTCTGAATCGTAATTGTAATTGAATTGTGAGGTACCCAGAGATTCCCACTGTAAGTACACATTGGTCAACAAACAAACATCACATAGTAACAACAAATGTAGACCACAGAATACACTCAGTGAGGCCTCTTATATAAGGTGGTGATGGCAACTGGGATCAGGCTTTAACCAAAGCGAGCCCTTCTGTACCTGTGCCCAGAGGGCAGTAGGGTCAGATGGTAGTTAACTGGGTGTGTGATGTCAGTTGTACCCTTATTATAAAGTGTTTACCCATAGCGGTTCAGCCAGCGTTTACCATATCATTAGACCCTCTCACTGCTTTTGAAAACTCCTGACCTTTAACTGCCAACGTGAGTGTCATGAGGGATGGAGGCCCTTTGCTTTTACATAAATATATAAATCCAGTATCTGACAATCAACCCATCAACACATGTTGTTGACACTTGCCTGTAGACATTTGGTGTTAGTCATAAACATAACTTAAGCAAATCACCCTGACACTTGACAGTTATATTTCACCTGAATTTGAGCTGCTGATTCCCGTCCCACCACCTCTGAAATGATGTTAAGCTCCTGTTTGTGTTTGTGTTTTGCAGGTATGGACGTCCATGAGGATCTTTCTCGGCTTGGTGAGAAGGACGGGCTGAAGGGACGCAAGCTAAGCAAAGCTGTGGAGAGTTTCACCTGGAACATCACTGTGCTCAAGGTACTGGGAAGCAAAACACAACAGAAAAAGGCTTCAATTATTAATCCCCAAGGGGAAATTTTTCACTCATACTTTTGTACATACATACATATACAGGCCCGAAATTCACACACAAGCACAAACAGGACCTATTGACATGCATCAGAGAGATGTCAGAGTGAAAGGGCTGCACACATACATATAGAAACATACAGTCAGGCACCCTGAGCAGTTGGGGGTTCAGTGCCTTGCTCAAGGGTACCTCTCCAGCTTCCAGTCTACACTCCGTACTTTGGTCCGTGTGGGACTTGAACTGGTGGCCCTTTGGTTCCCAAGCCAAGTCCTTACAGATGAGCTACTGTGGCCCCCATATTGAAACTCAGATTTAATAGGGTTGGTGGCAGATGAATATTTGTTAATTTAGTTTTTTACACATTCCTTTTGTTTTATGGTAATTGTGAATATGAGATGACTCTTTGAATCAGCTCCGTGTCATCACAGGATTTTGTGATGTGTGGCACTTAGACCCTCTTGGGGCATCTGGGAAGAAAATCTGAAGAATCCTGGAAGAAAATTTTGTACATTTTGAAGTTAAACTTGCAGCTGTTAAGTGGACAGATGGCTTTAAATCAAAGACTTCTGCAGTTGTTCAGGACCAGCCTCCTGCCAAACACATGCCAGCAAACAAACTAAATGCTGAATTTCCACCTTCTGCTTTACTTAAAATTCATTACAAGTCAAACTCCTGTTTCCTTGTGTGCTGCAGGGTCAGAGTGATCTGTTACGAGGAGCTAAGATGGATTCCCTGGATGCCCTAAGGCAGCTGGCTCTAGCCTGTGAAGCCTGTGGACTAACGTCCTCCTCCTCTTCCTCCAACTCCTCGTCCTCCACCTTTTCCACAGCCGAGCTTCACTACTCCTCCCACCCTCTGTCTGGCCGCCGAAGCAGCACACACGGCAACGGACGCATCTGACCCCCCCACCCCCCTCGGGTCCAGCATGCTGCCAAAGATGAAAAGGGAGTGCATGGAGTAATTACAAAGGATAACAGAGATGAGGAGATATGAGAGCAAGAAAGACAGAAAAAAGTGTGGGTGTAAAAGCACCACAGGAGACAGGATTTTTTTTATCCTTTTATTCAGTGCAGTAAATGTCTAGACTAGCCTAGACCAGAAGCAGTATATCTGTTAAAGCCTTACGGGTGAGTTCATCAATTTATCACTGAAGGTCCAGCCTGCAGAGAGGCTTCTCATGAATGTCGTGACTCTGTGGTGGAAAAGCAAATAGAGACACTCCACACAGGTCTCTGAACTTTTGACAGCTCCTGCTTATTTTTCTGAAAGAAAACGTGTGACTCAACATTGTAACTCTGCAGGTTTTCCTCATTAGAGAGGAAATCATAGACACCTGAGTAATTTGTGACACCAGGGGCTGCGTCGGAGCTGAAATTTACGGTCCTGTTGGTGTCTCATTTCAGAGGTAGAAGGCAGAGTGGATGTAGAGCTGATTGGACAGGTTATTCTCTGCCTCAGCATTTTAGCTTGTCCCTTTGGAAGGCATCAAGATTACCTGTGTGTGTGTGTGTGTATGTGTGTGTTTCCAGCATTGCAGGTTGTGTCCCACAAAAAACACACAAGGGGAATAACTAAATCAAGAAGCCTACATTTTTAGTGTAACACTACTTTTTTAAAACTCACAAAAGTTTTATGGTACCTCTGCTTTTGTTTTTAGAGTAACAGCAGTTAATACAATTGAACTTTTGCGGTGACATAAAGCAACAGTATGTAAGATTTGGTATTTTTTGTGATTTGATGTGATTCACTTATATGCCACTGTCGTAAAGATTCCAGTCGTTCTGATTATATTACTGATGATCTTAAACCAGTCAACAGCTTTGCTAACACAGTCAACCATTAAGCAAGGGCAACAACACAAGAAAACAGCTAGCAGCTAATATTACTGACTAGACAAACAGCAAGACTGTCAGCATGCTGTCTGTCTTGCAAAGACTAGTCAGTCAGTCACACATTTACTCTTGTTCGGCAGCCTCTTGCTTGGTCGCTTCACTTAACTTCCTCCATCAACATCCTCTTTGGTCTCTTCTCCTCTATTATGGTGTCCATAGAGACTGCCTGCTTATGTCCAAAGCTCGTGTGCTCGTGGTGTGAACATCAACACTCCCCGGTGCTCTGAGCTCCGAGTCCGGGCAGTGTGGTAACTAACTAACAGCAGCTACATTTAGACTGGGCTGCACCAACAACTAATCTAATTTTAAGTCGTTAGTTCTAATCAGAGTAAGCTTAAAATGAGTAAATCCAAATTTAAAATAAGCAGAGCTCTGTTGTACAATAAAAACTCATCTCAGTTTAGTAAATCCAAGTTTATTGATGTAAACTGAAAGTAAATCGAATTTGCTTTCTCTGCTTTCTAATCCTAGTTAGCCTACTCATGATGGCTCTACAGAGAAGTTGTAGAGAGAAAACATGTTGGCTGACTTAATGGAGCAATATGGCCAAATAATAGAAGACAGCACAAAAGAGACTACCTTTTTAAAGTGTAAGCTTAAAGTTAATACTAGAACACAGTGTAAATTGGAGTTAATTGTTTTGGTGCAACAGAATTAAATTTAATCATTTAGAGTTCAAACTAAACTGAGGTTGAAAGAGAGGCTTAAATGTAAAATTTCTTCATTTTAAGCAGTTTAAAAGTTTGGGACAACATAATTAAAAGTTAAACCATGATTTAATCAGGTTTAAAAAATGATCCTTGTTGCAACCCAGCCTCAGTAGCAGTTTACTGTCCATCAGGAAACTGTAAATAAACGTGAGTTGAGGTGGAGCAGCTGGAGGACGCCAGCGGGCAAACCAGACACATTTTCTCCATAAAATATGAACTGGTTTCACCACAGTTAGCCCCCCACTTTGAAAAGCTCTGTTTTGATCAGTTTACAATGTCCAGGGATGACTTGGATTAATGCAGATGTCACATAAAGTAGGCTATACAATAAATAAATTTCAGTTCATAATATCAGCATGAAAGCTTTCTGAATACCTGATTGTATCCATTTGCTGGACTGAAAAACATTGCCATTGCTCTGGTGAAGTCAAATTTCTCCAGAGCTCTCAGACAAAATTAGTTTCTCAATGAATTTTGGACAAAAATGGACATTATCTTAATTACCAGCAGTTATTAATGAGGTTTGGGAGTTTGGAGAGGTGGAAAGTCATCAAAACATTTGCTGATTTATCTGATTGACTTATCAGTTCAATCATTCCTAGAAAGTCCTGAGGTCTGGTTCTCTGTCTGGTCTGTTTAAAAGCCCTGAAATAACTCCAGAGATCAGGTGATACAAGCAAAACATGCACGGACCCATCAGAGGTACATTGTGTACACTTTCTAAACTTGAGTGCATTAAGATACCCTTGCAATTCTGAGAACACACACACACACACGTGTGCTCATCTAACTACTATAGTCATTTACTGCGTGATTCAACCAGCAGAAGCACACACACACACACACACACACACACACACACAGGTTCTTGTTATCTCCACCTGATGGCCTTTGAGTCTGTCATGTTCTTTTGGAGAGGGGGCAGCTGAAACACGAGGAATGAAGTGTATTGGAGAAGGGACACAGTAATTGGAGAAGTTGTGGATGTGTGTTGATACTGTAGTACTGCAGTACATGTGTGCTGTGGTACGTGTGTGGATCACATAACCTCCTCAGTATAGATATGTGTGGGGACGCTTGGAATCTGTACATGTGTGTGTTTGTGTGAAGGAACAACAGATTCCTGCAGCATTGATGAAGTACACTCTTTTGATGTAGCAATAATAATAATAGTGGTAAGTTACAAGAAAGTCATTGAGGCTGTAAACTCAATGTGTACTGACTGAAGTACTGAAAACAACATAACTAACTTTATAGCTCAGTGATGCTTCTAAATGTAGATGAAAAGAACAACAGCAGGTGCTACTGATCATGGCTCATAGTTGTGCTTAACCTGTCAGTGATGGCGTTCCTCTAGGCCTTTGAGTGTAACTGTGTTTCTTCTTAATGCAAGAAAACACCTGATACTTGTTCTCTAACTCAGCTTTTGTACTCGTATTCTTGTATCTTGTAATGCTGCGTTTGAACCAAACTTGACAACAGTGAAGCTAAGTGACACACAGGACTAAGCTAACCAGATTGGATTTACCTCCTTGAGTACTCTCACAAAGTCACTGCTCTCTGGTGAACAAAACCATGTTTGATGTTGGTGATTTTCAGACTTTATTAGACGTTGAAGGATGTCCAAAACCTTTTGGAAAATGCCAAAAAATGCATTATCATCCAGTTTATACAGAGCTGTTTTCTACAACAGCATATCAGGGCCATTGTTGGTTTAAAAAAAACAAAGCCAGAGGAGTGGTGGTGATGGGAGGGGGGCAATTCTTAGAAAAAACTGCAGGCATAATACAGCGCAAGCAGCAGCTGGTCCAAGTTATGTTGACACACTATGATTTTAGAATCTCAGAGGATATTCATGTCTTTCCCATAAATTTGAGTTTTTTATTGTAAATCGGTTTTGGTGCAACAGAATTACATTTCATCATGGTTTAGGGTTCAAACTAAACTGAGGTTTAAAGAGAGGCTTAAATGTCTACAAGTCTAGTCTACAAGTTTGGGGCAACATAATTTAAAGTTATACTATGATTTAATCAGGTTAGAAATTTATCCTTGTTGCAACCCAGCCTCAGTAGCAGTTTACTGTCCATCAGGAAACTATAAATCAACAGGAGTTGAGGCGGAGCAGCTGGAGGACACCAGCGGGCAAACCAGAAACATCTTCTCCATAAAATATGATCCAGTTTTTTATTGTAAATTTATCACTTTAATCTCAGAGAATTTGTTTTTTTTTCTGTATCAATTTGTGACTTTAATCTCCAAAATTCAGATTTTTTTCTCAGAATATCATCTCTCTCCCCCAGTTCTGTAATTTTTTTTAACCCAAAGTTGTCTTGATTTGATGTTGTAGTTTTATTATTCACAAAGAAGTTACATTTTGGAGATAAAAGATTTTCATTGGGCAAGGTATGTTTAAAATGTTTAAGGTTTGATTCACTAGTATTAATAACCCAGTGCACCACAAAGGTTCTTTAAACGGTGGATTTGAACAAATGTAAATGTGCTGCCTGCAGCTGACAAAACAAGATGTCAGAGTGAAGCTAACAGGCAACTTGAGGGAACTTTTGAATAAAAGACATTTTGAATGTTTATTCTGCCCTTTGAGGGAGAGGAGGACAGGAAGAGAGACAGAGATCACGGCTAAACTTTGGAACAGCTCACCAGCCGATCAACCCAGCTGGTGGCGTTTTGCAGTAAACAGGATGTAATGAGAAACACTAAAACATGGGGATGACACTGAGTTTCACTAACTGGTTCAGCCTCTCTTAAGTGCTTGTGCAGGACTACTGTATGTTCTCAATGACATCCCATGTTTTTGTACACTGTTGCCTTTCATTCATCTGCACATTCCTTTTCTTTTGTAATGCTATTAACCTCTTTCATACCTCCACTTGTTTCAATCCTGTTGTTCCTGCTGCTCGTCTGGAGGCTCCACGTGGGGAGTAACAGAGCTGATGTACTGAGTCACAGCCACAGGAGGAGGTTGACCTAATAACATTTTCATGCGAGTGTTTTGTGTGGATGTGCGCCCAAGAGAAGGCTTCTAAAAGTAGAAGACACATATTGAAGAGAGAGCAAAGGTTGAAGCAAAGAAGAAGAAGGGACTGATATTGGATTAACTTTTCATTCCATGTGTGGTTGGCTGGGCACACCTGCAGAGCTTCATAATTGGCTGTGAGCAACAGACAGAGTGACAGCACCTGCTGTTTTGGTCTATTAATAACATTCTGACTCACTGGAGGCCCTGGGATGTGTGTTGGTGTGCTTATGTCTGTCATGATACTGTGGTGCCCTAATTCCTGGCCTGATGATGCAAACTGGTTCTCCTGCATACACAGTCACTGCCAAACTATTTGCCATATTTCCTCTTAAATGCACCGAAGCAGACAGCAGCTGCTGGAGCTCTTTGGAGGATCTCCACTGCCCCCTAGAGGCATGTTTGAAAACTGCAGTTTTCATATAACAATAAGTCTTCTGTCAGAGATCTGGGGCCATATTACAGAAACCTGAGTTAAGATAGAAGTGAAGAAAAGTCTAAGATAGGGTTTTTTTTTCCAATTTGGTACAGTATTACAGTAACAAATCATATTTATGAATCCCATCTTATCTTACTTCATCTTATTTTTTCTCAGGTTAAGAAATCCTAAATACTCAATCCAACATCGCTTATCAACTGTTAATGTCTGTTACCCAGCCACTGATGCTACTTTTTTCATCTTGGCAAGTTATATAACTTTGTAACTGTTGTTTTTTTCTGTTTTGTTTTGTTTTGTTTTTTGAAACATACTGAAACAATCAGTGGTGGAAACAGTACTGGAAGTGTGTACTCAAGTAGTATTACACTGCTAAATATTGTTCTATTACAAGTAAAAGTACTGGTGCTAGAAATATACTAATTATTTTCCTTATTCAACAAATGGCTCCACCAGACAAAACATTGTCAAATGAGGTGCAAATTACTACCATGATTGTTGATTAAATATCCATGAATACATTTTTAATTGGTTAAATTCTTAACAACAGTTAATCAATTAATGACTGATCATTAACATCCTCCAAAAGTGCGTCCACAACATTCATCAACATCAACATCCATTTGTGATCAGATTACCTGATTGGCTAACATGCAGAAAGGTCTGGGTATTAATTCAAATTGTACTCAGTACTCAACTAAGATTTTAAAAGTAACTAAATAGATTACATAGTGTAATGCATACTTAAGTACAAGTTAAAGTACAGACTTGAAAATCTACTCATAAAAGTGCAAGTATGCAGAAAACTACTTACTTACAGTAATATGAGTATTTGTAATTAGTTACATCTACCACTGGAAACAATACATACAAAAATAGAGCAAAAACAACAATGGGCACTTCAAGACAGATAAGTGAGAGTCAACGAAGTTGTTTCTGTGAAATTTACAACATTTCTAACTTGGGAGAGAAGAAAGAAAGAAAGAAAAGAAAAGAAAAGAAAAGAAACAAAGCAGACACGGTCTCCACAGTGTCCACTGTGTATAAGCAATAAAAGAGCAGCCATACAGATCAAAAACTTTAGCTAGAATTACCATTAGCTGCGTTATTTGTGTTCCCCAAGACTTTCTGTGTAGTCCCGCCCTACTGTGCTCTGATTGGCTGTGAGCATGAGTGTAGAGCTAGGCAGCTGGCAGAAATCTTTCCAGGAGGTTGTGGTAATGTGGTGAGTGGATCAAATGCAGGATTCTCACCCAGGAGACTGGGCTTTATGTCCATGTGAAATGTCTCTGTTAATTTTTTAGAGACTTAGTTGACTTTTTACTTTCAGTTTTTTAAGTTATTTTCACTTTTCAGCTGCAGTTTGGTTACTTGGCGAGGTTTAGGCAATTACATGGGCAAGTTTCAGAGAATATTAAGGTTTATGTTTAATATAGACCCTTTCACAATGTCAGAAAGGCTTTCTGGCAACCGTCATCAAAGCAATCACAGCATAGTAGGGCGGGATTAACCAGTCTTGGGGAAAAAAAATAATGCCTGTTTGCTACTGTTAGCCTATACTACTATTAGCTAACCTTAGCTAGTTTTAGCTACTAATACAGGTGGAAAAGCGAAAGTTGGGACAGTTAAATGGTTTTCCTAAAAGCGATATTCCACTTTACATGATAATCCACTCAGTATGTACTCACCCCTATTGCCGATGGTGAAGATCTTCAGTTCACAAAACAATCCTGGAGTTTCAGCAGAAAACAGGGTTGCAGCCAAATCCAGTACAATTGCAGTGAATAGTGACGCAGTTTAAAACATTAAAAAAGAACACAAAACAAACACAAAATGTCTCCTATCCTGCTTGTGTGGTGTAATCCAAGTGTCCGCGAGCCGCGACATTAAAAATTAACCGTGAAAGACGCCATTTACACCATGTTTTTAGCCGAAATGTCAACTGTAGCATGTAGCAGGTAGGATGTCAACATGGCATCGAGGATTGTTTTGTGAACTGAAGATCTTCACCCATCTTCACATCGGCATAGGGGTGAGTACATACTGAGTGGGTTATCATGTAAAGTGGAATATCCTTTTAAAGCTCCTACAAGAAACTTTCATATTTTGCTGATTTTGGAGACCCCTGTGGACAAAAGTGGTAGTGTTTCCATCACAATAACCACAAAATATAATCCAAAAAATAAATATATTTAAATAAAATGATTTAAATAGAAATCTCTCCTGCTGCCTGTTAACTGGCTAACATACTACTCATTAAAACTTAATGTGGTAAAATGTAAACACAGGTTGGTTTCATCCCGCAAAGAATCTGACCAGGAACCAGTGGCAGAAATTAAGATTAACTATATGGATCTTGTTGTGGATTGTCTTGTTGGCTTATGTAAATCACATTAAAAAAAAACCTGTATTATCTTTTAAGGTAGGAGAGTTTTTTGGTGCTTGTGTAATAAACTCTTCCCTAAATCTTAAGTTAGGATAGGAACAGTGACTTAAGAGCTGTTAATCTATAGTATTTTTTGTTCCTAAATCAGGTCCTAACCCCAGTTACCATGGTTACCAAACAGTTAGGCTAGGATCTTCAAGTTAGGAAGTTTCTGTAATATGGCCCCTGCTTACATGCAGAGAGGATCTCTCACATTAATGATTCATCAGATACAGTAAAACAAACCACAGTATTGGCTTTCTGTGTTCCGGTTTACATGCCTGCTGACACGGGGAGTACAACTGGGTCACAGGTGATGGGACTTCCTATACCTGCAGAGATACGGCGAAGATGGAGGTCACAAGGTTTACCTTAATTGTTGAACATAAGGTGTAGAGGGGTCAGGTTTCTGTAATGAGATCTTTCTTAGTTAAGTTAAACCTCATTATTAATGAGCAGGTCTCTGGTAGACAGTGCTGACTGTGCTGCAGCTTACAATGAAAGCAACATGTAATAACAGAGAAAATTAGCAGATTGCCAGTTCAGTAAATAACAACCTTTGCAGTGTGTCACTCGAAGACGCCTGAGCCACTAATTTGTAGCTGGATGAGCCAAAAGGACCATGTGTCTTTGCATGATTTAACCTACTTACTTAGAATCATCTACTGTATACTTGCAATAGAAAAATATACCATTGTATTTGAAATGTAAAGATCGAATGTGCTTTTATACCTTCCAGGCAGCTATTGGCTTCAGTTCATGTCAGTAAAGTCAGCTTGCAGAGACTTACTTTAAGTAAATCCATTTCCATGAACATCATGCGGATAGTTTGAGTTTTTTGATGTGGGGTTGTGTGACGTATTTATCCACAGTCCACACAAACCCTAACCTGCAGTAGATGGCGGTTGACACACCCCCAGTTTGGAGAAGCAGAGAGGAGCACCAGCGTGGATGCTCAGTAAATGTACTGCTGCAGACGGAGCAGCCTTTTCTGACTGATGTTATATAAACCGCTGTATCACTCTCCAAACTCCTTTATCAAGAGCCATCGTTATACCTCACAGAACAGGGGAGTTGCTTGCTAGGATGTACTATTAAGATCTGGATACTGGACCCAAAGATGGTGCCTATTCATTCCAATTGACCTACCAAACATGTACAGTAGTGTGTCTCTCACTGGCCCAGCCTGCATGTTCCCACTCGAGCCACAGACTTTACATTGTGATGACATCACAAATTTTGGAATTTTCTTGGCTCAAGGAAAGTTTTACAACTACAAAACCTCCATCGCTCAAAAATGGATACTAGAAAGAATCACAGTCGAGCTTGTTTGCGCGTCTCTTTAATTTTTTTAAAGATTATTTTTGGATTTTTTTTAGCCTTTAATGGACAGGACAGCTTGCAGATAGTCAGGAAATGGGGCAGAGGGTGGGGGCAGGGAGGCAGCAAAGGACCACAGGCTGGAATCAAACCCATGCTTCCAAGGACCCAGCCTCTGTACATGGGCCACACACTCCACAGATTAAGATCCATCACAGAGGCACCCAGATGTTTGTTTTATAACGGTGGCTTATGGTGGAAAATGCTTCAGGGGAATTTATTTGCCACAATATCAAGAGTAGCCACAAGGCTGAGCAGCAATACCCTGTCTGGTTCTACTATATTTCTTTGGTTGCTGCTCCTACCGCTGTCTTGATCTTCATGTTATTGTGTGACCTCAGTGAATCCAAACTAACATCTTAAATCACAGAAGTCGCACAATAACACTGGTTAATACTTAAGCTAACCGATTAAGCAGCAATAGACCAGTAGCTCCTGTGTTCTGTGAGCTAAAATGACTCTCAAAAGCTCATGATTTCCCCACAGCAGCAGTTTATTCAGATGAATCCATGCTTTCTGTTGCATTTGCACACAATGATTGTGTAACTTTCATAAGAATAAAACTAAGCATGATGTTTACTGTGATGGATCACCTGTCTCATGCAAGTTTCAAGTCCCTATAGGTTGCAAAGTTTTGGAAAACTCAGCAGTACAGTGAAACATACATGATTTCTAGTAAATGAACTAAACTTGCAGAAACACCAGTATGATCTTTTAAACATTTTTAAACAATTTGATCATTGAAGCATTTTTCTTCCCTCTCCATGCCTCTCACACTCACTCTGATTCTTGTGTCACTGTACTTACCTGATGATATGTTTACCTCTGCAGAAGGCACTGAGGTCAGCAACTCACTACAGTGTTTTATGATGTTCAGTATATTGTATCTCATTTGTAACACAATGCTGCACCTGGACCCCTGAAGTGTGGACTTCTTTACTCCCTTTATACCTTTAAAAGTGAAACAGATCTGTGTAAAGCTCTGTCTCTCACTGTGATACATTTTAAAGTTTTGAGTTGGAGGAGATTGGTGGACAGGTCCGTGCAGCGTGTTGCATTGGGTGCATTGTATCTCTGTTACCCACGTGTCTTAACATAGAGCTAGCTCTCTCTGTGCTCTTCAGTGTGTGATACTACCTATCTTTGCAGACCAGTGGTCTAATAGTGCTTAACATTCATTTGAACAGTTGGAGAGTTGTTTATACCTGTCATAGTGATGTGGACAAAGTTGTGTGAAACACTTGGAAATGTGTAAAGGTATTTTAAGTTCTATATTACCCGTGGCATCTGCAGTGTCTGTGTTGGCCTGTGTCTACACCGCTGACCTTTAATCCAGTGTTGTTTCTTCAACTGTTCTTACAGTCACTGTATGTTTTTGTAAAATAGAAAAAAAAGACCAAAATATGAAAAATATTTATTGAAGTGTGTTTTAAAAACTATAAATAAATATAATTAAATGGACCTTGCTTTTATTTTGAAAAGCTGTGTTTTCTAACTGACAAGTAATCAAATATAACAAGAGTATGTATCCCAGACTAAATAAAGTTATCTTTTCCTGACCAAATCCATGTGCTGCCTCTGCTTTCTTAAACTGTCTTTGTCCTGAAGCTGTTATCTGTGCATGCAGTCTCTTTGCTGTGGAAGCCCTGAGCGGCAATTGAGAAAAAAAAATCTGATGATCCATTTTTTAAGTCGGATCTAAATGCTTTTCTCTTCTGTTTTTTTTTTTTTTTTTTAATTACAGGTGAAAAGTTTTGCCAGGATAATCTTTCTGATATTCTCTGATATATACTTACTTTAAAATTCTTACTTTTTGAATGCAGATGGTTGGGCAGGATAACTTTTCTAAGCATTTGTTGTTGTAATATTCATTATGGCCACATGAGCCCAAAGTGCACCACTACCCCACATTCTAAATGGGACTAAAAGCGTTCAAGTCCACGATAAATAGTTGATGAAAAACAAATGATAAATTTGAATGGTTTTAGTCCTACTTTAGAACACTGGGTAGCGGTCATAGACGGGGCTTTGCCACTCAGCCAGGCTGCCAGTTTTTCGCAGTTGCCACTCACGGTATTGCAGCAAAAATTCCAGCCTAATATTACTGTGTGGAATACTACTGTGCATATTCAGTGGGCTGTATAACCAGGAAGTAAACCAGGAAGCTAGCTGCTTATGAGCCAGGTGAGCAACTCTGATTGGACTGAGTGGGCACCATCTTTACATTCACTATCTAGTTCATTATAATCTATCAGTCTATGGTATAGCTGCTTGTGGCCAAAATGAATATTACAAATACAAACAGAGAGATGAAATTTCACCTGCCAAAATGTTTTATTTTCTGCACCTCACAGGTGGAAAAAAATGACTAAGAAAAATTATCCCCACTCCCACCAATCTTTGCCTGTATCACAATATCACGATAGTGTTTTGAAAATCAATCTAGTGTCACAAAACATAATATCATGATACTCAAGTGTATCAATATTTTCTTTCACTCCTCACTGTATGTTCATTGTTAGGTTTATTAATTATTTGTCCAGATAATCCTTCCTTTGTTAATCTAGATAAATAGCTGTAATTATGGACATTTGAATGTACTTTAAGCAGCTTTTCACACTCAAAGTTAAAGTAATCTGTCATAAACTTATTCCAGTCTGGACCTTGTGTATATCATATTTTAAAATATATTTTAAAATTGTAATCATAATAAATAATTACTAAATGTAACTGTAATCTGATTGCATCTTTTTTCTGTTACTGTAATGACATAACTAATCCTGTTACATGTAATCTGTTACTCCCCAAGCCATCATATAGAGGCATCAGAAATGAACTGAGATTGTTTCATGGCTGGTTAAAAACTCCTGCAGTTGTTTTAATATTGGAACAGACCATCTAATTTGGCATTACAAGGTCCCAAAATTGTCAATAGTGTGAGGCAGGTGCAGGCTGTGGGAGTGTCATAATACTACTACTACTACTACTACTATGGCTACTGCTACTACTACTACTACTGCTACTGCTACTACTACTACTACGACTACTACTGCTGCTGCTGCTGTTAATAATAATAATAACTTGGGTATCCAGGTGGCTTGGTTAATAGGTAAATGCACCCCATATGCCAGGGCTACCGGTCCTCTGCATCGACTGCAGGTTTGACTCATGTGGCCCTTTCTTATTGCTCAATTAAATAATAATAATAATAATAATAATAATAATAATAATAATAATAATAGTGCATGTACCAAAACAAAATAAAATAATAAAATAAAATAACAAGAGAGAGAGAAAATCCATGAGGAGAACAATTAAAATATTCAGAAAAAACAAAAACAAAAAAAACAACCAAACAAACAATGAAGTAAACATGCAGCTCAGGTAAAATCAGAAAATGCTTTCTGATCAAAGTGCCTTCAATGGTTTTAGAAAAGACTCAAATGAAGACAATGACTCAGCTTTATTTGCTATAGAGCCTTGGGGCCCTGATGGCAAAAGCTCTCTCCTCTAGTTTTGAACCTGGACTCTGCAGATAGGAGACCACTGCCCAAGGATCTCAAACTGCACAAATGTTCATACGTATATATATTTATATTTAAGATATAGGTATATGGGTATAATATAGAGATATAATATAGGTCTAAAATATAATCTGGAGCTTGGCCATGCAGAGCCTTAAAGGTAATCAATAAAATCTTAAAATCACTCCTAAACAAACAGAGAGCCAGCGGTAAGGAGGCTAAAGGACATGTGATGTGTTTGTATCTCTTGGTTCTAGTTATATTATATCATATTTTTTCTATGTCATCTGCTGCTTATTCATGCCTTAGAATACCTGGCACTTTTGTGACTTGTCTTAGCCCATTTGCTGGATTTTGATGAATCTCACTCAGCATCACACAGAGCCCATGTTACTGGTTATATTTTTGTCAAAGATATGCTGATAAGTTAACAATAAACCCCAGTACAGAAATATTCTACACAGGTTACAGTCTGCTACTGAAGTAAAAGTTACTAGTCTCTTCTTGTGTAAGAAAAATAATGTAGAGTTAAAACTACTTATTTTAAATCCAAAAACGTGTAAATGGACATGAAGTGCATAAATGAAATTAAGATGGACTGCTC
Source organism: Lutjanus argentimaculatus (assembly GCA_034769285.1). Classification (NCBI taxonomy): domain Eukaryota; kingdom Metazoa; phylum Chordata; class Actinopteri; order Lutjaniformes; family Lutjanidae; genus Lutjanus; species Lutjanus argentimaculatus. Next base: position 5,193,174 of record JAWZSL010000031.1, on the reverse strand, counting down.
TGCAAATGGCTCCACATTTGGCCAGTTTGCAATTGTCTGGTTTCCTGTCAGTTACATTAGCAGGTGTAATTACATCCATCCATGGTTGTGCTGAGTGAACTCAGCAGTGCCAAATGTCTCTCAGATGTGTTTTTCTGTGCAGGTCTGAATAATGTTCCTCTGTACTGCCAGGAGGGGGAGCCAAACATCAAGCTATTTTCTTTTGGCTCCTTGTCAGAGTCATGGTCAGCCAGTTAGTTCAGTGCAATCATTCATTTGCATCAATAACTTTTATGCTAATCTGTCAGAATGATTTTTTAATTTCTACACATATGTTGTTTTTTTTTATATCAAGTCTTAATAGTGATGTGTGGAATCATTAATAAACACTTACAAACACCCTGCTTCTTAATTTTCATCATATGTTGTTTAACAGTCTATATTAGTCATGAGACTGCTGATTGTTTTGATTATCAATTAATCTGCTGATTATTTTCTCAATTGACTGATTATTCTTTTTGTGTGGAAAATGTGTTTTTGGACCAACAGTCCACAACCCAAAGATATTCAGTTTACAGTGATATGAAACAGAGAAGCAGCAAATCCTGAGGAGCTGAAACCAGAATTAAGTTCCGCACTTTTACTTGAAAAAGGATTAGAACAATTATTGACTAAGAAAATAGAAAATAAGAAAATAAATTCTGTGTCAATTAACTTTCAATGTCATTTCAGCTCTAGTTTATACAGTACGGTAAATTGTGAGCTAAATGCAGCATTGTATTATATATAATATTATATTATATAGAATCTTTTTGTTTCCTCACATTCACCCTTAAATACTGATGAAAAAAAGAGTCTCTGTGCTGGATTACAGCATGTGATGGACCCCAGGGGTGAGTGCAGGCTGTTCTGACAGGGGTGGCACACAGGGGCACTGACTCAGGCAGGAGTGGCATTAAACATGTGTACATGTGTGCACACACATGGAATAGCATTGATTTACCATTTCTCATTTTGTACTTCAATTACTAACTTTACAGTATCTTACAGTTTCTTACATTCCTGTGTTTGATTTTTTATTTAAAAGATAAACAGAACAACCAATCACAACACAATAGAATGGCACCATACAAATGTTGTATATAGCTCCCATAGTTTATTGTTTATGTCCTCAAACAGAAATTGTACCTCTGTTAAACCTCTAAAAATTCACCATGAAAAATAGTTTTATTTTTCATCATTTATAATTTATTCACCAATTTCCTGTATATGTTTTTTTGTGTATGCTTTTTGTTTTTGAGTAGCATAAAAGGGAATTACCACTAACATCTCATACAACCCTGTATTGTAAAATGATCAATAAATTCAATAAACCTTGTAGAAAAAAATAAAACTAGCCTATAATTTATATTAAAAAAACAACAAAAAACAACGCACATTCAAAAATACTCATCAAACAGTTAGTTCAAACAAGCGTCTACATATTGAAATGGACGACATCAGATCTCCTCAAAAGAGAAGCCAAAGCATCTTTATTGCCCCCTGGTGGCAGGCTGCAGTACAGGTCATAAATCCTGCCTCCCCAGCGTTAATCATGGGCCAAACTAAAACATTAAAGTAAACATCAAATACATTTTTCCTAAAGATGGTTCTATCATGTAAGATGGTTCTTATCACTCTGCTGTTTGTTCATTTTTGTGTTCAGTGTGGTTTTAATTAGTTACTTCATTATATAAAAAACAGTTTTATTCTGATTGAGTCGGCCGACTGCATGGGCAGGAACTCGAAAGCAGGGCTCCAACACCGGTCACTACTGCACTCTGAACAACCACCAGTACAAGATGGCTGTGCTCATGTCCAGGATATTTTAGCTTCAGCTTTCTACAGTGGGAGGAAGAGGAACTGTGGTGTTCATCTTTTATTTATATCAGTGGTTCAAACTAAGGTCCGCCTCTCATTGGGCAGATAGCCAGTCATACTGTCTGCCTTGAAATGGAGACATCAGTATTAAATAGTTTGTAATGTATATGTCAGCAGTGGTTGCAAGTCCCATGTCCTAAACTTTTCAAGTCATGCTCATGCTCAACCAAATGTAATGGCATTTTAACAACAGAGCCTTGACTTACTGTTCTTTGAGCAGTTCAAAAGTCTGTGTCTGTCCTGCATATTTTGCATTCTGCAATTCTTTCTTTTGACCACCACATACTTTCTGTAAATTATTTTAGTATCTTTTTTTCCATCTGGAGCTCAGTGACATAATGTTAGTTCTTCATGGTTCTCTGCTGTCAGACTGGTTCGACCAAAGTGGATCTGGGGAATTGAGTGTTGACTTGCTGAGAATGAGTGTAGCATTAACGTTGGTTGATTCAGGAAATAAAGGGAAATAAGTGATTTGTGGCAGACTCAACAAATAACACACTTTTAAGTTGAGTTTGAGGGAAGGTATCAAATCCAAATTAAGTCACAAGTTGTTGGTGCTAAAGTCCAAGTGGAGCTGCAAGTCTTTTTGAATTTGCAAAGTTAAGTCTAAAATTTGTGACGGGAGATGAAACAGTACAAAAATTTAATTTTCAAAATTATCGTGGCCAAAATTACTACGGTTATCAGTATTATCATAGTTTTGTTCAAACTGAAGATATTAAAAAATACTGATACACACACACTGAAATCATCACACCATTTTTTTATAATTTCAGTTTTATATTTAAAACATTTCAATGATTTTTAAAACATTTCAATGATTTGAAATGGCATCATATCCTTTGTGATGTCACTGTTTTTACTGACACACTGTACCAGTGTCTGGGAGATGCTGGACAATATTTACTGTGAGTTTTTCATGGTGTGGTACTCAAACATGGTTTTAATGATAATTTCGATTTGAAAAGGTAATACTAATTATCAGGAGTTTTACTGTTACATCCCTATTTGTGACTCAAGTCTGTCTCAATCTAAGTCAAGTGACAAGTCCATACCTCTGGTATGTGTACATGTATCTACACTTCATATACCATCAAATAAGAAGGCAACAAGCCTGTCCATCATGACATGCCTGTTATTGTTGTGATGTTTTGTCTCTAATCTTTGTTGAAGTGGCTGTATTCCCCCCCAGGAGGTGTTGGGCAGCAGATGGGAGGTGATGGAACTGTGTGGTAGTGTAGGCGGTGACATGACAAGCTGTCAGGCCCTAATGCGGGCTAACATCTGGAGGTTGTTGGCCACGTCACTTCTTGCCTGCCGGCAGGGTCCTCTAGCCTGAGGCCAGGAGCCACCCTGAGGGACATTTACCCAGGGCTAAACCTGGGCCTCTGAGACAGGAAGCAGCAGGAGTCACTTTGCCTTCCACTATGAAGTGAAAGCAAAGAACGAATTGAGGGTAATATTGATTGAGCTGCAGTACATGTCAGAGCAGAAACTGGTGTAAGTGGGTCATCGACGTGCATGCACTACAAAGGGCTCAGAAACTAGCAGGAAAATAAATTTAGTTTGAAAAGCCTATACGGCTGTGCAGCTTTGGAAGACGTGAACCATCTCTTTCAATGTATTTATTGCGGTAAACAGCTGTGACAAACTAGACCATCAGAAGACATCCTGAGTGAGTGGGTGGTGTAGATTCAACTACATGCACAGCAGGATAACATAGGGCATGTTAAAACTGTAAGCGCCACTGAGGCACTGTGCTATTAGTGCAAGCTTCATGCTCGCTTTGAGCATCCAAGAAGCATGTGCCTCTTCTATTTTAATGACAGCCCTCACCCAGAGGTAATTTCACCGTGATTAAGGCAGGAGAAAAAAAAAGCATCTCTTAAAAGTCTCTAAATTGCATCTTATTTATCCACCTTTTAACTAACTACAAAAGGCAGACAGACAATGGCACTGCATGTTTCTACCTCTCCTGGTGAACAATTATACTTCAGACATTATCTGGTCCATCGTTTTATGGGTATTAAAAATGGCACCCAGGAATAGACACAGAGTGAATCTTTGATGGAAAAGTTTAGATGAAAGAAACCAGATTTTTTTCTTTACATTTATTTTTTCCACAGACCACCTTTAACCTGCTTGATGCAGTTAGGCCTTTCAGTTTAGTTTTAATGCTTCATATCTTGGCAGAGCTTTTTCTGAGTTTGAATTTTTACATATACTTTCTATAAGACCTTCCTCATTTGTCAGACTTAAAAATGGATTCTTTTTTAAAACCCATGCTAGCAGTGTAGCTCAAGAGATGACGATGTCTGTCAGTTGGTGGTCTATCACTTTGGTCTGGACATAAATATCTCAACAACTATTGAAAGATTGCCATCACACATTCAAATTAGTTTCATAGTCCCCTGTAACCTGACACGCCAAATGGTTTGTTACACAGAAACATCTGGGAAGCCATCCATTGAAAAGTGCGGGCACTTTTGTAAAAACACTTGGCAGGTGATTGGATGAACCATCTGTCATGTCTAACATGAGTTAGCTTCAAGTAATTAGATCAACTCATCGAACCGAAGCCCAAGCCAGCCGGAAGAAGAGCGAAAAGCAATAAAATCCTTCAGTGTCATTCTTTGCTCTTTTTTCAATGTAAAAATACTATCCAGTTCTGATATAACTGATGCTATCACAGTATCTGTGCAAACATCTTCAAGAGCTGCCATTGTTTGTTCGAGTAGAATCGTTTCCAAGGATTGGTTCTTTGTGTTGGCACACCAAAAACTACACCCATAGCTGCTAGGGCTGTCACTTTTTATTCGAGTTTCGGACATTCGTTCGGACATGAGGTGAAAAGTTCACTTACCCGTTCAAAATGTCTCTCAGACAATTTGATATAGTTTGCCTTGCGATCCAACAGAGGGCGCTCTAAGAATTCACTATCATGTTGACCTATTGCATACCCTACTGACCTATCACTAAACGAAGCTAATGTTAAAGCTACAGTGTGTAATATTTACAGGGATTTATTGACAGAAATGGAATATATTATACATAATTATGTTATTTATTGTCATCAATCAACTCAAACTCATAATCTTTATGTTTGCTTTACCTTAGAAATCGCCATTTATAGTTACATAGGAGCGTGTCGCCTTTTATGGATGCCACCATCTTGTGCCGCCATGTTTTCTACAGCTGCACAGAACAGACGTGTTATGTAAACTGCGCGCGTAAACATGGACGACAAAGAGGAGGACAGACGGCGGTGTTTACTGGCAAACTATCTTGTTTTCTGGAGGCTTACAACCACAGTATTAACCAGTGGATGATCATAGTTGTTATTTACCACAAGCAAAAACAGCAAACTGTGAACTCTTGTCCTCAAAGAAGTGAAAATATGAAGAAACCAAACAGCAGCGCGACAGCAGACGGCAGAAAACAAGGACTAACATCTGTGTGGTGTTTAGCACATGGACAACACTGGTGAGGGACTGTTTTCACAGCAACACCGAAGCTGCCTCTTTTCTGCTGGACAGGTAATTCATCCTACACACGTAACTGCACTTTATTATGAGATAGCTTTAGGTAACGATATAACATGGTCACGGACAGAACGCTAATCACTCACACAGTTAACTTTTCGTCCGTGCTTCTGTCGATAATATGTGTTTGTTACCACGACTGTAAATTTACATGTTGCTTCAAAAGTATGATCAGGACCTGAAATATCCGGTGGCATTACTGAGATTAGCTCACGGCTGCTAGGAAGTTATTGTCTATAAAACAGTAGAGCTAATGTGGCTGCAGTTGACTGCTAGTTTACGAGCTATAGCATATAAACTGTGTGAGTTATAAGTGTGGTTATGTATGTCCAGGTGACCCGTTCCTCTCAGCACCGTCGGACATAACAGGATGTATTACAGGTGTGTGTTACTGTGTCACTAGTTCGTGTTTTCTTTATGTTTCTGCAGCTGTGACAAACGTCCTGTAACATCACCTGCTATGAAGGGAAAAACCTTTTCATGTCTCAGCTGCAGCTTTATCTGCCATCGACGCTGTTTCTAGTGGGACAGACAGGTAAGTCATCACGAGAAATAACTTGCTGTCCTCACATGTTAGATTATCAACAAAACGTCGCTGATTAATAAGTTTTTCATTAATAGTTTATGTCCAGCCCCCCGCGACCGTCATGGATAAACGGTTACAGAAAATGAATGAATGAATTAATAGTTTATGTTTAATGTTATATCTCTGTATGTGTCATTTAGAAAACATGCTGTCGTTATTTTTTTAATTATTATATTACTTGTTATTGTTACACAATATACATTCATCATAATGATATAAGATAAGTGACTGTATATTACATCAGGGAAATGTAACCATTGTTGCACCATTGTTGGCTAAGAGTATGTAAGTTTTCATCATAGCAAAATAATAAAAAAATCAGAAATTATTTTCACTAATTAGCTCCTCATATCTGGATAATGGTTGCTAATCAATTGAATCATCAGGTGTGGTTTTTGTTTGGGATGAAAATGTGCATACTCTAACATCTTCATGGAATATAACTGAATACTCATGTATGACATCACTATGTATGTTTTGTTTCTCTCCTAAAGACAGCAAAGGTAAAAGGACAGTCCGCTCTCCTCAACTAGCTGAAAGACACAGTAAACCATTTGAGATGCCATGAGGGAGGAGCCTTGGACCAGATGACCCCAGAAAGTTCAGTTTGGTGCCCCTCATATGTGGACCTGCAACATCAGAACTGGTGCAGACACAAGTCAGGACAGGTCTATGTAAGTGACACACATTTATTTGCCTTTATTTAGTGAAATATAATTATTTTGACCACATTGTATAAAAGCAATAAAATGATATTCTAACTAAATGTATCTTCAGCAGGACCGACACTCAGTACAGCTGCTGATGTGGAATGATTTAGACAGTGCTTCTCAGGGAGGACCACAGGATGAAGGAGCTGGAGCACAACGATAACCTCCATCACCTCACAACTTTTAGTGTTCAAACAGACAAATGTCTCGACAGCTTCCTCTGTCTTTATCCAAGTCAACTCTGATGAGGACAGAATAAGTTGTCAAATGTTTGTTTGTTTACTAAAAGCTGCAAGTTGTGATTGTGCACCAACATTTTTCCTTCTTTCTCTCAATACAAAGCAAAGTTCTTTTTTATATTCATCTTTTCATTCCAAATTGTGATGTACAGCTGTCCCCTGTAAGGATAATACACATCAGTGTATTATTAAGTATCAAGTTTATGATTGTAAAACAGCATTTCTCCTTGTATTGTCAAGATTGTCAGGGATGACCAAAACTGTTTGTGTAAATAACAATTTATATTGACGGTGTCATTATTGTCAGTGTTGTTTTTTTAGATTCATCTTTTGTACAAAATTGTAAAGTACAGCTGACCCCTGTAATGATTATAAACATTAGTGAAACCTGAAGTGGATATGAAAATGTACCAACACTGCAGGAAAGAACTTCATATAAAAGTACATATTTATATGTATATAATTGCAATAAATACAGCAGGTATATCTAATTATCATCTTTTATTAACTGCACTTACAATTCAGTCTAACATTGAATAATTAATAATGGACTGAATAAATTAACTATATATGTATTATTAGCAGAAAAATATGAAAATATAAAACATACTTTGCAATACAAAAATAAATAATCTATATAATCTAGAACAAATAAAACTTTTGGTTGATTCCCTGATGATATATACACAGGTTTGTGAGTACTTGTGGTCCTGTATTGACACTCCAGAGGGCCTGGAAGTAAACTCATTCTGGGTTTGAAACCTGTGTGATGTCCAGTAGGATCAGAGAACTTGTCCCTGATGCTCAAAATGCTGCAGCTGGGGATGACAAGTCAATTTCCCTGCTCCAAAGAGCCATGTTGCCAAAAAGTAAAATGCCTTCAGGCTTTGTAACGGTACTCCCTGTTGTCATCTCCAGGCCCCCTCAGCATGTTCCTACAGTTACCACAAGTACACTATGATACCCCTGGTACTCCAGTGTTATGGCCACCGCCATGCCCATCTCGTGTGTGATGCTTTTGCCGTGTAGTTTCATTGTTTATTTCAGTCTGTGATATCTCGTCCTGGTTGGCTCCAGCTGAAGGGGGGTGTGGTCACACCCGCCGGCTCCTGCGCTATCTGGTCCGCTGGTTGGCGTCGTCATCCATCCGTCCACCAATCGCTGGGATGCAGCCGGGCCGACGCTATATAAGCTCGACGAGGATGACGTTCGAGGCAGCTGATGTTCGAGGCAGCTCGCCACATGTGCCTCTTGGTTGTGCACGTATTGTGATTTGGTTCTGTGTTATACGAGGCACTTAGGTTATGTGTGATTTGGGTCTGGGCGTAGATTTAAAAACTGATAAAGTTCTCACACACCGGGTAGTTTTAACCCTGTTTGATACACTAGGCATAGGGGTGCTGTCTCCCCCTGTATTTAAGTTTTAAGCCGAGTAGGGTAGGATGGAGTTTTGTTTATTAGTTTGGGTTACGTTGAAACCTCTAGCTCTACTTCAGTGAGTCCTCTTTTTTTTATATTTATTTCTTTGTGTTGAGCAGCACCTGCCGGCCCTGTTACCTGATTAGTTTGTTTCCCCTTGTTCGCTTGTTTGTCAATTATTCAGCTTTGTGTTAATAAATAACTTTATTTTACCAACTACAACTGGTTTATGTTCCTTCCCTTTTCCACCACGAGCTAAGGGTCGTAACATAAATGGGGGCTCGTCCGGGATCATTTTTAATTACAGATTCCGGGATAAGGTTGTTTATTGGTACCGAGGTTGGTTAACTGACCTGTGAGAAAAAAAAAAAAAGAATCGAAACAGGTGAGTTGATTGTATTTGGGCAGAAGCAATTATGTTTGACCTAAATTCATTCCTGGCGGCACCTTCACTTGATCAAATCAGTAGTTGTTGTAAAGATGATTTGGCTGAAATAGTAGACCACTTCGGCATCGCGTATTCCAAACAGTTGCTAAAAAGAGAGCTTAAAGCCCTGATTGTTGGCCGACTGGTGGAACTGGAAGTGATTGAGGCACCGGTGCAACTGGAGTCAGCTGTGTTCGAGGATGGCACCCTCAGTGAAGGGAGGGGTGACCAAAAGCTGGTAAGCTTGCCTGACGCAGCACAAGCAGCTGCGAGAGATGGAGGAAAGGCGGAGCTTTGAACCTCTCTCCCCAACTGGCTCTGATTCCAGAGATGAAGCTAGGCTGAAAGTGTGCCTTGCTCGTCTCCAAAAAACAGACAGGCACAGCTGCAGTACCAGTTTGAGATCCGTAAGCTGGAAATCGAGGCTGACAAAACCATACGGCTTTGCGAGCTAGAGCTGCAGGCTCAGAAGGAGGCTTCTGCACCGCCTGCATCCACGGATGCCTCAGGTATACCTTCCGCTTCCACCAGTTTACCACACGCTGCATTTGATATCAGTAAGCACGTCTCTTTGGTGCCCACATTTCGTGAGTCTGAAGTGGATTCCTATTTTAGTGCATTTGAGCGTATTGCTTGTGCTCTGCGGTGGCCAGCCGATGTTTGGTCCCTATTGTTGCAGTGCAAAGTTCATGGGAAAGCCCAAGAAGCAATCGCTGCGTTCCCCTTGGAGGACAATATCGATTATGATTTGGTTAAAGCTGCTATTTTGCGCGCGTATGAGTTGGTTCCTGAAACATACAGGCAAAAATATAGAAACCATAAAAAAGCCCAGAATCAGACCTATGTTGTGTTTGCGAGGGAAAAGGGAACACTCTTTGATAAATGGAGCACAAGTTGTAAAGCAGATGATTTTGAGTCTTTACGGGAGTTGTTGTTGTTAGAGGAATTCAAGAAATGTCTGCCTGATCGTATTGTGGTTTATGTAAATGAACAGAAGGTTAAGTCACTCTCTGCCGCTGCTGTGTTAGCCGATGAGTATGTACTGACTCACAAGACTGCTTTCCCGTCAGTCTCCGTTAAGAAGCCCCGTAACACTCCGGCAACGCAGCCTAGTCAGCCCAAGACACAGAGCAGTTTGAGGGATGATAGGGAGTGTTATTACTGCCACAAACCTGGACATATTGTTGCCCCATCTCTGAGCGTGTTGCACCCGAAAGGCATCGGGTTAATCAAGGCGAAGCCGTGCGTAAACGCTAATTTTGGCAACGATGAAGCTATCGATGCTTGTTTCAAGCCGTTCGTATTTAAAGGTTTGGTATCATTAACAGGTGAGTCAGCTGACCAGCGCCCGGTGAGTATCTTAAGAGACACCGGAGGCTCACAATCGGTGATATTGGCCTCTGCGTTACAATTCACTGAGCAGTCTGCCTGCGGCTACAGGGCTGTGTTACGTGGCATTGAAATGCAATCAAAGTTGGTTACTGGTTTTTTCCCTCTCACTGTTTGCCCTGCGTTGCCAATTAAAGGTATCACTCTGCTAATGGGTAACGACGAATCCACACCGGAGAATGAGATGGATAATGCTGTTGTGCCTCCGTCTCCCCGCGATGTTAGCGCCGAGCCGGTGCGCACCGCCAGCCCAGATATGTCACCCTCTAAGGGCACTACTCTCCCGATAACCCGAGAAAGTTTGAGCACCGCTCAAAAAGCTGACCCGACACTGAAAAAGTGTCTCACCAATGTGGTAAGTGCCGACAAAGCAAGTGGTGAAAAGGTGGCCTATTTATTTAATAAAGATGTTCTGGTGCGTAAATGGTCCCCTGTTGCGCTGATTCTGATTTGAGTTCTGTTTATCAGATAGTTGTGCCCGCTGTGTTCCGCCCGCACGTATTATCTGGAGCGCATGAGAGCCCGTGGTCGGGACACTTAGGGATAACAAAAACATACCAGTGCATTCTCAAACATTTCTTTTGGCCCGGTCTGAAAACTGACGTATCTAAGTATTGTTGTTGTTGCCATGTTTGCCAAATTGCAGGAAAACCGAACCAAACCATTCCGCCAGCCCCGTTACATCCTATACCTGCAGTAGGAGAACCGTTTGAGAGGGTATTAGTGGACTGTGTTGGCCCTTTGCCCCACACAAAAAATGGGAATCAATTCCTACTCACCACCATGTGCGCAGCCACTCGTTTCCCTGAAGCCATGCCATTGCGTAAAATAACATCCAAATCAGTGGTCCAGGCTTTAACCAAGTTCTTTTCCACCTTCGGTCTCCCCCAGGTAATCCAAACCGACCAAGGCACAAATTTTCCGTCAAAACTTTTCAAGCAAGTCCTTGAAACTCTGAAAATAAATCATGCCGTCTCTAGCGCGTACCATCCCGAATTCCAGGGCACGCTAGAGCGGTGGCACCAGACATTAAAATCCATGCTCCGAAAATACTGTCTGGAATCTGGGAAAAGTTGGGATGAAGGGGTTCCGTTTGTGTTGTTTGCCACCCGCGAAGCTGTCCAGGAATCCTTAGGATTTAGTCCCGCGGGGCTTGTCTTCGGCCACACTCCTCGCGGGCCACTTAAATCCTTAAGGGATGAGTTGTTGTCGTTGGAAAACTCTCCGAACAAGAACGTGCTAGATTATGTAAGTCAGTTTCGTGAAGGTCTGCATCGTGCTAATTCATTGGCAAAAGAGTCTTTGACTTCTTCACAGCTGGTGATGAAGCGTCACTTTGACCGCTCCGCTGTTCTGCGACGCTTTGAGCAGGGAGAAGTTTTGGCGCTATTGCCTA